>OX383969.1:1862868-2462868 GCA_947532105.1 Athrips mouffetella | reverse complement strand
ACCTACCTGTAATTGAGTAAATTCCGAGTATACCGTAAGAATATAAAGTTCCTATTATATTAATGTAAGATTAGAGGCTAAGACGTAATGTAACAGCTGAAATTGGGACCCCACGATACAGGCTTGCCTAGTGTGGGGACCATGTTAAACTCATTTGTGTAAAAACTGAATGTTAATAAATATATTTGTATGTGTTTGTATGTTAGTGTGGATGGCACAAATACCGTCTTGTCGGTCGAAAGACCATGGTTGAACGTTTGTTTCTGGCCCCTCACTCAGTGTACGACTGTGGCGGCCAAAACATAGGCGTGTTTCTTTACAGTCAAACGAAGTCCCTTCAATCTGACTCCAGAGTTCTGAAATGTATTCGTACCGATATCAGACCACCTCGAGCTCCTTGGTATGATGCACTTATCGTCCAATCTGTACTTTTGGCATTTTATTGAGTCCTTGGCCAAATCTGCAGCTAAGAAACTTGGCATACTCTCCAACGCCAGGCGGTAAATCACACTGGAACAGCTTCTACAGCCATTTCTACCCTATCAGACTTGTGCTTGTGCTTCAAACAGAAGTCCGGTATGGAATACTGATGAGTCTGCAAAATACCAGCTGGCCAATATTACTGCAATCGACAAACGTACTAGGAAGCTCAATGGTGATGAGACTCTTGTCGAAACAGAGAAACTGTAGAG
Source organism: Athrips mouffetella (assembly GCA_947532105.1). Lineage (NCBI taxonomy): Eukaryota > Metazoa > Arthropoda > Insecta > Lepidoptera > Gelechiidae > Athrips > Athrips mouffetella. The sequence goes on along the minus strand of OX383969.1, from coordinate 2,462,176 downwards.
CCTTGAACACCGACACATAGTACCTTATGTACTTATCAGTATTCTATAGAATACATCTCGTTGAGTGCGTCGTAAATGTACACTCAACAGCTCGTCAATAGAAACACTTTTGGACCTTATGGCGTTGTAATAGAGATGAAAAAGTTTCTACCGACGTGCGGTTGACCGTACGACCTTATACCACCATTCCCCTTCCTCCTACGTGCGGCTAGACGAGGATTAGGGTTCCACCCTTATATCGTCAACGTACCACCATTCAATCTGGTTCCTACTTTTCGAGGTACAACTGTACCAATTACCGACAGCTACGAACTACTTGGCTTAACTTCAGTTATGTGCAAACCTGAACTTCGGCGCTAACATTGAGTCAAAAGCCCGAACTGCGGCAAAAAAGTGGGGCGTTCTCAATAAGGTTAAGCGTTACTTCTTTCTGGCAACTTACAGTTTTATATAAAGTCCAAGTCCGAACCTGCATGAAGATTTCCTTTGGGATGGCTCAGCTAAATACCAACAGACGCACTTGATTCGATAGATCGCAGAGCCTAGAAGCTCATTAGTGATGAAGCTTATTAGAGGTAAAAATCAAGTTTCACAGTCTGGTCGTCGCAAAGTTGCATGTCTGTCGGTATTTTTTCAGATATTACTTCGGAGAGTGTGGTCAAGAGCTCCACGGGCTTATTCCACCACTACCTTATACCATCGGGAGTCTGAGGGTCGGAGGGACGCACCGCAGAAAATTCCCCTATGAATATTGGTTGATATTCCGCACATTCAAACAAAGCGCTTTGAAACATCTTTTATAATGCGCACGGCTAAAGAGTGGAATTTTCTACCTGCGTTAGCGTCCCCCAGTTTATATAACCCGAATCCCTTCAAGTCGCGAGTGAATAGGCTTCTTCTGGGCAAGCTCGTTCCATCGTTGACCTCATCTCTATCTTCAGGACTAGATCGAGGTCAAGAGTAAGCCCATTGACAAAATAAAAAAGCGTGTCTTTTTCTGGTAAAGTCCATTCAATCGTTTACTTCATCTCTTGTCTTCAGGGCTAGATAGAGGTCAAAGTAATCGAATTTTGCTATAATTTTTTAAAAAATGTGCGAGTTAGACATAGCCCTTTCATGTCTATGAGTTACATGTGATAATGAAAAAAAAAAGTGGCATATGAAAACAAATCTGATAAAATTATTTTAACTATTAACATTACTGACTGTACGGACAACAGACTGTACTAATATTGTAATACTTTTAAGGAAAAATAAACAAATGTTTAATTTTAGTCAGGTTTTCAAACACAAGTTTTTGTTAGCTTATCCTCATTTCACAAAAAAATTGCACGTAGGTATTCTTCAAAAATATTGCTGAAACCATTCAGTAATCGGGGCTCTCTAAGAATCATGCTACAAATTAGGTATCCAGCAGGTAGGATCAATATCTTAACTAAAGCGAGTAAGAGAAGCAAGAGAAGAGCATTTGAATCAGTGCTTAAAAAGTATGGATTTAATAACTCTTTTCTCGCTCGGCGCGCCGTGGCCATCTGCGGCGGCGGCGGCGCAGGAAATTTGTTCGGCGGCGGCGGCGCGCCGGCGCGGCGCTCATATCTAATCTACATACCTTTCAAAGCTGCAAATATTTTGGAATTTTCATGGGCCTCGCTCCCGAAGCCCAATGATTCAGGTCGGGTACATAACCCGTCCAGGTATTTTAGAAGCAATAAAGACTATTTTCAGGACCGCAAAACTAAGTTTGTTTGTAAAGGTATTTGCCACTTAGAGAAATCATTTTATTTTTGCTGTAATATTTTTATAAACCTCTGTCGACTAAAATTAAATCATTTTACATTGTAAACTTTGGAAATATGGGGGGGATAGTACTTTTTGTAATTTAAGAGTCGTAAAAAAATAACGTTGTTAAATAAGGTCACGTGATCGAAATTTTTTTTATGGGAAGTCAAATTTTTTTTTAGTTAAACATTTTTTTTTCGGGAAAGTTGAGTGAGTAGAATCGCTCAGTGATGCAGGAGTGACACAAATGATTATTCATCCTGTTTAATCATTGAATTCAGATTCTTGTTCAACTTTTATTTAAAATCTTATTTCATTTTGTTTAAAATATACATAGTAATCCACATTACTAATAAAACAAAGTTAACTGCAAACAACGTGGTAACAAAAACAAAACTATCTAATTACACCAAACAGCAGTAACCACAAGGTATGCCGTTAACTAATCCAATTAAAACCGTTAAATAATTGAATTAGTGTCGTTTAATAATTGAATTAATACCTTTAACTATAGTGGCAAATATTAATTCGTTCCATAGTGGTGAAACATAATCACAATTAGTAGTGGAATATATTTAGCTAGAATAGCTGTGATAACGAATTTGCACAGAGTCGCGACTAGTAGTGACTGGGTTGGATATAGAGGACAAACTATCGCGATTTTGATAAAAATCCTCTCATCATAATATCCCATGAAACGTCCACTTCAGGACAGGGAGTTCCCTCCAGAGTACCAGTAAAAACGCGTAGTGTATCATGGAGGGAAAGTATCATAGTCACCATGCATGTATAAGATACGATACGATACACAGAAGGACCCCGTTGCCCATCCTCCTGTTCATTATACCTTAGTCACCTCTTACGATACCCACGTGTAGATATGGCTTGGCATTTGCTGGCAACACACGAACTGATGACAATCACTTCTTGCCTCGCGAAAGACCACATAATGTAGTGTCACGTCATGTGGCAGATGCTACATGAATAAGGAGCTCCGTGTATTTATTCTGCCTTACCCTTTCTACCATCGGGACTCCAGACGCACTGCAAGAGATCCCCTAAATCTTGCTAGCTAATCTAAGTCAATCACTAACTCTCAACTAATGGAGTGGAATTATCAGCCTGCTTCTGTAACCTGAATCTTTTGATCAAACTCATGCCACCGTCGACCTCGTTTCTGTCCTCAAAGCTAGATCGAGGTTAAGAGTAAATCCATTGACTATAAAAACAGATTAACTAATGACCGTACGCAAAAACGTAGCGATAATAACGCGAATACCAATAGTTCCAAGTTTAAACGAGACATATTTGATTCTGTTGGCTATGATTTAGCAAGAGCAAAATATTGAAATCTGTTCTATCGTGGTTCTATCAATGACAATCTACATGAAATACCAGTTGTTATAAATCGAACAATGCACCATCTATTTTAAGTTCACACAAATTGCTCCGTAAAAGCATTGTACCAATAACGATCTTGAGGCTATTACGGTAGTTAACGGTAGCCAGAGTCAAAAACGTCAGAACTATTTGCGTACTCCAGGTAAGGGATTACCTGGCTTTGTGTGGAGATTCGTGATGAAAATGCAATGATTCGTTTACGGCAGACTCGTTCCAGCGACCGATATGGCCCCATTGAATTAAGTCATCACTCATTACAGTGTAGGTCATATGATTGATGACCGACCTCATAGACCTTATTAGTTGAGCCACCTCTCCGATACAGCCATCTTGGTGTACTAAAACAGCTGTTTCTTCCATCTTGCCCCACACAGCTCTAGCTAGTCGCCGTCGACTGTTTAGCAAGTCGGGGAGAGTTCGTTACTCAATTAGCCGCCGCTTAATCAGCGCCTAGCACCAAACAGAACGTACTCTGAATGAATAATTTGTCTGCAGTCTTCACCAGGATTTGCATTTCCTTACGAATGGAAATTAGCGATCTTGTTTCGAATCAGTTGATTGTCGAATGTAAAGTTTAGTTTGAGTTTTGGGTTAGGTGAAAGTTTGATTGTGAGTCGGAGATGGAATAGTTAAGTTGGATTTTAAAGTAGGTTTGTTTAGGATTGTGAATTCTTTAATTATTATTTTACATGACTAAAGTAGTTTCTAGGGTTACTTACCCAAATGGTGTAAAACGGGAACGGGAACATATTCATATGCCTCCAATGTCTGTCTGTCAGCGGGCTGTATCTCATGAATAGGTAGACAGTTGAAATTTTCAAAGATTATAAATTTCTATTGCCGTTATAATAAAAAAAATTGAAATAAAAAAGTAAAAAATGAAGGGGGCTTCCATACTAAAAATGTGTTCTTAGGCGATTTTTTGCTCGATTTTTTGTTTTCGCTCTATCGTAAAAACGGTAACACTCCCAATTGTGAGAATTGGTATGGTAATAGTGCATAAGCTAAAAATAACAACAAATAATAAAAACTGGTCAAGTGCATGTTGGACTGGCGCATATTAAATACTGCGTAACTGCGTATCCTTAACTAAGACGGCCGGTAATTTTTCTTTAGTGGTATGAAACCCCTCAGTGCGCGAGTCCGACTCGCACTTGGCTGGTTTTTTAAATGACTAGAGGTGGTGGAACAAAATGGACACATATTCGAAAGGTTAGCAAGAGAGGGCGTAGAAAAGAGAGAAGAAGAATGGAAAGGAGGCATTTTGGACACTATACAAAAAATTTATAGATTTTCAACAATATTTCATGATTTTATTCTTAGAAATAAACGATGTTTTATATTATTTTGACCTAAAAGTCATCCGTAATTATATTTTTGTTTGTAATCTAAAACGCGTGCCGGCCTTCTTTTGATCCTTATCATTAGAATAACCTTTTGTGCATATTAAAAAGAATTGAAAACAACATGGCTACCTACTTAAATTTTCCTTTTATCTCGTGTTACTCAAAGTAAAGTGGAATGTGTCTAATTAAATATTTTATGTTATTAATTTTTTTTTAACAAAACACGTAATAGGTGTTGGTACAAGATGCCTGTTGAGATGTACAGGTTCTTTTTGTGTTATTTGAAATTGTTTTTTTTTGGTAAGTACTGTAGAGATTTCAAGCTACAGCTGTGGAAACTCTAAGATGCTTTTCTAACCTGAAGGACTTAAAGTCAAAATATTTTTTTTTTTATTTGAATTCCCCTTCATCAAACGGTTTTATATTATTGTAACCTTGTCCGCGCTATTTTTATTGCGTTCGCGTATTGCTTAGCGAATTATTTTTATGTGTTGTGCGTTTAGTAAAGCCTCTAGGCTTCGCGAGTGTATTATTTTCAGCTGTGTAAATATAATAGTGAAAACTTGTAATATAAAAATTATCTGTTGTTTCCTTGTTGAGGGTTTTTCTGTAGCAAATTTGCATTAGGAACATTTATTAGGAAGCTTTAATAACACCCTCTGAGCTAACCGCCCCAACTGCTCACCCAGGGCTGGAGACAAATCACCTTTTTTTTTTTTTGCAATCGTCAACCCATATTTGGGGACATTTCTGCCAGTGTCGTGTTGTAGAACAATGTTCAGTTTTTGTAATATCTTCACTTTTATAGAAGTTAAAAATATGGCGAACCGTCAGTGTCGAGTGGGGAAATTGTTCCGTAAAGCGATAGTGGACTTTACGAAGGAAATGACCATGACTTTTTGCGACAACACATACTGGGTTCAAACACGAGATCGCTTGAAATCGTCATCAGCTGCGCACTCCGTAGCAAATTTACTGCATAAAACACTATCTTTATTATCCACTAAATCACTACATACACAAAAAACAAGAATTTCAACCGACCAGGCAAGAGCCCACGACGAGTTCCCGCCAAAAAGTCCCACCTTATTTTTAACTTCAACAATTCATTTGCTGAACGTCTACATCTAGTACTATCTCTATCGAGCAGGGTGTCTACTCTCAAAGTCCGATATATCGAAACGATACTACTCGAAACATGCAAATGCAAAACTTCGTCCCTTGACAATAGAGTAGAATATTTGTTAGATGCAGTTTGAAAATTCATACAACCAATATTCTACTCTATTGTTAAAGGACGAAGTTTTGCATTTGCATGTCTCGAGTAGTATCGTTTCGATATATCGGACTTTAAGAGTAGACACCCAGGATTTTGATAACCGTGGTCTACCAAACTTGAATAAAAGCGCGATCAAAACTTATAGAGATGTAACACTAGTATTATAGTGTTGACCTGTTACTAAAGTACAATCGAGCATCGATTCGTGACTGGCAGCACTAGTTTTTTATAGAAGTCGTGAAAAAGTTCTATTACATTTTTTATTTTGTGTTCCTTCTTAAATTGGCAATAAACTCGAAGAAAAACACAAAATAAAAAGAAAACTGGATATTTAAGGGATTTCCTGCAGCCAACTAGCGCCCCCATCAGTTTAAAAAATATAACTCGCTAAATACAAAACTTATCGAAGATCTGTCTTACAAAATTAAAGTAAAGGTACCCTAATTTATTTAGAACCTATCAATCCTGAAAAATATAGTTCACTGTAGTTACAGATACAAACACTGCTAAAAGTGGCCGTTTTTCGCACTCTTTGCATCTGTTACTACAGTGAACTATATTTTTCAGGATTGATAGGTTCTAAATAAACTAGGGTACCTTAACTTTAATTTTGTAAGACAGATTTTCGATAAGTTTTGTATTTAGCGAGTAATATTTTTGTAACTGATGGGGGCGCTAGTTGGCTGGGGGGAACCTCTTAACAATAACTTCCATGTCTTAACAGGTTTCATATCGTTAAAATAGTATTATTTTAGAAAATGCATATATAGAGAAGATGTTCGCGCAAGGTCATGGCTCTCAGTAAGATGGGACGCAAGTAACAGGCAAATACGAACCATAACATTGAAAACAAGTATGATAAAAATTTATAAGTTTTCCATGAGTTTTGGAAGTAGATTTTCAAGGCATTTATTGTTAGATCCGCACGAGACTTTATCACACTTACTTACGTAATGAACTCAGGAAATGCTTATCTGAAGAGATAGTCAATTTATTTCAGTTTTAGAAATTATACAGGCGTCAAAAATAAGTAGTACAGTTTTAAAATAGGAATATCTCGTGAACTATAGAAGCTAAAACTTTGAAATGAAAAAAGTTAAAAAGAATATTTCATATAATAAAAACTTCATGCATAATGTCATCTGTAACAGATTGACTGTAAAAAACTGAATAAACAAAAACACTCTTTTTTAAACTGTTGTCTTACTTTTGTTTTTATTTTGTTTTTACATTTATTGCTGATAAATCAATTGCAATTCGAAAGCAAAGGCGTCTACAGCGAGTAAACTTTACAAATCATGCCTCTTTCACCTGAAGAATGTGCAAGAATCTTAGCTTTTCTCGAAGTAGGCATCAGTATGCGTGGTACTGCAAGAACGGTAGGTGTAACTCTACGCACGGTCCAGCAAGTAAAGCAAAGGTACGAAGAGACTGGAAACCATCTAAGGAGACCAGGTAATGGCAGACCCAGGTGCACTAGTACCCGAGAAGACCGCTTTATTGTTTCTACTGTGTTAAGAAATCGTCACCTTAATGCAGTTGAGGTCCAGCAACAACTTCTTCAGACCCGAGCTGATTACTTTAGTGAGAGTACAATGAGAAGAAGACTTGCTGAAGCTTACCTGAAGTCCCATAGGCCAGCAAATGGCCCCAAACTTGAGACAGGGCATCGAGTAGCGAGACTACGCTACGCCCGTCAACACGTACAATGGGGCGAAGAAGAATGGACAAGAGTTTTGTTCACAGATGAGTCTCGTTTCTCTTTATACACTTCCGATGGAAGGCGGAGAGTCTACAGGCAACCTGGTGAGCGATACCTTCAAGATTGCATCTCGGAAAGAGTCCAATACGGCGGGGGCTCTGTAAACGTATGGGCTGGCATCTCTTCAGAGGGTCCCACAGAGCTAGTAGTCATAGAAAATGGCACTCTGACTGGTGAAAGATATGATTTAGAGATCCTTAACGAGTATGCAGGGCCATATTTAGTAAATATGGGTGAAGGAGCGATACTAATGCATGATAACGCTCGGCCACACACCGCTGGCCTCGTACATGAGTACATTCAGGAGGTTGGCATAAGCTTGATGGCTTGGCCATCAAGAAGGCCAGATCTTAACCCGATCGAACACGCCTGGGATGAGCTTGGAAGGCTAGTCAGAAGGCGCACACCACCCCCCGCCACCCTCAGGGCTCTACGAGTAAAACAGGCCCTGATAGAAGAATGGGAAAATATTCCCCAACACCACCTCCGAAACTTAGTGCTAAGCATGCCAAACCGGCTCCAAGCTGTTGTCAGAGCCTGAGGCGGTAACACAAGTTACTAAACTGTGAACCAGGTCCAAAACATAAAAATGAAGTTCTTGACAGTATGTTCAAATTGAATAACTTTTTAGTTTTTTCTTAATTTAAAGTGTAAAACTTGACTATTGCTAAAAAAGTATAATTTTTAGGAAAGTTACTTAAATGTGCTATAAAATAATTTTTATTTCAAAGCTCTAACTTCTATTATTTAGTCTTGGAGTAATTGCAATTTGAAAAGTGTACTACTTATTTTTGACGCCCAGTTTAGTTAGATAAGGACACTGTGACGGATCTATTATCATATTATACAGAGTGAATTTTCATTGTTTTTGCTCCCGAAGCTCGATGATTCTACTCTTGATAACTATGCAAACAATGTAGCATGGCAAACCGCAAAATAAACAAAGCTTTAAAAATTGGTGTAAAGCCTTCAAAGGCTTATTCTAAGGGCTAAATGCAACAACTTTTGTTCCACGTGTTTTCAAAATTCGCAATATTAGTTCTGATTTTTTATACATGGCTCCGTTCATAGCCTGAGCCTTTAAAAAGTTTTACACCAATTTTTTTAAATCTGATTTTACTATAATAGTAAAACTTCCATGTTGCAATACTGGCCGCAAAGTTTTTTATTTTTTACACTGCACTCATATACCACGTCATGTAACGGGGTCCATTAATCAGCAACAATTCGTAGCACTTGATAATCATAAAATGTGATTACTCCCAGCAGCGATATGATGAATTTTACGCAGTTAATGCAACTGCTTTTCCTTGCATCTAGCATTTCCCTCCAGAACTACCTACATTAATTACAGCTTTTTTATTTTTAGAAGACACTTTTAGAAATAAATAAAATAATAAATACCACAATTATTTGTAATTATAGCGCGCGTTGTTTCTTTTTTTTATTTAAGAGGCAACGACTAAAATGCCAAACATCCTATTCTTTGAACAACAAAATAAATTAACAAAAAATTTATATCTTGTTACTCAAATGACAAATTTATTGTTGATTAGTTAAAAAATTAGTACAATTAATTTCATAAAATGAATATTCATTGATCATATTTTCTCGAATACAGCTTAATTTTATGAAAATGTTACTAACGCAATAAGCATGAAAACTCCTTGCTCCTCGCTGAGATTAAAAAAATTCAAAAATAAAACACTAGTGCGGTAATATAATGTAAAAAGCAAACGTGTTTAATAAGCTGGATTGTGGACCTAAACACAGTGCAAATAGAGATGTTTTATGAGCAAATGTGTTAATTTTTTTTTATATTATTATTTTGTCGTTTATACGAGTAACTTATTAGCATTTAAACTATTTTTTTCTGCCTTGTTTTGGCAAACCTACGCAAACAAAGTCTTGGGTAACCGATACTTTAACTCGAGTGTCCAACTGGTATGGGTGAGATTAGGTATAAGGGGTAGAGTACAACTTCTCGAACAATAGTTAAGAAGTAGTTACAACTGCCCGATTCGAGTTGGTGCGTAGTGAGGGGGCGTTGTGGCACAAAATTATTCGGATATTTAGTAAGCAAGTTATTATTATACAGCATGAATTTTTATTCGTTTTTAAGCCGACGCCCAGTGATTCTACTCATGAAAACAAGCAACTTTCCCGAAAAAAAATATTTTTTACTCGAAAAAAATGTTTCGTCTCCCCATAGTAAAGTGGTCACGTGATCGACTCTTTTTGTATGGGAAGGTGAAAATTTTTTTGCGAGTGGCTTTAAAACAAACGTAAATTCACGCTGTATATTTCTTGCGTTAATTATGACAGCTGTCCTATTTTCATACTGTTTTTGATTTTTCAACAATTTTGTAGAAATTTTTACCTATGTTTGTCAAGCTCAAATTGTTTTACAATAGCTTAAAGGAGCCTCAACAATGAATTATTATAAAAAAAATTGAGACTGTACATACCGATACATATTCAGTGGTCGAGAGAGTCACATTTGTAGTTTTTAGATTAATAAAAATTCCTAAGCATACCCAGCAATCGTTTGTTGTTATTTTAGCGATAGAGAAATGTTTGAAGCTACAATGGAGATGGTGATATGAACCAAATCTCATAATGTAATACATTATATTATGTGGTGAATAAAAATTGTAAATTATAAAATTAAAAACGAAACAAATACGATTAAAAAACTATTTAAATGGTTTAACACTAGTTGCGCTACTTTTGTTTATTATAAGTTATTTTTATATAATTGTAGATATATTTATGGACTTTTTAGTTTCTCCACTATTGTGTCCCGTTGCCATTAAATTTCTCACTACCTTAGGTTGGCTGGAAGAAATATCTTTTAGAGATAAGCCCGCCCTTGTATATGTCCTTTATTATTATCATTTTATTTTTAATGTGTGTGCAATAACGAATATATATTATTTAAATTATATTGCGAATTTAATAGGCAGTCGTTGTTTGCAGAATTCTAGGTATGAGGTGCCTTGTTATATTGTACGGGTATAAAAGTGAGCATCATCATGACATCCCGTGAAACATCCACTACAGGACAGGGAACTCCATCCAAAATTCCAGCTTTTGCTGGAATAATGTGGAAGGGAAGTACCAAAGTCATGTCACTTTTCAGCGTTACGGCTGGCACCATGGACCGCGGTTGTAGGTGACCGCAGAATTTAAAATGTCACAATACATAGAAGGATGCTGCTGCCCATCCTTTGGTTCATTAACCCTTAGTCGTCTCCTACGACACCTACTGGTAGAGATAGGTTGGTAATATTCTTTGCCGGTACCACACGGGGCAAAAATAAGCATGCTTTTGTATAAAGTTTTCTTACTAAGGCGATCTTATTCGTATAATTCGTATGCAAGTTGGGAAAGAACTGGTCCCTCCCTATTTTTATAGAACGGGGGATCTGGGTAGTTACAGTCTTATTAGCAGTTGCGTTGATGATGGCCCTAACTTCTAATTTACTCGCTCTGCTTATGTTGTCCTAGTTACTGGGGTTGTTCGATTTTTATACAGAAACTCATCGATCGAATGATTTATTTACAAGGCCTTTTGGTCATAACGCTACTGATCCTAAACATTAAAAATTATTCATCATCACTTCAGTCTACTTCAGCTATTACTTCTCGTTTTACAAGAAACTTCTTACCACGTACGACCGCAATGTGGAATCAGCTTCCTGCGCAGGTATTTCCGGACGGGTACAACAAGGCAGCTTTCAAGAAACGAGCCTACAAATATCTTAAAGGCCGGCAGCTCACCTGTGATCCCCCTGGTGTTGCGGGTGTCTATGGGCGTCGGTGATCACTTACCATCAGGTGACCCGCCTGCTTGTCTGCCTCCCTCTTCCATAAAAAAAAAAGAAATTCCAAAGCAGGACTGGCAGTTCCATAATAACAATAAATTAATAAATAAAAATTGTTTATAACATACATATATCTTCTTCTTCGTCGTTGCCTCATGGCTGAGCGTCGTGACCACCAAAAGTAGCTACGGGTTGGGGCTCTCCACGCATTTCTGTTTTGGGCTAGGTGGATTGTCCCCTGGGTGTTGCAGTTGGTGGACTCCAAGATGGCATCCGTCCACTGGGTAGGCGCTCTCTTTTTGTTTTCGGTGTAGATTTGCAGCTATTTAGATAAACACCCTGTTCGGTGCTTCCTTATCAACTGTGTTTCTTTTGAGTATGTAACTCGGACCCTTAGGCCGGTATTTCACTGGGACACCATGGCAGCGCAACCAGTCGCCGCTACCAACAAGATGTATACAGCTCTATAGAGAGTTACTCACCAAACGGCGCAACCAGTTCGGATGCTGGTCGCGCTACCACTCCCAGTGAAATATAGCCCTTAATACTGTGGCCGCAGGATGTGTCTGGTGTCTCTGCTAGTGTCTAGTTACGGACACCAGTGGTGCAACCAGTCGCGCCACCGTGGTGTCCGAGTGAAATACCGGCCTTAAACTGATCACAATTCCCTGAGAATCGAGGTACCAAAAACAGGAATGGGAGTTAAAAACATTTTTGTATTTCGACCTATGTTTCTATAGGAAATCTAATCCTTTTTATCGTCCGAGGAACATACTCCAAAGAAGGCAGTTAATTTGGAAGAAGCACCATAGGGTACCATATCCTAAGAAAAAATCGGCCAAGTGCAAGTCTGGCTCGCGCACCAAGGGTTCCATACCATGAGGGTAAAATTACCGTCTTAGTTGTATAAATTTGACTCGATCTTAACCAGTTTTATTATTTGTTGGTATTCTATAGCTTATGCACTATAAACATACCGATGTTTACGCTTTTACAGCGTTTTGCGTGTTCCCGTTTTTAATGTAGAGCTAAACAAAAAATGAAGCATAAATGGTCTAAAAAGCAGGTTTTTAGAGAACAGTCCAACTTAATTAATATTTTTATTATTTTTGGTAATAGCGGCAACAAAAATACATAATCTGTGAAAATTTCAACTGTCTACATATGAGATCCAGCCCGCTGACAGACAGACAGACATCGAAGGCATGATAATTCCTTCTTTTTTCAATTCCCGTTTTTCGCCTTCTGGGTTCCATAGAACGCTAAAAAGATGCCCCTAAATTTTGTTGAAGTGTGAACACCAATTTGTTAATAATATTCTACACTTCCCATTTTTTTTTATTATTCATTCAATTTTTAGGGTTCCGATACCAAAATGGTAAAAAAAAGGAACTCTTATGGTGCCGCTCTGTCTGTCTGTCTGTCCGTCTGTCTGTCACACCTCTATATCTCAGCAACCACTTATGCTATCAACCTGAAATTTGGAATAGTTTTAGAATATAGTTGCCCAACTTAATTGCACAAGAAAAAATTTTGAAAAAAGTATGATTATTAATATAAAGGGGGCCAAAATAGGGGGGGCCAAATTTCAAATTGTCGCTACTAGGTCGAGTGGGGTATCATATGAAAGGGCTTTACTTGTACATTTTAAAATATATTTTTGTATTTTTTTAAATTTCTTAGTTTTAAAGTTATGATGAAAAATGTCAAGAAAAATACCATTCCCCCCCCTTATCTCCGAAGTTTGAGTAAGGAAAAATCTGAATTAATTACAGTTGACAGAAGTTTATATAAACTTTACAGCAAAAATAAAACGATCTTTCTAAGTTGCACAGTTTTTCAGAAATCTGCAAAAAACCTTTACAAACAAATTTAGTTTTGCGGTCCTGAAAATGGACTTTATTGCTTCCAAAAATACTATAGGTATATCGGAACCCTCGGCGCGCGAGTCCGACTCGCACTTGACCGGTTTTTTTTAAAGTTACCATTCGGTAATTAATATTGAAAATAATTGATGATCAAACGAACTTACCTGTACGTGAAGTTCGATCACAATTATATGAGCAGCTTTATTCGACGCGATTTATATCAAACAATATAACATTTTGTAGCTATGTTCCCACATTGCAGCCCTTACACGTATTTAAAAGATTTGTAAAAAAAATTGAAGGTGACATTATGACTCATTCGATACTTCGCTCGCCCGGTCCGCCATCTTCATTCTGTTTAAAGGTTCTCGTTGTTTATTTCTTTCTGAATTTACTTTAGGGTAGGGGTATTGAATAATGTACCAGAAAAGTAACTTAGGGAGGGTGATATAAATCGCGTCGAATAAAGCTGCTCATATAATTGTGATCGAACTTCACGTACAGGTAAGTTCGTTTGATCATCAATTATATTTCGCAGCTTTATTCTTTGCGATTTATATCAAACAATATAACATTTTGTAGGATGTTTAGAGTTCGTTGAGTAAAGAAGAAAGAAATAAATAAATGTAGTTTTCATTTACTTTGTTTAATTTTATAATGAAAATCTCTTAACAAGTTAGTCAATCATTGTACTTTTATGTTTAAAAGCATTACTTTTATGTTTAAAAGGGAGCTCTTGCTACTAGCTGTAAGAAAAACTTGCAAAAGATTTTAATTTTTGATTTTGATTTTATGACTTACAAAATATGTGATATTTTCAACTATCCTTAGCAAACCATTTACTCTAACAAAGCAAGAAATAAAGGTACTATTTATTTACTTGTATTTAGTTCTGCTAAAGCAAATTCGTTAGGATGGGAGATGCTATCATCTTTGTTATGAAATTTTGCGAATGTTTTTGATGTATCAATCCACCCTGCAGTCTCCCTAATTAGATCCGCATTAACTCCAACCCTACTAGCCGCTGAGGTGGACGCGTGCCTAGTTAGTTAGTGGGCTCCTGTTTCCGCAATTAAACTCTAGTTTGGTCCTTTTTGCGTGCAGGTTGTGCTGGTTATTTAAGCCAGCTCAGCTCCTTCCAAAAGCTCAGAAGTCTCCGGGGACATTCACAGGCTTCTCGGAGAGACCTCGTGTCTTCGAGGATTTTGGCCCGTTGGTCGGCCAACGAACGCGTGCCTAGAGCAATGTCCTGTAAATAGTGAAATATTTATTCCACATCCTTGTAAAGTGCTTTTGACCCAATTGCTTAAAGTTTGTGGTGAGACAACGCCGTGTAGTTTTCTGTAACTAATGAATAATTTTGACGCAGTATTATTGTTTCGAAGAGCACTTGTTTTATTTATGTATATAACTAAGCATTGAGCTGGACATATTTCAGGCTAAAGCCTGTTCACTCTAAAGAGTGTAATATGTAGTAGTCTGGGAACTGGCTGGACTGAAATAGGTGTAGAAGTCTTTATTAAATCAGGAATGGTAATCATAATTTCACTTCCATTTTGAATGTTAACGTTTTCTAATTTAACTAAGGAGAAGGTTTTGAATCCTATGTGCGGTCGCCAGTGCTTATAGGGTGAAAACTTTTTTTTTTTTTTTATAGTAATTTAAGATTGAGGCTGTCATTAGGCCATAATCTAGATAAATAATTTAAGACTAAGTTGGGATCCCAAGTAAGGTAGTATGGGTTTTAGTGGTCTCAGTTTGAAACCTTTCATAAATCTCTTAATTGTGTAATGGTCCTTGTGATTTGATCCCATGATAGTCATTATAGCAAATTTACGGGAATCGATTGTACCATATTTTGCCCCTTTACGAAAACATTCTGCTAAGAAATCTATGATAGTGTTAATCGTTGGTTGTAAAAAAAATATGATTATTAGATTTTATAAAAATCGAACCATTGTTATCGTCTTAGCTGACAAGGACGATAACATTATTTCAATAGACGGTGGAGTCATTGATTTATTTAATAAAGTTTGCCTGATAATTTTCCGGCAACCAGGGAAAGTGCCTGATGGCGGCTGTGGTGTGATATGGATGATTTTTTGGACGACTTTTAAAACGGAAAACGAAGGAAAAGCGTAAAAGACCAGATTTTTTCCAAGAAATCGTAAAAGCATCAATTGCAACGGCATTAGGATCGTGTTGCCAGGTATAATTCTTCGCATTTGGTGTTTCGTCTAGTTGCGAACAAATCGATCGCAGGACAACCAAGGTTATCTACAATTTCTTGAAAACAATTTGGGATTAGCTCCCATTCGGGATCGACGTTCTTGGTGCGCGAAAGAGCGTCTGCCTAAAAATTATCCTAAGTGTTACAAAAATGATGATATTTCTGCGTTCACGCCACTGCCAAATTGATTTAGTTATTTCATTCAAATGTGGATATTCGACGCTACCCATTTTGTTAATGCAAGAGATGGCAGTGACATTGTCTGTCTGTAAGAGTATTTCGCAGGCAGGCATATCCCTAGTGTATATTTGAAGTGCAAACAAGGCAGCTTTCAGTTCTAATATTAATATAAGAGTCATTTTCATCATCGCGGCGAAATCCATGCGATCTAACTGCGTTACAGAAAGCGCCCCAGCCGTAATATTTTGAATATAAATAGAGTATTTCTAACTTATAGTCACCGAATCGCAAAGGATGGTAACCATGGTCTATGTTATTTATCCACCAATAAAATTCATCATTTAAATTGTATGGTAAATTGATTATTTAGTCATAGGAATCGTTTCTAAAAATCTTGTGGTAATTTTAACATCTCTTTGGCATTGAAAACAAACCCTAAGTACTTGCATTCCCTTCTCCCAAGAAGTTAATTGACTTTTTTCTTTATTTATTATAAATCCCAATTTTTCTAACAAGTTTTTAGTGTATTCAATATTTCTCAGATATTCTTCGTAAGCAAGTCCTAAAATTGCATTAGTGGCTTTAAAATTTTCGTACAAACATACGGAGCTAAGAAGAGGCCTGAGCGGCCTCAGTTAAATTGATATAAAATGTATTTAAGTTTAGAATTTCAAATATTTTCTTTGATATTTTTAATAGGCATAGCTAAATATACATCTTTCATGTCGATGAATGCCATATAACAGTTTTTAGTAATCAATTTTGCTGCTGTACGACAATATTCCACTTTGAAATGTAGGGTATTTATGTAAGTATTTAGTTAAACTTTCGAGATTTAAAATAAATCTTTGATTGCCGTTAGGCTTATCTCTCAAAAATGCGCTAGAAATAAAATCTCCGTTTTCATGATAACTTTTTGAAATAGCACCCGTTTCTAACAATAATCGAATCGATTTCTCATAGTGAAATGACTCGGTATGTGATCTTGGTAAAGTATTTTAGCAACTTTTATTAATAGGAACCGTTTTAAAGGGTATTTTATATCCCTTTATCCGGGACAGAACTCTAGGATTATTTGTGATTTGCAGCCAGGCGTCGTAAAAGTCGACCGGCTGGCTGCGGGTACCTCGTTTAGTAGCGGCGGGTGTTCCTCCGCGGCGGCGGCGACGTCCTCCGTCTGCTGGGGCCCCGGCCGGGCGGCGGCGGCGCGCATCGTCCGAGCTACTGCTGTCGCTGCTGGAGCCCGAGGTTTCTCCACATCTGGTTTGCCGCTGGTGTTCCGCGGCGGGACCCTCATGTTTAAAGGCTTGTTTTTATAAAAGTTAATTTTATTAAATTTTGGGTTTGTGTTTCTTGGAAACTTATTCAGATCAGCCCCTGACTTTTGAATATTTTTAGCTGACTTTACTGTATCGGACACGTTGTCGCCGAATAAGTATTTGTCTCTTTTTGTGTTCAACAATGCTTCTTTCATACTGGCGCTGGTGGCTGATATAATAAGCGATCTTCTTGACTTTGTTTCATTAAAATGAACATCGCATAAAATGCGACCTGCATCGCTCATCGCTTTTAGTATCTTCGAGTGGTAATTTTTCTTTAGAAGCAAGTCTGTGGCGTTTGCTAGCGCAGCGAGCGCAATACCAATTTGTCTCTGTCTCTCTGCTAAAACCGCATCTCTTTCGATCAAAGATTCGGGGAGGGCCGCCTTAACTTCAGCATTGAGCAAGGGCGGAACTAAAAACTCGCAGTTGGCGGGTATCAGGTGTTCTTTATGGTTTTTTTTCTCTTCTTTCTTTGATAGAATTTCTTGCCAGCTTGAGGCAATATCTTTGTGTATATTGGTGCCTAACTGGGTTTCAAGTGTAGGCCCATCTCTCAGTAACTGTAGTATTTCCTGATCCAACTCAACTTCGCTTTGTTCGTTTTGATTCTACGAAGTGGATGTTCCGGCCGTCGTAGTACTCGCGGATATCGTGGATGCTTGGGCAGTATCAGCCGCAGAGGTGGCGTGCGTTTGAGTAGTCGTCGTATTGTCTGCGTTGGTGAAATCTGAAGATACATGCCCAGTACATCAGTATGTATGTAGGTAATGAAAGAAAAAGCCCCGCTGGCTAGTTCGCATCATTGTTAAACTGCCAACCTACACATATTTATGTCGAAGATGGGAAGGTATGTGCTTGCCATAGAACAAAGCCCGCTGCTTGCTCGAAAGAAAATGGTAAGGTTCACTTTGTAACAGAATTAGCCCCGCTGGCCATTCGCATTACTTTTTGAGAACCCTTGTTTTTGCGTCCAATCGGCGCTATATACCTACATGTCTATGTAGGGACTGTAGGTAGGCATCTTATCTACTCGTTTTATGAAAGAACGAAGCCCGATGCTTGCTCGTATCATAATCGAAGTGAAGGTAGTTCACAGAAGGTAGAGACAGAAAATTGGTTGCTCGTATAAGAATCAAACCAAAATAAGGGTAGTTCGAGAAAATTGTGACAGAGAAAACCCCGCTGGTTGC
This sequence comes from Athrips mouffetella, assembly GCA_947532105.1. Classification (NCBI taxonomy): domain Eukaryota; kingdom Metazoa; phylum Arthropoda; class Insecta; order Lepidoptera; family Gelechiidae; genus Athrips; species Athrips mouffetella. The sequence goes on along the minus strand of OX383969.1, from coordinate 2,443,992 downwards.
TCGCATCACATCCCAAATAATCCTTATTTAGCACGACAATTTAAGATGACGAATATACTCTGGTCTAAGTATATAAGATTTTCACATGACTTACTGTCTGTTTCATCCTCCGAACTTATAAGACGCATACAACGGCGCCGCGGTGGGGTCGCTTTGCGGCGACGTTTGTCCAACTGTGACTGTATATCCGCGAGTTTTTTAAGAATTTCATCATCACTTTCTTCTCTTTTTCATTTCCCCATCACTGCTGAACTTTTTTATCGTAAGAATTCACTTGATAATGTTTTTTAATCGCACGAAATGCGCGCGAGGTGTAAGAGCTACAACACGAAAACACAGAATGAAGATGGCGGACCGGGCGAGCGAAGTATCGAATGAGTCATAATGTCACCTTCAATTTTTTTTACAAATCTTTTAAATACGTGTAAGGGCTGCAATGTGGGAACATAGCTACAAAATGTTATATTGTTTGATATAAATCGCAAAGAATAAAGCTGCGAAATATAATTACTTAATTTTAGTTTATATTTTCCTTTATGTAAAGACAACAGCTATATATGATAGTTTTCTTAGTAAGTAAAAATTTTATATACTCTACTTTTCTGAAAATAAATTTCTCAGTATCTCTTGTATCAAACTGCAGTTATAAAGTAACTTTATTCAAACAAGTCCACTTAAACCCTCAGTTGCGAACAGATTAACTTTTTCTGCGTGAGTTTTCCTTTTTCTACGTCGAACGGAACGACAACTTTGCTAACTAGCCCAGAAGTCGGATGGTGGATAATGTTCTAATTAAACTGTCCTGAGTCTTTGCTTGGGTGGTAAACAAGCGTTTCGCTATGAAGAATAATAAATACAATATAACAGGTCTTTCAAGCTTATGCAATAAAAGCAATTTACAGGCTTTGGCTAAATCAAAGCACGTTTTTAAAGGAGGTCCCTGTCATTATTTTTTTGTTAACTTTGAAATATATGTTTTGCTAGTTTTTAGCGGTTATCCTCAAAAAAGATAAAATTCTTCAAAAGTTGCAAAAACACAGGATTTCATGGGGCGTTGTACCGAAAACTGAAAAGGCGTGCTCAGTCAACTTGCACCATCCCTCACACCCTGTATACGATCTACAATTTTTTGTGGCAATATTTGTAAATTAATTTATTTGTTTTTTTTTTGTATTCGCTTTCTCGAAAACGGCTCCAACGATTTCGATAAAATATTACTCGTATAGAGGGTTTCCTCCGTTTGTTTTATAATTTCTTGAAAATAATGCGTTAGTGAAAAGATATACGACAACTCAGAAAACATCAAAGAAGTAAATATGATTTCTCTTTCGTATAAATAAATCATGAAATAACAGTTACCTTTCCTGCTGCACAAACAAAAATAAGCTAAAAACATATTCTTCTCACTTTGTAGCTGACCAGAATGAGTTGTGAAAATATGAAGCTCGGTCGTGCAATAACTTGCGTGGTACACTGTTCTACCTTGACTTTATGAAGTGTTTAGATGGGGACAGTAAACAACGCAGTAATGAAATTATGGAGCTTAAAAAAGAACATAAGTCAAATTACGAATAAATTGTGAATAAACCAATTCAGATGCCGATATTAAATAAAATGATAACATGTATGTATGTAATGGTAGTTTCTTGTAACAATACAACAGAACTAGAAAATAAAATGAATATTGTTCTTGAAAAAATTTTAAACTGGCTCGATTGTAATAACTTAGAACTTAACTTAAAAAAAACTAAACTAATTCAATTTAGACCGTACCAAAAAGCTGCATTGCAAATAAATTATAAATATAAATCTAACGAATTAGAAACTGTAAACTCTGCAACACTATTAGGGATAGAAATTGACTCTCATGTTAACTGGAAGTCTTACATAGAAAAGCTATCAAATAAACTGTCTTCGTTTATATACGCTCTCCGTCAACTAAAACGGGTCACAAACTTAAATACCGCACTCTCAGCGTACTACGCATACGCTCATTCAAGGCTGTCTTATGGCATCATTCTATGGGGAAACTGTTGCAATATACAAGAAATATTTGTACTCCAAAAAAATGCGTTAGAATACTGGTGAACATCGATCAAATTGACTCCTGCAAACCCTACTTTATCAAACTGAGCATACTGACTATAACAGGTATTTATATTTTTGAAGCTTGTAAATTCGTACAAAAACACCCACAATTGTATTCTCCTGAAAAAACGATAAAGCGCAACAATCGCCACCTAAATAAACTTCAACGACCCTTCTCCAAATTAGAATTATACACATCCGCTCCCCACTCTATGATGATTAAAATATGGAATCACATTCCGAACTATATTAAAAACATAACTAAAACCGCAACGTTTGAAAACCAACTAAAAGAATTTCTAGTCAAAAAAAGTTACTACAGCATAACTGAATTTTTTACTGACAAATTAGAATAAAGTATAATAAAATTAAGTAAATAAATACACAATCTTATAAATAAATATTCTAATATTTTAAAATAAATAATTTAATAACAAATGAATAAATTATGATAATAACTATGAATGGGTAATAATATTATAAAATAAATACATAGAAATAATGACGTAGATAATTTTATGATTGTATTGTTAAATTATTATAATAATTTTTTTATGAAGTTAAATTATTGCGTACTAACATTCACTAATATAATATAGGTACTTAACATATACTAATAAATACTAACGTACATAAATTTTATTTTTATTGTGGCAACTAGTCCTCTCATGTTTGCTGTGCCCTTGCAGGGTGTCACCTGTACTTATTTTATAATTTTAACATCTTTTGTACCTGTGACTGCATTAAATAAAATATGAAATAAGTTGAAATACGAACAAATTGTATAACAGCTAATAAGTCAGATAGATGCCAATTTGGTGGTTTGAAAACTCTGACAGCCACATTAGCTACAATAGCCTTACAAAGCCTACTTCAGAATTAGATCTTGTTTATAGCCTTACCCTGGAGATCTTTAGGAGAGGCCTATGTCCAGCAGTGGACGTCTTTCGACTGATATGATGATGATACCTTCTGGTTTGTAAAACGATTTGTAAGACCATGATTTGACGATACAATCTTTTCATTTTATCATGAATGTAATTAATAGTGTCATTTTAAATTATAAGTAATAAATAAATAATAAATCTTCGCTTATTTGAATTTTTAAATATTACGTAAAAGTAAATGTAAACGAGCCTCGGTAATAAAAACATAACAGTGCGGCGGACATAGCCCCCTAAAAGCTTTAGGCCGTACACTCGTGCCGAAAAGTGAGTGTTAGTGGGCGGAACACTTTGTGGGACATAACCAGTACCACCGAGTGTACTATGGAGAGCGTCAAAGAAAGTTGAATTACGTAATACATTTCTGCCATCACTATAAAATGTGCTCGAAATAATCTTATAATATAGTAAAATTTGTGATAAAACCGGATGACTGCAAGTGATTCTTGAGATTATAGGAATAAAAAGTCAGGAACAACTCAAAAAGGTCACACTAGACTATACTCAAAACATTTTTTTTCACTTTTCTGTGATTTTCAACCAGTGCCGATTCAAGAATTTAACTACACATTTTAACCGAAATGGATAGATACTGCACTTTTCATAAGCAAGGCAGAATCGGACTCTTGTAGGGTTAACTGAATTGTTTCTGCTCTGTGGGATTGCGCTATACTTTTTTTCGAAGAACTGATATAATGGAGAAAACATTCCTTAGAAAAAGTTGTTTAGTTTCATGGTCTGAATCCATGTTTTCAGTTTTGAAAAATAAATAAATTGGAACTGAAAAAAAAAACCGGCAAAGTGCGAGTCGGACTCGCATACCGAGGGTTCCGTACCACCACATAATCATAATTGTATTAGTTGAAATTTCAGTAAGTTAATGTGCTAAATTTTTTTGAGTCCGACACGCGCTTGAACCAATTTTATTATTTGTTGTTATTTTATAGCTTATGCACTATAAACATACCAATTTTTAAGTTTGTTAATGTTCCCGTTTTTAAAATAGACCTAAAACAAAAATCGCTTCCGCGACCATTCAACTTAATCCCTCGCTCTTATATGAATGTTCTTGAAACGGGAGCTCACCCCAATTGGTAACTAATAGCTGTGAGAATTTTTTTTTATATTTAATGATTTCAGACTTTTCTTTTTATTTGTACTGTGAGACCTAGCTTCTTGCCAAATTTCATAATTTTAGGTCAACGGGAAGTACCCTATACATAGGTTTTGCTTTAGTGCATAAATGTATGGAGATGAGGACATAAAATGTCCTATCTTTTGATTGCGTCGTTGTAAACAATTGAAATTTTCAGATCTTATGTGGTTTATAAACTCTAATATATGGTATCAATTTCAACCTGATACCTTTAACCGTTCGTGAGTTAAAGGGTCTTGACAGACAGACAAAGAACAAAGTGATCCTATAAGGGTTCCGTTTTTTTTTATTTTGAGGTACGGAACCCTATAAAACATAAATTATCATTGTGCTAGCTTTATTTGTTTCAATATTTTTACGGAGTCCACTACCTGACCTAGAGGGTATGATCAGGGACTGGCTTTTTACACAGAGCTACTGCTATCTGACCTCTGCAACCCAGAGGGCAAACGAGAGCCAATCCTAGATTAAGCTTTGTCAGGTAAGTGACCAACCTGGCACTTAGAGTTGGCCAACGGATTAATGTTCCTTCCGAAACACGAAGTGCTCTGTAGTTCTTGTGCCACTAGCGGTCACCCATCTCGGTTCTGACCACGGCCAACGTTGCTTAACTTTCACAATCGGAAACAAAGAGCAGTCCTTAAAATAACCTCATTAAAGGCAGAAACGAAAGTTAAAAAAAAATCTGAAGCTAATCAGCGATTTACAATAACGATAATTACACAATCGGCTTAAGAAGGCAAAAGTTGATTTTATTATCAAACCATCCTATTCAATAGTCCATGTTATTGAATTATGTGGCCGACGTACAGAGCTCTTTTCATACAAAAAGTATGGAAAATTCTCGGGAGTCAAATTTCACATATTTTTTTTTTTTTACACGTTGTTACATATCCTGTACTACTATCTTCAGAAATGTTCACGAAAACAGCTCTTTTTCGATAAAATTAACAGTAAAAGGGTTTTTTGGGCCGTAAAGTCAAATTAACTAGGTCACATGACTGGGAAAACTAGTTTTCTTTTCTTTTTTTAGTTTTCTTGAAAATAGAGCGTCTCAGAAACCCTACAGTGCAGTGAATTTGGTTTATATTATACAGAGCAATGCTCGGTCATTCAGGTACTAAATTTATATCCTGCGTGCAGATTAGTCCCAGTTTAGGGCAAAACGCTAATAGTAATGTCAACCGCATGCCAGTTGAAATTCGTTGACCTTAATCGCTTAAATCCTTGGGACTAGAATCTAAATCATCTAAAGAATAAAATAATGTGAGAATTAGATGAAGAAATGAGATGTAGGTACATTCTATAATCCCTGAAGGAACGCAAGTAGCAGATAAGTTTTTGGAGCACTCGGCTAGTAAAATAAAAAAAGCTCAAAAGTCTAATTTAAGGTTAGAAAATGGTCATACTAAGTATTTATTTTAAATATAACTTATTCAAGAAATAAACTTATAGTACTAAATATTAACATTCTGCCAAATTACAGGGCAGTTTCTCTAGGGGAGGAATCATTCAAAATTCGTATGAGAAATGACCCCAAAACAGTCGTTGAAAGCCATTCGAACAGAACTTCTCCATTGCCCTTTGTAAATTGGTTCTACAATCAACTCGATGAGATTAATGGATATCGATCCTTTTAAGTAATAATTGTATTCTAGTTAAAATCTGACTTGTTCAAGTATAATGGAAAGAGCAGTCAAGACTTGTTTCGTCAAGTTTTCATTTTAATTGAAACTCATTATTATTACAAAAATATTGGGGGACAATTTACACGAAGTCATACATATTTATATACATAAATATCACGCCTGCTACGATCTTGACATACTTTCCTTGCTTCCTGTACTTTCATCAATCCTCTCATACATGCTCGTCGGTTTAGGGTACTTTTAACCTGGCCTTTATTCAGAACGTCCTGAATTTGGTCCTGGTACGTACCTGGTACAAAGTCACATGAGGCCAAACTAGGCTAAACCTATGCTATGGGTACCAGAGACTGTAGATAAATAAATAAATAAAACCCAGACAGAAAAAACACTCGTGTTAAAAAATCTCATTACAGGATCTGATTACCCGATAAGATATAATAGAATTGTTTGAAAGGATTCGAGACTTAATCTGGGGGCTTAATGTTTCACAACAAATTTAGTTGCACGATTTTTTTAAATTATCAACAGAATTTTTAATTTTCCTTGCTTTGATCAAAAAACTTTCATCAAAAACCTATGCCGTCGACTGGTTAAAAAGATCAGACAATTAAGCGGCTAGGCGGATGGTTTAGTGGACAAAAGTTTCATAAAATTCAGTATCACCTTTTTCTTCAGCATCACCTATTTCTGGATGCGAGGGTCATCAGACGACCTAACCTAGGTTAACCTTTCCTAACAAGGTCAGCTTGTTTCCAGTTCGATAATTTTTTTTTTTTCAACATTTCGCCTAGCCACTTAATTAAGTATCTGATTCAACTATCGTGCAGCGACATATACACAGATAATAGAATTTTCTCACAGTAATCAAATTTTCTAAAGCCTTGTCAAGAGATCAATTCCAAAGTTAATAAAGCTCAGACTTCCAAACCTAATAGAGCTATTTTCTGAGAACGCTGTACACAAGACTTGCGCCTTAATATATGAGGGGTGCTTGTGGTCATTTTAACGATATTACCAAACCAAAAGGGTCTTACTACAAAAAAGTTAGACATCTGTTGAACACTTGATTAAAAAAATGCGCACAAAATAACTTGCTATGTCAGTTGATGCGCAGAAGTAAGAAAATAAGTCATTTTTGACTTTTGCGCATCATTGACATAGACAGAGTTATTTGGTACGATTTTTTTAATCATGCCAAAATATTTTGAAAAGTGAAATTGAAAGTGTTCAACAGATGTCTAACTTTTTTGTAGTAAGGCGGAAAACGTTTCGTTTAAACATTACGTTAAGCCTTCACCTTTGAGGGGCTGAAAGGGGGGAGCAGCGCCGCCGTATCGGTATGCGTTAGGCTAATTTGTAATTTGATACCGGATGCGGGCGCGCGGCGAGCACTTAACTGAATGTTTTATGCAAGCTTTTCAGTTTTGTTAGTATCGTTGAAATTACCACAATCACCCCCAAGGTCCTATTGCAATCATCATCATCACAACATCCCATAACACGTCCACTGCAGGACAGGGAGATCCCTCCAGAACTCCAGCAAAAAGGCGTGGTACTTTGGAGGGGATATACCATAATCACCACGCTTGTAAGCGTTGCGGCTAGCGAACACTGTTGTTGGTGACCGCAGTATGTAACCTGTTCATAATAGCTCAGCCACATACTCGACGAGTGGCGTGGGAAGTAGCGAGGGAAGGAGGCAGAGACGTAGTATGGCCGCGTTACTCGTCATGCCACACGCCTTGCTCCTCGTCATGCCCATCGATCCCTTGATTGTCGGTTTTTCGGGCGCGAGTCAAAGGACCGGCAATATGAGCGCGAGTAGGCAGCCACACACTGCCCTCGGACGCAGTCTGCATCGAGCGGTGGTCACGGAAGCACGTCGATTTCACGCGTCAAATCATTTCGCTGCCAGCAGCAGAAGAATGGTCTAATGAAAAAACGTTAACATTCCGTACCTATCCACTATATTATACTCTTCATGCTTTTGCCCTTTGAAATTTTTGCGGACGATTTACAATAATTAATAATCTATTCTTATTTCGATAAATAGATGTCATACATCAACTCCTTTAGTACGGCGTATATTTCTATAGAAGAAATTGGTATAATTAGCTTTACTCCATACGTATTACGTCCATCGTGTAGCAATGGCAAGTGACCTAGTGCGGAGCGTCGCGAGTAGAGGAGTATGTGGCTAGAGAGAGCAGCATCGCGGCAGCGCGAGGGGCAGAGCGAAGAGCAGCGCGATGGGCATAGTCTGGCGGCCCTATAAGCCTTTAGAGAGATGGGTTGGTAGGTAGGCACCACACGGGAAAATGAAATAGTGAAATAGTGAAAATAAATTCAGCATGTTACTCAGATTACGCAACTGAACCACTTTCCCCAAGGAACATAGGTCAAAATACGAAAAAAAATTTTGAACTCCCATAGAAACTCCATCAGCTGATACCGCATTTTCTTTTGTATGAGAGGTCAAAATTTATTTTACGTGTTTCGGTCTATATTCCTTAAGGAAAGTTGTTCAGTTTCATGGTCTAAGTAACATGCACAAGTTAGGTTCACTATTTCAATAGGACCCTATATAGGAAGAAGACACGTTAATGAAAGTTCATCGTCATCATCATATATTATTTACAGAATACTTATTGAATGTCATACATATTCATGTATACCACTAAAATCGTTTTGAATTTCCATATAGTTTTTGGGTGGATTTATTACACTTTATGTTAAGGGACGTTAATGAAACAAAAGCATAGAAGAACTGATCTTATAGTATTTTTATCATAGGTGTAATGCAACTTTAAGATTTACGTAAACATTTTTTCTAGATTTAATTGTGTTTCTTTTACAAATATAGGAGGATTATATACTTAAAAAAAAGATATTAATAAAGGTAATCAAATGTAAAGTAAATAATATTTATAGCATTTTTGCCCTTTTTTTGTGGAATTTATAATACCTTTATTATTATTTTTTTAAATCCTGCGGTCGTAAATTTGGGTGGATTACTAATGAATTATTTTATAGACCAGCTAATCAAATTTTTGACGAAAAAAAAATGCTGATATGAATTTTTGTTGAATCTTCATACAGTGAAATAGTTTGGCTCTCAGGGTAAATGCAAATAGAGCGAGTCTACGCCGTTTCGGATCGTGCTATGGCAGCGTAAAAGAAACGGCAAGAAACCACTGCAGCCCGCCCACTAAAGAAACCACTACATCCACTACAGGATAGGGAGCTCCCTGCTGAATTCGAGCTCTTGCTAGAAGAATGTAGAGGGGAAGTACCTTAGTCACCACGCTTGTTAGCGTTACGGTTGGCACCATGGACTGCGGCTGTTGGTGACCGCAGTATGTAAAATGGTAAGATACACGGAAGGACGCTGCTGCCCATCTTCCTGTTTATATACCCTAAGTCGCTTCTTACGACACCCACAGATAGAGACGGGTTGGTACTATACTTTGCGATAGGCAAAGTTACATCAAGAAAACTAAACCTAGCTTATTGCAAGTTCCCAGAAAACAATATTAAAGCGATCCTTTTAGTTCGGAAACTATTCGCCAGTTAGAGATGAAAGTGTTCCAATTTCTTAGTAGCTTGAGGGTGCAATTTCACTGGGATATCACGTCCACAGCCTCTGGGGAAATCTAGCTTATGTCTTCTTATAATTTATACCAGGCCACTCAGAAAGTATTGCGAAAAATAGTTTTTATATATGGGAGACTGGCCGGTCAGAATCTTTTTCGAAAATATGATTACTTGTAAGTAAAAATATGTGTGTTCCATTTTCAAAATTTCCCTGCACATTTTTTGCGAGCCAATTCAAAGTATCGTGTCTTACTGAAAAATGGATCTGCGCCGGGAACATTTTAGAGCTATGATTTTTTACGATTTCAAGTGTCGCCTGAAACCGGATGAATCGTTCGATAGACTTCAAATGGCATTTATGGATGAAGGCCCCTCCAAGGCAACCGTGTATCGTTGGTATAACGAATTTAGGCGCGGTCGACCAACCTTGGGGGATGAAGAAAGAAGCGGTCGCCCTTTGACGGCTATTACGGAAGAAAACGTGCTAGCAGTGAAAAATTTAATCCAAGATAATAGGCGAATTACATATCAGGAGATTCAGCACATATTAAAGATTGGATCGGGAAGCGTTCACGAGATTCTACACGGGCATCTTCGCGTGAGGAGGATAGTATCGCGCTGGGTGCCGCACTACCTCACCGACGCTCAGAAGCAGGCCCGGGTGGAATGGTGCCGTGATATGCTGAACAAATTTGAAGCAGGCTCGTCTCGGCGTGTTTACGACATCGTAACAGGTGATGAGTCCTGGATTTATCAATACGATCCAGAAACCAAGCGCCAGTCGACAGTTTGGGTGTTTCAAAATGAACCAACGCCTACCAAAGTGAAGCGATCTCGAAGCGGGGGGAAGATTTTGATCGCCAGCTTTTTTAATTTGACTGGCCACTTGGCCTCAATTCCCTTACGAGATCAAAGAAGCATCAACGCCGAATGGTATACTACCAAATGTTTACCAGAAGTTTTTTCTGTTGTGAGCAACAAGCGACCAAACACAGGGCTCCGCGGACTACTGCTCCACCACGACAATGCGCCTGCACACACCGCGCTCAAAACGAGGGACTTCCTGGACAGCACACCAGTCAAACTCCTGGGTCACCCTCCTTACAGCCCTGATCTAGCACCGTGTGACTTCTTTTTATTTCCAAAAATAAAAAATCAGCTCAAGGGGATACAATTTTCGTCGCCGGAAGATGCGCTGGCTGCGTTCGAGCAGGCTGTAAACGAGGTGTCTACGGCGGACTGGAAAAAGTGTTTTGAAAACTGGTTCAGACGCATGGCTGGTGGAGAGTACTTTGAAAAGATTTAATAAAAATATATGTACCTGTAGAACAATTTTTTTTAGTGTCGCAAATATTTCTGAGTGTCCCACGTACAGTTTCGCTTTTTGGTTGAATGCTTAACGCTGTTTTGGGGTTAAAAATGATGTTGCGTTTTACTGCCTTATTTATCAAGGAAGTACCTGGGCGACCGAGCTATGCTCTGTATGATTAAAATATCATCGCGTGAGCAAGATATGCTACTCAACAACAGATGGCGCTGTAAGTTTCTTGAACGCACTAAAACGCGCTAAGAAATATGTAAAAAGACGGTGAAAACGAATTTTCCCAGATATGGGACCTAGCTAGATCGATTTTTGCCCCCAAAAACCCCTGTATACTAAATTTCATCGAAATCGTTAAAGCCGTTTTCGAGAAACCGATTACAAATATAAATATTGCTCGTTTAATAGTATAAGATACAAAAAAGACAACTGCATCAAATCGAACAATTTTCTTGAAGGAAATTGGTTTCGTAGGCGGCCGAAGGGGAAAAATGATATGAATTCCGATACAAAATGCATTATCATATGATACAGTTTCTAAGAGAAGTAAAGGGAAAAACATAAAACAACTTGAGCACTGAACGACTCGTGAGTGTTATTTAAAAAAATATAATAAAATTTAAAGAATAAGGCTGACGCCGTGCATATTGTCCCAATAGTTCTCTCTGCAACCGGAAAAAAAACTAAAAAAAAAACGATGATTCCCCACAACTTTAATAATCTCCTGTTTCCGATGCCACCTTACTTGGTTGAGACCACAGAACAAGTCAGTCTGTTGTCAGACATTTTCCGACAAAGAGTTTTGGGCGTATTTCATGATAAATGATAAAATATGTCTTGGTCTCAAGTAAAAAATTGCAAAAACAAAGGTTTCAGTGTTAACGGCGTAAAATACTTTCGGTAAGGGTAAAATTTAAAGTTAATTTAAAATGCAAATTCGTTATTTTGAATGCGTATCATAAACACATTCGTTGCAATAGAGACGCTCAAGTGGGACGCTCTGTGATTGGTTTTTGCCAGGGACTAGATTAGTATTATACGTAGGTACAACGTTTTTGCAACGCTTTTTGCATCTTTCTCTCTCACATTAATTGACTATGTATATCGCACTCACACGACGCTAGTATTTGTAGGTGCGGAAAGCGTGTTAGTTTGAGTAAATGGTGACACATGTTTTGTCTTGAATGATAGAAAGAATTCGTCTCTAGAAGCAGGGCAACACGCATGGACTTCAAAGCTTTGTGGTTGCGACCCATGTGGTGGAGATTATACCTCCGAAAGGAAAGAATTATAATTTCTCAATACGAATATGTTATTAGGAAAATAACTGGCTGGCTGTATCCTTGAACACGGCCGTAAGTGTTACGTGGATACGTCTATGTAGGTAGCTACAATCACCACCCCTTCCCTCACTCCCTTCTCCCGCTTTAGCCAAAAAAGACATGCCTGAAAATACTTTAAGGGCCTCCTGAACACAGCGCTTCGGCCTGGAACTTCTTATTATGGTTTTTCTTGTTATTGTTTTTCCTAGCCTAATTGTGCCCCACAGCTGGGCGAAGACCTCCCACCTCATTCTTCCACTCATCACGGTCCTGTGCAAGTTTGGAACCAGTCCTGGTGGAAGGCGTCTAGATCATCACTCCATGTCTGAAACGACTTGATTATCACGTGTTCAAAACCTTCTCGTCTCTAAATAATGTCGATAATTGCACATGGTTAGAAACACTTTGGTTATCTGATTGCCTCTACTTCTACAAAGTAGAAAATCGTAAAATTTCAAAACCACAGGCAGGATTCGAACCTACGTCTTCTGCATCAGTACCGCACATACTTTACCAACTAGGCTACCGTGGTCCCGCCTGATGTTGTGTTTGCGTCCTCTATACGCATTTTAACGTTGCGTTTGTGCTGCCACCTAGTAAGCATTTGCTGTACTAGCTCAACTAGTCCATCGTTGCAGATATATTTCAAGTCAAAAACGGTAACACTACGTTAAATTAAAAATGATTTTTATTTTAAGACGCAGGTTCGAATCCTGCCTGTGATTGTGAAATTTTGCGATTTTCTACTTTGAAAATTTATTTATCCGAACACAGAAGTGTTAAAATTAAATCATTGCCTCTACTTCTTCGTAGTTAAGAACGGTTGATATGGAGAACCATTATAAGGGCAATTTAGATTTTCACGAATTCGTGTCTTCTATCCGAAACGCTCAATCTTCCGTTGTCTACCGAAAACCAAGCACTCCATTTCCCATTCATCGTCCCATCGGAACTGTGCACAGTGTTTAAGGAAGCGCGCCATTCGTCTTCGTCCGGCCATTACGGGGTACACCCCACTGGCTGCGGTCCAAATGCATCGCATAAACACGCGTCACCGGCTTATTGGGGATTTTGTACTGGGAAATTCTTTGGTTTGCAGCTATTTCTATTGAGGGAATGTTTAAGTCCAAAACGCAAATGTTATAGTAGATTGTATCACAAGGCTGTAAAATAATATTTTTAAGGCGAGGGCGCTATTTTGAATCCAGAGCGAAGTGAAGGATTCTAATGTAGAATCCTGAACGTAGCGAGGGATTCAATACGTCGCCCAAGGTAAAAATATTTTTGCAGCCGCGTAATGCACTCTACTTTTCATCTCCCTCTATGAGAAAAGAATAAGAGGCTCATTGAGACACTCACTCGTCATTAATTTTAAATATAAAATACCATTACAATATTATTATTTGATGAAACAATACTAAAAATAATACTAAGTATTATTTGTAACAATTAAAAATGTTATTGACATTTTTGTATCACTTAGGAACAGAACCTCTTTGGTTGGTAGTCTTGTTTACATTTCAAGCATATTTCTTTTTAGGGTTCCGATACCAAAATGGTAAAAAAAGGAACCCTTATGGTGCCGCTCTGTCTGTCCGTCTGTCTGTCACACCTCTATATCTCAGCAACCACTTACGCTATCGAGCTGAAATTTGGAATAGTTTTAGAATATAGTTGCCCAACTTAATTGCACATGAAAATTTTTTGAAAAAAGTATGATTATTAATGTAAAGGGGGCCAAAATAGGGGGGGCCAAATTTCAAATTGTCGCTACTAGGTCGAGTGGGGTATCATATGAAAGGGCTTTACTTGTACATTTTAAAATATATTTTTGTATTTTTTTAAGTTTCTTAGTTTTCAAGTTATGATGAAAAATGTCAAAAAAAATACCATTCCCCCCCCCTTATCTCCGAAGTTTGAGTAAGGGAAAATCTGAATTAATTACAGTTGACAGAGGTTTATGTAAACTTTACAGCAAAAATAAAACGATCTTTCTAAGTTGCACAGTTTTTCAGAAATCTGCAAAAAACCTTTACAAACAAATTTAGTTTTGCGGTCCTGAAAATGGACTTTATTGCTTCCAAAAATACTATAGGTATATCGGAACCTTCGGCGCGCGAGTCCGACTCGCACTTGACCGGTTTTTTTTTATATTCATAATAATGTTAATAGTACAACCGGCCAGTATCATTTTTCATACAATATTTTGGTTCGACCTCTATGGTTGACCTAAAATATCCCTATGGTGGAGCCAAGGAACCTACAAGCTTCTTGGTTGGACCTTAATTCAAATTCTAATTTTAAATCACATTTTTAAGATTGACGAAAGAGATCTACCAGGCGAGAGTGAATGGAAACGTTGGAAGGGGAAGGCCTAGGCGAACGTACCAGGACCAAATTCAGGACGTTCTGAATAAAGGCCAGGTTAAAAGTACCCTAAACCGACGAGCATGTATGAAAGGATTGATGAAAGTACAGAAAGCAAGGGAAGTATGTCAAGATCGTAGCAGGTGGAGGACTGTGGTCTCTGCCTACCCCAACGGGAAAGAGGCGTGATGTTATGTATGTATGTATTTTATCCACTAAGAAAGTCTCTTGGAGAAAACAGATATTTTGTTCGCCTTTATTGACGAACCGATCAGCGATTTTCGAATAGATGGGATGAAAAATTCTTTTTCATCCCTATCTATTTGAACATGGCAGATCAGGTTTGAAAGAGGGAGGCTGAATTTGGTACATGAATATTCGTTCAGTGCACTGGTACACGACCAAGTAGATCAAACATAAATATTGTATAAAAAATGTTACAGGCCGGTTGTATTTAATAAAAAACCGGCCAAGTGCGAGTCGGACTCGCGCACTGAGGGTTCCGTACCACCACATAAACATAATTGTATTAGTTGAAATTTCAGTAAGTTAATGTGCTAGATTTTTTGAGTCCGACTCGCGCTTGACCAAATTTTATTATTTGTAGTTATTTTATAGCCTATGCCCTATAAACATACCAATTTTCAAGTTTGTAAGTGTTCCCGTTTTTAAATAGAACTAAAACAAAAATCGCCTCAAATACCATCCAACTTGACCCCTCTCTTATATGAATGTTCTTGAAACGGGAGCTCACCACAATTGGTTACCATTAGTTGTGAGAAAAATTGTAATATTTAATGATTTCAGACTTTTCTCATTATTTGTACTGTGAGACCTAGCTTCTTGCCAAATTTCATAATTTTAGGTCAACGGGAAGTACCCTGTAGGTTTTTCATTTTTGAATAAATGTATGGAGATGAGGACATAAAATGCCATATCTTTTGATTGCGTCGTTGTAAAAAACTGAAATTTTCAGAACTTGTGTGGTTCATGGATCCTAATATATGGTATTAATTTCAACCTGATACCTTTACCCGTTCGTGAGATAAAGGGTCTTGACAGACAGACAGACAGACAGACAGACAGACAGACGGACAACAAAGTGATCCTATAAGGGTTCCGTTTTTTTCTTTTGAGGTACGGAACCCTAAAAACAAGACTACAACCAGAGGTTATATTCCTAAATTAATATAATAATGTTAATATTTCAATTGTTTGAAATAATATCGGTCATAGACAGAAAGACAGACAGAAAATATCTATTTTCTTAAATTAGCCTGAGCAGTTTGTAAACTGTACAATCAAGTTTGCAATTTTGTATATAAAGGAAGATTTTTTTTATTTTCCTCAAAGTTTTATTCCTTGAAATAATAGGTCTTTAACTATGAAATTGCCGAAATTTTCTTATAGATTAATGAAATCATAATTCCTATAATTCTAAAGCTATTTTTTTCATTAGTCTTATATTTAAAGGTTGACTTCAATTTTGTCAATTTATGCATAAAATATTTTATTAATTTTTAGTTTGATATATAAAATTAAAGGAAAATTGATCGTCTTAAATGTCGTCCGATTTCATCATTAGATTTGTTATATTTTTTTATAGATAATTTTTTTCGAAAAATAAATTTAAGCTTCTTTTACTTAATATTTTCCCAATCACGCTATAAAAATATAAATTTGGATTTTTAATTCCTAAAAAAACAGCGAAATTGTTAGTACTGAAAATTGAGTTTACCTATAATTTGCCATACAAAACGGCAATAAAAAAACCGGCCAAGTGCGAGTCGGACTCGCGCACTGAGGGTTCCGTAGCACCACATAAACATAATTGTATTAGTTGAAATTTCAGTAAGTTAATGTGCTAGATTTTTTGAGTCCGACACGCGCTTGACCAAATTTTATTATTTGTTGTTATTTTATAGCTTATGCACTATAAACATACCAATTTTCAAGTTTGTAAGTGTTCCCGTTTTTAAATAGAACTAAAACAAAAATCGCCCCAAATACCATCCAACTTGACCCCTCTCTTATATGAATGTTCTTGAAACGGGAGCTCACCACAATTGGTTACCATTAGTTGTGAGAAAAGTTGTAATATTTAATGATTTCAGACTTTTCCCATTATTTGCACTGTGAGACCTAGCTTCTTGCCAAATTTCATAATTTTAGGTCAACGGGAAGTACCCTGTAGGTTTTGCATTTTTGAATAAATGTATGGAGATGAGGACATAAAATGCCATATCTTTTGATTGCGTTGTTTTAAAAAATTTAAATTTTCAGATCTTGTGTGGTTTATGGATCGTAATATGTGGTATTAATTTCAACCTGATACCTTTACCCGTTCGTGAGATAAAGGGTCTTGACAGACAGACAGACAGACAGACGGACAACAAAGTGATCCTATAAGGGTTCCGTTTTTTTTCTTTTGAGGTACGGAACCTAAAAAAATTATCTAAAAATGTTCAGTTACGTTGACTGATCATGCCCTTTCAGTTTTCGGAAGGCCTTACACCCTTATTAGCGTCTTCTGCCAAAATAAGTAACCTACCTTCATGATTTATGAAAGTGTATCAAAAGTACTTGACCTGAAATAATACCAAAATGTATATTTTGTGCGTATTTTACAATTTTTCTCGCCCAATTCCCTCCGTCTCGGCATGAGCCATGACACTCTGACAGGCAATTTAACGAAAACATCTCCCTCAACTTGCGAAATTTGATTATCTTTTCAGCATTTCACTAAAGAAAAGTTTTATTAAAGCTGTTTTGTTGAGATGAAACTTTATTGTAAATTACGCAGAAGCTAGGTGAGGTAATTATGAAATCCATAGCGAAGCGTTTTTTTAATACGTTTTTTTCGTAAAAAGCTGGCACCCTTATAAGATCACTATGTTGTCCTTCTGTCTGTCAGTTAAGACCCTTTTTCTTCCGAATGGGTAAAAAGGTAAAGATAAGACAATCAAAAGATACGGCTATTCTTATCTCCATCTTCATACATTCATGAACCAAACCAATAGGGTACTTCCCGTTGGCCTAGTATATTGAAATTTGGCCAGAATCTAGGTCTTTTAGCACAAACAAAGGGAAAAATCTTAAACTATAAAATATCACAACTTTTCTCTCAAGTAAACATTTCCAATTTTTTTATGTTACAAGTTAGCAAACGAACAGTTGGGCCACCTGATGGTAAGTGGTCTCCACCGCCCATAGCACCCAAAAGTGAGTTCCCGTTTCAAATAAATTCATGTAAAAGAGAGTACAGGTTAGAGTGGACTCGGAGTTTTAAAAATCAAAGGGTAAAAACTTGAAGAACATTATACGGTGGATGGGTATGGAACCCTTGGGGCGCGAGTCCGACTGGCATTTGGCCAGTTTTTTTTTAGTTTAGTAGGTGTTAATAAGCATTTTTTATTAATTAATTATATATTGATTATTTTATTATCAGTATCGCTTAGGGTCATCATCATAACATCCCATGAAAATGTCCACTGCATGACAGAGAGCTCCCTCCAGAATTCTAGCTTTTGCTGGAAAAATGTAGAGGGGAAGTAACATAGTCACCTTATTTGTCAGCGTTACGGCTGGACCATAGACCGCCGCGGTTGTAGGTGACCGCAGTAAGTTAGATTGTATGATACAGAAGAGGATGCTGCTGCCCATCCTCCTGTTTATAACCCTTAGTCGCCTCTAACGAAACCCACGAGTATGTATGGGGTGGGACGCTTAGGGTAACCAGATGAAAATATGAAAAGTCCGGAGAAAAAGATAATCCTGAGATATTGTCGCAATTTGTGAATTGACTCGCGACTAATGTAATATACAGGCTGGCCCAATGATAGACGTTCATAAGGAAAAGTTTGATGCCTCATGCTAAGGGGTATCCAAATCACCCCATGTATGTTCCGCTATTATTAGTAGTTTTCGAGTTATAATTTTTTGAAATTTTTATTAGAATTTTCGGATGGAGGAATTTAAAAAATTCATATAGTTTTTTGTACTGGATATTTTTTTTTGCGTTATGATTGACTTAAACGTTGCCTTTACACGTAGAACTTTCAAACATTCCTGGAAGTTACTCAAAAAACATCTTAGATAAAATCTTTAAAAATTTAATGGGTGGACTCAAAGTTTAAACATCACTTTAAAAATACAAATAGGATGTTCCATGGATTGCAGCTGGTTTTAAAAACTTATCAGATCTCTAAGCTACCCAAAACATACAAAAAAATAATACTTAATGGGGCATACTACGGGGGATACTCAATAATTGGTACTTTCTCTGAAATGGGCTTAGCTATAACTTTTGAAAACAATATATTATTGGGTCTTAGGCATGGGTACTGGGGACATGGGCCAGTATAAAAGACGAAAGAGATCATATCGAAGTTTTATTCAGTATGTAACACTTATGTTTATGTTTTCTGTATAACTTGTTCTATGTTTTGTAGTGCGCAATAAATCATCAAAAGAGCTGCCGATGGCGATATATACATTTCTATGTGTTCCCGAGATCATATAACCCGAATCTATTCAAGTCGCGAGTGAATAGGCTTCCTTTGGGCAAGCTTGTCCCATAGTCGACCTTATCTCTGTCCTAAAGATTAGATCGAAGTCAAGAGTAAGACAATAAAGAAAAATAACGTGAAAACACAACAAAATAATTTTTACAGTAATTCAAGTCTGTCCATATTTTCTTTTCATTTTACTGAAAATTCTTTAAATTCTGAGATTTCCTGATAGATATACAAAATCCGGTCGTAATTCTTACAATAGCCCAAAAATCCTGAAATCTCAGGACAAATCCTTAGACATGGTAACTTTACTGACTGAACCCTAAACTGGGCTGAAGCCTAAAAGAATTGATAAAAAAATAAAAAACCGGCCAAGTGCGAGTTGGACTCCCGCACCGAGGGTTCCGTACCACCACATAATCATAATTGTATTAGTTGAAATTTCAGTAAGTTAATGTGCTAGATTTTTTGAGTCCGACACGCGCTTGACCAAATTTTATTATTTGTTGTTATTTTATAGCTTATGCACTATAAATATACCAATTTTCAAGTTTGTAAGTGTTCCCGTTTTTAAAATAGAACTAAAACAAAAATCACCTCAGTGACCATCCAACTTGACCCCTCTCTTATATGAATGTTCTTGAAACGGGAGCTCACCACAATTGGCTACCATTAGTTGTGAGAAAAGTTGTAATATTTAATGATTTCAGACTTTTCCCATTATTTGTACTGTGAGACCTAGCTTCTTGCCAAATTTCATAATTTTAGGTCAACGGGAAGAGTACCCTGTAGGTTTTGCATTTTTGAATAAATGTATGGAGATGAGGACATAAAATGCCATATCTTTTGATTGCGTCGTTGTAAAAAATTGAAATTTTCAGATCTTGTGTAGTCTATGGACTTTAACATTCATTATCAATTTCAATCTGATACCTCTACCCGTTCGTGAGATAAAGGGTCTTGACACAGAGACAGACAGACAGACGGACAACAAAGTGATCCTATAAGGGTTCCGTTTTTTCTTTTGAGGTACGGAACCCTAACAAGCGAATCTAAACTCATAAGTTATCAAATCTCCACTCTCAACTTTATTTACAATAAACCGTTAACTCCATCCAATTTGAGACGTCTCCACTGTTCCCTTAAATTAATAGAACTTTCCAAGCTTGAATCCTCTTTATACCTCGAATACTATCAGCGTATTTACATACTGCATTCCTTGGCGACGTTTCTAGAGAGCAGACAGATTGATGTGACGCTGGATAGATGGCAGTCGTGGCATATTACCTTCTTTTGGGAAAGATCTGGGAAACCGGTTATTTTCAAACCGGTTTCAGTTATAGAGTGATTAATACGGCACAATACGGCACTGTCCCATTTAATGCTTGAGTGCCAGTCTCTTCACTGTTCCCTTAAATTGATAGAACTTTCCAAGCTTGAATCCTCTTTATACCTCTAATACTATCAGCGTATTTGCATACTACATTCCTTGGTGACGTTTCTAGAGAGCTGACAGATTGATTTGACGCTGGATAGATGGCAGTCATGGCATTACCTTTGTTTAGGGAAGATCTGGGAAACCGGTCATTTTATAACCGGTTTCAGCTACCTATAGAGTGACAAAGATGGCACATGAATGACGGTGATGGAAGGGTGCAGCTATCCTTTTTATTGCTCGTGTGTCAATCTATTGTTCTATGGTGCCAAATTTCTAGGTCAGAGGAAAGGGTTCGTAATTTTTCCATGCTTAGTAATGACCATAAAATGTCTACGTTCTAAATATGATTTAAACATGACAATTTCGATCAATATTTATAGTGAATTGGAAGTTTTGGTTAAATTTGTCCTTTGTTATTTTTGTTAATATGATAGATTCGCAAATGTTGTTTCTTCAAAATGCAGTACCTGGGTGACCGAGCTTCGCTCTACAATAGCCGCCTCAACAGGAGTCGGCTGAAGAACTTTTTATTGAATAAAGCATTATACTCTTTGAAAGAGTATCATATTTTTATACATTAAGTAGTACTATTTGACATTTTAACTAATTATTACTCAATGTGATTACTATTTTGACATTGAATTTTATATTGTTTATCATTTCATTTTATTATTTTTATATACAGACTGACGATCATATTGTGAAGGCATATAATTTGACATAATGGAATTTGTATAATTTTACAATATGAAAATAAATAAACTAAACTAAACTAAACAACATTCAAATTAAATCAGGTGAGAAAGCTGTGCTAATCGCAAACAGACGGCACTGCAGGTAAAATGCTTAAAACACGAGAAATACGATTTTTTCCAGACATGAGACCTAGCTAGATTGGTTTTCGAGAACCGAAAAGAAAGAGAGTTTTTGGTGGGAGACCAAGCCACGGGTACTAAGCCCCCCCGCCACGACAAGAACCTAACCTAACCCAACCTAACCTAATGGCTACACCTAGTTCTAACCGGCTAAAACTAGGTGCAGCCGCGCTTCGGGTTTTAGCTGTAACATATATACTTATATACAAATATTGCTAGTTTAATAGTATAGGATTAAGAGCCCGACTTCGTAGTTTACTATAACCGTAAGTACAGCCAAGAGCAGATCAAGAATGTAACATGCAACGCAACTTAAGTCCTACAGCAACATAAGTAAGGACGTCACACAATACAATGTAACAAGCTTGAATGTAGACTTGTATTTCTTAGAACCATAATTTTGACCGGTATTATAAAACCGGTTTTGAAACCCTTAGGTAAATCCGCTCGAGTTGAAAGTACTTTCACAAATTACCTTTAGGATGCACCTAATACGGGGGAATTTTGTCCAACTACACCATTTAAAGTTTTCTAATATTGAGCAAATCAACGGTATTTATAATAAAATGTACTTATAAAAGAGTCTTGTTTGATAAAAGCGAAGTCTATTGAAAATCATGTTAAATAATTACATAATTTCAATACAATCGAAATGCTTAGGGTTACTTGAGGAAATTCCGACGCGGCATTCTTTTTAGGTAACCGATTTGTGTTTATAGGCTGCCCATTTGTATTATTGAAATGCTTCCTTTTGTGCTGTATATTGTAACATTCGATTGGACAGTGACATAAAATACTAATTCGGGGTACTTTACTATTTCAAATGTTGCTTTTAAAATAAATTTCGTATAACAGTTGAAGGTAGCTCAACATTGAAACAGCATCGTAAAGGGAAAAGTTATACCGCAAACACTTAACATTTAGCAACATTGTGACCGTTTCTGGTTAGTACCTCAAGAAAAGATTGAAACACATCAACACTCTCAAACAATTTTTAGTTTTTTTAAGTAAAAATAACTTTTGCACTATTATTAAATGGCTGTTTATTAAAGTGCCACCAAATTTGAGTAAATTTTTACCAAATAATATCGACCAAATTGTGCCTACCAAAATGGATGAATGTACACCAAATTTGCTTCTGGCACTTCGCCGGCAATTGGACCACAAATTTGGTCGGACTGGCAAAACTGCCAAGAGGATGCAAGGCAGACCTGTTGTTTTTTACTTATATAGGTACCTTCTATTTCTACTAATAGATTTCATTCGTGTAATCTGTCATTTAACCACTTTTCTCTCCAACTGTATAAAACCTGCCAGGTTTCGGATTGGCAGACCAACGTTTTGTGGACCTACTAGGCCACTACTATCGCTACAAAGTTGCCAATTTCGTGTACTAGATGACGTAGGATAACATGCAGTGCCCTTACGGTCTAGAATGTTTATTCTTCTATAAAACCCTCACAGGTCAGTCATCGACTCCGGACACTCTAAGCAGGTAGGAGAGGGTTCGATGCATGATGGTAACCTATTTCTAGGCTAAAATTTTACCCTTATTATTATTCGGTTTGGTCGGTCTTAGGGTGTGAGCAGACTGAGTGCATCGGGTGCCTCAGAAGTGGGACGACCAAAGGAGGTGTTTAAACACCTACCCTTTTTATTGTGAGTTTCGCAGCTTTCATGTACTCCCAGGCCCACTAGTGGGAATTCTGCCCACTTTTTAGATTAAGCTTCCACAATTATTTTAAGTGTTTCATTGGCCGAGTACACTTGCGTGGACTTGGGTAGGCACGAGCAATCAATATCATTTCAAAATGAATAACTCTGGCTATGTCATTGATGCGCAAAGTCAAACATTTCTTATTCTCGTCTTAACTTTTGCGCATCAATTGACTAAGGGCTCCCACACATAACTGTGACCTGCGATGCGAATTACTGCAAAACCTTGCAAAGTTTTTGGGATGCGTCCTGCGAGCTCGCAGATTTGTCCAATGCGATGCGATTTCGCAGTTTTGTGTGGGAGCCTATAGCCAGCAGAGTTATTTTGCACGATGAATACTCATCTTTCTCTTATAAAAATTAAAATAGGTCTCATTTTTCGAATTATGCATGGTAAGTACCAAAACAAAAACGTTCGCCTCAAACTTTATGTTTATAATATGCGACGAAGTAACTCTGTTTGTAGTATACAGGGTGTTAGTGTAAACACTGTGATCCTTGAAACTGTGCATTGAGACCATGAAAGTGAACAACTTTCCCTAAGGAAAAGGTTGAAATACGAAAAAAAAATTTTCATCTCCCATACAAAATGCACAATCAGCTGGTGCAGTTTCTATGGGAAGGCAATTTTTTTTTTTTCGACCTTTGTTCCTTAGGAAAAGTTGTTCAGTTTCATGGTCTCAATGCACAGTTTCAAGTATCACAGTGTTTACACTAACACCCGGTATAACGATATTTCGAGTGAACTTATTTAGTTCTTTCGCAAGTGCAATTTATGAATTTTGTGATCCAAAGACATCAAAGGGAAATTTGTTTTCGGCAAATGAATAATCCAGTTTTAAAAAATTACAAAGTATTTAATGCAATGGGAAACGTTCCAGGCAGTGAGAAACATGCCATAGGCTATTAAAAAACTTGAGCAGTTACACTGACAACACCAATTTTCAATTCATCGAAACATCCCATGAAATGTCCACTACAGGACAGGGAACTCCCTCCAGAATTCTACATTTTGCTGAAAAAATGTGGAGGGGAAGTACCATAGTCACCTCGCTTGTCAGCCTTACAGCTGGCACCATGGACCGCGGTGTAGGTGACCGCAGTAAGTATGATGGTATAATACAAATTACAATGCTGCTGCCCATCCTCCAGTTTATAACCCTTAGTCGCCTCTTACGACACCCACGGGTATGTATGGGATGGTGCTATTCTTTGCCGGCACCAAACGTGAATTTTTAATTAGCGACGCTTAAAGAAGCCCTAATAAAGAATATCTTCTAACATCTCATCCTGTATAAGTAATATCAGCGTACACAATGATACATGTTGCTCTCCTGCGCCGCGGCCTGATTTTGAAACTCATCCATCACATCGCCAGTGTTTCGTGACGTGATATGCGAGCATCGTTAATAAAGCCACTAGAGCCGTCACCACTCGTTTGACGAACGTCATTTTGAACAGAGACGTATCTAGAATTTGATCGTAATTCGCATCACAGCTAAAAACTGTCTCCAATGTTTCGTGACGTGATATGCGAGCATCGTTAATAAAGCCACTAGAGCCGTCACCACTCGATTGACGAACGTCATTTTGAACAGAGACGGATCTAGAACTTGATCGTAATTCGTATCACAGCTAAAAACCGTCGCCAATGTTTCGTGACGTGATATGCGAGCATCGTTAATAAAGCCACTAGAGCCGTCACCACTCGTTTGACGAACGTCATTTTGAACAGAGACGGATCTAGAACTTGATCGTTATTCACATGATAGCTAAAAACTGTCGCCAATGTTTCGTGACGTGATATGCGAGCATCGTTCTTAAAGCCACTAGAGCCGTCGCCACTCGTTTTACGAACGTCATTTTGAACAGAGACGGATCTAGAACTTGATCGTTATTCACATGATAGCCAAAAACTGTCGCCAATGTTTCGTGACGTGATATGCGAGCATCGTTAATAAAGCCACTAGAGCCGTCGCCACTCGTTTGACGAACGTCATTTTGAACAGAGACGGATCGAGAACTTGATCGTTATTCACATGATAGCTAAAAACTGTCGCCAATGTTTCGTGACGTGATACGCGAGCATCGTTAACAAAGCCAGTAGAGCCGTCACCACTCGTTTGACGAACGTCATTTTGAACAGAGACGGATCTAGAACTTGATCGTTATTCACATGATAGCTAAAAACTGTCTCCAATGTTTCGTGACGTGATATGCGAGCATCGTTAATAAAGCCACTAGAGCCGTCGCCACTCGTTTGACGAACGTCATTTTGAACAGAGACGGATCTAGAACTTGATCATTATTCACATGATAGCTAAAAACTGTAGCCAATGTTTCGTGACGTGATACGCGAGCATCGTTAATAAAGCCACTAGAGCCGTCGCCACTCGTTTGACGAACGTCATTTTGAACAGAGACGGATCTAGAACTTGATCGTTATTCACATGATAGCTAAAAACTGTCTCCAATGTTTCGTGACGTGATATGCGAGCATCGTTAATAAATCCAGTAGAGCCGTCACCACTCGTTTGACGAACGTCATTTTGAACAGAGACGGATCTAGAACTTGATCGTAATTCGTATCACAGCTAAAAACCGTTGCCAATGTTTCGTGACGTGATATGCGAGCATCGTTAATGAAGCCACTAGAGCCGTCGCCACTCGTTTGACGAACGTCATTTTGAACAGAGACTATCTAGAACTTGATCGTTATTCGCATGATAGCTAAAAACTGTTCATAATTGGATAAAATCTTCTCCAGTAAGCTGGCTAGTGTACAGCTTTCCAAAAACTGATAGAGTTGACTGATAAGTCTACGAAACTGAACAACTTTCAGAAAATGAAACTTTCAAGAAATGAATAATAAGTCTATTATTATTGGATATTTTGTATGAAGAGGCCGATATATTTTTTAAATTATCTCAAGGTCTCTCTCACTGAAAGTTTTTTAGTGTCGTTGACTGATCATGCCCCTTTATTTGTCGAAAAGCTGTCACTTTCATCCATATAATATACATATAAACATCTCATTCCTATCTAGTAAGGTTAGGCAGAACCAACCCAAATTAAATTTTTGCATACCTGCTTCCGTCACGCCTTCAACTTTCATCAACCCTGTCGTACAAGCTCGTCAGTTTAGGGTACTTTTGAACTGGTTTTTATTCAGGACGACCTAACTGAGGCCTTCATTTCCAAAAAATTTACTCACCCTCACCTTTGCCGTAAGTCTCTAATTTATTCTCTCAATAGTGCTAGTAAAAAGTCTATAAAAAATACAAAAAGTTGCTAATTTTAATTCACTAAAAGATACCTACAGGAAGAGTTTGTGTAGTACATAATAGTACCACCAAGTACACAAAAGTTCAAAATTAGAATTTCTGGTTCGCGATAGATAATCAGAACAAAATAATTCTCTATGTCCGTCCCTGTTTACGTATGAAAGAGGAAATGAATCAAAGGACTACTGGATATGATTCCCTCTAAGCCTATGAGGTAAATTCGAGTCTCGAAGTATATCACTGTTTGCTAGTGTATTTTATGCTAAATTTTGTTGCTAGCCCGAGAGCTTATACACTCTTATTATATTACATATTATATCACACCGTATATTTTACGAGATGGTTCTGTCCATGAAACTGAACAATTTTTTTCCATAGAACATAGGTCGAAGTACGAAAAAAAAATTCGACTTCCCATACTGACACATAATATGTCGATTTTTAGGGTTCCGTACCTCAAAAGATAAAAAACGGAACCCTTATAGGATCACTTTGTTGTCCGTCTGTCTGTCTGTCTGTCAAGACCCTTTATCTCAAGAACGGGTAAAGGTATCAGGTTGAAATAAATACCACATATTAGGATCCATGAACCACACAAGATCTGAAAATTTAAATTTTTCACAACGACGCAATCAAAAGATATGGCATTTTATGTCCTTATCTCCATACATTTATTCAAAAATGCAAAACCTACAGGGTACTTCCCGTTGACCTAAAATTATGAAATTTGGCAAGAAGCTAGGTCTCACAGTACAAATAATGGGAAAAGTCTGAAATCATTAAATATTACAACTTTTCTCACAACTAATGGTAACCAATTGTGGTGAGCTCCCGTTTCAAGAACATTCATATAAGAGTGGGGTCAAGTTGGATGGTCGCGAGGCGATTTTTGTTTTAATTCTATTTTAAAAACGGGAACACTCACAAACTTGAAAATTGGTATGTTTATAGTGCATAAGCTATAAAATAACAACAAATAATAAAAATTAGTCAAGCGCGTGTCGGACTCAAAAAATCTAGCACAATAACTTACTGAACTTTCAACTAATACAATTGTTTATGTGGTGGTACGGAACCCTCAGTGCGCGAGTCCGACTCGCACTTGGGCGGTTTTTTTCGACTTACTTTGACTTGACCTTGGGAAAAGTTGTTCAGTTTCATGATTAGAAATGTCTCTTAAAATATCCAGGGTGATAAAAAAATAAAGCTGTAAAAGTCTATTACATACAGTGTGACAAATAGGATTGATATAAATTCCCGAAAGTATGTGAATCTACACGTGAAACTACAACAAATTCAGAACAAAATATTCAAAAGTAAGCTGACGGACTATAAAAATAAATGGTACAGCAGCACTGCACTTACTTTCTCGCAATACTCCAGGAAAAACTATCAACCGCAAACTTAAATTTGTAATGCCATGCACATAGTATGTGAAATACAAACTTTTATTTACGTTTTTCCAAAGAAATGTTCAAATGAAATCTACAGATCAATTCAGAATTCAAATTGTCAAACATCAAAACAAACAAACCTCAAACGATTTCGAGTAAATCACATGTTTAACTTTTGGTAGTACTGGAACACCCTTTATATGAATTTTCATAGATCAATGGATGCTAGGATACTTGCATGGAGATTTGTTTAACTTCCCAACACATGTTCCTTATGGATAAATGTTCAGTTTAGTCTACTGAGCAAGCCCTTTCAGGTTTTGGTACACCTTGTGTGTGTACAAAATTATATTCAAAAAAATCATAAAGAATATCCAGTCAGGTAGACAACCAATCCAGGATTAATATTATAGAAAATTTTAATAAAGTCAATGGGACCAATTTTGGGTAAATCACATATTTACAATTTGGTGGTACAGGAACACCCCTTATATGAAATTACACAGACCAATTTTATTGATACTGCCGCAAAATACCTTACATGAAGATGCTTGGTCACGCAAAGTTTCATCAAGTTTTTATGAGCCGTTTTTGCGAAAATTATTATTTTTCATTTTCTTTATATGACCGCTACCCTCAAAATGAGAGCCAGCAGGAAACCAATCAGAACCCTTTGATGGATTTGCATAAAACTCTTGAATTCAAAATATGGTTTCAATCGGACCATTCGTTTAGCCGCTAGGCCAAAGCGTGACGGACAGACCGACCGACGGACCGACTGACCGACCGACCCACGGACGGACATTTTTGGGAGACTTGTTTTTTATGATGTATAAGTGATATAGAACACATTTTTGAGAAAATTAAAAAAACAATCTTTTCACGAATACAATGTACCTTTCACGCTCCGCTCGAAAGTAAAAACACAGGTTTTTTAGTTTTTCGTAACTTTCCATACGAAGGGCGAGTGTTTTTTTTTGTGTTTTGACAATGTTTTTCTGTGGTAAAATTCAATATCTTAGGCAGATTCACATCTTCTACGGTTTTTGTTGCACATTATATTATGTGGTAGACATAGACACAGGCAGTGCGTGAATGCTTTGACATTCAGCCTAGCCATTTGATTGACTGGCTAATTAACTAAATGGCGACGACAAAATATACACATTGTTCATTAGGCTACACAGGGTGTTTGGTATATGTCTGAAAACCTCTTAGGTATTTTTTTTTATTATTGTGAAAACAGACGGTCTTAAATAAAGTACTTATAATCGAAACCTGTATAACTCACGGACCTGGAGTGTCCACAAAAGATCTAAGTAGAAAAACAATAATCGGACAAATAGTTAACTTTATAGTATTATATTATTTGTGAATAAATCTACAACCACACCTAAGATTTAAGAAATATTTAATTTTTAAAAGTTCTATTAACAAATTTTGAACTCGTGTGGTTTACTAGAAAATAGGTCGATATGACTAAAAACATGCGAAGTTTGTGTTAGCTTGTGTATGTGTGTGTCTGTGTGTTTGTTCGCACGCGCTTGCGCTTGTGTTTGTGTGTGTGTGTGTGTGTGTATGTATTGATTGATTGAATGAGTGTATTTGTGCATTCATGTTTCGCCTGTTCAGGTTTATATCACTGCTATAAATAGGTTTTCTATCCCGTCATTGACAAAAACATGCGAAGTTTGTGTTAGTTTGTGTATGCGTGTGTCTGTGTGTTTGTGTGCATGCGCGCGCGCGCTTGTGTTTAAGTGTGTGTGTGTAGGTATTGATTGATTGAATGAGTGTATTTGTGCATTAATGTTTCGCCTGTTCAGGTTTATATCACTGCTATAAATAGGTTTTCTATCCCGTCATAGACAAAAACATGCGAAGTTTGTGTTAGCTTGTGTATGCGTGTGGCTGTGTGTTTGTGCGCACGAGCGCGCGCTTGTGTTTGTGTGTGTATGTATTGATTGATTGAATGAGTGTATTTGTGCATTAATGTTTCGCCTGTTCAGGTTTATATCACTACTATAAATAGGTTTTCTATCCCGTCATAGACACATTTCAAGCCACCTTTCAACATATTTTTTGAATTCATGGTTGTTATACTTTTTTGTGTTTTCTTTGGTCAATAACGGAGCATTGTAGCCGACACTAAGTCGGCGCTAACTTGTGATATACTTTTTAAAGTTGTTTAGTTTAGTTGATTGAGCACGCTCTTACAATTTTCGGTACACCGTCCCTTACACCCTAATTGATATCATACTTACTGAGTGAAAAAAGATCTATACATAACTGTACGTTTCTTACAACACATATTACTCATTGCTCAAGGAAGCTACTAAGTAGTCCGTTGTAAGCCAAGTTAGTTAAGGCACCTACAGTCCTCGGATTAAGGGTAGCTGGGAAATTAACATGTTTGACTCGGGCGCCCCGGCTTACTACACTGAATAAGTTTATAATTCTTGCTTATCCTAGTAACATGTTGTTACTTGGAAGTTGTTACAAAGATATAGTTAAGGAATCCAAAAGTTTAAGGTGGTATTTCAATTTACGTAGAAAATTTCTTGAAGAAGGATTGTATCAAGCAGTGCACAGCATTATATTGATAAAAAAATATTTCAAAAAACAAAATACTTGACTGTGTAGAAAAATATGAACTGGAAAGAGAAAAAACAAGTTCTTAAAATTTCTTGAGGTATTGTAGGCGGGGACAAACAAAAACTACTAAAAGTATTTGATGTTGAAAAACCACCTCCAAACACATGATTTTAGTTCGCCCCGGTTTGTCGGCCTGCAATACCTCGAGAAACTTTTAGAACTTGTTTTTTCTCTTTTCGGGTATTTTTTTTATATACCTTATGACACCCACAATTAATATGAATCTAACGACACATCACATGTTGAAATCTGTCAAGCCGTTTAGGCTGCAGAGCGCGACAAAGAAATCGACATACATACATACTTACATACACTCAAAAAACATAACCCTGTTTTGGGGCAGTCGAGTAAAAATCTGATCTCACTATGTATTTATTATTTTGATAATTTTTATGTCTCTTGTAAAATATCATTCCTTTCCTTAAAACTATACGAGTCTTTGCAAAAAATAAAAAACAAGAGTTGCATCTAAAACGAAATCCTAAAATGAAATTATGTAGCGGTTAAAGAAAAGCTCCGGTTCGTGTTTACACCCGGACAAAACAGGTTTTGTCCGGCTTGGACCGCCATTGCGTCTGTAATCCCACCCCGGGCCGCACTAATGAAATTAAGCCGTCAACTGACGAGAGACGGAGGATCAAACCGGCTTTAAGATAACTTCATTAAGCACTTACACGCCTAAAGATTTGGAAGCAGAATGGAGATTTTTGAATTGTAATAGCAAATGTGCTAGGAGACAAGAGATATTTTTACAAACGTATAATTTAAACTTATACTATAAAATGTGTTTAATGGTAACACAAAATAATAAAAAATATTCATTTTGTGAAATTTTACTGTCCAAAAATTGCTATCAATCGAAAAAAAATCTGTTAAGACTCCTGTTGATATTACAATGTTTGTACGTGTAGAGGAAGTTAAAGTATTTATTAAAATTTAAAAAAATTGAAATATGGCTAGATACTATTTATACCATATACTAGATTAACTAAAGTCAATACATCTTTCGTTGGTCAGTGTGTACAATACTACAACAAAATACCTGACAATATAGTGCAATTACCTGAGAGAAAGTTTAAAGAATGTGTAAAGCAAACGTTATGTTAAAAAGCTTACTATAGATTAGATGACTATATGAATGATATAGAGGTATGGTGCTCTGATATTCCAGCGAAACACAAGAAACACATTGTAAAAAGCCGACTCTTAAAGTAGGCCGTGCTGCAGTGGTTTCTTGATCCCAAACGGCGTAGACTCGCTCTATTTGAATTGTATTCTGCATGACATTCAATAAGTATTCTGTAAAGAATCTACATTGAATAAATAATCTGAATCTATTCAGGGTATGTGTGTGTGTGTGCGCGCGCGCATTTTGTGCAGGTTTGATGGAATGTTATAAAAATAAATTAAGTAGTCTCACTTGAATGTTGTGTCTGTTTCATATGTGCTATAAATTAAAAATAAATAAATGAAGTATTAATATTCCTGTCATTAAAATGCGCTATGAGCTGATGCAAAGTTTTTTTTTTGCTTCCAGGTGTTTCGGGCAGATTCAAATTCTTCAGGGTTGTTATACAACGTGTAATTTCCAATACGCAAACCTCTCGGGTGGTAGTTCCATCCATGAAACTGAACAACTTTGTTCTACAACTTTTGGGAAATTAAATAAAAAAACTGACTTTATACCAGCTTTATACAAATTAACCGGATTTTATGGAGCATCGATTTTTTTTTTTTTATTTCTAATTTTTTTTAAACAAAAGCTGTTCAGTTTCATGGGTAGAACTAATAGTTTTGAGTATTAACGTTGTACAGGGTGTAAGGGACGGTGCATAGAAATTTTAAAGGGCGTGCTTCAACGAATCAAATCAAATCAAATTTAATTTATTTCTCCCACAAGCTCACAAGAAAAATGACATATTAAATTATATTAGTTATATGAGTCAAAGCTGTGTTGGGAGACTGGTGTCCAAGCTAGGTAAGAACCTGTGTTATGGATCACCAGGCTTCCACTCCGCGGGTTAGATACAAACAATATACACAATTGCAGGAATAAAACTGTGCAGAGAAACCAACAAATTTGAAAAAGCTATGAAATAACAATAATAAAAGAAAAATAATTACAACACATTAATGGAAGGATTAAAAATGTGTGTAAGTGTTTTGATATGAGTGTGTGTGAGTTAATGTAAATAATAAAAAATAAAATAAAAGTGTGAATGTGTGTGATAATGCAAATGTGTGTTTGTGTTAGTGTGGATGTGTATATGAGACAAGAAGGATAGAAGTGTGAACGTGTTACGGGTGAAGTTGATACTACAGCATACTCGTACAACTGTAGACAATGTTATTTATGACTTCATTAATGGCATTGAAAGTCTAACTGTCAGTCGCACAGTGCGTCTCCAAAGGCAAAGCTCCCCAAATACATGACTGTTATCTTCCCTCCCTGTCATCGAGACAGAAAGTGAAAGCAGCAGACTCAACAGAGCATCAACCTCTAAGAATCCTTGTGCAACGAAACAACTTTCCCTGATTTTGGGAAATGAAAAAAAAAATTGACATCTCCATACAAACTGTTCGACCAGAGTGAGCAATTTGTATGTAGAGATCAAGTTTTTTTCTTTTTTATGGTTCCGTACCTCAAAAGAAAAAAACGGAACCCTTATAGGATCACTTTGTTGTCCGTCTGTCTGTCTGTCTGTCTGTCAAGACCCTTTATCTCACGAACGGGTAAAGGTATCAGGTTGAAATTGATACCATATGTTAGGGTCTTTGAACCACACAAGATCTGAAAATTTAAATTTTTTACAACGACGCAATCAATACATATGGCTTTTTATGTCCTCATCTCCATACATTTATGCAAAAAAGGAAAACCTACAGGGTACTTCCCGTTGACCTTAAATTATGAAATTTGGTAAGAAGCTAGGTCTCACAGTACAAATAAAGGGAAAAGTCTGAAATCATTTAATATTACAACTTTACTCACAACTAATGGTAACCAATTGTGCTGAGCTCCCGTTTCAAGAACATTCATATAAGAGAGGGGTCAAGTTGGATGGTCGCTGAGGCGATTTTTGTTTTGTTCTATTTTAAAAACAAGAACACTTACAAACTTGAAAATTGGTATGTTTATAGTTCATAAGCTATAAAATAACAACAAATAATAAAATTTGGTCAAGCGCGTGTCAGACTCAAAAAATCTAGCACATTAACTTACTGAAATTTCAACTAATACAATTATGATTATGTGGTGGTACGGAACCCTAAGTACGCGAGTCCGACTCGTACTTGACCGGTTTTTTTTTTTGTGAAAGTGGTTCAGTTTTGTTGACTGAACACGCCTTTCAGTTCTCGGTACACCCTGTACAAGATTTGTTTCTCTACGTAGAATCTGCACCGTAGCTAGCTTTGATTAAGCTGTCAGAAACACGCTCAGCTACTGACTGACCTATGTAGTTATATTTCTCATAACAGCTCACGTGGCACTGCAGTGACTATTTATAAGAATCTTATTTTACCACACAAGTTGAATAATGGAAAAACTTTATTTAACAAACAATAAAAAAAATCCTGACTATTTCATTAAAGCTGAGCTGTTATTGCTATCTTTGTGTTGCAGGCAAATTGTATAATAATAATTAGTCATTTTACATTTTGCCTTGGCATTCTACAAAATGCTGAGAATTTTTTTATTCGTCATTTTACATAATGCCGCGGCAGTTCACAAAACGGCTCGTAATTCGTTTCTAGCACTCGCCAACCTCGTGCTCATGGGTTGCGGTCGTAAGATAACCTAACCCAACCTAACAGATTCCTGCTCGGGATCGGATGGGTTGGGTTCACCGTGGCTAACTAACCTACTACGCACCAGTGATCTAAATCCGTTTACAATCTGCCGGCGCGGTTTCACAATTAGCAGACCGTTTACAATTTTTTTTTTGACAAGGTAGTTTGGAATTACAAGCCATGTTTTTTCAATTTATGAGGAATGAAAGTGCAGTTGAGAGGTGGAAAGCATAACGAACAATTAAATTTTGTAAAAAAAGTGGTGGCATCTTATTCCTTTGTTTTAAAATTTTAATTTAATCTAACGAGGCGATCAATAATTTTTTCTCGTTTACCTATTGTTAAGTTTAGTTATAAGTAAAATAAAATCTAAAATCTAGTAACATTCACATTTTTGGTCATTGCATGTTTCGAAATTATTTAAATTTTTACATTTTGACTTAGTGTCCGAAACGCTCATGTGTCGCAGTGCTACGAGTACGTATCGGTAATCATATGACGGCACCCACGACACAGGCTGTGCCTAGTGTGAGGTGCACGGTTAATGTACTACCTGCAATCGATAATTTAATGTTTAATAATATTTCAGTAAACAATTTTGTTAAATATTTGATTTGATTTTGAAAATATTTTTTAAAACAAGAAATACAGTATTTATCTACTCAACGAGCTCTAAACAACGATACCCTACTCGATGGGGTAGATAAAATTTTTTTTGTTCGCGCCCCTATTTTTCTGTTTGACCCTTCATCAATTTTTTTTAGGATTTGCTGTCGTAGCGGCAACAGATAAACACAATTTGTAAAAATTTTAAATTTCTAACTGCTACAATCCATGAAGACCAGCCCGCTGACAGACAGACATCTGAAAAAAATATCAATAGTGCGGAACACTAAAAAGTATTTTTTTTTTAAATCTACTGATGATGTAGAATTACCGTACTTTTTACACCCTGTAGTTAGAACAATAGGTATTCAATCTAAGGTGTTCGTTATACAATGCAAGTGTAGACATAAACTAGCATGGATATAGCGTAAAGAGGGTTTAACAGCCTTGTGAATCTGCCTATTGAAATAAACAACTTGTTATAAGGAACATAGATCGAAACAAATAATTTTCCACCCATAGACACTGGATCAGCCGATAGCGCACTTTCGTGGAGGGTAAAATTTTTATTTTCGAATTTCGACCTGTATTCTATGTTTCTTAGGAAAAGTTGGTCAGTTTCATAGACTAATTATATTAGGTTAGGTTTTGGTTTTGAGTCGGATTCTTATAGAGCCACTTCGGGAGTCCCACAGGGCTCGCATTTGGGTCCTTTATTATTTTTGGCCTTTATAAACGACCTGACTGACGTCATTCTGAATTCAAAGTTTTTGTTATTTGCCGATGACCTGAAGATTTTTCGGATAGTTCACTCGTTCACTGATGCTAGACTAATACAGGAAGATCTAGATCGCATCGCTCAGTGGTCGAACGACAATAGGTTACCTTTAAATGTGACCAAATGTAAACACATTAAGTTCACTAAAAAGCGAATCCTAACCGAGTCAACCTATTATCTAAACGGTACAATTTTAGAAGAGGTCCAAACTATAAGAGACAGGAAGATAACATTCACTTACCACATCGACGATATTGTAAACAGGTCTTACAGATTGCTGGGATTTGTGTGGAGAAACTGTAAAACCTTTAAGAATAACACAGCTTTAAAAACAGTATACAACGCTCTCGTTCGATTTACGCTTGAATACTGCTCTAATATATGGAATCCACACTACAACATCCATAGTGAAAGAATCGAACGAATACAGAAACGCTTTCTGTTTTTTCTGACAGTTCACGGTAAGAAACTCTTCACATTAACATCGTACAAAAAAAGACTCAAGTATTTTAAAATAATGACTCTTAAAGAAGCATTTTAAAATAATGACTCTTAATTAAGCCGTTGGCTAAATGATCAAGTTTTCTTGTTTAAAACGGTTAGAGGTTACTTAGACTGCCCTTGCCTGTTGGCACAGCTAGGCTTAAATATTCCCAGGTTGAATGCTAGATTGGTGAACTATAGACTTTTTCATGTCAAAAGAGCAAGAACCAATTTGGGTTTTCACAGTTTGCTGAACAGAGTATGTCGTGAGCATAACACTCTTTGCAGCTCCAATTCTGTTGACATTTTCAACGTTTCTTTATCAAAATTTAGAAAAACTCTTTCATTAACTATACCCGTTTCAAAATTAGCCCCTATACATGCAAATATAAAATATGAGCAAGTCTGCAAAGCAAGCTGTGTTCGCCTGTAATTGGGTGTACATCTCGGTCTACGTTTGTGCCTGTTATTATAATTTAATGTTAAGATGTACTTCTGTTGGCGAACCAATAAATAAATAAATAAAATAAATAAATAAATAAATAATTCACAACCTTCAGGCTTGTTATACCATTTTAAGGGTTCTGTAGTAAAAAAAAACCGGCCAAGTGCTAGTCGGACTCGCGCCCTAAGGGTTCCGTACCTATCTACCATATGATATACTAAAAGCTTTTGCTCTTTGATTTTAAAAACTCCGCGACCAACCAACTTGACCCCTCTTTTATAGAAAAGTTCTTGAAACGGAACCTTAATTGGTTACTATAAGTTGTGAGAAAAATTTAAATATTTAATAATTTTAGACTTTTCCCTTTATTTTTACTGTGAGACTTGCCAAATTTCATAATTTTAGGTCAACGGGAAGTACCCTGTAGGTTTTGCTTTTTTGCATAAATGTATGGAGATGAGGATATAAAAAGCCATATCATATGATTGCGTCGTTGTAAAAAATTTAAATTTTCAGATATTGTGTGGTTTATGGACCTTTTTTGGTGGACCCTTTTTCTCACGAACGAGAAGAATATTAAGTCTTCTCGTTCGTGAGAAAAAGGGTCTTGACAGACAGACAACAAAGTGATCCTATAAGGGTTCCGCTTTTTTATTTTGAGGTACGGAACACTAAAAAGAACTCTTATAGTTTCGTCATGTCCGACTGTCTGTCTGTACTAGAAAGCTGAAATTTTGCAAGGTTATATATACATTTTATCCTGGCCAACAAAGAGGTAGAATAACATTTTTAAAAATA
Organism: Athrips mouffetella; assembly: GCA_947532105.1. Taxonomy (NCBI): domain Eukaryota; kingdom Metazoa; phylum Arthropoda; class Insecta; order Lepidoptera; family Gelechiidae; genus Athrips; species Athrips mouffetella. The sequence goes on along the minus strand of OX383969.1, from coordinate 2,406,776 downwards.
TTTTTTTTTAGGATTACCTTTTCTTGTCTACCCCATAGTATGACGTGTCGTTGAATAGGTATCTTTAAAATAATGTCAGTCTGCAAAGATCATTTTTCGATATAGGGATCCGTTTGGAAATATTAAACTAGAAAGGACAATTTTTGTTGGAGGTGAGTGTCCCGCTAAACGGGTTTTATTGGAATGTGAAAAACACAGTAGTAGCATATGATAATATTAAAAGGAAAACTATCATAGCTAAAAAGGCTAACGCTAGGACCTCGCTGAGCATTAGGAGGTAAAAAGCGTTATAAACGTTATGAAATACTTAATCAAAACCCATTCAAATCGTAAAAAAACTACGGATCCCTATACTGCGCGTGGCCTGACACGCTCTTGGCCGATTTTTTTTTTCATTTACACAAATGTGTCCTGGTATGTTGACTGATCATGCCCCATTAGTTTTCGAAAGGCTGTTCCTTAACCCTATACAATTCTAAAATGCTAACCAAAAATTTGAGTTTAAAATTCTGCTTACACATGTTAAGATAGAATCCATGCATGTTTTAATATACCAAATCCACCGTTAGAATAACTCACGCAAACTGCACAGGCACGCACTCAGAGTTCTTTTTCTTTTTATAGTGGTGGACTGTGGCTTGTTTTTTAATCCAAAAGAGTAAAGACACGTTTGCACGAGTCACTCAAAGATGCAATGATAAAGCTGAGTAGTTGGAAGAGAGTTGGGATGATACGCCAAAGGTTGCAAGGACAATCCTGGCTCGAGTCCTTTTATTTATTGGCACATGTTACTTAATCCAAAAAATTCAACAGTTAATTGGTCTCTCCGCAGAGCTGGTCAATTTTTAATTTGATTATACCCATAGTAATAAAAAGTCTTGTATACATTTCAAGCATATTTCTTTTTTTATATTCATAATAATTTTAATAGCACAACCGGCCAGTATCATTTTTTATACAATACTAGCTGTTGCCCGCGGCTTCGCTCGCGTGGATTTCGTATTTATGTTGTTACCGGTTTTCCGAAGCAATGAGATATTTTCCCGTTATTTCGGGGTAATTTTAAACTAAGCGAAAACAGGACTAACCCTGCGCAAATCAATGAGTATAATTCAAGATCCAGCTGAATTTTATATAATATACAGACATAACTTATAAATTATTCAGAACAGAGGAACTTAGCAGCAGTATCCTAACAAATGTAAAGAGAGAGATGAGAGACACCTTTATGTCATATTTCAAAACAGAGCCAATTCGCAGAAGTAATTAAGAGAAACTGAAACCGTTTCCCTCTCTCTCCCACTCCCCCCTTCCTCTCCCCCTTCTCGTCCCTCTCCCTCTCCCCCTCCCCCTCGTCCCTCTCCCCCTGTCCCTCCTTCTCCCTCTCCCCCTTCCCCTCCTTCTCCCTCTCCCTCTCTACGTCTCTACGTCTCTACCTCTCTACCTCTCTATCTCGCTACCTCTCTACCTCTCTACCTCTCTAAATCTTTACCTCTCTACCTCTCTACCTCTACCTCTCTACCTCTCTAACTTCCCCTCCCTCACCCCCTCCCCCTCCCCCTCTCCCTCCCTCTCCCCCTTCCCCTCCTTCTCCCTCTCCTTCTCCCTCACCCCCTCCCCCTCCCTCTCCCCCTTCCCTCCTTCTCCCTCTTCCTTTTCCTCTACCTCTCTACCTCTACCTTTACCTCTCTAACTCTCTACCTCTCTACCTCTGATAGTATTTCACGTCCACCAAGTTGGATATCAAAATTGTTGTAGTTTTCGTAATCAGCGACCCGATAAACCATACAAACGACACCCATATTCACATTTCAACCCTATCGCACCCCAACCCCATCCCAAGGGAATGATGGTATTTGACGTCCACCACGTTGGATTTCAAAATTGCTGTAGTTTTCGTAATCAGCGACCCGATAAACCATACAAACGATACCCATATTGGTTTTTAGACTTTTTCACCCCATTTCCCTTTTTTAGGGGTTGAATTTGGGTTGGAATTTCAATAATGCCTAAATAACAAATTTTGTGGATTTTACTTTAAAAATAAAGAATTTTCAACTTCATCCCCCTTTTCACCCTTAAGGGTGTCGAATTTTCAAAAACCCTGAGACATGTAAATATTAATTTTTTGTCATCAGCCTAAATACAAATTTTGAAGATCCTAACTTCAAAACTGACGGACTTTCATACAAACTTTCATCCCCTATTTTACCCCCTTAGGGGTGAAATTTTGTAAAACCCTTTCTTAGTGCACCCCTAGGCCTCATAAGGAACCTACGTGCCAAATTTGGAATCTCTAGACCCAGTGGTTTGGGCTGTGCGTTGATATGTCAGTCAGTGAGTCAGTCAGTCAGTCAGTCACCTTCTTCTTTTATATACATATATAGATTTGGGTTCGACCTCTATGGTTGAACTAAAATATCGTGGACCTAAATTCTAATTCTAATTTTAAATCCCATTTTAACCCGCGGAGAAACCAACTATTTTGTTCGCCTTTATTGACAAACCGTTCAGCGATTTTCGAATACATGGGATGAAATATTATTTTTAAGTCGAGGGCGCTATTTTGAATCCAGAGCGAAATAAAGGATTCTTAAGTAGAATCGCGAACATGGCGAGGGATTCTAAAGTAGAATCCTGAATGTAGCGAAGGATTCAATAGGTCGCCCAAGGTAAAAATATTTTTGCAGCCGCGTAATACACTCTACTTTTTATCTCCTTCTATGATATTGATGAAACAATACTAAAAATCATATTAAGTATTATTTCTAACAACTGAAAATGTTATTGACATTTTTGTATCAATTAGGAACAGAACCTCTTTGGTTGGTAGTCCCCTTTACATTTTGAGCATATTTCTTTTTTTATATTCATTACATCCGGCCAGTATCATTTTTCATACAATATTTTTGTTCGACCTCTATGGTTGACCTAAAATATTGTACGGTCCCTATGGTGGACCTAAATTCATGTTCGAATTTTAAATCCCATTTTTTTCCACTACGAAAGTCTCTTGGAGAAAACAGCTATTTTGTTCGCCTTTATTGACAAACCGATCAGCGATTTTCGAATAGATGGGATGAAATAGTAGATTGTATCACAAGGCAGTAAAATAATATTTTTAAGGCGTGGGCGCTATTTTGAATCCAGAGCGAAGTAAATAAAAAATAAAAAAAATAAATAAAAATCTTTATTTTCACCACAAAGTAAACTTAAAAATAAAATTAAATTGTTGTGCACACAATCTAGTTTTTCAGTTTGAGTTTGTGTTGTGGTGAACTGGTGCCCGAGCTAGGCTACGAGGCCTTTATTGCAGGTCACCAGGACTCCAACCCATTACACGAAAGCGAACAGCTGTGCGGTGTATCCTTGTGTGTGGCGAGTGTTCTGTGTGAAGTGTGTGTCAGTGTGTGTATGGTGAGTGTGAGACTGTGCGAGTGAGAATAGTGTGTAGAGGTAGTGAAACTGTTGCAGTGTTTTTAATAACTCTTTAGTTTCTGCATAAGTTAATTGTAACAGGTAAGTCTTGACTGTTTTCTTACAGTTATATTTATTTAATTGTAAAAGTTTAAGGCTGTAGTTTAATTTATTATATAGATAGGGACCTAAGAAAGTAAAGGATTTCTTTGCGAATTCGGTGTCGCATTTTTTGCTTTCACATACTCTGGGTCGGTGCCTAGGGGTTATCTGTTGAAGGGATGGATTGACGAGCGAGTGTTGTTTGAGGATGGTGTTAAGTACACAGAGCTGCCGAACAGTTAGAACTTTATAGAGCCTGTATAAATCGTGAGTAGGGAAGAAATAAGACCGAAAAGTAGCCACTTTGAGAATCAATCGTTGAGCGTGTTCAATTTTAAGGAGTGATTGACAAAGTGCTTCGTACACTACTTTTATTAGATCTGGATCAGCAATGTGACGTAGATGTTTAAAAATACAATACAATATTTACAATACAATATTTATTTATTTAAAAAGTCCATTACAATCTAAATTCGCAGATCTGTGACTCCTGCACTAAGCTCTAGGCTTGTATCGCAGGGGCCGCATTACAAAACAAAGTTGTACAGAGGATGACGGGTGATAAATTTACAATAACAATTAATCTAATTACAAACAAATACTAATACTACAAACAAAAAGTTTAAAATAGAAGGCATGTGTTTGGCGGAGTGAGTGAGTGTGTGGGTATGTGTGTGAATGTATGAGTGTGAGAGTGAGTGTAAGTAAATAATATGTGAATTGACTGCAAGGTAGTGTTTCGCTCAACTTAAAATTTTAAATAGCTCTTCAGTTTGATCATAGTTCAACGTAGCAAGCCAGGATTTCACTTTTAACTTAAAAGACTTAACCGTAAGCAAGCAAACTTGACAAATTTTCCGGCAAACTAAGTTATAGATGTAGCAATGTACAAAGGGTGGCAGCCTTTGGGCATGTCGGGAACGTGTACCGGGGTTGGGCCAATTGTAGATGCGGCGTTTGATGAGCTCACTATACATGCTGGAGCTTAAAGCTTGTCTATGAAATGAAGCAGCGGCTTGTAACATAAATAGGTGACGCACTCGCAATGTAAGTTAACTTACGCACTCTAGCAGCTATGAGTTCAACATGAGGGATAAAGGTCATGTTCTTGTCAAGCAACAAGCCTAGGTATTTAAAGGTATTCACTGATTCGAGTTTTGGGCATGTGCATTCAGTAGGTTTGTTGTTGCTACAGGTGTGCGCAATAATAGAGAAAGTTTCTTGGGGAGGGAGAGATGAGCTTCTGATTCCAAAGATCATGTATTTAGTTTTAGAGGCATTTAATGTAAATAAATTATTATCAAACCATTTGCAAACTTCATCGAATCTAGACTGAGCCATGGAGAAAACTTCTAACCAGGATTTAGCTGCAAAGATTAGAGCTGTATCATCGGCATAAGCAATCAGTTTACCATTTGTTGGCTGCATTGAGCAGAGATCAATAAGGTAGATAAGGAAAAGAGTTGGCCCTAGGATTGATCCTTGGGGTACTCCAAAATGAATAGGAAGCTCATCACTGATATTGCTATCAACGATTACTGATTGACTCCTTCCAGTAAGGTAATCTGCGAAAAGTTCTAAGGAGTTACCCCTGATACCGACGTCATGTAGTTTCTGAAGTAGGTGAGGAATGGATACAGTATCGAATGCTTTACTGAGATCGAGAAATATGGCAAGGCATTTATATCTTTCATCTAGTTTAGTAGTGATATAGTCAGAGAGGGTGTGGACAGCGTCGGCAGTACATTTACCTCTGCGAAAACCAAATTGTGCATGGGATAGGATGTTATTATTCTCCAGGAAGTTGACAAGCCTATTTATTATTCATTATGTGTTCTAGAATTTTCGACATCAAGGACAGAAATCGGTCGGTAATTGCTCATGCAGTCTCTTTGCCCACTTTTAAAAATTGGGTGTATCAGAGACTTCTTGAACGCTTTTGGGAATATACCTTGGAGAATACTAAGGCGACATATATATGTTATAGGGGGTACTAAAATGTATTTATACCTTTTTAACAAAGAAGAAGATATGCCGTCCCAGCCTACAGCACAGTCATTTTTTAAACCCATGATAAGACGTTCCACTTCACGCTCATCTGGTTCCAAAAAGGCGAAGGAGTTAACAATGGAGAAACGAGATTTGTCCAGTGAGGAAGCATTTACTTTAAATCCACTTTTGTTTTGGATTTCGTTTGCTAAGGATTGCCCAATGTTTACAAAATATAAATTAATATTATTAACTGACTGCTTCGGATCTGCTCCAGAACACAATAATTCTATCGGAGAGTCTTTATTTTTTTTAAGATGTGTGTTATTTGTGACTAGTTGCCAGACCTTTTTCTTATTTGCTCCTGCTTTCTTTAGTTCGATGCGTTCAAAGGAAATTTTTAGTTTTTTAGTTCGTTTATTAATGTAATTTCTATACCTATTGTAAATAGTTTTAGGAGTTAAATTGTCTGGATCTGCCTTTAGATTTTTATGTAATTCCGAAATCCGAAATCTAATGCAGCGCAAAAGACCTGCAGTAATCCAAGGTTTAAGGATTTTTTTTCGCTGCGGGACGTGGATCACTTGTGTATTTGCTGATAAAGCCTCAGATACTAGAGTAAGGAAGGAGTCTGTGGCAGTATTCACGTCAGGTTCGAAAGTGAAGGATTCTTGAGTAGAATCTCGAGCATGGCGAGGGATTCTAAAGTAGAATCCTGAACGTAGCGAGGGATTCAATAGGTCGCCCAAGGTAAAAATAATTTTGCAGCCGCGTAATACATTCTACTTTTCATCTCCCTCTATGAGAAAAGAATAAGAAGCTTATTGAGACACACACTCGTTATTAATTTTAAATATAAAATACCATTACAATATTATTATTTAATGAAACAATATTAAAAATCACATTAAGTATTATTTGTAACAACTGAAAATGTTATCATTTGTATCATGTGTATCATTTAGGAACAGAACCTCTTTGGTTGGTAGTCTTGTTTATATTTCAAGCATTTTTTTATATTCATAATTATTATAATAGTACAACCGGCCAGTATCATTTTTCATACAATATTTTGGTTCGACCTCTATGGTTGACCTAAAATTTCCCTATGGTAAACCTTAATTCAAATTCTATTTTTAAATCCCATTTTTACCCGCTACGAAAGTCTCTTAGAGAAAACAGCTATTTTGTTCGCCTCTATTGACGAACCGTTTAGCGATTTTCGAATAGATGGGATGAAAAAATATTTATTTCATAACTTGAAGATCTGTTGAAGATCTTTACGAGTACTTATCTATCTTATCGTCTAGACTTACAGAGCAGTAAATAACTGCGCGCCGGCCGCTACTAGAGGCGGCATAATCAACACTTGCCATAAAACCAAGCGCGTCAGGGGTCGTCACCACAGAACAACGATAGGGCCACTCCGCCTGCACGCGCATCACCCCATAGAAGCGAATATAGTAAAAAAAATTGGTTCCTTATTGACTAGGTATACTATCCAATTTATGTTAGCGCTTATTTTGAATGCACATCATAAACAAATTCATTGCTATAGAGACGCTGTCACTGGTTTTTTGCATCTCACTTACGTACTATGTTTATCGCACTCAAATGACGCTAGTAGTGTGGGTGCGGAAAGCGTGTTAGTAAATGGTGACACTGATTTGTATTGAATGCCATAAAGTATTCGTCTCTAGATGCAGAGCAAGACGCGTGGACTTCATAGTTTTGTTGGTCGTCACCCAATTATGCACACCATTTCCGCACTATTGTATGCATGCATGGATGACTCGCGGGTCCTGCACGTCTGAGGTTTTGTGTTTCAAGACAACCTGAAGTCGCATGTTTAATTAAACTGCTAAAAATTGCTCTAAATTACATAGTTGTGGTATGATTTGCTTAAATTTTGTTTATTCACGTGATGCCAGTTTTTACTTTGATTATTATACCATATTATGGCACAATTTAGCATATTTTTCACTATTTTTGACAATGTTTAAATGTTTACTCCACAAAGCGCAAACAGGAACTGGCGCCCGCTGGGCAGCACATTTGCGTGTAACGCAGTTGCGTGACACATCTATTATTATTACTGCCGACTCTAGTAGCGGGGCGCACTAAAATTCTGTGCTCTGTGGTCTATCAAGACTAGAACGAAATTCCAAAAAAAATAATTAATATATTTTACGTATCAAAATCAAATTATATCTGAAAACAACCTTAATAAGTAATTTAAGACTTTAACACTTTTGACACCCGTCCTTGCGTACAGCCGAAATAATATGGCTTGATTAGAATGGCAGCAGAGTGAGAGCAAGACAGAACGATGAGTAGGATGTTGGAGCGACAGAGACACGTGTTACTCTGTCCTGCTCTCGCGCATAGACTGCTGTCATTCTAATGATGCTGCATTACTTCGACTATGGGTAAAAAAGCTGTGAAATATACGACAGCTAGCATGTATAGGGTGACTTTTAATATGTGCTTGATAGCAAATGATATGCATTTACTCGTGATACTGAACAACTTTTCCCAAGGAACATAGGTCGAAATACGAAAAACCAAATTTGACCTCACAGCTGATGCAGTTTCTATGGGAGGTCAAAACTTGATTTTCGTATTTCGATCTATGTTCCTTGGAGAAAGTTTTTCAGTATCATGAGTACATACGTACCTTTTTCTATCAAGAACTAATTAAAAGTCACCCTATATAGCTGTTAAACTCCTATTAGTATCAAAATTATTTACATCATCATCATGTCGTGTTTGTTGCAAGGTCGATGACCGACCTCAGAAACCCTGGTGTCAGAAATTTTGAGCAGCCAAAGGCCTCATTCATGTCTCATTAACGACTACATCCGTAGATTTTCGGATAATCGAGTGATTCATCCTGGTATGTCCTAACCAAACTGGGGAGGTCGCACAAAGAGATGTTCGTTTGTATTGTCCCCATCGGTAATCGAACCCAGACCCTCCTGATCGAGAGCCGAGCACTCTAACCACTAGACCAGGAAGGCTGTTAAGTAATTCACAAGTGAGGGTAGATAGAAGAAGTGAAAGCAATATTCTGATCCCAAGTGCAAAGTGGTCGACCAAAGCCATAGACACAAGCCTTCTTAGGACGCGCTTATGCTGTCCTCTTCACAAATAATTCAAAAGATGCTGTAGGAAGTGGTGACCACTTTCCATAAGTTGACTTACTTTATTTTTTGCTTATTTAATAAACAAGTAAAGACTTGCTGACCTTTGACCTTCAAATCCAAATAATTCTGAGTACGTCCCAGTCCCTACCGCCAAAGGAGCCGACTATTAACAATTCAGCGGCTTTAAATAGAATCGAAAACGTGCCAAGTCGGTTGTAGGCTCCATGTAGAGGCGATGTCATATTATATTAACGAAAGAGCCGGATTCAGAGGAGGTGAACCGATGTTTTTGCAATTTTTGAGACAGAAGCTTAGATCTTTTTCTTCGTTTTTGTATGTTCAACTCTTGACCTAAATCTAGCCCTAAGGACAGAAGGACAGAAATGAATTCTACAATGGGAAGACCTTGCCCAGAAGAAGCCTATTTACTCGCAACTTGAATAGATTCAGGTTAAGAGAACTAGTATAGGAACACAAACGCAGACAGATTCCACTCCTTAGCTGTGCGCATTATAAAAGAAGTTTCAAAGTGCCTTGTGTGCAAATATGTGGAATATCAACCAAGTGTGAGTGATATCTGGACTCTTGGTAGTAGAAAGGAGATGACGGAATACGCTCATGGACTCTTGAGCACGCTCTCCGAAGAACAATATGTAAAAAAAACCTGTCAAGTGCGAGTCGGACTCGCGCGCCGAGGGTTCCGATATACCTATAGTAGTTTTGGAAGCAATAAAGTCCATTTTTAAGACCACAAAACTAAATTTGTTTGTAAAGATTTTTTGCAGATTTCTAAAAAACTGTGCAATTTAGAAAGATCGTTTTATTTTTTCTGTAATGTTTATATAAATTTCTATCGACTGTAATTAATTCAGATTTTTGCTACCACAAACTTCGGAGATAAGGGCCCCCCCTTATCTCCGAAGTTTGTGGTAGCAAAAATCTGAATGGTATTTTTTTTACATTTTTCATCATAACTTGAAATTTAAGAGTTGTAAAAAAGTACAAAAATATATTTTAGAATGTGTAAGTAAAGCCCTTTCATATGATACTCCACTCAACTTAGTAGCAACAATTTGAAATTTGGCCCCTCCTATTTGCCCCCCCCCCCCCCCCTTTACATTTTAGGCAATTTAGTTGGGCAACCATATTCTAAAACTATTCCAAATTACAAGTCGATAGCATGAGTGGTTGCCGAGATATGCAGGTGTGACAGACAGACGGACAGACAGACAGACAGACAAAGTCGCACCATAAGGGTTCCTTTTTTTTACCATTTTGGTATCGGAACTCTAAAAACCGACAGAGTTCATGCAATTTCGCAACGGTGGGCCAGACTGTGAAACTTAAATTTTACTAACATCTCATCAGCAACGAGTTTTTTGGCTCTGCGATCTACCTAACCAAGGATTCTTACACAGAGGGATCACCATCTGATGTTTTCATTGGATAAAAACCCTAAAAAGACAAATATATAAATATATATCACTGACTGCATTTAAGCCCATCTGGCTTCCGCAGCCTTTAGTCATAAAGAATATGAAACTCTGTAAAAATTTGAATCTTTAAATAAAAAAGTAAAAAAAAAGCATATATATACTTAACCTCTACGAGCTACGTCGTAACATTCGTACGAGAGAATAAACACATTAGACTAGATTTTTCCAGTGATTTCGTCCCATTATTATTTAGCGCTGAATTAATATTCGTCTTCAATGAGTTGTTCGTCTCGATGCTTCCACCCCTCATTTTTTTCTTAGGGCACAGTAACTACATCATATAAAAAAATCTTACTAATCAGAATAACCCCTCGAATACACATATGAAAGTAGTCGTGCAAAAGAAGATACGTTAGCAATAAATTTAAAAATTTATGTAGTTTCGTGCCCGATTTAGCCTTTGCACTCTTCTTTCGAATCTGGAAGGGATTTTTCCTTTCTACTGAAGAGGAATTTCCTGTTAAAAACACTGATATTAAAATATTGCACTAAAGGCAAGTAAAATATTATGATTTCCTTGTTAAAAATAACAGAATATTAATGGTTAAGGAAATGTAATATATATATTTTTTTTCTCAATTACTATCAGAGATTAAAAACAAAGCGGTCTCCGTTGAAACAAAAATCAATCAAATTCATTTCCTGTTGCTTTGAAATTTTGTTGTTGGAAAAAATACAATGTTCTTAGGTAAAATGAATTTCGTAGAAGCAACCTCTACGAGCTACGGCATCCTCTACACTTCGTAGAACGTGACTACGTCGTAGCTATCTCACAAGAAGACTTTCATAACTTAGAAATTACTGCGGTTGCAAGTAATATGATCACGACAAGCAGTTGTCTTTGTTACGTCGCAGCGACCCCACAATAAATGCATAAATAAAATAACCAGCCAAGTGCGTGTCGGGCCAAGAGTTTTTTTGTGTTCTTTTTATCTCGTATTTTATAACGTTCATAACATAATTTTTTTACCTCCTCAGGTAGGTCCCAGTGCCTGATTGCTGTTGTTTATTATTTAAATACTGAGCTGTGATAGTTTTTCTTTTAATTTCATCATATTATATGCTACTTCTGTATTTTTTTTTACAACCGTTTAGCTGGCAGGGGACACTCGACTCTAACAAAAAATGTGCTTTCAAGCTAAGTATTTTGCAAACGAATCCCTAAACCGAAAAGTGATATATGTAATCTCACATTGCTTTTGAAAGAGCTATCTAACAACAGCCTACACAATGGGGTAGAATAGAGAAAAAAAACACCCCGACTTTACTTGTAGGGGAGGTTAATTTTTTTTAATTCAAGATTTTATTTTACCCCTGTAGACCTAAATTAAATGTATGTTCGTACCAAATTACAACTTTCTACAGGGTGAAATTGAAAACACTCGACAAATTTTGAGATTGAGTTCAGACCGCGAAACTAAACAATTTTCGCCTAGGAACATAGGTCCGACGAAAAAAAAATAACCCTTTCATAGCAAAGTCAGTCAACTGACCATATATTTTATATGGGAGATGGTTTTTTTTGTCTAACGACCTATGTTGCTTGGCTCCTAAGCTCATCTTCATCTCATAATCACAACTACGATTTATTTTATTTTATTATTTATTTTGTGTTTGGTTACTTCATGGGACATCTGTAATTGGCCTTATTTATAGACTAATCTCTTATAAAACTTTTTGTTTTAGGCTGATGTACCTAAATAAAAAAAAAAAACAAAAAAAAATCACCCCTTAGTACCTACTAAGAGTCTCTGAGCTAGAGAGATAGATGGACATGACGAAACTTTAGGGGGTTCCCTTGTCGACTAGGGAACCCTAAAAAGTAACGTGAACAGCACTGCAGCGTTTTAAATAAGACAATATCTGTCAACTCTCTTTGTCATAATCTTTTTGGCCACACTATTCAAAACTCCTGCATATCCCAACAGAGATCAATATGATATAGCAAAAAGGTAACTTATAAGAACCTTTTGTGACGAAGGACACATTTTCCCTTTCAAGGAATCCCTCTAGGCTTTTGTAAGACCGACGGTCTTTAGGCCTCCGATAGGTTTTCCTCGGAAAATGACGTTAGATTTCGCAAACATCTTGTACACTTAGAGGAAGACACTGTCTGAATGACTTCTCATAGACTGACAATCAATACGCAATATATATATTTTCTTAGACCGATTAACAATAATGGGGAATATGCATATTTTTTTTTTCGTCGCATTTATTAGCAAAATATGTAAATACGGTAGTAGATTTGGCAAAAGGTGAAATTAAAATTTAAATCGGCTAAGAAATACGACTGATATAAGCATTTAAAATTATTAATTAGGCGCCGCGCCGACTATGTGAGTGTCAAGCTTGACATACTCTTGGCTGTACAAGGAAGGAAATAATACCGATTATTCTCAGTAGTAAGTAAAATGAAATAAGCACATAAACCATCCGGCCTATTCTTTCTTTTGTGTGAAACATTTTCCTTGACCATGTTTCCTTCTTGATTACTCTTATTTGCGCCCATAATTAGCAGTCATTACAAGACTGAGGAAAAGGAAACAATATTTTTTTCTCTGAAATTATAACACAATATTATCAACCATTTTTACTCTGCCACGTTTTTAGGGTTCCAAAACCAAAATTGTAAAAAAAATAAACCCTTATGGTGCCGCTTTGTCTGTCTCTCACACCTATATATCTCAGCAACCACTCATGCTATCGACTTGAAATTTGGAATAGTTTTAGAATATGGTTTATTTATTTATTACTAGCCTATGTAGTGTCCCACAGCTGGGCAAAGGCCTCCCTCTATCATGCCATTCTGTAATATGGTTGTCCAACTTAATTTCACGTGAAAGAATTAAGAAAAAATTATAATTAATATATAAGGGGCCCAAAAAGGGGGGGCAAAATTTCAAATTATCGGTACAAGGTTAAGAGGGGTATCGTATGAAAGGGCTTTACTCGTACATTCTAAAATATATTTTGGTATTTTTGTACAACTCTTAGTTTTTAAGTTATGATGAAAAATGACAAAAAAAATACCGTTCACCGAAGTTTCTGAATGGAAAAACCTGAATTAATTACACTCGCTAGGCAATTTATGTAAATATTACAGCAAAAATAAAACGAGCTTTCTAAGTCAAACAGTTTTTTAGAAATCTGCAAAAAATCTCAAAGTCCTCTTCCGGTTTGGCTTTTGACAAGTAAACAGCGTAGATAATCTCGTCCCCGGTTTTCTCCAAAAATCAACCCATATATCGATCATACGCAAGTCAACTTACCTAATAACTGTGCAATCAGTGTTTATAAGTGAATATCACTATAAAACTACACTTAATCTGTGCTTTAAAGGTGAAAAAGTTACGAAAACAGTGAGAAATTATCATAACCTATAACTATAGCTATAGATAACATATGTGAACCTCGGCTGAGATATTTTCACTCTACAACCAATCACCTGCACTTCTGGCAAAGCGTCAAATTCAAATCTGACAGCTGTCAGTACCTAGTGTTGCCATTTCTCAAGAAAAAAAGTACCATTGGTAGAATTTGGTTGCTGTGCTGGAACTCACCTGCGCGCTTTAAATACGAGTATGTCTCTGCAGAGGACTCCGCCTAACAACTCAGAACCAAGGGAATTCCATGCGTCTAATCCTCAGCTTAATAGAATGAGTGATTCTGCCCTGAAAGGCAACTCTCAACAAAACCAAGGGCCTAAAGAAGGTGAAGCTACTCCTTCTCAATTCTCCATCTTCAGGGAGGAGATGAAAGTGCTTATTACTTCACTCATCGGTGAGCAAAAGAAGGAGTTAATCGAGATCACTAAGAATATACAGGAGATAAAAGAATTCCACTCCAGTATTGATAATTCCATTGCTCAATTAAATTCTCAAAACGAAGTGTTTTATGAGAAAATCTCTCAGCTGAAATTCCAGTCTAAAAAGGATCGGGAATACATTTGTATCCTTGAAGAGAAAGTTGAAGACTTACAGAAATTTTCCCGCAATACGAGCATTGAGTTAAAAAACGTCCCGGGAAAACCCCAGGAGACTAGGGAAGACTTAATCAACCTAGTGCTATGCCTCTCTAAGAACATTCAGATGGATATTAACAAACAGGACATATGTGATATGTTCCGCCTGAAAGCAAAATCTGATATGGTGAAAAAGCCTTCCATTATAGTGGAACTGCGATCAGCTATTCTTAGAATGGATTTTTTGAAAAAAGTAAAGGAATTTAATAAGAAAAATAAGTCACGTCTACAGGCCAAACATCTAGGATACACCCGTGATGAGGACTCACCAATATACATCTCCGAGCAGCTGACTACGAAGGGGGCTCGCCTGTTCTTTAATTACTTTCTGTCAGAAGCTAGGTCTCACAGTACAAATAATGGAAAAAGTCTGAAATCATTAAATATTACAACTTTTCTCACAACTAATGGTAACCAATTGTGGTGAGCTCCCGTTTCAAGAACATTCATATAAGAGAGGGGTCAAGTTGGATGGTCGCTGAGGCGATTTTTGTTTTAGATCTATTTAAAAACGGGAACACTTACAAACTTGAAAATTGGTATGTATATAGTGCATAAGCTATAAAATAACAACAAATAATAAAATTTTGGTCAAGCGCGTGTCGGACTCAAAAAATCTAGCACATTAACTTACTGAAATTTCAACTAATACAATTATGTTTATGTGGTGGTACGGAACCCTCAGTGCGCGAGTCCGACTCGCACTTGGCCGGTTTTTTAAATGTTTACGACTATCCCCATGCCAAATCTCAGATTTTTAAGTCTTAGAGAAGTATTACCAACATTCTTATACATAATTTTGACTAAAACCTGACTCGCACTTGATCAATTTCCAATATTCGAATATTCCCATTACTCTAAACCCTGACGACTAGCTTAATGCCTAATTTCAGCATTGTAGGTCTTCTAGAAGTGGTCAAACATTTTGATGAGCTGTCAGTCAGTGAGTACCAAATTTTCAATTTTCTCGAGTCTATAACTTTTTTTCTGTAATAGCTACAATATTGAAACTTTTTATTCCACGTATATTAAATGATGTTATTATGTCCGGAAAGTTTTATCCAAATCTATTAATCAAGTAAGAAGATACAGGGGGGTCAAAAGTGGCTCAAAGCGGTTCGGGTAAATAGTGCACGGTGTGCGCGCGGCCTGTGCTTAGAACTTGGCCAGCGCACTGTCGTGCGCTTTGATAACATATTCGGAACCTTCAATTATATATTTTGATAGATGTATGATTACCTATCATAAATACAGCACCGTAAAAAAGGTCTATGCTTCTTTCTGCTCACGGTCATTTAATTACTCAGGAAGTTTGGGACACTTTTTGACTTGGATACTTCTATCCCTTTCTTTTAGGGGGTCATTTCGTGCAAAGTGGATGTAGGCCCTCTCGCGGCAATAATTGGTAAAAGGGAAACGGGAGGGGGGTGATGGGGAGAAGGAGTGTACGGGTGAGAATGGGGTGGGGGGGTGGATACGGCCGCATCAAGGATACAGCCAACCAGGGACTTTTCATAAGAATCTTCAAAGCGCATTTGTGTCTACCATTATGTATGTATGATCCCACAGAGCTCTGAAGTCCATGCGTCTTGCTTTACATCTAGAGACGAATTCTTTATGTCATTTAATACAAATCAGGGTCACCATTTACTATAACTAACACGTTTTCCACACTACTAGCGTCATTTGAGTGCTATAAACATAGTACCATTATTGCTAGAGAGTAAGATGCAAAAAACCAGTGACAGCGTCTCTATGGCAACGAATGTGTTTATGATGTGCATTCAAAAAAGCGCCTACATAAATTGGATAGTATACCCAAAGATTTCGGACCTCCTTGCTTCGCTCGGAATAGATACCTTGCTAATTAATTTTACTATGGGATGCCAACATGTCCCAATATTTTATGTCAAACTATCAGTGATCACTAGGAAATATTCAAAATAACCTGTCAAATCCATAGAACGACGCCTTCGCTACCTTGTGACGAATTATTTCTTTAATCCTCCTTCTAAGTACCCTTATTTTTCTGTGAGTATACCTATGCAATAAGGAACCAATTTTTTTTACTATATTCGCTTCACACGCAGGCGGAGTGGCGCTATCGTTGTTCTGTGGTATGATCCACAGAATAATAAGAGGCTCAGCAGACGGCAGACTTTTTGTTATGACGGTCTGCCAGTGTGGCCGGTACTGCAAATATTTTCTATATTATCATAGTTGTTGATATTATGACAAAAACACTCTGCTTCTATGTGCGTATTTTCCAAAATCTTTGGTTTGGAAGGAAAACAGCTTGAATAGTTGTTCAGTTCAAAGAGTTATTTAGTCGAAAGGGTTGTTCAGATTTTTTGTTATTTAGTTTAAAATGTCAAGCATTTTTGAAAAGTGATAAGTTTAAAATATTTACAATACCGGCCACACTGGCGGACAAAGTCCGTGACTGCCCAGTGCCCGTGTCTACCCGGCTCCCGTCTGCTGAGCCTCTTAGGGTTAATATAAGGCAGATTCAAAGATTTTGGAAACTACGCCTGGGGGGCGCAGCGTTTTTCTTACGTCAATGGGCAGATTACAGAAATAATTCGTCACAAGCTAGTGAAGGATGTCATTCTATTAATTTGGTCGGGTTATTTTAAAAACTTCTCATCATGCAATTTGGGACATGTTGACAGATGTCATCTTTTCTAGTTTTCTAATTTCGAGCGAAGCAAAGAGCTACAATTTTCTTGGTACGGTCAGAGGTCGGAACTGTCCAACACAGATTAAAAGCCGAGTTATGAAGCAAAATTCTATCGGTATCGCCTTCGACTACTAATTGCTGTTTGTTTAGTTTCTTATTAGAAACGGAGGCAGAATACTAATTCGCACCTTTTGTACTCTGTTTAACTTTCTAGAAAGAATCTTGGGGAATAAAAAGTTTACGAGAGCGAGCAGTTTTGCTGATTGTATTATGCTATTCGAATAATAAACATAATTGAAGTAAGTATGTAAAATTTTGAATTTCATATTTTGATTTATACTTCTATTAAGACGTTTATTCTTTTAGATCAAATACACTCGCCGGCACGGAATTTGCACCACTCCATAAAAATTCAAAGTTGAACAATTTCCTTATTGACAGTCATTTGATTCCAGCCAAAATAGTGAAATGGTACAGCATTCAAGAAACGATATATTTCTTAGAGTCAGTCTCCACATACACCGTATAATATTCACACGATAGCGATATTAATCACTTTCTTGTATCTTGTATGCATCCTTCATGTAAACAAACAAAACTGTGTCCACCTACGCCGCATGACATCACTTAGTGACATTTATTACTCAAGCGAATCACTTGCTTGCAACTGCAGATTCATGCATCCTGCTATTTAGTAAGGGTGATGAAGGACAAATTTCTATAAGATTTGCTCATGTCTGCCTCTTTGACTGATGATAAGGAGCATCCTCTAAAAGATACAAAAAATATTGGCGAACATCCAACGCAGGGGTTTTGAGGAATTAAGTTTTATTTACAAAACAAAAAAGATGATGAGATAAGATGTAATAAGTAAGAACGCTAATGTACACTTAAAAACCATGTTTTTTGGAAATAAACAATTATCTTATCTTATCTTATCTAAATTTGACAATGAAACGTACACCTGACAGACTATGACTATCAGATTAAATACAAT
Organism: Athrips mouffetella; assembly: GCA_947532105.1. Lineage (NCBI taxonomy): Eukaryota > Metazoa > Arthropoda > Insecta > Lepidoptera > Gelechiidae > Athrips > Athrips mouffetella. Next base: position 2,388,925 of record OX383969.1, on the reverse strand, counting down.
GTAAACACCCCTGAACAACGGTCTGCCACCATAATAGCCCTGCGTCGTAAAGTTACAGCCCTTTAAAATGCAAAAATTCACTTCTTCGTCCCGTGATAATGCAGAGCCCAGCATGTCTGCCTCTTCGATTTTCTACGTCTTCTGAAGTATTTTAAACAGGAGCAACAAAGGCAGACAATAAAACATTATTTGGTATCCTTTTTTTGCTTTAACTCAAAAACGCAGCGACGCACAGAAAAACTTGTAAGGACTTAATCGGTTCGTATTGAGCTGATCTATCATCCCTATTAATATGAATCATGAGCAAATCATATACCCAAGTTGCAGCCAGCACCCTAACTAATTGGCCTATTATATGAGGACTGTTTACAGGGTGAAAAACTCTGGACTTATGGCATTTTTTCGCGAATTTTATCCATGACCAGATGACCATAGATGGTAAGGTCACTGTTTTATCGCTTGCATGTCGATTCTGATCTAAAATGCAAACGATATTTGTAGCTTGCATACATATGACAAATATCGCCGCTGTGAGTTACATCTTTAAGAGATCGCATAGAAGTCACTTTTAAGGCAATTGAACGTCCAGAATGTTTTATTTTTATTTTTTATTCTTATAGTAAAACAAATTTTTCAAACTTTTTTGGCATGTATATTTTTTAAGGACCTACCTAATGCCCTGGTCGTACCGTAAAACAAGGCACATAAAAGTAGATTGAATCTCAAAAAGTAGTTATACCCTTTTAATACTACAATACACTTACGTTTTGGCTTCGCGCAGTCGTGTAAAAATAAATATTTCAAGTGGTGCGAATTCCGTGCCGACGAGTGTATTTGTACTTACTCCTTAAAGTGATTCTGATCTCCATGTACAAAGTATCGAGGTAACAGTTAGAATCACAGCGAGGCAAAAAGATTTATCTTTATGTTAGTAATTCTGAAAAGTAGCTTACTGCATAAAATTTGACACGTTATATTTTTTAACCAACCGTGATAAAATTAAGAAGTAAGTAGTGACTATGGATTGTTAAGGTTCCGTACCCAAGAGTGAAAAGTGGTACCCTACAAATATGCCTCTGATGTCTGTCTATCTGTCTTTCAGCGGGCTGTATTTCATGAACCTTAATAGGTAGAATTTAAGTCGGTAGAAGTGTACATTAAATCAAAAATAAAACGATCTCTCTTAATAGCAGTTTTTCAGAAATCTGCAAAAAAACCCTTACAAACAAATTTATTTTTACGGTCCCAAAAACAGACTTTGTTGCTTTTAAAAATACTAAAGTTATAACTCTCGGTGCGCGAGTATGACTCGCACTTGACCGGTTTTTTAGTAGGATATTCATATTTTACGGAAAAGTTGTTCAGTTTCGTTAATTGATCATGTCTTTTTAAATAGCACATAGTAAAAAAAAATTGCTTTCTTACCAGTCCCTTACCTGCCTGTATAGTAAGTTAGCAGTAGAAAATATTTTCTAGATTAGTTTTGAGCCACAATTTCTTTGTGATAGACGAAGTCAAGGGTATACCATAGAATAGCGAACTCGTGTATAACAGTAGGTATCTTTCCTCGAACAATATTATTTCCGTCGCGCAAAAACATCAAACGTCATCTCTGGAACGGCCTCCTCGTATTTCCCAGGATTGGCTCAATCTAGGACGAGAGCCCATGTTTATCTTTTTCCTCTATTCCGTATACAATAAGAACGTTTTTACTCAGTAACAGCTCTGTAGCTAAGTTGGATTGCGGCTAGGTATTACATTCCTAATCGGGTAAGTGTTAATTGTAAAATAAACATATTTTAATTTTTAATTTAATTTAGTTTAGTTTTTCAGAAATATCTAAAAACAAACTTAAATAAAAGAACTATGCATTCTTAGTAACAGTGGTCGTTTCTCTCAAAACCTTGTAATTGTACTAAAAAAATACTAAAAATGATTTTTATACTAAAAGCGGTCACGGGATCGACCGATTATTCTGAAAGTTACGTGTCAAGGCGTAATTCCCTTTTTTTTATAATAAATTTCCTTGGTTTTTCTTACATATTTGCAGATTTGGAAAAAAATTGCGGCAGATGACATAGGTAGCTGTCATTTATTAATTTAAACTCGTGGTAAACGGCTTTTACACAAAAGATATAATCGCGTACTTTTAAAAATATGTTTAATTTTAAAATGTATCACGATGAAGTCAAAACATTACGAATAAAAGCTTCTTTGAAATAAATCAACAGAATAAGCAAGATAAATCGCGATAGAAATCTGCACGTTGTTCTTATACTTTTTGCCCGCTTTTGTAACCATAAACACACCCCGGAAACCACATAGATCGAGCGCGAATTTGAAACTTGAAATTGGAAGGTCGTGTTTTCCCCGCATATTCAGTACAAAAGACTACCAGAAGGACCACGAGAATCTCGCGGGCTGGTGCGCGCGGGGGTGCAGGGAAGATTGCAAGGGGGCGGTGTGTTCGTTCTTTAGAGTAAAAAAAACTATATAGTCCGTCATATACATATTCTGTATGAGCTAGTGAAGTGTAAAGCGTATCCCAGTCGCCTATACTAGTCGGTCAAAAAACTCAGTTAAGTTTTACAAAAATCAAGAAATCTTTAAAAATCTAATGTTTTAGTATATACTTTGTTTGCCAAAGTGAAAATGTATCATTCTTTACTTGTGAATTGAATTGTGAAGCGTAAATAATCCATAATACCCATTTTATGCGTGATTTTTAACACCGTTTTTTTCCTGAATGGTAATGGTTTTCACTAGAATAACTGTATTAGTAACATTTATTAGTCCCATGTCACATATTTCTTAGAGAGAAAGATCAAAATCTTACGTTTTTAGGATTTGATAAAAATCCATTCATTTTAGTATGGAGGTCCCTCGCAATAAAGTGATACACTTATGGCTCCCTCCTCCCTCCTTAGCAGAAAGAGCTGCTACTTAAACCTCCTTGGTCCTTGCTGTATAATAGTCCTATTATTTTATTCTGTGCCATAACTTAACAAGATGTGGACATAGGCTTGCGTACTATTCACAGATCGTCCGATAACAGCGAACTATTGTGGACAAACTGCGAATCGAGATTGTTCCGAGCGAGTGAGCGACGATTGTGGCCAGATTGGCAACCATCCGAACTTTTGTAAAAATGGCTTCCTACCGCAGATATTTTTTGTATCATAAGATGTTTTGGTACTGATAAGGACATGTCAATTGCAAGCTTATTTCCACCAAATCTTTGGTCTACGATGTATTTGATATCATTTCTTTCTTTTTATTTCCACATAATGTTTATTTATGCGGCTTGGTAAACGCTCTATTTGCATTGTATTCTGCATGAATAACGTTCAATTAGTTTTCTATAATGAATCTATATTAAATAACATAATCCAAATCTGACGAAAACAGAGACTAACAGCCAGTTACACACAGCGTTTTTTTTTAAGTTGAAAATGCTTTAATAGTAGATTGTTTACCAAGGGAGCAAAGAACTATTTTAAGGGCGAAAACGTTTTTTGAATCCAAAGCCGGTGTTGCACCCGAGGTGTACACTCTACTTAAGTAAATGCAATTATGAATATGTAAGAAAAGTAAGTTTATATATTTACATAAGAACAATAAGACATGACAGAAATAATTAGAGGCTAATAACAATAACCACATTTCTATTTCAAATCACGTTTAGTCCCTTAGGGATTAAAACACGATTTTAGTCCCTGTTAAAGTAGAACGAACTAGCTCTTTTCGAATAAATGTGATAAAAAAGTATTTCTGTAATTTTTTTTTTTCAAGAAAACGGAACGAATCAGCAATAGATTTGAAGAAGCTTTAACTTTAAAGGCGCTTTTGAATGAATGAATGAATGAATAACACTTTATTGCACACTAATAAAGTAACATTTACACATAATCAGTAATAAAAAATGTGGGCAAAAGGCGGTCTTATCACTAAGAGTGATCTCTTCCAGACAACCTTTTGACGAAATCAACATTTACAGAATTCTGCAGTGTAGTGCACTCATATAAACTACATAAATGAAAAACAAAAAAAAAAGACTTTGTGGGTAAAGAAAAAGGAATGGTCTATAATGCAAACAAGCATGGTAACTTTGATTTTCCCCTTCAATATTAAGATCCTATGTTCTAAAAGGTGCTATTATTTATGTTATATCTATCACACTGTGGTCACCAACAACAGCAGTCGCCAGCCGAAACGCTTACAAGCGTGGTGACTATGGTATAAAAAGCCGACTCTTAAAGTAGGCCGTGCTGCAGTGGTTTCTTGCCGTTTCTTTTACGCTGCCGATCCAAAACGGTGTAGACTCGCCCTATTTGCATTGTATTCTGCATAAAATTCAATAAGAATCTACATAGAATATAATTATCTGAATCTGAAATCCCCTACAAAGTACCACGCGTTTTTGCTGGGCTCCATGTCCTGCAGTAGACGTTTCATGAGATGTTATGATCTACACAATTTTTGGTGCTATTCAAAATGGTGCTCAAATAAAAAATATCAGCTAAAATAAATTATTCGATAGCTCTTAAACACGGAAGCTAGGTAAATTTAGCTAATGTTTTTGATCAAATATTCCAAGCGTTATTAGCATTAATCCTGCATGTTTTGTTTGAAGCTCGTTTCAGCCATTCGTATTATAATAATGAAATAATTTAAATAATAATGATGAAATTTATTGGTATTACTGCAAGCTCAAAATTATAACACATATTTTCACTTTAAAGTAGGTATCGTAAATTTTTTTTGGAAAATCAGGTGATCCTTACCAAGCTAGTGTCCCCACCGAGAATCGATCTAACCACAGCCACGGCGGCTCTTGTGTTTATGGGATTCGTAGTCTTCAGCGGTAGAATCATATTGCTTTCCATGCAAAGCCGGGGCTGATCGCTAATATTATATATTTTACGTGGGACACTCAGAAATATTTGCGACACTAAAAAAAATTGTTCTACAGGTACATATATTTTTATTAAATCTTTTCAAAGTACTCTCCACCAGCCTCTATACAAAGATTCATGCGTCTGAACCAGTTTTCAAAACACTTTTTCCAGTTCGCCGTAGACACCTCGTTTACAGCCTGCTCGAACGCAGCCAGCGCATCTTCCGGCGACGAAAATTGTATCCCCTTGAGCTGATTTTTTATTTTTGGAAATAAAAAGAAGTCACACGGTGCTAGATCAGGGATGTAAGGAGGGTGACCCAGGAGTTTGACTGGTGTGCTGTCCAGGAAGTCCCTCGTTTTGAGCGCGGTGTGTGCAGGCGCATTGTCGTGGTGGAGCAGTAGTCCGCGGAGCCCTGTGTTTGGTCGCTTGTTGCTCACAACAGAAAAAACTTCTGGTAAACATTTGGTAGTATACCATTCGGCGTTGATGCTTCTTTGATCTCGTAAGGGAATTGAGGCCAAGTGGCCAGTCAAATTAAAAAAGCTGGCGATCAAAATCTTCCCCCCGCTTCGAGATCGCTTCACTTTGGTAGGCGTTGGTTCATTTTGAAACACCCAAACTGTCGACTGGCGCTTGGTTTCTGGATCGTATTGATAAATCCAGGACTCATCACCTGTTACGATGTCGTAAACACGCCGAGACGAGCCTGCTTCAAATTTGTTCAGCATATCACGGCACCATTCCACCCGGGCCTGCTTCTGAGCGTCGGTGAGGTAGTGCGGCACCCAGCGCGATACTATCCTCCTCACGCGAAGATGCCCGTGTAGAATCTCGTGAACGCTTCCCGATCCAATCTTTAATATGTGCTGAATCTCCTGATATGTAATTCGCCTATTATCTTGGATTAAATTTTTCACTGCTAGCACGTTTTCTTCCGTAATAGCCGTCAAAGGGCGACCGCTTCTTTCTTCATCCCCCAAGGTTGGTCGACTGCGCCTAAATTCGTTATACCAACGATACACGGTTGCCTTGGAGGGGCCTTCATCCATAAATGCCATTTGAAGTCTATCGAACGATTCATCCGGTTTCAGGCGACACTTGAAATCGTAAAAAATCATAGCTCTAAAATGTTCCCGGCGCAGATCCATTTTTCAGTAAGACACGATACTTTGAATTGGCTCGCAAAAAATGTAAAGGGAAATTTTGAAAATGGAACACACATATTTTTACTTACAAGTAATCATATTTTCGAAAAAGATTCTGACCGGCCAGTCTCCCATATATAAAAACTATTTTTCGCAATACTTTCTGAGTGGCCTGGTATTTTACGTATTAAGAAATAGACTTACTTCTATTAGTTTCTAGGAGAGTGTTTAATTATGGCTCTCATCTTGTGCTGGTTGTATAAAGTGCTATTTCTATCCTAGAGAAAAAAATTCTGTATTAAAGTAATAAAATGCCCACAGCATAAAAAGTCCTACCATACTTACTCAAATCTTATCCGTTACATTTTTTCTTTTATCATCTAAAAACAGTATTTTATTCCACATTTCGCCGCATAAAAGTACCAGGCGAGCATAAAGCGATGCGGGTATACGCGATAAAAAGGCACAGTATTCGGGCCTCACGACCCGTGAATGTAGGCCCCGGTTCTCCACTCGGCTTCCTGATTTCGTGCTTTGATTATTTATGTCTTCTTTTTTTCTGATGTCTATTTACAGGATGTGCGGTAATGGAAATATTTTCGCATCTTTTTGTGAGAGGATCTGGGACACGCGGTAGAGTGATGGCCAATATTTTGACCGTTTGATGAAAATTTCCAAGTTTAAATTCAAATCGATTGTACGAATAAATTCTAACGATGACGTCAGCATTCCTTCAAAAGCTACCGTTGTTTAAACTCCGAGGTTTAAACTATATTCATTTTCAACTTTTAAAAACAATATTGAATAAGGGAAATAATTATATAGGGTGACTTTTAATTAGTTCTTGAACAACTTTCCCCAAGGAACATAGGTCGAAATACGAAAATCAAGTTTTGACCTCCCATAGAAACTGCATCAGCTGATAGCGCATTTTGTATGGGAGGTCGAATTTGGTTTTTCGTATTTCGACCTACGTTTCTTGGGATAAGTTGTTCAGTATCATGAGTACATGCATATATTTTGCTATCAAGAACTAATTAAAAGTTATCCTATATACTTCGACGGATAAACTCACGTTTTTGTTATCCGTCGAAGTATACAACGTGTTAACGGAATAAGCGAAACTGAGAAAATAGTTTGTTCAGAATCGAGAGTAGAAAAAATTTCACGGGTTTTTGATAAGGGTAATTTATTAAAATTTTTATTATTTAAAATTCAGCCGCTTCTATTCTAACCATTTCTGTGGATACGCAGCGCTGGCGACCGCTCGACCGGTGCGGTGCCGCGCGGATCATTAGCGGTGAGGAGGACAGGGAAGCGTGCGCGAAGTGCGCGGACTAGAACAACGATGAAACTAGAACTATAATGAAACTTTAAAATAACAATATCTAGAAAAAAATATCTTTTTTAAAATTCGTTTTACGGGAATGGATTTATTTTAATAAAAATCAGTTGGGGTGTATGAGGGTTTCGCTTATTCCATTAACAATTTGTATAATTATTTGTAACACTCACGAGTCGTTGAGAGATGAAATAATTGAATACAGTTTCAATCTTCAGGAAAAAAAATCACTTTCCCATACAAAATGAGTCGATCACGTGACCACTTTACTATAGGGAGACGAAAAAAATTTTTCGAGTAAAAAATTTTTTTCTTCAGGAAAGTTGCTTGTTTTCATGAGTAGAATCACTGGGCTTCGGCTTTAAAACGAATGAAAATTCACCCTGTATAGCGCCCTTTTGTTACACTCTAACTTATTAATTATCACATGTCATCAGCCATCAATCAGCTATCTGTCTGTTACCAGAAAACTACAGGAAATTGGACCGATTGGGAAAGTGAACTGATTGGGAATGTGGACATTGGGAAATAGACGAATAGGGAAAAATTTGTTGACCATTTGGGAAAGTGGACCGAATGAGGAAGAAGACCAATCGGGTTGATTCCAATAAAGGACTGATAGCTAAACCTGTGAGCTAAACTGACGTCAAAAGCGCAAGCCCATTGATTTACAAAGCAATAAATATTCCAACTACGAAATAAAACTATTTTACTTTGTTATACCTTTATTTATCGCCATTAAGAACGTGACACCCAATGACACTTTAAATTTATTTATACATATTACATAATTATTTATAATATAAACTAAGAAACACATTTATCACAGAACATTTTGATAGTGCTCGGAATTGACCATAATATTTCATACTCAGTGTGGACACTCACAATAAAACATAAATAGGAATACTTGAAAAAAACTTATGAAGATAAGTTTATTTGCACTATTTTAAACACTTTAAACTCTTTTATACACACTAAAAATTTAATTAACTGAAGTCTGTAAAAATTACGGCACAATATTTTCTTAAATTTTAAATTAAAAAAGATTGATAGATTCATGACAATGTAACCTACCTAAATACCATAGTATATACATAATTATTACACAACAATTATATTTATTTTATTTTTTAAATTTGGCACGACAGCGAGTGACTTAATAAAATATGGTACAAAATATATTAATGAAATACGTACCATGTTGAAGGTACGAATTATTTAATTATTTATACATCAGAGCGAAAATAATATTAAAATGTGTATAAAAGCACAATTTGAAAATCAACGTTAAAATTGTTACAATTAAAAAAATAGAAAGAGAAATATCTCATGAGCACTAAACAATTGATCTAAAACAACAAATAAACCAAAATGTATTTCAATTACATTTTTAAAAGTTATGTTTAATTTTTTTTTCCTAATTGGTATTCCTGCTTTTATACGAATAATGTTTGTCTAGAATTATTGCGCTTAGTAATCCAGAAGTAAATGAAAGTTTATTATATTATTTAAAAATATTGCATTATTCTCTTTAATCCAATTTAACACGCAATAAATTTAATAAATATTTTATAAAAAAAATATAATCGGCCAAACATTAGGCCGGCCTTAGGAATAATTATTGTTAAGCAAGTTTTGATTTTTCCATAAACATTTTTCCTCCAAACGAGCAGCGAGGACCAGCGCCTGATTGCTAATGATATTACTATTATTTCCAGTATTTTGACTACTTCTCGTTAATCTGTAAAGTCTACTAAGGTGTGATAGTGATTTTTTTAAACTCATCAAAATAGATTAAAACTGTGATTTTTTTCACGTTTCCCATATCATCCGTTTTGCTGGCAGAGTGAACAAAACTTTCAGGAAACGAAAACAAAAATCCGCGTCTCCATACAAAATTGTAAACTTGATCGGGCAGTTTTTATATATTTTTTTTCGTTTCCTGAAAGTTTTTTTCACTGAAAGTTGTTCAGTGTCGTTGACTGATCATGCCCCTTCAGTATTCGGAAGGCTCTCCCTAACACCCTGTATACCTACATATCAAATAACAAGTTTCTAGTACTAAAGATCTTAGTGTAGACAACGAAGCAGTTGACCCCAACATAAATTTCTCAGGCAGATTTTATTTGACAGGATGATAAAGAATCATGGATTAAAAATATCCAAAAAAAAAAATTATAAGTACATTTTTTGAAATATTTGTATGGAAAAATTAAAAGTACCGATTTTTTTTTGGATTTTTTTATAGAAGGTTTGTCTCATGTAGTGTAATACCCCAGCAAAGTTTCATCGACTGAGGATTTAATGCGGGGGTCTTCGTTGCCTAGACTATCTCTGAGCTAAGCCGCGGACAGACAGACACACAGATGGACATGAAAAAACTATAAGGGTTGCTTATTGACTTCGGAACACTTAACATCATCTCATTTCAAAGATTCTTGCATGTTATGACGATTAAAAGTAGTCTAACTAGAATATTTTGTAAAAAAAATCCAAACAATATTACAGTGAAAGAAGAATTATTTGGAAACTTGATTTTTGAAGAAAATTGAATTTCATTGAGCATAATAAATATTTGATAAATCGTTTAAAATTAATTAACAAACACCAAATAACAATTTTTATTGAATAAAAATAACACCGTAATTACAACAATGTTACATTAATTATTTTAATTTTATACACAGTACGATTTAATTTAAATTTTGACGAGTCCAGGTTTCATATCAACATATGTAAATATAATAATTACATTTTAATGTGGCTTAAAACATCGAAATTCAGTGCTTGCTATGTATTTATAGAATAATTTAAATTTAATTTTATTATTTATATTTGACAAATACTCATATAGTTCCACCTATAAAATGGTATATTTTGCTATATCTGTTATCTATATCCCGACGGGAAAGAGGCGTGATGTTATTTAAGTATGTATAAAATACTTTTGCGGAGAATTTACCAAAATCTATCGAGCTGAAACTAATTATAAATAGTCCTTATGCCTGAAAATATATCCGTTTTACTTTTAAACAAAAATAGATAAGTTTATAAATATGTCAATAAACTATTATTGCCGTCTCACAGTGGTAACTGACCAAAATAGCAGCCTATCCAAGTGTTCAGATGCTGCCCATATTTGGTATAATTTGGAGGGATCATTTTCCTTTTTACAGTACATAGATAAGCTTATAAGGATGTCGAAAAACTATCATTGCGATCACAAAGTGATACCTGGATAAAGTGACAATCAAAGTTGGAAAATGCTGAATTTAACAAAGACAACTGTATTTCAGGAACTAATCGTCCGATTTCATTCATTTCTTTTTTGAACTAAAGGTCTGTGTGTTCTATAATAAGTAATGTTATAGAACACAGTTATATCACCCGTTTAAGTAATTATGGAAATACTGAAAATTTTACGATATTTTTCCTTTTAAAATAATCATCCTAATAAACCTATCTAACTGTAGTAACATGGAATATTGCGACCTCCCAATTATACCATTTCCTCGTTTTTGGGCACTTGCCCCATGGATTAAAATAATATAAAAAAACTTGAACTTAGTATTCACCGTGAGCCCAAGTAATCAGAAAGTATAAAGTAGTACCTAAAGATGGAAGATATAATTTTGAAGATATCTTTTATACCTTTTGAAGATATAAATTTATTTTTATAAATTTACTAGTTAAAAAACCTCCAGTGACCTGGCGACCTAAAATACAGGTTACTACCTAGTTTAGGCACCAGATCTCCCACAATACAATGTCCAAAACTTTGGTTTCTTATTGTTTCTTAAAAAAATGTAATTTGTAATGGCATTTTTGTGGGACGATGACAAAATTTTATATTATTATTATTATATTATATATTATATTTATATTAGTGAAACAAACCCTAATGGACGTGTCTTAGCATAGTCACTGTAATGCTCGGCTGTAATGGGATTTGCTGAAAACATAATAGATTTGTTTTGTTTCAAAAAATAGCAAAGTTAAAATTACTCAATTGGATCTATGTTTATATAACATTATTCACTTATACTCGTAACATCGTCAGATATATATGGTTAAAGTTATTCGGCTTACTCGGGCCCAAAGGTGTATATTGCGTAGCAACTTACACCCTAACACGGCGAAATGATAGCTCTAGTCTCATCAAAAGTATTTGCAAAAGTCTCGGCAGGAATGTGGAGCCGCCTTTTTTCACTCCACGTTATTTAAACTTCTTTTTTATGTGAGTTATGTCATGGAACTCATGGACGAATAAGACTGACAATCCCCTTTCTAGAAAACGTAACGGAAACAATATTAACGGAAAGGCATAAAATTCATAGAAACTAGATGGGCTTTCAAATAATCTGGAAATTAATTATGGTCTACCGAGTATTCTGCCAAAAAATCATTTAAAATTTCAACATAGTTTCGATGTAAAGAAACGCTAACATTGATATTCAGTTAATTTTTTTAGCAGAATACTCGATAATAGCACAGTAAATATATAAGCTAAAGCAGTATGGAAACTCCTAACAAACGTCCAAAACTGGCGCACTCACACATGCGCACACCGCTACAGGAAAATAAGCAGTTTTCGCGCTGAAGTCAGTCGTGGGTGCCGAAACTATAATATAAACAAATAGGTACATATAGGGTCCCTATAAGCATGTCCCTGTCCTTGTGCGATAAAAGGCGACTAAGTATCTTAGTCTGCCCCTGTGTCATAAAAGGCGACTAAGTGTCTTAATCTGCCCTTGCGTGACAAAAGGCGACTTAGTGTCTTAATCTTTCCTTGTACGATAAAAGGCGACTGAGTGTCTTAATCTGCCCTTGTGTCATAAATGGCGACTAATTGTCTTTGTCTGTCCTGAATTGGACATAAAAATATATTATTTCGTATTTTGACTTCTTACGGAAAGTTGTTCAGTTTTACGGTCCCAAAACATGCTGAAAGGAACACAGTTGATAGAAGCACCCGATAATTGAGTTCATCATACTATTCTTATTTAAAAAATTCTGGGTTACAACCCTGACGCTCCGACGCAGAATAGTTCTTTTTTCAAAAAAAGGCCCGAGTTTCCATACTGCTTTAGCTTATATATTTACTGTGATAATAGTCCGGGAAGTTATAAGTCATAATAACTTCCCGGACTATTTATTAGCGCCATCTAGTTTTATACTTTTCCGGGTTACGATTTCTAAAAGGGGATGGTCAGTCCTTCTTATTGTTCGTCCATGGTTATGTTTATGTTATGTCGGGCCACCTGATGGAAAGTGGTCAACAATGCTCATAGAGACCGCTGTCTTACTAGTGTCATAACTTGACACTAATAAGACAGTAAAGCACGTTACCCACCCTGAGAACTAAGATGGTGTGTCTCGTGTGCTGGCAATTTCGCTGGTTCCTTCACTCTTTAAACCGAAACACAGCAGTGCAAACACTGTTTTTTTACGACAGAAATAGGAATGGAGGCGATACTTCCCCAGACAGGCTTCGCACAAAAGCCCTTCCACCTCCAACGTCTCGGCAACTTTAGACACATCTCGGCAAGTGTTCTAAGGTTAGGAATCTTAATAAGTGGTTTGTTTTTTTTCTTTTTTTTTCCTAGGCTTACCAGTGTTATTTATTTCAAAGTCTGAGTGTAGTTTAATAATACAAATAATACAAATTGCACAAAGTTATTCTATTCATTTCATAGCCTTCCCGTTCAATGAACAATTTCGCTGGCAACTCGAATTTTGCGGTTGATGTACTTTAAACAGCGCATTTAAATTGTACTCTATTTGTAGTCAGCGTTCCGTGCAATGCACTACTTCTCGATATAGCTGGGTAATAGCCTATTTATTTCCGAGCTGAAATAGAACACTGGCTTCAGTTAAAAGGCCCCGAGAAATGTTCAAGACTTTGTAATGAGGAGAAATCTAGCGACTAATGGTGCATCTATCGCTAGCCATACTATAGTTCGTCCATGTTAAGAATGCAGTGAATCATCGCTTTCCGCCGCTGGTAGCTTAGCCCCGTACCCAATCAGGTCGCTTTAAATCATAAAGTCAAATGCACAATGGCTAACTAAAGGCAAACCTTCGAAAAAAAGTGGTTATTTCCTCTGTGTGTTACTTAAAAAACCGGCAAAGTGCAAGTCGGACTCGCGCACCGAGGATACCGTACAAACCTGTAGGTATATAAGTAAAAGTTATGGTATTTTTACTGCCAAAAAAATATTATTAAGGGTAAAAAAAATTGTTATTAAGGTTTTCGGAATTTTTCTTTTGTATGTGCTGTAAATGTTGCTTCATGCCAAATTTCAAAATTCTAGGTGGACTGGAAGTATCCTTTAGGTTTTGATTCCCTTGCAAGTAGTTGCGAGTTTCAAAATATGCGGCTGAAATTGCTGTTTCTTTTGATTGCGTTGACTTAGAGGTTAATTTTTTTGAAGCTTAAAGGTATTATATACCTGAGTATTTGATATGAATTTGTAACAAAAAAATTATGCTATTCGCAATTTTTCCTTTATCTGTGCTATAAGACGTTGCTTCGTACAAAATTTCAAGATTCTGAGTTCACGGAAAGTACCCTGTAGCTTCTGTTTCCCTTGTGAGTGTCAAAAATTTGCGGCATAAACGGGTGTATCTTTGATTTCGTTGGCTTATAAGTTTCTTTTTTCACAGCTCCAAGGGACAGAAGACTTGAGTATCTGATATTAGTTTCAGCTTGATTCCTCTACGAGATCCTGAGAAAAATGGTCTTGACAGACAGACAGACAGACGGAAAACAAAATGATCCTATAAGGGTTCGGTTTTTTCCTTTTGAGGTACGGAACCCTAAAAAAAACTAAAATTTGATTTTATTGAAAAACGTGAGCACAATAAAATCATAATCAATCTGCATATGAAATAGTAACGAGCTCTATTTCCTTATCTATAGTCTGTTATACAAAATTTTAGTCGACTAATAAACGTTCTTGTGGTTACTATGCGCGCTATTTATCAAAACCGCTTCCATACACGTTGAGAATGTACCATTACATGAATCTCGACAACCATACGACAAATTCTCCGAAACCATACAATGTAGTATGAACGTGTGGCTGCCTATATTATAAGCACAATGTTTATTACAACATTTCTGAAATAATTAACTACATAGTTTGTATCAAAATAATTCATAAGTTGTAACAAGCTAGAAATTTTTTATTCGATTTATTTAGCACACATTTTAAAATTTAAAAAGTATTAGAAGAGTGTCGGTATAGTTAGAAGAACTATTAATCAACATTAACTTGTTTATTTAATCAATAATAAAACTTGCTTATTTAATCAGTATTAAGTTGAAACATGGCACAAGGTTGAAATACGTTTTCTATGACATTTAAATAACGGAAATAACTGAAAAACGTTTACTTTGTATGGCGGAATCATCGTTAGTAAAAACGATGGAAGCCATCAAATATTTAAAAGAAGAAGAAGAAGTTTACTTTGTGGAAGAATCATATTTCGAGATTAGTAAATAAATAAAATCGGGAGATTTTTTTAAAGGAGAAATATGTGGTTAAACCTAAACTTGACATATTACTATATATACTACCTATCAATTACATTCTTCACAAATCATACTAACTCTGAATATTTTAGTATAAAATAAGGGAATCTGCAATTAGAATTTATTCTTTCATGTCCATAGAAGACGATTTATGTACGAAACAACAGATATAGCAATACGTACCATAAGTAAGTAGTTACGTTTTCAAGTACACAACAATTTTCAGTTTGATATTATTAAGTGACAGGTTTTTGAGAAAAACATTCGATGTTACCTCAGCCATTTGATTGGTTTAGAAAACTTTAAATGAAATTTTTAATTTGAATATTTTAAACCAATCAAAAGTTATATCTCCTCATAAGCTCGGAAAACTTTGCTTTACCGGTCGAAATCTGCGTCATTTTTGGCCGCTAGCATGGAAAAGGTTCTTGGAATTTAAATCGGTCGAAGTCTGCATGCAAAAGTAATTTTTGGCCACTAGCGTTGAAAAGATTTACGAAATAAGAACGTGGTTATATTGATGATGAATTATGGTATAAGTTATCTCTTCTTCATCTTATATTAGGTATTAGTTAAGTTATCGTTTTTCTTGCTGTAGTGAGATGTAAAATTATGCATTTCCCTCGGCAGCAAGTTATTTTGCGAAAGTACCTTTGAACAATCCTAGAATTTTTATATGCTCAAGTTCAATACAAGCACACGCGCCAAATAAAAAATCCTACTAATATTATAAACGCGAAAGTTTGTAAGCATGCATGCATGTATGGATGGATGTATGTTTGTTACTCTTTTACGTAAAAATTAATGAATAGATTTTAATGAAACTATACAATTTAATAACCTGCGCAGACGAAATCGTGGGCAGCAGCTAGTAACTAATATTACTTTGAAAAATGATAACATTATTTTGGAGAATAGTTCATGGATATTTGGCTTTTGAGTTTAAAATTAATTATTTAAACAAGGCCGATTCTAGATACAGTATATGAAAAAGAGATCTCTCAAAAACTGTTATTGGATTCAGACAATGAAATGAAAGAAATTGACGTGATGCAGTAATTATGGGAAGTAAATAGTTATTTGTTACGGAAAGCATCAAAATACGAGCCAGTGAAGGATTCTAGGAGTCGCTTCGCTCGTGGCTAAAAAGAAAGATCTTGAGCGTAGCGAGGGTTTCAAGGCACGAGACGCGAAATAACTTTGCTGCCAAGCGAAATACACAATTTTTCAACTCACTACAGTGAGAAATATTATACCAAATAACGCCAGTACCTTATACCGTAATTCATCATCACTTTCTAATTTCCAAAACCTTTTCCACGCTAGCTACCAAATATTACTTTTGCACGCAGATTCGACCGATAAAGCAGAGTTTTCCGAGCTAGCGAGTTTTTTTTTTCTTCTAGTTTAAACCAATGTTCCTTCAGAAAAGTTGTTCAAGCTTAAATCCATATTTTCAGTTTTCGAATGATGACATTTTACAGCCAATATCTTTTCTAACTTAGCTGATAAACTGCCGTGTGTCTTGATAATATAAGCACTAATAAGTGGAACGTTGTCTAACTAAAACTAAGTTTCATTATTACCGACAAACTCGGCTACACTTCCCCCAAGGCACTGTGTTTAGAAAATATATGTAATACCACACACAAGACTAGCGAAACACACGTGGCCTCTGGCGTCGATGTACCTGTAGACAAATGCATTGGTTTTAATATAAATGCTATTATAATATAAATGTTTATAATATAAATATTATAATATATAAATGTTGTTTTTATTATTAAAATTATGGCAGAAACACAAATTGTTCTTACTATTTTTCCCAAGTAGCGTCATTTAATTTTCTGGGCGACGAGTTACTAATAGTAGATTTTAAAGCGAGGGCCCAAAACAAGCATTTTCAAATGTTTTCTAAACGAAAAATCTGGATAAATTACAGTCGATAGAGGATTTTTGTAAATATTACAGCAAAAATAAAACGTCTTTTAGAAATCTGTAAAATGTATTTTATTTTTTCTTTATTATTATTTTTTATGTCACTAGTGGGCAAACGAGCAGGTGGGCACCTGGTGGTAGTTGATCACCACCCCTCATGACACCCACTGTCTTATTAGTAAAATAATTTGATTCAAATAAGACAGCAAACCGCGTTACCCACGCTGTGCACTAAGATGGAATGTTTCATGTGCCGGTAATTTCACTGGCTCCCTTACCCCTCAAACCGAAAACAACAGTAAAAACACTGCTGCTTTACGGCAGAAAAAGGCTAGAGGGTAGTACTTCCCCAGACGCACCAAAGCCCTATAGTACTGTAGCCCGTGGACATTTAAATTACGAAAAAGGTTACCGTTTGTCTTTGTGAAATTGTTATAGATTTCACCATTTCACATACTAATAGCGAGGTCTTAAAGATCGTAACCCGCGCCGTAACCATATAT
Organism: Athrips mouffetella; assembly: GCA_947532105.1. Classification (NCBI taxonomy): domain Eukaryota; kingdom Metazoa; phylum Arthropoda; class Insecta; order Lepidoptera; family Gelechiidae; genus Athrips; species Athrips mouffetella. Next base: position 2,371,556 of record OX383969.1, on the reverse strand, counting down.
TGTGACGATTGATGTAGTCCGGCCATATTGACAATAATCTACATTTTTGAGTTACCGTTTCAAATTTATACACATCTGTTAAAAGACCTTCTGAACAAATCATATACCTATTTTAAGACAGTTTCTGTGGCCGGTTCAGATTTTAAGACTCATTTGGTCTTAAATTTGTTTTTGTCAAATTTGAAATTTCGAAATGTATATCACTAACATATAATGAGATTATAGTTTGGTCACAATATATGTTTACGGCGGGTTACGATCTTTAAGACTTCGCTTTTAGTATTGTACTCGTATTGTATATTTATTTAATGGCATCACATCTCATTACAAAACGTATTTCGCCAATGTCAAAGTAAAGGAATTGTTACAAAATTATGGCGACACGCCAATGTCCAGTGAAAGATTGATTTACACAGGAATCCACATCTCGAAGATCGACGACGAGGAAAGCCTGTGCACCACGATGACTCCGATAAGTTGATAGGGAAAATTATTGAAGTCACGAAGTCCGCTTCTCTCCATTCAAAAATTTCGGAAAATGCATGTATTTCAATCTTCTAATAGTTGTTCACTTTGAATGTTGTTTACTGCATAATCCCCAATCAAAATTATTAATTAAACTCTTCAATAAACATGTAAAACTAAAATTGAAATAAAAACACGACCGCCATCTTCAAAAGTTGAAAAACGAACCCGCTTTTAGTATGTGAAATGGCAAAATCTATAACAATTTTACAATGACAAACGGTAACCTTTTTCGTAATTTGAATTTTTAGGTAGTTGTAATTTTTTACTTCCAATTTGGGTAAGTTGTCTGATTTTTGGTTTTTAGTGGGCTTTTTAATACTGTTAACAGGGAATAATTAATATTAAAATAATGGTAGACGAATGTAGAAATTAAAAAATATCACACTTAAAAACTTGACGGATGCGCTGCCATGCATGGATTTTCAATAGTCTATTATGAGCGTGGAGTAAAATTCAACTAAAATCAGTCTAAGCGAAGCAGTGTTTGCCATTACAATAAAGGAATTCCGATTTAGCAAAATAAATTTGAATAAAATTACCTTAAAGTCAGTCTGTCCGATTTTAATTAAAAGCATTATTTGAGTCATAATTTCACTCAAATTTGCGGTAAGTTCGACCTCAGATTCGAACTTATTAAATACTTGTAAGTAATTTTGAATGTTCAGCAGTCTCCAATGTTAATATTGAAGTATCAGAGTAATAATTTAGGGTAATGCATAATATTAAAGCCTATAAATGTGGTGATTTTGATTATATTCATTGTAAAACGTTTCGTCTCAATTATAATTTTTTAAGTAATATAAATTGTCTCATACAAATCCCCCCCTTTTTTTTACAGATCCTTACAAAACATGTAGTTCCGGCTAAGAATAGCACCATCCCATTTTTTTCTCTAGGTGTCGTAAAAGACGACCAAGAGATTTTGAACTGGAGGATGGGCAGAGCGTCCATCTTCGTACCTTACTGCTGTTACCAACTACCGTGTTCCATAGGTACCAACCGCGTCTGACCGCAACCGCGCAGCGGCAAGACGGGGGGTCATCGCTCGTCATCGCTCCCGGCGGCAACTAGTTCTTGCTCTTTCCTTCCCACTCCCCCACCTCCCCACGTATACCTAAGGCGCGGTACAGCGGTTGCGGTCAGACTTATATATAACGACTGCAGCGGCGACGCGAAGCTCGAGGAACTCATTTGAGGTGGCTTCACGGGTTGTGTGTATTCATAGCAAAGGTCCACGAATTTTTAATTCAATATTTTTAAAGGAATATTATAAAGGATGATAATGATGAATCATGTAAACTCACTATACAGGGTGTAAACAAAGTGCGATAATCCTTCTAATGGGGTGATTCTACATCACTAATAGATTGTAAAAAATATAGAAAAAAAATACTTTTTTTTATTTAAAATTTTTAATGTGGGTGTCATGAAATATGAATGAATGAATGAATGAATAAATTCTTAATTGCACACATAAACATAAAAACGCACAAAGAAAAAAAAACCGGCCAAGTGCGAGTCGGACTCGCGCACTGAGGGTTCCGTACCACCTCATAAACATAATTGTATTAGTTGAAATTTCAGTAAGTTAATGTGCTAGATTTTTTGATTCCGACACGCGCTTGACCAAATTTTATTATTTTTTGTTATTTTATAGCTTATGCACTATAAACAAACCAATTTTCAAGTTTGTAAGTGTTCCCGTTTTTAAATATAACTAAAACAAAAATCGCCTCAGCGACCATCCAACTTGACCCCTCTCTTATATGAATGTTTTTGAAACGGGAGCTCACCACAATTGGTTACCCTTAGTTGTGAGAAAAGTTGTAATATTTAATGATTTCAGACTTTTCCCATTATTTGTACTGTGAGACCTAGCTTCTTGCCAAATTTCATAATTTTAGGTAAACGGGAAGTACCCTGTAGGTTTTGCATTTTTGAATAAATGTATGGAGATGAGGACATAAAATGCCATATCTTTTGATTGCGTCATTGTAAAAAATTTAAATTTTCAGATCTTGTGTGGTTCATGGATCCTAATATGTGGTATTAATTTCAACCTGATACCTTTACCCGTTCGTGAGATAAAGGGTCTTGACAGACAGACAGACAGACAGACAGACAGACAGACAGACAGACAGACAGACGGACAACAAAGTGATCCTATAAGGATTCCGTTTTTTTCTTTTGAGGTACGGAACCCTAAAAAACACTTAAGGTTACAGTGGGCAAAGGCGGTCTTATATGATTTTCCATGGACTATGATTAACGTTACAGTTATTTATTGAAATGACTAGGTACTTGACTAGTGACTGGATATTATTTAATTTAATTTAATTTATTTAATTTTAATTTATAACAAAAAACATCTTTGTCAGCATCACCAGCTGATCATAGAGCTCATTGAACCCTCCATGCGCTTCACTTCTTCTTGAGCTAAAACTACTTTTTTTTAAAGAAAAAGATTTTTATGTAATATTTTTAAATAAACTATTAGTGATGTAGAATCACCTTTAGCAGGATCATCGTGCTTATTTCTGCACCCTGTATATTAAAATATATACTTAACACAAAAAAATATATAAAAGGTGTAAGGGACAGCCTTCCGAATACTGAAAGGGCATGATCAGTCAACGTAACTGAACAACTTTCCGCGAATAAAAATTTCAGGAAATGAAAAAAAAATCGGCCTCTCCATACAAAATTGCAAACCTAATTGGACAGTTTGTATGAAGAGGTCGATTTTTTTTTTCATTCGCGGAAAGTTGTTCAGTTACGTTGACTGATCAGGCCGTATCAGTATTCGGAAGGCAGTTCCTTATACCCTGTATACTTACCAGAAGCAGTGAACATGGATAAATGCGGCGACCGCGCAACATAGATCTTGAAGCTCGAGGATCTCGTGTGAGGCGGCTTCACGGGTTGCGTGGCTTCACAGCGAAGATCTACGAAAGGTCTTGGAGTAGCCACCTTCATGTGGAGGACTCTCCAACTAGTACGAAGACCGTCGCGGTCAGCGTCTGAAGTTTCTGTGTTGTCCGACATCCAGGGTTCGATCTAGAATAGGAACATTCTAATTAGTATCAAAATACGGCCTTTTTCTTGGAAAGATTTTAGGTTTTGTAACTCATCATATTCAAATGACAACTCACTAAAATGTAGGTATAGCAGTGACAAAAATAACTTCAAATTACGGAAGGAAGCTAGAAAAATACAATGTTTATTCAAATTTTTAATACTCGTATCTTCAACCACAGCGTCAACCTACGTCCTCCCACAGAAAAGGTTGGGCGTTTTTGCGCAACTGATTCCAGTATTCATATACTTAGGTTTCACGGCTGGCAAATTGTAAAAAGGAGTCAGCAGGTTGTAAATCGGTGTTGATCACTAGTGCACGATGATCATCATCATATCAGCCGAAAAACGTCCACTGCTGAACATAGGCCCCCCTAAAGATCTCCATGACGACCGGTCCTGCGCTTCTCGCATCCAGCGGCTTAGATAGATAGATAGATAACTCGTTTATTCCCACAACCCACAACAAACACACAACCACAACCTTGACCAGATCGTCGGTCCATCTTGTGGGGGGCCTGCCAACGCTTTCTTCCGGTACGTAGTCGCCACTCTAGAACCCTTACGCCCCACCGGCTATCGGTTCGTCTTGCGATGTGCCCTGCCCACTGCCATTTTAGTTTGGCGTTTCTCAGGGCTATGTCAGTTACTTTAGTTCCTCTGCGGATCTCCTCATTTCTGATTCGATCGCGCAGATAGACTCCGAGAATAGCCTTTCCAATCTTTCCATAGCTTTTTGGGTGACTTTGACCTTCCTGATAAGGCCCATCGTGAGCGGCCACGTCTCGGTGCCATATGTCATCACTGGCAATATACACTAGTCAAAGACTTTCGTCTTGAGACACTGCGGTATTTTGTACGTGAAGATATTGCGGAGCTTCCCGAACGCCGCCCATCCCAGTCGGATTCGACGAGCATATGGTGCATGATATCGAACAGGAATCGGGTAGGTTAGGTTAGGTTATGGTTAGGTTATCTTGCGACCAAAACACACAGTGGGCAAAAAAAGCGTGCCGCAGTATCACTCGGCAGTCGGCATGTGCCAGATTGCTTGCGTTTTGTGAAATGCCTAGGCATTTTGTTTAAAGTTGAATTACAGAATTTCTCGACTTTCTGAAAAATATTATGTAAAGCGGCGAATTATAATACGCAATTTTCCTGCGACGACGTAGGCACCATGAGGCCAGTCAAGAGTTTTTGATTATTATAATACAGCTAATGTAGGGCCAACGTAAGAAGTCCGTGTTGAAGGTTCCTTAACACCACCGTACAGAGTTCATTTTTGTTTGCAGGTCATAATTTTTTATATGTTTGACAGCTGTCAAAAGGGACCTATTACGATAGCCTTACTTTAAATGACAACCACCATTCCGGAGTATTGAACAATTTTCTTTAAGGAACATATTATGGTGAAACGTTTTTCTTTTCCTATTTTTTTCGAGTTCTAAAGTTTCATATTCTAATATCCTTTTTTAGGGTTCCGTACCCAAAGGATGAAAAACGGCACCCTATTGATATGCCTCCGATGTCTGTCTGTTTGTCTAACAGCGGGCTGTATCTCATGAACCGTCATAAGGAAAAGTAACTATAACAATAAATACAAAAAAAAATGTAAATAGAGGGGGGCTCCCCTACTAATCATGTTTTTAAGGCGGTTTTGCTCGATTTTTGTTCTAGATCTAGGTATTGTAAAAACGGGAACAATAGCAGGCGTAAATTTGCGTGTTTATAGTACATATGCTATAGAATAACAACAAATAATATAAACTGGTCAAGTGCGTGTCGGACTCGCGCGATTTTAATTCACTTCTGCGTGACTGCGCGTCCATAACTAAGACGGTATTTTACCTTAGTGGTACGGAACCCTCGGTGCGCGAGTCTGACTCGCACTTAGCCAGTTTTTTCGTTTAGTCCTACGCTTGTCTATCTATTTTGCAGTCATGACACTAAAAACCTGTGTATTTAGCGAATCTTTTATCAAGTTCATGTATATTTGACGGAAAGAACAACATTGTTTTACAAACTTGTTTTTTCTGACAGCTGTAGCCGATTGCTTTTGACATAGCTGCAAAATGTGTTGGTAAGCGTTGGAATAAACGAAATAAACCAGTCAAGTGCGAGTCGAACTCCGGGTTCTCGAGGGTTCCGATATACCTATAGTATTTTAAATTTGTTAAAAATATTTTTATTTTATGATGTAATTAAAAATGTATGCTTTTCGCAATTTTTCCTTTATCTGTGTTATAAGACGTTGTTTCGTAAGAAATTTCAAAATTCTGAGTTCACGGGAAATACCCTGTAGGTTTTGATTTCCTTGCGAGTGTCGAAAATTTGCGGCATAAGCGGCTGTATCTTTTGATTGCGTTGGCTTAGAAGTTTGATTTTTTCACAGCTTCAAGGGACAGAAGACTTGAGTATTTGATTTGAATTTCAGCTTGATACCTTTACGTGTTCCTGAGAAAAAGGGTCTTGACAGACAGACAGACGGACAACAAAATGTTCCTATAAGGGTTCCTTATTTTTCCTTTTGAGGTCCGGAACCCTAAATGTGGGTCATAAATCCACGCTTTTACTTTCGGGATGTGTTTTTACACTTTTTACAACACTACTAGCGGTTACCCATATGGTGCCAGCCTAGGATCAACGTAAGAAAGAACATTTACCACTAAATATAACTAAAATGCTTTATATGCAATTACCAATTAATGCAAATACCTGAGAGAAAGTGTAAAGAATGTGTAAAGCAAACGTTATGTAAAAAAGCTTACTATAGATTAGATGACTATATGAATGACAAAGAGGTATGTTGCTCCGATATTCCAAACACAAGAAACACATTGTAAAAAGCCGACTCTTAAAGTAGGCCGTGCTGCAGTGGTTTCTTGCCGTTTCTTTTACGCTGCCATAGCACGATCTGAAACTGCGTAGACTCGCTCTATTTGCATTGTGTTCTGCATGAAATTCAATACGTATTCTGTAAAAAATCTACATTGAATAAATACTCTGAATCTGAATCATACCTTCTCCGGTCTCCCATCAATGTACCACATGATATTGGCTGGTGGGAACGCGTAGTCCGTAGTGCAATTCAGTACGACATCTTCACCAAGTTGCACTGTTGCTGGGGCGCCGGTGATCACTGGATCTCTTTTCAGGGCCACTGATAGAAAAAAGAGAATTGTTAAATTAAAAAAAATCTCATTTTGATAAAGACTTTTTACGTTACTGGTTTTGCTCTCGAAGCCCAGTGATTCTACTAATGATAACATAAAAAAGAAAATTATTTCCGTAAAACATCAATTCCCGTGCGGCAGAATGGAATTTAGTCGTAGCCTATCACAGAATAAAAAAAAACCGGCCAAGTGCGAGTCGGACTCGCGCACTGAGGGTTCCGTACCACCACATAAACATAATTGTATTAGTTGAAATTTCAGTAAGTTAATGGGCTAGATTTTTGAGTCCGACACGCGCTTGACCAAATTTTATTATTTGTTGTTATTTTATAGCCTATGCTCTATAAACATACCAATTTTCAAGTTTGTAAGTGTTCCCGTTTTTAAATAGAACTAAAACAAAAATCGCCTCAGCAACCATCCAACTTGACCTCTCTCTTATATGAATGTTCTAGAAACGGGAGCTCACCACAATTGGTTACCATTAGTTGTGAGAAAAGTTGTAATATTTAATGATTTCAGAGTTTTCCCATTATTTGTACTGTGAGACCTAGCTTCTTGCCAAATTTCATAATTTTAGGTCAACGGAAAGTACCCTGTAGGTTTTTCATTTTTGAATAAATGTATGGAGATGAGGACATAAAATGCCATCTTTTGATTACGTCGTTGCAAAAAATTGAAATTTTCAGATCTTGTGTGGTTCATGGATCCTAATATATGGTATTAATTTCAACCTGATACCTTTACCCGTTCGTGAGATAAAGGGTCTTGACAGACAGACAGACAGACGGACAACAAAGTGATCCTATAAGGGTTCCGTTTTTTTCTTCTGAGGTACGGAACCCTAAAAAAAAGCTTTCAAATCAATGAGAGAGCTGACAGTTTTTGTTTTTAACTGTTTAATAGGCTATTACTATGTGCCATTCTGTCATATGGGAATCGATATTTTACCGAAATGATAAAAAACATATGTTAACTGCGTCATTATTTATGTATAAGTGAACATTTCCTCAATAATTCAAATGTCTCTCTACTAAAATTAAATGAATACTCTCTATGTGCGTACAATACTAGATCTAATAAAAAAGGGGAGGAACACTTATTCTAGGATTAAATGATAGGACTACTAAAGAAGTGACAATATGTAAAAAACTGTACAAAAGAGATTGTTTTGAAATATGTGGTGTTAAAGATGAAGAGACCAATTTATATATTTTGTGTTGTTATAGAATTCCAACGAAACAGACTCTCATTCCCTTCCTTGAAAGATTAGAAAAACTACTGGAGTATTTATTTGATAAAAATAGTATAATCTGTGGAGACTTCAATATTAATGTTTTGACAGATGGAGATGACTACAAAGACTTCAAAACTTTATTGAAATGCTACCACTTTCAGCACTTATTTAACTGTGTTACTTTCATAAGGGGCGATACGCAATCGGGTTTAGACAACATGATAACAAACTTAGCATCTGAGGATTTTAAAAAGCTATCTACTGACAATAATGGCTTATCTGATGGACACCATGCACTCGTATGTGAGATAGATAGACCAATTTTCAATAAGAAAAACACTAATGAGTTCATTTATGTAAATCAACGACAGTTCGGTAAGAGTTGCCAAGATACGTTTAAACAAAAATGTTTGGAAATGGGGCAAAATGTAGAAAGCATAAGTGCCTTTATCAAAACATTTAATCAAAATTTTAATGAATCTTTCATTTTCAAAACTAAAAAAAAATATTCTAATAAGGCAAGCTCTATCACGTGGATAACTAAAGGTTTGCGAATTTCAAGTCAAATGAAGAGGTTTCTAAATACGACTGATCAGAAGTTAAGTGACAAATCTATTATTGAATATCGTGCCAAGTATCTAAACTTGTATCGCAAACTCGTCAGGTTTGCCAAAAAATACTCTGTGCAGCGAAAAATTTATGTATCCAAAAATATATCTAAAACAGTTTGGCAAGTAGCAAATAGTCATAGAAATAAATCCAAGAACAAATGTCATACAATTAAGCTGCTCAAAGTAAGTGATACCTTAATTAATGACCCTCAGCATATAGTTGAAGCTTTCTCTACACAATTCAGTAATGACAATGAAAATTGTACAGCCACAATAAAGGCTATTGAATCTTTACTCGAATCAACCCCAAAAGTAGCGAGAGAGTTACGATGGAAGAAAGTCACACCGAGAGAAATAATTAAAATTGTAAGGAAGGTGGAAAAAAAACATTCCAGCGGATATGATGACATACCAATAACAGTCCTTCAACAGAATATTGAGGTACTATCAGAGCCTCTAAGTAAATTATTTACGTCATGTTTAATAGAAAATATATTTCCAGACCCGCTTAAGATAGCAAAAATAATACCAGTATATAAGAAAGGAAGTCGTACTGACCCAAAAAACTATAGACCTATTTCTCTGCTGCCAATTTTATCCAAGTTGTTTGAAAAAATCATAAAAGCAAGAATTTTGAACCACCTTCATACGCATAACGTACTGAATGAGAGACAGTTTGGGTATCGACAGGGAATTGGTACTGTAGATGCAATTGACACTCTCACAAATGAAATTGTGACGAATCTTAATATGCGACATAAGGTAGCTGGTGTCTTCCTAGATCTAACCTCTGCTTTTGACACTGTAGATCATGAGATATTGTTACACAAACTCAACCATTATGGAATTAGAAACGATCAACTCAACCTTATCAAAAGTTACCTAAGTAACAGGCAACAGTTTGTTGAGCTAAAAAGTATTAATGGAGATAGAGAGATCATTTGCCATTCAAAGCGAGTTGTTGTAAAAAAGGGAGTACCTCAAGGGTCGATTTTAGGGCCTATATTTTTTGTTATTTTTATTAACGACTTGATCAATTATATAAGAGCGAAAGTTCCGACTGTCAATCCTATTATATTTGCAGATGATACCAGCGCTATAGTTTCTGCTCCAACGATAGACGACCTAAATCGTGTAACATGTCAGACCCTTAATTGTTTTTCGACTTGGTTTCAAAATAATAATCTTCTAATAAACGCAAATAAAACTAAATTAATGTTATTCCGTTCCACTTCTAGAAACAAGGATTCCCTAAAAGTTGTTTTAGACAGTCAAGACATCGCAGCAGTGAACGTTGTTAAGTTTCTTGGTGTAAATATAGACTCCTTATTGAACTGGCAGAATGAACTAGATAGACTTGTCAGCAAGATTAGCTCAGCTTGTTACGTTTTGAGAAGTCTCAGAGAGGTTGCTACCATCGATCAATTAAAGATGATATATCATGCTATAATTGAGTCCCATCTCCGTTACAGTATCAAATTGTGGGGAAATAGTTATCATTATAACATTAAAAGGGCATTTGTAGCGCAAAAGCGTTCCATAAGAATAATTTTTCGTTTACATCAGGAAGAATCTTGTAAGGAGTACTTTAAAAAACTGGGAGTCTTGACTGCCCCGTGCCTTTATCTGCTTGTTTTACTCTGCGAAGTTGTCAAACATCCTGAAAAATTTGAGACAGAATCCGGAAGGAATTTGAGGATGTCAACTAGACGTAAAGATATACTCATTATGGATGGCACGGTTTCATCAAAGCTGCAAGTTTTTAGACACAGTGCTCAGTTCCAGACAACAAGGTTATTTAATAAACTCCCTGTGGAATTGAAGTCTGTTAATAGTTTCCCTAGTTTTAAAAATAAACTTAAAGGTTGGTTGTTGAGGAAATGTTACTATTCTATTAATGAATTTATTGAAGACAAAAATAAATAGACATATAAATAAATATTTTATGAACTTGACATTATACCTAACTACACATTCTATTGATATTTTTAAGTTATTCTAGTCTTTATTTTTTTTTTGGTATTTTGTAACAGATTCTGGTATTTTGTATCTGTATTAGACCTTAGTTTAAGTATATTCAATGTAAAATGTTTTGCTCTGAATAAATGCATATATATATTAAATTTTGTGTTCGAAACTATTTGATACGTTTTCATCATCATCATCATAACATCCCCTGAAACGTCCACTGCAGGACAGGGAGCTCCAGAATTCCAGAAAAAACGCGTGGTACTTAGGAGGGGATTTACCATAGTCACCACGCTTATAAACGTTGCGGCTAGTGACCACTGTTGTTGGTGACCACAGTATGTAAGATGGTACGACATACAGAAAGATGGTGCTGCCCATCCTCTGGTTCATAAACTCTTAATCGCCTCTTACGACACCCACGGGTAAAGATGGGTTGGTACTATTCCTTGCCGGCACCACACGGACATACCGGCACCACACAGTTACCTATGTTTTTATGGGCCAAGTTAAGAGGTTCCTTACATTTAGGTTTTTCTGCAAATTAACCTTGTAATAGTATTAATTGGCACACTTTGGATACAGACCCTTAAAAGGCACTTACCGGCAACAGTCAAATGCTTCGTGAGCTTGACGACCTCAAACCGAGGTCCCTCCGCGGACACCTCACATGTGAAGGATACCTTCGTATTATACTTGTTAGGTAGAAACACGTAGATGGTACAGTTGTGCATCGTACATGACCCTCGGACTGGACCCCCGGATGTGTTGAAGGTCCGTATTGGAGGCTGCAAAGAAAAATATTTTTAGAAATGGTCTGTCATTATTTCCAAAAAATATAAAAAGAGTTAAAAAAATATGTTTCCACAGTGGGACGTTTAATTTACATAGTTGGACGTCTTTAGAAGTTACATTATTCTTTACTTTCGGGGTAGACAGAGACCACAGCCCTCTACCTGTACGATATTGACATACTTCCCTCGATTCCTCTATTTTCATCAACCCTTATAAACAAGGTGATTTGTGCTTTATGAGGATAGGTGGACATTTGTAAAAAAAATTCCTTACAGCGTTAAGAACTACGATTTGTTTTTTGTACTTGAGTGACTGAGCTTTGCTCTGTACAATCTTAACCAAATCCCACTAACAGATGGCGCTATATGGTTTCTGGATCGCGCTATTTAAAAAATGCTCAAAAAACTAAGAAAACGAATGACATTAGACCTAAGTAAATCGATTTTTTATCCCTAATTACCTCCGTGTACTAAATTTAATTTAAATTATGAAACTAATACAAATATATATTTTTATACAAATATTTTTCATTAACAATTACTAAAATAGTTGCATCTTAACTCAAGATGACAATAAGATAGAAAATTTGATTTTGTTTCGCTTGGATCTAACACCAATAGTCAAGGGTTGAATCTTGCAACCCTTCTAAAATTAAACAACAAGAGTACTGAATCACTGAGTTAATAGTGTTCCGGCACATGCGGCCTCTGGGAAGCTACTGTCAAAACTGTTGCCCTGTGATCTATTGGGCAACCAAAGTATGACAACTTAATCTTAGGCACGATGAAAAGGAAATAGGAAACCAGCTGGCCATTAAATGGCAATTATTCACTCAATACCCGAACGCTACATACATTTACACCGTGTTCTCTCTGAAGGGACACCAGGAAAACAAAGGTCGGAAGAGGCAGGTGCACCGTAATTAACAGCAGTTGATTCGTAGAACGACCCACCTGTTGAGGCAATCTGAATACCTGAGTGTTGAGAGAGGGAATGCACTGTTCGTACTGAGTTTGGTGATGGTAATATTTGGAGTTTATTATGGCATGTATTTAATTTATCAACTATCAATGCCTTAAACATGTATGACAGGAATATAAAACACTCGACAGTAGCACCAAAAATACAAAAAAATGATTGTACAAAACAATGTGCACACTAAAATTATTAAAAATAGCATAAAAAATGCTGGATTGCACACTATAAAATTTTGTCAAGCAAATTTGCTTCTGAAAAAAGTGTCGAAAGTGGTAGAAAAACAACTTAATTAGAAGGGATCGGTTAGTTTGTGTTAGTTTGTCATTCGATCACCAGAAGCAAATTTGCTCGACAAAATTTAATAGTGATTAAAATTTGCGCTCAATCAGTCCCCGTCAACGTCGAAATAGAGAACACCTATGAGGGCAATCGGCTGTAGAGCCGCTTTCTAAAAAATGATAATAAAACATATTCTAATATAGCAACCCTGCAGTAGGAAACTATACATACAAACATATTATTTACAATCTTCCAAAAATTATATCCTTTTTTCTATCATAGTTTATCATTTTAAACAAGTAAAATATTAAATATATTTATATATATTTGGGCGTAACTTGATTTTATAAAATTTTCATGAGAGCAAAAAGAAAGTTTTGTTTCGATGTCACATAAAATGCTAATGTTTCATGTAGACTATGTATCTATGCTATTTTAGATTATTTTAGTATGTAATCCAGTATTTATGGTACTATTTTAAATTATCTTAGTGTAAAATCCAATGTTTTTAGTGCTAATTTAAATTATTGTACTTTGTGATTCAGTTTTTTTAATGCACTATCGGTATTTTGATTCACAATCCGAATGTTTGATAAATAGTATAATATTTCCCTAAAGCTATGATCAGACTTGAGTTCCAACAAATAAAACAACGAAAAATAACACAATTAACAATAATGAACGACATGAAATAAAACGTCGAAAGTCCTAACAACCTTTATAGTAGAAGAGCCCCACCGTCTGGAACGAAAAAGATGTGGCTTCTTGCTTTCACAAACTTAATAATCTTTATTCATAAAAGCAGAAACTGAATTACTTTCTAACTCAGTTCGTGTAAAATTTCGTTGATATTTACAAAATATTATCTTGTCCAAAAATTTTTTAGAATTCCGTACTTCTAAGGAAAAACAATGGTATCCTTTGTTGTTTGTCTGTCTGTCTGGGAAGGCGATTATTCTCACCGGAACGGGTAAATATGTAGGTCCATAATGGACCCTTGAGGGTGTGAAAGTTTCAAGCTTCTACAACAACAATCAAAAGATACAGCAATTTTTGTCCTCATCTCGATACATTTGTAAACCAAACTAAAACCTACAGGGTTCTTCCGGTTAACCTAGAGTCACGAAATTGGCAAGAAGCTAGGTCTCATAGCACAACCAAAGAAAAAAATCTAAAATCATTAAACTTTTCTCACAAATAATGATAACCAATTAAGGTGAGCTCCCGTTTCAAGTATTTTTTTTTATCAATCCAAGGGCAAAAGCTTGTAGGTTACCATATGATAGACAAGTATGGAACCCTTAGCGAGCTCTACTCGTAATTGCCCTTTTGTCTGTTAAGAAAAGTGCCAAAAAGTGGTTACAAATTTCCTTAGACTCAAGGTCGTTGGAATCGGAATAACCCTTAAAATAAAATTTATAATAACCATGGAACGTGTAACGTATCATTTTATCCATTCATATGCAGGGACACAGCACAGGTTGAAAGATACCGGAATAGATATATTTTTTATAGGCAGGCAGTAAAGGGAAAAGGTGAAAGTGATAACTGGTAATATTTCATTTTCCGAACTACCCACCTGTTGGGAAGTGAATCAGAGCAACCATTGTGTTCGCTCCCAGGTAGTTGAACGAATATTTTCAAGATATTTCTGAACGAACATTACAGTCAATGAAATTATTCGGAAATGAAAAAAAAAATCAGCCATTCTATACAAAAATACAAATCTTGTTGGGCAGTTCTTATGGAGAGACTTAAATTTTTTTACGTTTCCGGTGATATAATATGTTGTTCAGTTTATTCGACTGACCATGCCTTTCAGTATTTACTAACTTGTCCCTTACAAGTTACAACCTTTCCTGTTTCTATCTGTGACATTTCATCGCAAAAATAAGGAAGTAAGTAAGAAATCTTTTTCAAAAATAGATGAACAGGTAGCAATATGAATATCAATGTGGTGTTTTTGTGTCAGAGGAAGGAATGTTTTTTCTAAGCTTCCGCCTACCGCCTCAAATGTGGAGTTATGCGTCTTTTCGTTAAGTGTGGGCTCAGGAAACTCTCGATCAGTCTATTTCAAGACTTATTACGTAAGTATTGTATCACTTTTATGACAAAAGCCTTAAATTTTCAGAATTCCTTCAGGATTATTTGTCAATTTTCGAGGCCTATTCTGATAAATTCCTAGACACCGTATTTTTCTGGAAATAACTCAGTAAAGTTATCAAGAATCCGTACAAAAAGAATAAATTCTCAACGGATAGGTAGGTCGTTCTCCCAGTGAATTGGTGTTAATTTCGAAAGGTACCTTGCTCTCCACTTTCCCAATTTGATGGAATGTTATTTCCTCGAAATACTTCATTTAAAATCTTTGAACCATTACTGCTTTTTAATTTTCGAAATCCCAGAAGAGTCAACGTAGACATTAATTCGCTTGTAGAGTTTAAGATCCTTTAATTTTTTATCATATTAAATCTTTTCTTTTTAGATCGTAGCAGGTGGAAAACTGTGGTCTCTGCCTACCCCAACGGGAACAAGGCGTGATGTTATGTTATGTATGTATGTACTGTGGTATCATAGCAACCCCTTGTTGATGATGTAATAAAAACATGTCAACTAAACAACCGACTTTGGTATTATAAAATCTGGCGACGAGAATATTTATAATGCCATTAGAAAAATTTAATTTTGAACAACTTACCAACACAGATGAGTGGGAGTATTATATTGAAAGATTTAAAATTGAGTTAGATTTACACGGACTGAACAATGATCAACAAGAACAAAAACGTCAAAGATTACTTTTGTCGAGGATCGGACAACAAGCTTTTAAGGTCTTGGTGGACCACTACAGGCCAGAGGAAGTAACGGGAAAAACATTTGAGGAGCTAGTGAGTACACTGAACGATTATTATGGCAGAAAAACCTATGTACTCGCGGAGCGCGTGACTTTCGCTACCACTAGCAGGAAAACCGATATGTCGGTTTCTCAGTATGTAATGCACTTACGTGCCTTGGCTGGGCATTGTGAATTTGGTAGCCAATTGGATGAAAGACTTCGAGATCAACTTGTCATAGGTATCAACAACACACAATGGCAGCAAGAGCTTATTAAACAACACCCAAAAAACAGCGCTAAGCTATCAGATGTGCTAGGCACAGCCAGGAACCTTGAACAAGCAGAGATCCAAACAAACCGTATAGCACAAACAAATTTAACTCAACAAGAGGCGGAAGATGTGCCGAGTGATGTACCTATTAACAAAGTAAATTTCAAAATGTCAAACCTTTCCAAACCCCATAGTCTTCCTAAGCCATCATCATCGAAATGCTTATATTGTGGAGGAAAGTACCATAACAATTTGAGAGAATGCCCAGCAAGGGGCAAACAATGTAACAGGTGTGGAAGACAGAACCATTTCTCGAAGGTATGCCTAGCAACAAAAGATCGCAAACCGTTTGGCACTAGGAAAATTAAAAATGAGATATCTGATAGCGAGAACTCTGATAGTGACATAGACTTTAGTACCTACAACATCAGCAAACAAAATAAAGCGACTAAAGTAATCATTCCCACCATCATGAACGACGTGAAAATTGACATGCTGTATGATCCAGGTGCTGTGCACTCCGTTATCGGCAAAGAGTTGTGGAAAGCACTAGGACGTCCTCAATTAAAAAAATGTCGAAGCCTGGTTGCCTATACTGATGTCAAGATCGAGACCTTGGGTATATGCCAATTGGTCGTGGAAGCATTTAATAAAACAAAACTTTTAGATGCCTATGTAACTAAACAAAATGATATCCCACTTTTTGGCCTAGATTGGTGCATTCTTTTCGACTTACCGATGCCAGAGGGTTCAAGAATTTGTAACATACAACAGAAAAAAACTAATAATTATGTGAAAAACAAAGATATTAAAATCAGTAGAAAAGAACAACATAACAATATTGTAAAAAAACTGCTGGCAGAATTCCCAACACTTTTCGATGGGAAGTTGGGTACGATTAAGGGGCATTACACTAAGATTCAAATCCCAGATAACATAAAAACTAAAAGATTTCGCCCCAGACCCGTACCTCTAGCACTTAGAGACCAAGTAACAGCAGAACTGCAGAGACTAGTAGACGAAGGTGTCTTAGAGCCCGTAGACACAATGAACACTTCAATCGAATGGGCCTCTCCTATTGTTATTGCTATCAAGGCAAATGGGAATGTACGCATATGTGCGGACTTTAAAGTAACAATTAACAGTTATGTGCAAACGGATGATTATCCTTTACCAAGATTTGAAGAAATTACGTCACAGCTAGCCGGTGGTAACCTTTTTACGAAAATAGATCTGAAAGACGCATATCTGCAACTTCAAGTTCATCCGGAATCAAGGAAATATTTAGTCATATCAACACATAAGGGATATTTCCAATATAAACGCCTACCTTTTGGTATATCTTTCGCACCGGCCCTATTTCAACGGACAATGCACCACATTCTGAACGGAATAGATGGCGTTGTATGCTATTTAGATGACATTTTAATAACGTCACCTGGAGACCTTGATAGCCATATCTCCAAAGTACGCACAGTACTCCAACGACTTCAAGATGCAGGCATGAAAAGCCAAATAACAAAGTGTTCGTGGCTACAAGAAAGCGTAACATACCTTGGCCACAAAATAGATAAACATGGCCTACACCCAACAGAGGAACGTATTGAAGCCATCAAAAATATGCCAAATCCTACAAATGTTTCTGAACTGAGATCCTTTTTAGGTTCGATTACGTACTATGGACGTTTTATAGAAATGCTACATGCTCGATGTGCTCCACTCTATAGACATTTAAAGCAAGGAAGCAAATTACAGTGGACTTCATCAGACATGGAGATAATGAACACTCTTAAACATATTTTAACATCAAACGATACCTTAGCACATTTTGATGCCACCTTACCCATCTACTTAAGCAGTGATGCATCGGACAAAGGTATTGGAGCGGTACTTTTTCATAAGTACAACGACGGAAAGATGCGACCGATAGCTTTCGGGTCGAGAACACTATCTGATGTAGAACGCAGATACTCAACAATAGATAAAGAAGCCCTTGGGTTGGTGTATGCAGTAACTAAGTTCCATCAATACATATACGGACGAAAATTTATTTTACTCACCGATCACAAACCTCTGGAACGTATTTTCAGCCCGAAACGTGAAACACCAAAAATTGCAAGTAACAGACTTTTACGATGGGCGATAACGTTGAACAGTTACGACTACGACATCGAGTACCTACCAGCCAAAGATAACTCGCCCGCCGATGCCCTATCACGGCTTCCATTACCAAATACAGAACAGTCCTTAATGGAACATGCTGGACTACCAAAGTATGCGCACCTACTTCGTCTTCGACTGAAGACAATACCTGTGACGAAACATTCTTTACGTGAAGAAATCTCTAAAGATTCCATACTAAAAAAAGTTTGCGACTATGTGACATCTCATTGGCCAGAAAAAAAAGATATAGAAAAAAGTTTATATCCTTTCTATGAAAAGAAGTCAGAGCTGTCATTTGAAGACGGTTTTTTATTATGGAATGGCAGAATATGCATTCCTCATATTTTAAAGAATGAGATTTTAAATATGCTGCACGATGGCCACTGCGGTATTAGTGCAATGCAATCACAAGCCCGTTTGCATGTGTATTGGCCAAATATTGATAAAGATATAGCAGACTATATACAAAAATGTAAGAGCTGTCAACAATCAAGGAAAAATATATCTGAAGCTCCAGTCTACTCTTGGGGCATACCACCTGAGCCTTGGGCAAGGATTCATGTTGATTTTGCCGGACCTTTCTTTGGACACATGTGGTTAATCATTATCGATGCTTATACAAAATGGTTGGAAGTTATTCCGATGAAGAACACAACCAGCGCATCAACTATCAGGCAAATGCAAAGAATTTTCTCTAGTTTTGGCTATCCTAAGTACATAGTATCCGACAATGGCCCTCAGTTTATAGCCGAAGAATTCAAGATTTTTTGTAAGAAAGTTGGTATTTACCATATTAAAACAACACCTTATCATCCCAGAACAAATGGTTTAGCTGAGAGAGCGGTCCGTACTTTTAAAGAAAGGATGCTATCCTCTGACAGAACTATTGATTTACAGACCAGACTACACAGTTTTCTTTTTAGCTATCGGAGTACTCCGCAACATACAACGGAAACGTCACCTCATGAGCTAATGTTTGGTCTAAAAATGCGAACGACTTTCGACTTACTAAAACCAGATGTAAGAGCAAAAATGGAAAAGGCACAACTAAAGCAACAATTACAAGGTAGTTTAAAACCTGCACCATGTTTCCGTCCCGGTGATAAAGTCTGGGTAAATAAACCTGTTGGAAAAGGTTCAGAACAGGGTATTGTGGTGGAAATTACTGGTCCTTATTCTTTTCTGGTCGACATAGGAGGATCCATAAAAAGAAAACACGTCGAACAGCTCCGCTCACGTGTAGATTCGGAAATAGAAGGATCCATAAAAAGAAAACACGTTGAACAGCTCCACACACGTGTCGATTCGAAAATTCCATCCCGATCTACCTACTATTTACCAGGACCGAGCCGTGCCGAATCCCAACGCTTGGATATGGGAGATGTACCTCAAGCGCCGGTATTGTTTTCTGCTGAGCCGGCCACACTTTCTACCGAACCAGTTCAAGTACCTACTCCTGAACTAAACGAGCCACGTCGCTCGGGAAGGTCGAGAAGAGCTCCGAGCAGATTCGGTTTTTAATTCTTATTTTTTTTTTTATTGGGGGGGATGTAATGTGGTATCATAGCAACCCCTTGTTGATGATGTAATAAAAACATGTCAACTAAACAACCGACTTTGGTATTATAAAATCTACCATAAAACGTTGTAAAGAATTTATCAACTCTTCAGGTATGCGTCAAAGATTAAATGTACCTCGTTATGTCGTATCAGATAAAAGTATTTATTTCTTGGGTTTTCCGTGGAAGCCCGTGTTGCTCGAAGATCTCTTGTAAACTCTACTGCCCTGAATTTCATCATTACCGTGACATCCAATATAAAGTCACTACTTAGTGACGTTGGCATCTCTAGCTAAACGACCTTGGTACCATTAAGTGACCTTGGCACTTCTTAGTGACCTGATGCCCAGATTTCGTGTTGTATGAGTACCTGCTGAGTTGGTGATCGGGAATGAACCGGAAAATCTCGTTATGATCCCCCATAGAATAGCCATCCCTCTACCAAACTGCACGGGGTCATCCATCTCGCTCTTATGTGACCTTGTCATTTCTATGTGACCTCGGCACCTCTAAGTAACCTTGACACTCCTAAGTGACCTTGGAACTTCTAAGTGACCTTAAGACCAGATCTTGAATTGTATAAATACCTGCTGATCCGGAGTGAACCGAAAGATTTCGTTGTTGTCTCTGTACCACTTGACGGAGTGTAACGCAGGATCGTCTTGCTCACTCTTATAGTGACACTCCAGCTTGGCTTCCCGACGAGGATCGCCATAGGTAGGGACCTCTAAGTTCGTGATGTTGTGGGCCGTTGCTATCACTGTGGATGAAGAAAAAATCTATAAAAATCGACGTAAAAAGACTCTGTATCATGCAAGTTCGTATATGTGACTGAACCCACGGTCAAACTGAGCAAATAGTTTTGTGGGTCTAAGCTTAATTTTTTAAGAAAATTGTCTTTGATTTATATTATCATAACTTCCCATGAAACGTCCACTACAGGACAGGGAGCTCCCTCGAAAGTGCTAAAGCACCATAGTCACTTAGTCACCATGCTTGTTACCGTTACGGCTGGCACCACGGATCGCGATTGTTGGTGACCGCAGATTGCAAGATGGTACAAACAGAGAGATGTTGCTGCCCACTCTCTGGTTCATTTATCAGAGTTTTTTGTGACAGTTTGGGTTTTTTTTTGTACTTAGACCTATCTAGAGCAAATTTGTGCAGATTGAAGAGCAGATCATTACATTTTTTGTCACATGACAGCTAAGAAGTTGAATTCTCTACCTGCGTATAACCCGAATCTATAAAAGTTGCGAGAAAATAGGCTCAGTAATCCATTGTTCAACCTCATCTCAAACCTAAGGGCTTAATCGGTCAAGAGCAGGCCTATTCGCCAACACAATCCCGTTATATTTAAAAACATTATTTTGCTAAGTATCACAACTTGCTTATGTACGAGTATACTCTAAAGACCACAACAGATTTATGTCACGATCTAATCAATCTGTAGCATTCTGTATGACTTCGTAATATTAAATTAAAACTATAGTTTGAACTACACCCCAACAGAAAGTTTTCCGCATGTGCGGTGCATAGTGCAATTAACATTTGAGAACAAAACCTACACCAAAACAGTTTCGCATAGTTCTCAACTGAGTTAACTATTTTAATCAGAGTTTGAGGCGAACAAAAAGGTGTGAATACAATGTATGATGCATATTTAGTGCATAGGATATTCTGCACAGATTGCGTCAACTTTTTTTATTTGTTTGCCGTTGTATTTTTCAAATCAAATAATTTAACAAGAAGTTATACAGCGTGAATTTGTATTGGTTTCGCACCCGAAGCCCAGTGAATCTACTCATGATTAACAAGTACAAATATATTTTTTTTCCCTTCTCCGTTGTAAAATGGTCACGTGATCGACTCATTTTGTATGGTGAAGCGAAAAATGTTTTTTCGAGTAAAATATTTTTTTCTTCGGGAAAGTTGCTTATTTTCATGAGCAGAATCACTGGGCTTCGTGTGCGAAACCAATACAAATTCACGCTGTAATATACATATTTAATTTTCGCACCGTACGTTTACTTTACTGCGGTAGGTTTTTGTGCAAAACCCGTCTGGGGAAGTACCATCCCCTTGTCTACTTCTGCTGTAAAGCAATGTTTCTTTGGGAAAGTTCGTACGTCCTTTCCGTTTTCGGTACACCGACCCTTACACCTTTTATATATTTATTATATTAATTTGACTTCCAGTTTGACTCCACTTACAACACACGTGTTGTCGTGGGCATCATAAATTTATTTATTGATTTTTAAAACTAGCCTAGAACTAGCTAATAAGTTGTTAAGATAACGTTTCATTTTCATCATATCGGCTGAAAGACGTTACCTACCTCTCAGCTGGACATAGACACCACCATCCAGAACCATTTGTAGCCTAGCGTAGTATCCATGGACAGTCAGCACTTTAAGTTTGACACATTGGACTTTGCACCGTTCTTATTTCAATTACTGTTGGAGTTGGAATCGCTCTGCTAGTGTCAAGCTTGACCTGCTCATGACTGTACTAATGGGACGTCCAACGTGATAATAGCAAAAAAAAAATTATTTAGTATGTTTGTCTACCTACATATTATTATAATATTTACGATGTTCGCTTCGAATCTTTCATTCAGTGCCAAAATGTTGATTGGCAAAATGTTGAATTGACAAAATGTTGAACTCTCAATTACCAAAATGTTGAATTCGCAAAAAGTTAAATTTTTGGTCAGAAGACTCCTACGAAACCACCTTGGAGTTAGGTGGGACTGAATTTTTTTAATCATTTGATTTTGTTTTTTTATAAAAAAATATTTTTAATGCTTGTTTTGGATAAATTGAACAAAAATAAATAATAATTAAACGGACAATTTTTTTCTAACTAATACTTTTCGAGAAAATTGGCCTGAAAATATCGAATAAATATTTTTCTTAGAAAAGTCAACGTTCTTTTAGTGAGTGGCGCAATAAAGAAGAGGCCCCTGCCCAGAATAGAGCTGATGGGTGCTAATTAAATAGATACATTTATTTATTTGTGTTGTTATGCGAGCTTTTGTAACGATTACACTGTTATCATTGGAACGCATACGACCGAATGCAGCCAAACTTTGAAAGTAAAAAACCTCAGAGTAAAAAAAACTATAGAGTCCGTCATATACGAGTACATATTCCGTATGAACTAGTGAAGTGTAAAGCGTTTCCCAATCGCCTATACTAGTCGGTCAAAAAACTCAGTTAAGTTTTACAAAAAATCAAGAAATCTTAAAAAATCTAATGTTTTAGTATAAACCTTCTTGCGAAAGTTAAAATATATCTTTTTTTACTTGTGAATTGATCATTAATAATAGGTTTTTACCTATGAAATTGCCGAATTTTTCTTACAGATTAATGAGATCATAATTCCTATAATTCTAATGCTATTTTTTTCATTTGTCTTATATTTGAAAGTTGACTTCAAGGTTATCAATTTACGCATTAAATAAAGTTTTTATGTTTAGTTTGATATATAAAATTAAAGGTTCGAAAATTGTTCGTCTTAAATGTCGTCCGATTTCTTCATAAGATTTGTTATATTTTTTTACAGATAATATTTTTCGAAAATTTAATTTAAGCTTCTGTTAGCTTAATGTCTTCCCAATAATGCTTAAAAAAATTAAAAATATTGGATTTATAATTCCTAAGAAAAATGCAAAAACGTTAGTACTGAAAATTGAGATTACCTAAAATTCGCCATACAAAACGGCAATTTCATAGGTAAAGACCTATTACTTAGAATGGAAGCGTAAATAATCCGTAATAGCCATTTTATGCGTGATTTTAACACCGTTTTTTTTCCTTAATGGTAAGTGTTTTCACCAGAAAAACGGTGGTAGTAGCATTTATTAGTCCCTTTCTCAGAGAGAAAGATAAAAATTTAACGTTTTTAGGATTTGATAAAAATCCATACATTTTAGTATGGAGGTCCCTCGCAAGAAAGTGATACGCTAATGGCTCCCATCCTTAGCAGAAGGAGCTGCTACTTAAACCTCCTTGTAAAAACAGTGTCCTCTTGAAATGTGACTCCTAAAAAAAACAGAATAAGGATAGGGCAAAAATCCACATTAGAGTAGCAACTTCTCATATGAAAGTGCAGTGTATGTTATGTCATAGTGCTAATCGCGTATTCCGGGCGCACCTGCGTCTAACTTCATCTAAGCAGTAAGCGGCACTAAGCCTTGTACTTAGCACATCGCCGCTCGGTAACTTGCTAGCTATTTTATTCTTACATATGGCATGATAATGATAATGGTGAGGGTAAAGGATCATCATGTTATACAAATTTGTTTAGAGTCAGCGCAACACTTTGTGTGCAACCAGCAAAGAACGACGCAATGTGGGCTTAACAAAATGTTTCCGAACTTTTGTACAACATTTTGCGTCTCTTATCTTTTCTTAGGATCGGCAACGCCTTGTTATGTCTAAATACTGATATAGAATTTCTGCTCAAAGTAAAAAACAACGAAAATTCGTCACGGATCAATATTTAGAAACCATTTTTCCATAAGCATTCTCTGCTCTTTATTCTCTGCCTGGGTCTGTGTTCCCGAGTTCATATAGCCCGAATATATTCAAGTCGCGAGTAAATAGACTTCTTCTGGGCAAGCTCGTCCCATCATCGACCTCATCCCAGTCCTCAAGACTAGATCGCGGTCAATAGTAAGCCCAATGACAATAAAAAAAAATTTGTGGACCACTTTGGGCTGAAATAGTGATTGAAAATGATTTTTATTTTAACACTTCCTGTGTTCAGATAAATCTACAAAGTAGAAAATACAAGTACAAACGCAACGTTGAAATGCGTATAGAGGTCGCAAACTTCATAACATCAGGCAGGACCACTGTAGCCTAGTTGGTAAAACGTCTCCGGTACTGACGCAGAACACGCAGGTTCGAATCCTGCCTGTAATTGTGAAATTTTTCGATTTTCTACTTTGACATAGTGATGTTGATCCAGTCATCGTTAAAAAATCAAATCAAACCAGTCGACATAAATAATGTATGACTTAGCATAAGCGCTTACAGAAGTTAGGTAAATAATCATTTCTGAACCCCTCGTTGTCAGACTGATCAAATCAGTCCGTGTATCTCCAGTTCACAAGCCCTGTTATTTCACTAAAGTAGTTATTTCTGCAAAGTTAAAGTTACGCCATGAACAAACAGACGACGAGATAACACAGCCTTAATAGTGGTAATAAGTTGAAGATTTAGTGTTATATTACAAGAGCTCTCTTATTACGAACCTTTTGTTTGTAAGATTAATAACATAAGTTGAAAGGTGGAAAGAGAAAGGAAGTAAGTAGTTAGATCTTTTGATTTTGCGTTTTATTTCTCCTGCGACCACAACGCACGAGCCGATTGAGCGGAGCAAGCGTGCCGCGGTAGCGGGCAGCAAGTGCCAGAAGCGAATTAAAACCCAAATAATTTATTCTGCTGTACAAATCCATACTATAATTATTACAACTTTTTTGCATTGTTGAATCACAAAATTTCGTGTTAGCCAAGTGTACGCAAATAACCAAAATTCGCCGCGCGCAGTGCCGAACCTGCATGCGCTTTGATACTCTTTGGCATTTGGTGGTAGCGCGGGGGGTGTGGAGTGAGACGTGTCGCTCGCCTTTGCTCCGCCCAGATGCTCAAGGTCATTCGAGACTATCGTCACCTTAAATAACCAATTTATGTATGACCCTTTTTCAAGTACATTCATATTAAAGAGGGTCAAGGTTTTGTAGGCGCGGAGATTTTTAAAATCAAAGAGCAAAAGCATGTACCTAGTATCATATGGTAGTCAGGTACGGAACCCTTAGCGCGTAGTACGACTCGTACTTCCCCGTTCTTTTCTGTGAGAGTAGAGGGGGTGAAAAATTTTCTTTTATGCTTCTTTAACCTGTACATACTTGATACTGTTACGTTGCCATTTAAAGTGTACTGTTAAAATATTCACGACGCGTACTTGAGGCACTCACGGAATTAGGTACATGATACTTATCTCGGAGAAATTGTGTATTAAAATGGCGTGGAACGATACTTGTGACATTTCGGAATATTTTCAATTAAGATGGCAGGTAACATTGAAAGCTTTTTAGAGAAAAGCTTTGAAAAGGTCATTTGTTCAAATGAAATTGAAATACAATTTTTTGGAGTCGTTCGTTGATAGTAGAATTAATGCAGTAGAAATGAGAGTGTTGAGGAACATTGGTGTGAAATTGAGTGACAGGATTAGAAATAGTGTGATAAGAGAACGTTGTGGCGTAAAAGAAGACGTAGTGACTAAAATTGAGAAAGGCATGCTGAGATGGTTTGGTCATGTAGAGAGGATGAATGAAGGAAGATTGACGAAAGAGATCCACAAGGCGAGAGTGAATGGAAACGTTGGAAGGGGAAGGCCTCGGCGAACGTACCAGGACCAAATTCAGGACGTTCTGAATAAAGGCCAGGTTAAAAGTACCCTAAACCGACGAGCATGTATGAAAGGATTGATGAAGGTTCAGGAAGCAAGGGAAGTATGTCAAGATCGTAGCAGGTGGAGAACTGTGGTCTCTGCCTACCCCGACGGGAACTAGGCGTGATGTTATGTTATGTTATGTTTCGTTGATAGTATAATTGAAAAAACTTTCATTTTTGCGATGCCAATTCAAAATTGTATCTATTTAAGGTTAGTTTCAGACAGTTCCAATAGAACAGGCGGTCTAGAGAATGTGCCACTTAATTTAAGTTTTGTAAAATATGTCTGTTATGTTATGGGACAAACCCACCACCACCTGGCAGCCACAGAGCGACAGAAGGCGTCGAGGCCGACCAAAGTGACGATGGCGCGATGAACTCGACGTCTTTTGTAAAAATTGGCAAGAGGAGGCTCTCGATAGGGACAAACGGAAAAAAGAGAAAACCTTTGCCCAGCAGTGGGACAGTAACAGCTACCTATATAAGATAATAATGTGTTAGAAATAGCGGACAAATAGATTTAAATTTATGGCCAAATAGTTCATGTATTTGTTTATTCCAACAAAAGCTGGAATTTTAGAGAGAGTTCCCTGTCCTGTAGTGGACGTTTTATGGGATGTTATGATGATGATGAGTTCATGTATACACGGTTGGTGCTTCGCTATTTTTTTTCTCGAGTTTGGCTAATAGATAATCGTAAACTAACGGTCCCGTGTGGTGCCGGCAAAGAATAGTACCAACCCATACAATACCCGTGGGTGTCGTAAGAGGCGACTTAGGGTTAACTGGAGGATGGGCAGCTGCAACCTCCTTTGTATCTTACATCTTATTTACTGCGGTCACCTACAACCGCGGTCCATGGTGCCAACCGTAACGCTAACAAGCGAGGTGACTATGGTACTCCCTCTACATTTTTCCAGCAAAAGCTAGAATTCTGGAGGGAGCTCCCTGTCCTGTAGTGGACGTTACATGGGATGTTATGATGATGAGTTCGTGTATACACGGCCGGGGCCTCGCCCTTTTACTTCGCGAGTTTGGCTAATAGATAATCGTAAACTAACGGTCGTGCGTCTAAATTCGACAAAAGCATCGTAAGTTGTTAAGAAACATTTTGATTGCTATTGATAAGATGTTTTCTTCACTCACGTTCGTAACCATAATACTACCCATTATACAAACACACTTAAAATAATTTGGACTATCGTTTTGCACCAACGAAGTACAGCATAGTTAAACACACAACTGCCCGTGTGGTGCCGGTAAAGAACAGTACCAACCCATTCTCTACCCGTGGGTGTCGTAAGAGGCAATATGAACGAGAGGATGGGCAACAGCATACTTCTGTGTATCGTACCATCTTAAATTCTGCGGTCAACAATAACCGTGGTACATGATTCAAATTCAGATAATTATATTCAAAGATTCTTTACAGACTACTTATTGAATGTCATGCAGAATACAATGCAAATAGAGCGAGTCTACACCATTTCGGATCGTGCTACGGCAGCGTAAAAGAAACTGCAAGAAACCACTGCAGCACGGCCTACTTTAAGAAACGGCTTTTCACAATGTGTTTCTTGTGATTCGCTGGAATATGGTGCCAACCGCAACGCTAACAAGCGTGGTAACTATGGTATGGTCAACCGCTTGTCAGTAGAAACTTTTTCAACTCTATTACCACGCCATAAGGTCCAAAAGTGTTTCTACCGATGTGCGGCCGTGTGTACTTTCCCCTCTATATTGTTCTTGCAAAATCTGGAATCCTGTCCGTGTCCTGCAGTGGACGTTTCTGATTAACACACAACTAGTCAGAAATATTCTAGTTCAAACCACTCAATACATTTGTTGCAGACTGCTTTCTCGCTTTATTTTTTGTGCTTTTTATATTTGTCTTTTATAAAAATTGTCTGTCTTGATCTCTCCACTAGTAACTTGCGCCCATCATGTATTCTATGCTTGCGCCCATCTTGCGCCTATCAATTCTTCAATATAGTATTATAAACTGCGTGGTATTTTTATAATAGTTTATTATCCTTAATTTATTTCAACATTCAAACGGGGTTAAGAATAGCAACGCCGACTAAAACCGCAATGACACCTTCCTAAATTAAAAGACTAATTCGGCATACATTGCTGATAGATTTGGTTTTGTTAATTCCAACATCCTTACTTCAATGAGCCATGTATGCCGAATGAGTTCCTGAATTCTGACCTAAGGCTGACATTAAATTGCTTTATTGAAAAATCTTTGTTGGTTTATTATAATTTCGACTAAGACCTTGTATAAGAAGAATGTGAGCCGGAACACAATAAGAACATGCCCTGAACATAAGAACGTGCTCTGAACACTGGAACGTTTAAGATGTCAACACAATGCAATGTCTTTTGTGACTCTGTGTGTGCAAAGCTTTATTCTATGCTACATGGAGCTCAAACATTTTGGCCTTTTTACTAAACAACCAATTCCTTATAGTCAACTCACATCATGTATTTATGTTAAAAATATGTAAAATTAATCGTTCGGATATTTGTAGAAGGTCATAACTTTGACTGTATATAAAAATAACTACTTAATTTTGTCTATTGACTACAATTTACCGTCAAAATACAGCCAATGGTCAAAAACGAATAACACTAGAGCTACTAAACGAGCAGGTTAAAAGTATATTTTTTTTACGAATAAGAAAAAATCTCAATCTTGTTCTTGTTCTCAAATTATGTTGTTACAAAATCTTTTAAACCTTAGGTTTAAGCTTTGCACAACATATTATTTTTAGTGAAAATTAAGTTATTATTACATCAACAACTTAATTAAGTTACTAGGGTAATGCGTCTATAGAGGGAAATATGACTTTAAGTTAATTAATTTTCGAAATGGATCGGGGAGTACACGCCCAATCTCAAATTAACTATCCAAAGTACGATATTTATAAATAAAAAGAGCTGCTGAAAATGCTCAAGGGAATATTTATGTAAATATTTAAAATATTGACTTTCATGACAACGAACAGTTTTAAAAATAACAAATACAGACCCGTTTTCAAATTGAGCTATTTTTAAATAGAGGGAATATCATTTTTTTGGGTGGTTCAGAAAAACTGTCAGTGTTGTTAAACCTACTCTTTGGGGAAGTCAGTTTAGAATACTGGATCGCTTTTATCCACAGACCTATAAAACCGAAAGCTCTTTGCTTTTATCATATTTAAAAAAGATGGAACCATTCGAAAAAATTTATAGGTATAACAAACTTCTAAACAATTTGAAATATCTTAATGAAAATCAAAACGTTTCTCAAATTAACGGGATTTAAACATTAACAGCGACGTATTGAGCTGTCTCTTGTGCCGAGTCCCGACTGTCTATCCATTCCCGTGACGTCATTAATATCTGTCCCGCGGTCCCAACAACGAACCTGCAGATCTGGAGTATTATTTATCAGTAGATTTCTCTGAGGTTTCTACCGAGAATTAATGAAAAGACGGAGAAAAAGTAGACCACTTTATTTAGGATACAATTGAGATTGTTATATCTATTTTTGTATTTAGTTAAAAATATAAGGCCTCTTTGAAATTGCGAACATAGTTTTTGCATGTTGCTTAGACCGTGAAACTGTGCAACTTTCTTATATCGAAATACAAAAAATAATAAAACTTCACCCTCATACAAAATGCGCTTTTTTGGTATAAAGGTTGTTGCTATTTGCGCAATTTGAAAAGGGCCTTATATACTCGTATGTATTTTTAACTACTTCATTTTTTTATTATTATAAAAATAAATTTTATAATATTATGCTACACTGGAAGCGACGCAAAAATTCGGCTATTCATCTCAAGCAAAACAAGCAGATTTAGGATCACTTTGTTGTCCGTCTGTCTGTCTGTCAAGACCATTTTGGTAAAGTATCAAGTTAAAATATTTATCAAATATTACGGTCTATGGACCCTTCAAGCTGCATTCCAAGCTTCTACGACAGCAAAATAAAAAAATACGGCCATTTCTGTCTTTATCTCTACATATTTCTGTCTTTATCTCTACACATTTCTGTCTTTATCTCTACACATTTATGAACCAAACCAAAACCTATAGGGTACTTCCCGTTGGCCTAGAATCATGTAATTTGCCTTGAAGCTAAGTCTCACAGCATAAGTAAAGGGAAAAGTGAAATAACATTAAATTGTATAACTTTTCTCACAAGTAATCATTACCAATTAAGGTGACCTCCCGTATCAAGTACATTCGTATAAAAGAGAGGGCAGGTTAAAGTAGACGCGGGGTTTTTAAAATCCAAGGGCAAAACTTGAATAACGTGATGTGGTGGATGGGCACGGAACCCTTAGGGCACGATTCCAACTCGCACTTGGCCGGTTTTTTAACTTGATTTTTTTTATGTCACAAGTGGCAAAACGAGCAGGCGGGCCACTTGATGGTAAGTGGTCACCACCGCCCATGATACCCACTGTCTTATAAGTGAAATAATTTGATACTAATAAGACAGCAAAGTGCGTTACCCACCCTGAGAACTAAGATGGTATGTCTCAAGTGCCGGTAATTTCACTGGCTCCTTTACCCTTCAAACCAAAACACAGCAGTGCAAAAACTGCTGATTTGCGACAGAAAAAGGTAAGGGGGTGGTACATCCCCAGACGGACTTTGCACAAAATCCCTACCTCCAATAAGATTTTGTTGTAGTTTAATGCAGTCTATGTGCTCGACGGCCGAAACAATTTGTGGCCAAATTGGCGGAGTCCG
This sequence comes from Athrips mouffetella, assembly GCA_947532105.1. Taxonomy (NCBI): domain Eukaryota; kingdom Metazoa; phylum Arthropoda; class Insecta; order Lepidoptera; family Gelechiidae; genus Athrips; species Athrips mouffetella. The sequence continues at coordinate 2,340,870 of OX383969.1, read as the reverse complement.
GTGCAGCAATCTGCACCCTCTTTGGGAAGTGGGTCAATGCAGTTGTTTTCTAATCTAATTTTAACTGACCGGCCATTGACATCTACGTATTCGAGTCGTTTTCAATCTGTCTTGGGATTTTGTACCTAAAGGCCTGGATCGGTGCGACGCGGACGCCCGCGACGGTCAGTGAAATGTAACAAGCTTTTACAATCCGATCAATGCGTTGCGGAGCGGAAGGAACGGATAGCTCCGCATTGGGCTGAACGGACTGAATAGGCTTCATACAGTTACGGTTCATCACGGACACCTGCATCCGCGTCGCACTGATCCAGGCCGTACCAACGAGATCTTACTGCTTAGGCCACGTCCCCATTAGGCTCACAACGAGCCGCTCACTGTACGCCTCCCTATCCTATACTTTTAAACGAGCAATATTTGTATATATATATATTTTTGTAATCGGTTTCTCGAAAACGGCTCTAACGATTTTGATGAAATTTAGTATCCAGGGGTTTGTGGGGACGAAAAATCGATCTAGCTAGGTCTCATGTCTGGGAAAAATCGTTTTGCCCGTGTTTTTAAACATTTAAAAAAAATACCGCGTTTTAGACATAAACCTACAGCGCCATCTGTTAGTGAGTAGCATAGCTTGCTCACACGATGATATTTTAATGTTGAGGCGGCTATTATAGAGCGAAGCTCGGTCGACCAGGTACTATATTTTAATCAGAGTGTTCATTCAGCGCTTACTGTATGCATTTTGCGGCGTTACGCGCGGCGTTACGCGCGGCGTTACGCTTGCGGATTCATTCAGTGAGCAGTTGAGTCGCCGCGAACTATGCTCCCGGTCTGCGGCTCAGTCACCTCACTACGCCGACGGAATGAATTGAGTGAGCGACCGATACGCCACCGCTCAGAGTCAGTCGGCTCACAGTGAGCGGCTCACTGTGAGCTTAGTGAGGACGAACATCAAAATAAAAACTTTGTAGTTTTAGGACATAACTCAGGAGTCATAGTTTAGAACCTAGCACAAAAGTTTTATCTATCAACTAGCTGTGCCCCGCGGCAGCGCCCGCTTGGAATTCAGACAATCCCTAACCCTGCCCCTACCCCTCCTGAAAAAATAATTATCATTGAAAATGTAATCACAGTGGCATTTAAATTTGAATATCCTTTTTCCCCTTTCCGGAAAGGGTGGATAGGATGAAAGACCGTGTCGGATTTTTTTTAATGTCTTCCAATAGCCAGAACAGGGAAAAGATAAAATAAAGAATGTAATTGCTTTGTCGCAACAAAATCTTGGCAAGAAGAGATACGTTTCATCTGTTGCGTCTTAACTTTACTTCTTCATTAGTAACAAACAGCCTCTGTGATGGTAAGGTACCGGGTTCGATTCCCAGTGCAATGGTGACAACGTCAAACAAAAATCACACTCTAGGCACCCCGGACCACAGCTGAAGTCCATGCGTCTTGCTCTGCATCTAGAGACGAATTCTTTATTTCATTCAATACAAATCAGTGTCACCATTTAACTAACACGCTTTCCTCACCCACACTACTAATTTGAGTGCGATAAACATAGTACCATTATTGCGAGAGAGTAAGAAGCAAAAAACCAGTGACAGCGTCCCTAGGGCAACGAATGTTTTTATGATGTGCATTCAAATAAGTGCTCACATAAATTTGATAGTATACCTAGTCATTGTCCCGTATGGTGCCGGCAAAGAATAGTACCAACCCATACATACCCGTGGGTGTCGTAAGAGGCGACTAAGGGTTAACTGGAGGATGGGCACCAGCATACAAATATATTTATTTCAAGATTTAGTTTTTTACAATAGTTGGATTGACCATGGTCCCCACACTAGGCAAGCCTGTATCGTGGGGTCCCAAAACAAAAACGTTACATTATAGTACAAGCCTCATAATCTAATTGAAAATTTACCTTATAACAACTACAAACACAGTTTACAAGTAAGAAGAAAAAGAATTTAATTTAATTTTATGACTATCAGTATTACCAAAAATTATACGATAAAATAATAATGTTATCTTATAAAATATGTTTCACATTTTATACAAAAATATACATAGACACACATACATATACAAACAATTATATACATATGTTTATATAATAAATATGTACATACAAATGATATATACATCATATCATGTTATAAACATCACATACAACAATATAAGTGTTGCGATTCATTACATTACACTAACGGTGCAAGTAGCGCTTCTGTTTCAGCGTAACTTTTTTGTACTAACCAAGATTTAATTTTCTGTTTTGCATCTACTTTGGAACATTTAATAATCTTACAGTGTTTCTCAGCTTTATTGTACAAGAAGGCTGCAATGTATGGACTAAAACGTCGGGCAAAAGTAGTACGTATGTTGGGAACTGGCGTTTGACAAACACGACGTTTTACTATGTTGTCGTAATCATCGGACTGTAACACGGAACCGTGTTTTAGGAGTGTTATCCTAAGTATAAATAATTTCCTAACGCTTAGCACTCCAGCTTCTCTATACAACTCTAAAGTTGGATACCTGCGTGGTTTTTTTAGCATGGTCTTAATTACAGCTCGTTGAGCTCTTTCAAGTCGTATATTATGTGTTTTTGCAATGCCCCCCCAACTAGATATACAGTACGTTGTAATAGACTCACAAAGTGCGTAGTAGGTCATTTTCAGAATATCCAGATCCGCAGAATTTCTGAGTTTCCTCATGATATTAATTATTCTTCTTACTCTTCCCGATAGGCATGCAACGTGTTCCTTGAAGTTTAGCTTCTGATCTACAAGTACACCCAAATATTTGATAACCTCAGTTTTAGTCAAGGTTTCACAACTGCATGTCATATTTGCTTGAAAGTCACAAGAGTGTATTTTAAGATCTGGGAGTAAGGGCGGTTCCGAAGCTTTAGTTTTGTGAAAATACATGCTTTTAGTTTTTGTTACATTAAGAGTTAGGAGATTTTGAGACAACCAGCCATAGACCTGAGACATACCAAGTTCCGCATTTGAGTGTGCCTGAGACCAGCTCTCTCCGTGAAAGACCAATACAGTGTCGTCTGCGTAGCAGATTGTTGCTGAATTTTTAAGAGGCAAAGTGTGAATGTCGTCCATATACAAAATAAACAGGGTAGGTCCTAAGATGCTACCCTGTGGCACTCCGAAAAGTACAGGACGATAGTCGCTGAAAGTTTGGTCGACCCTTAGACACTGTCTCCTGTCCGTGAGGTAACTTTTAAACCAGTTGAGGGCTACGCCTCTAATGCCAGCTTTTTCTAGTTTGTTTAAAAGTATCGGAATGGAGACAGTGTCGAATGCCTTCGCCAGGTCCAGGAACACTCCAATGCAGCATTGAGATTTGTCGAGGTAGGATGCCACTGTAGAAGTCAAGAGGTTTACGGCGTCCTCCGTGGACTTGCCCCTACGAAATCCAAACTGATTGTCTGAAATTAGTTTGTTTGACTCCAGGTACTGAATAAGTCGCTTATTTACTATTTTTTCTAATAATTTTGAAAACGCACCCAAAAGTGATATTGGACGATAATTATCAGGTATATCTTTTGCACCATTTTTGTGTATCGGGCACACTACCGCCAATTTCCAGATTGCTGGGAAAACTCCAGTCGATAAACTCATATTAAAAATTTTTGTAAGGGGCTCAATTATAGCATTACGGATACTTTTGATAAATGAGTTGCTAAAACCATCAATACCAGGAGCTTTGTCCTTCTGCAGAAGATTTATCAGCGCCTCCACTTCACCAGTGTCTGTAGGCCTCATAAAAAACGAGTGAACTGGTGAGAGCTGTGCACTGTCATTTGCGGACAATGGACGTTGATTCTGATTACACAGTATTTTATTTGCCAATTGTTCGCCGATGGATGAAAAATAAGAATTGCAGATATTAAGCGATTCCTTAGAATCAGTCGCACCTTCTACGGACAAAAGTTCGACGGGCTCTTTTTTACTAGACGTTAGGTAACAGATATTATTAATTGTTTTCCATAGTCTTTTTTTGTTATTCATATTTTCAAGCAACTCATTTCTGTCGTATTCTGCTTTTACTTTCCTCATAATATCTATATAAAAATTTCTATAACGCGTGTATACTAGGTTAATAACCGAATCATTAGGATTTGCCTTCGCAGATAGATGAAGACGATCTCGATGCCGCATACACCGCATAAGGCCGGGCGTCACCCAAGGCTTTAGATTGTATTTTGATCTACTAATCTTAACCTTGCGTGTGTGTTTAGCGATTACTCCTGTTAAAATGTTCATAAACACTACAGCGTTTTCGTTAACGTCTGGCTTATTTAGTACAATAGACCAATCAATCCCTAATAGTTCTTTCTCAATTGCCTCTATATCTCTTTTAAGAGTAAATCTGCTGGGTCGCACAGGTTTATTTTTGTATAACTTTAACCCTAGCATTATAATGTCGTGATCTGTGATGTCCATTTTACATATTAGACCTAAAGATGGTTTGTCACTTCTTACGAAAAAGTGATCTAAACCTGCTCTACCCCTAGTAGCTTTAGTAATCGCGGGTAAAAACCCATATTCTGCAGTTAGACATAGGTATTCCAAACACTTGAGGTCCTCTTCTTCATGTATAATATCAATATTTACGTCACCGGTTATAATAAGATCTTGTCTATCATTAAAAGTATCTAGTGTGGACTCTAGCGATAAGAGAAAAGGTTCAATATTTCGGAAAGAAGGGGAGCGATAAATGGCGAGAATTGAAACAATATTTGGAATACTAATCACAAGACAGTTTGCCTCCTCAAACACGGGCTCGTGGACCACGGCATCCCAAGAATCTCTCACATACACAACTACGCCACCGTTTTGATTGATATATTTTTCGGTTTTATAGGAGGTATAGTTTCCTTCCTCCTTTGTATCTTACATCTTACTTACTGCGGTCACCTACAACCGCGGTCCATGGTGCCAGCCGTAACGCTAACAAGCGAGGTGACTATGGTACTTCCCCTCCACATTTTTATATATAGTATACCTAGTCAATGTCCCGTATGGTGCCGGCAAAGAATAATACCAACCCATACATACCCGCGGGTGTCGTAAGAGGCGACTAAGGGTTAACTGGAGGATGGGCAGCAGCATCCTCCTTTGTATCTTACATCTTACTTACTGCGGTCACCTACAACCGCGGTCCATGGTGCCAGCCGTAACGCTAACAAGCGAGGTGACTATGGTACTTCCCCTCCACATTTTTTTCCAGCAAAAGCTAGAATTCTGGAGGAAGCTCCCTGTCCTGTAGTGGACGTTTCATGGGATGTTATGATGACCTAGTCAATAAGGAACCAATTTTATTTACTATCTTCGCTTCTATGGGGAGGTGCGTGCGCAGGCGGAGTGGCCCTATCGTTGTTCTGTGCCCCGGACACTACATACTACGAGCGCGAATTTGAAATCGGAAGGTCGCGTAGACCTGCATATCCAGTACAAAAGACCCTCAAAAGGACGGGGACTGGGTGGGTGCACTCGGGGGTGCGGGGTGGATTGCAAGGGGAGTTGAGAGTGTCCCTTCTGTATGATAGTACTATTACTATAATCTGTGCTCTAGGTTATGAAATAAGGTTGCAGTATGAATCACCTGTTTGTCCGAACAACAATATGATTTTGTGCTACGGTAGTCGTTAATGAGCCATGTCAGAGGACTTTTCCGGCTCAACAACTTTGACAGCAGCGTATGTGAGGTCGGTCATCGATCTTTCAACCCACACGGTAGGAGGACGGTGAACTTCTTGGATACGTCTATCTTTCGTTTGGGGATAATTTCTTGTAAAGTAGATAAAGGCCCTCTGGTGGCAATAATTGGTACAGTCAACGACAGGTCAAGCTTGACACTCGCAGCGCGACTCTAGCCCGTACTGCTATTGAAATAAGAACGGTACAAAGTCCAATGTGTCAAGCTTGATGTGCCCTTGACTGTACTACATCGAGCTTTAGATGAGTCATGGCAAAGGCTTGAAAGACCGTGTATGGGAACCGGTACCATTTACCTTGGTGCGATACCGGTACCAGTCATAAGTACCTGTTCTACCTGTACCGGTACTATTTTTCAGTCAATATTGGTACTGTACCGGTACCAGTACCGGTACTAATAAAATATTTTTTAGTTTATCAGTTTGACTCATAGCCGTAGTACTCTGTTTGGATCACGATTTTCTAAGTACATATTTTGTTGATATGCGCGCGGTTACGCGCGGAATGGCAACGTCGCTCCATACGGTGCTGGTACCTAAATTCGGTACCGGTACTTTCAAGGCGCAGTACCGATACCCACCTGGAAAAGGTACACAGGTACTGAAATGAAAAGAACCTCTTTAAGTACCGGTACAGTACCTGTTTTGGTACTTGTTCCAATCCTTGGAGGGTGAGGTAAGGGGGTGAAGGGAAGGCGTGAGTGGACCTAGGTGGGAGACTGACGTGCTCTTCACTGTCCCTACCTCCCTACGTAGAAGTATCCACGTATAACTTATGACCGTATTAAGGATACAGCCAAACAGGGTTTTTTTTATACAACTAGACTCTTCTCCGAGCTTTGAAAGCCACGTTTTGAACTATCAATACCTGTGCGCTTCTCACTGTAAAATTAGCAGGTTCAAGTACATCAATGCAAATGTCGACCTCATCTACACGTGAATAACGTTCATATTGAGTGCTCTGCAAATTGGCTGTTACGATCGGTCGTACAGACTAATTGGTCTTGCAGACCGAGATATATTAGGATTTACGTATCAAGACATTGATTGATTTTATAACGGTATGTACAGTTTGACAATCAAGTTACAACAAATAATTTCCTGTAAAAATTTTGTAAATCCATCCATTCGTTTAGGAGAAATATCGAATTTAGTGTGATTTTGGAAGAAAAAGTCACTTTACTTTATTTTATTTTTTAAGGTATTTTATTTTTTTTCGAAAATATAAATGTACCAACTATAGCTTAAACATGGATACTCAACATATATTTTTATTTCTTAAATAACGACCTACATATATCGTCTCAAAAAACGCCGAGAATCGCCTTAATAGCTGTCTTAAAACATTTAAGATGGTTTATCATGAAATCTTGTTAAAACCTTCGGCTCTTTAACAGAACTACGCAGAGTCCCCTTTCATTATAATGTAAAACCAATTGAAGTATGTTAAATTTCCAGTTTTCTATTCTACCTACTGTTTTAAGCGGCTCCTTTGAACGTGGCACCATTTTTCAACGGTTCACAGAGCTGACAGAGAAGGAAATCTTGTATTTGTATGCAAAACGAGAGATCCTTCTCTAAAGTGTTTGCAATGGACGTGAAGAACGCTTGAAGTTTTAAATTTATATTTAATTTTTCAACATACCTCCATTATTGATAGATAGATAAATTCTTTATTGTCACACAAAAACAAAGCAATACACAGGAGACTCTTAAAACTAGGGTGGACAAAGGCGGTCTTATCGCTTAAAGCGATCTCTTCCAGACAACCTTAGTTGCTTGTAGGAAAATGTAAATAAAAAAATTTAGAGAGTACTTTTACGTTTTCTTTCCTCGCAATCAAAGTGAACAGCAGAGTTTATAACTCGTCCACAAAACCATTTTATCCTCGACATTACTACAGCCCTCAAAAATGATTCGTTTTGTGCACTTGTTGTAAAATCTACTATTTAAATTTGTCACGTGTGGTTACGGAAAAGAATAGTACCAACCCATCTCTACATGTGGGCGTCGTAAGATGCGACTAAGGGCTTATGAACCGGAGGATGGGCAGCAGCATCTTTCTGTCTATTGTACTATCTTACATAGTGCGGTCACCAACAACAGCGGTCGTCATCCGCAACGCTAACAAGCGAGGTGACTATGGTAAATCCCCTCCAAAAGCCCATGAGTTTTTGCTGGAGTTCTGCCCAGCAATGGACGCTTCATGATTCAGATAATTTTATTCAATGTAGATTCTTTACAGAATACTTATTGAATGTCATGCAGAATACAATGCAAATAGAGCGAGTCATGGGATGGTATGAACTTTAAAATTTAATATTTACTTACGTATTTTCAGTTTATTGATTTATTACAAAGAGAGCCGTTCCTTTGGACATATTTTAAAAGTTTTGGCGAGTGTAATAACTATTTTACTATTCAGGGACCCGTTTGCAAAATTTAAAGCATCGAAGTGAGAATTTTTCTCAAAAAAAAAAGCGTGAAAATGTGTATATTATAAGCTTAAAAAATAACAACAAATAATAGAAACTGGTCAAGTGCGAGTCGGACTCATAAAATCTAGCACAGTAAATTACTTAAATTCCAACGAATACAATTTATATTACGTGGTGGTACAGAACCCCCGGTGCGCGAGTCCGACTCGCACTTGGCCGGGTTTTTTGTCTTTCCGGTTCGTGACTAAACCAAGCACTTTATAAAATAATAATCAAATTACGCTTAGCCCCATTTTCTTAAAAGGAAACTCAACCATCTTTAAAAAAGAAAAACTTAAATGGGTTTCGTAATGGACGGCCCTTAGCCTCCCGTTATTTCATCAAACAATATTGGTATTAGCATTACCTCATTATAATAAAAAATGTAAGGAAAATATAAATTTGACGTTCAACTTGCGATAATGAATTTTGCGATGGTTTTAGATTTGTGTTACAACCGAGCCCGCGAATCGTAAATGGATATTTGACGGCCAAGTTATGTGACATGATATATGAGAACATACACTTAGATACAGGGTTTAAGAGACGGTGTATCGAAAACTGGACGGGCGTGCTCAGAAAACGAAACTGAACAACCTTCCCAAAGAAACATTTTATGGAAATTTTATGGAGAGGTGAAATGTTTCTTTGTGAAAGTGGTTCAGTTTCGTTGACTGAGCACGCCCTTTCCGTTTTCGGTACACCGCCCCTTACACCCTGTATAATAATGACCACTGGATAATGTGTTCGGTTATCTGAATAGATAAATTCATTGTTATTACTATAACATACTTTTCGAACAACGCTTTTGTTAACCTAAATTAGACAGATTATAAATTCTGCATCGTTGGGCAATGCCTGGTTCGGGACAATAAAAAAAATTATTAGATTTATATTTTGGATTCAGCTTTTCTTTGTCTTCAGAATTCCTGTAGATACAGCGAGTCTACTACCTTTTCAGATATATCATATGGTAGGTAGTGTAAAAGAAGAGGCAAGAAACTACTTCGGCACGACCTACTTTAGGGTAAAAGAAGCGGCAAGAACCACTTCAGCACAGCCTACTTCAGCGTAAAAGAAGCGGCAAGAAACCACTTCAGCACGGCCTATAAACGGCAAGAACCACTTCAGCACAGCCTACTTCAGCGTAAAAGAAGCGGCAAGAAACCACTTCAGCACGGCCTATAAACGGCAAGAACCAATTCACCACGGCCTACTGCAGGATGAAGACTGCTTTTGGTTGTTCTCTTCCTCTGCTATCCGATTCCTTTTAGTTTTAAACTAGGAGAAGACCTTGACTGGCACGCAGAAATAGTATATTATCTCACAAGTGAAAGAAAAGCTCTTCGAGGGACTAAGTTGGGTCCCGAGCCGAGTGGCGAAGGATTTTAAAGTGAAGTCCTGAGCGTAGCCAGGCCGTAATGTTATTGTAATTACTATTGTTGAAAAATTATTTCTGTAGTCAATGGTGAAAAGAAGCGTACCTAAAACGTGAAAAAAAAAAATCATCACGGGCCTAGTATTCCTCGCTCCGCTTTCTACTGTACAATAGACTTTGGAACTCTACTTTAGCATCCTTTCCTTCTGTCGGAATCCAACTTAGTCCCTCGAAGGGAATTTCCTTTTTTCCACTAATTAGGTAGTCTAATATATTGTTCATTTATCGGATAACATGGTTCAATTATAGATTTTGTTAACATAGATTTTGTTAACATTATGTAAATTCCAAAAAAATACAAATAATAAAATAGTAAAAATAATATATTTCATTTTTTTATACATTTTTTTCTTTTTTCTTTTATTTTTTAAATTTTATTATAATATATTTCTTTTTTTAAGCAAAAGAAAATCACAAAAATAATGTATATTTTCTTAGTTTCTGTAATTAATGATTATTTCTGGTAGGGCTTTGTATAAAAGACACCCGAGGATAAACGATCCCTTCTATTGTTTTGCCGTTAAGTTGGTAACCTACTGTTTGGTTTGGTTGGCTCACTTTTGGACACTTTACAATAAGTGACTAGTTGGCTTTTCTTTAAACATATAAAAAAAAATCTTGTCCCAAAACTGGTGAGACCACCATTATCTAAGGTACATTGTATAGGAAGGACTAGTGCGGGTATAATGGGTAAAAGAGCCCTATCGAAAACGTGCCGGTCAAGGTACTTGTGGGAACAGATGCTAGAACCCAGCTCATACAAAATACCAACTCTGTATACAAATTTTTGTAAGAAATCTGTATATATTCCGTGCGATATGCTTCCTTTTTTGTGAAGCGATGTAGTATAGCTGACGTCATTAAGAGATTTTGCCATTTTTAAACAACAAATTATAATAATAACTGGCTTAAAACGAGTCAGATTAATTGAAATTAATGATGTTTTTATTCTAGATTAGAATTTCGTCTAACAAATAGGGATTTTCTAGTGTCACGGACACGGAACCTCTGTTACCATTAATCTGACTTGGACTTACCCTCGAGTCCGACTCGCACTTGACCGTTTTTTTTTCTGAATGATGTATATCTGCGATAAAAACTTTTCATCATGATATCGTGTAGCTTGTAAGATCGATGACCGACCTCACGAAACTTGGTGTCAGTGTTGTTGAGCCGTCAAAGGCCTCTGAGCACGGTATACACGGCCGTACGTCGGTGGAAACACTTTAACTGAGCGGGTCTCTGATTTCAGGCGTTTAAAGCGTAGCGCTAGTTCATCTTATACTGGTTTTGTTTCCACCTACTTGCTGATGTGCGTACCGATACAAGTGGTTTTCTGTAATAAAAATAAAAAAGCTAGTAGAATAGAATGAAAATATAAGGGATTTACATTAGCTGTCATGCAACATTTCGTTAGCTTATATAAATATCATACATTTTTATTCTATTAGCATTTACGAAAATAGATAGAGAGCCACTTGTCTCAAGGTCCATGACAGTAACCAAGCGCAATGGCTTGCCATTTTGTGATCAAAAGACAACTCCTAAAAAGCCTTTTGTTTGTGTCTTAAACAAACCAAAACATTGTCTTAGCTAATTAATGGACTTGTTACAAGTTTACAAGATGAAAACAGTGAGATATTTTGTATAGGTTCCGCTTGAGAGACTTTTCTCTTAAAAGCTGAGAGAAACGTGAGAATGAGGGTTGGGAAACGCTCCGTTACTATACATAGTATAGGCACTACACAATTGGGTTGAATTGCTCCCAAAGATACACTTTCTTTGATCATGTTCTTGAAAGAGCAGTGGAAAGGGACGCTTGTGAACCTCAATATAAGACTATTTTGCTCATCGGATGTTTCTTTATAAAGATGTTGAAGTGACCAGAAAAATAGCTTTGGGCAGTACTAACAATGCTTTTCTTAACAATACCTTTTTGAGCTTAAATGACACCCAACTGAAGAGATCGAAAATTATTTTATAATGCTACAAAATATATGAAACTTATTTTTGATTTGTAGCTCTCTTGAAGAATTGTGTTCTGGTGTTGATTATTTCAGACTTGGATACTGTTTAGATTGAAATGCGATCTTTTCTCTCCTTTTATTGTCACTTGAAGATATCGAATCAGCGACAAGTAGGAGACAAGTAATTCTTGAAATACAATCTAGTGAGAATTCCGCTACATTGTACTTTTACAGTTTGACTGACAGCTATTTTTAAGCACTGAGTGAGCACGTAGATAGAAAAATTCTATCGACACCGATAAAATATACGCTTCAAATTAAAGTGGAAAAATGGAAGAAACAGTAACCAAAAATAGGGCATTATTGCTTCACACATCGTCCTGTGAATGATGTATAAAATGAACACCTTCAATGAGATAAACATTGCACACAATTAACAAAGGCGGAGTTATTACTTTAAGCGATCTCTTTTAGACAACCTGTAAGAAAAGGAATTCATTACACTTATAGCATGTTGGATACATAATGATTCCGCCAAATGGCCTCTGACTAGGTTAAACGACTCTTCCAGTAACAGTATCTTCTTAACGTGCCTTCAGTGCCAGTTATTTTACCACTTGCGGTATCTCATACAGGTTTTAGCCAACCCTTTGCTTATCTTTCATGATCAGAACAAAAAAGACATCAAGGACAATGAGGTATGGTGCTCTGATATTCCAGCGAAACACAAGAAACACATTGTAAACAGCCGACTCTTAAAGTAGGCCGTGCTGCAGTGGTTTCTTGCCGTTTCTTTTACGCTGCTACAGCACTATCCGAAACGGTGTAGACTTGCTCTATTCGCATTGCATTCTGCATGACATTTAATAAGTATTCTGTAAACAATCTACATTGAATAAAATTATCTGAAAATTAGGTCAAAAAAATTTTTGGTGTATCGACCTATGTTCTATTAATTGAAAGTTGTTCAGTTTAATGGGCAGATTCACAACCTTCACGGTTTATAAACACTTTTTGTCACACCTTGTATGTTGTAGGTACAGTGCTCTGCAACCTTACTTCGCGTTGTGGTCGCTGCAATCAGCTTGATACTGTAACAACGTCTGTCAGCTGTATGTTTGCGCTCACGGTCTTTGATCAAAGGACACGGGTACAGAGTGATCAAACAGACCTTCAAACTGTCATGTTATTGGCTTAAATAGTTACGACGTTTGACTAGACTAGAGGATCCGTGAATACGTTAGCAGTTCGCCGGTACAGTACCTAATCGATGATAAAACGTCGGTTTACAATTACCGGCACATGAGACATACCATCTTAGTTCTCAAAGTGAGCAATGCGCTTTGCTGCCTTATTGGTGTCAAAATATGCCACGGATAAGACAGTGGGTGCTATGGGCGGTGGTGACCACTTACCATCAGGTGGCCCACCTGCTCGATTGCTCACTTGTAACATAAAAAACCGGCCAAGTGCGAGTCGGACTCGCGCCCTAAGGGTTCCGTACATATCTACCATATGATATACTAAAAGCTTTTGCCCTTTCATTTTAAAAACTCCGCGGCCATCCAACTTGACCCCTCTTTTATAGAAAATTACTTGACACGGGAACTCACCTTAATTGGTTACTATTAGTTGTGAGAAAAATTGAAATATTTAATGATTTTAGACTTTTCCCTTTATTTGTACTGTAAGACCTAGCTTCTTGCCAAATTTAATAATTTTAGGTCAACGGGAAGTACCCTGTAGGTTTTGCTTTTTTGCATAAATGTATGGAGATGAGGACATAAAAAGCCATATCTTTTGATTTCGTCATTGTAAAAAATTTAAATTTTCAGATCTTGTGTGGTTTATGGACCTTAATATTCGTTACAATTTCAACTGTATACCTCTTCTCGTTCGTGAGAAAAAGGGTCTTGACAGACAGACAGACAGACGGACAACAGAGTGATGTGATCATATAAATATATAAATAAATAATAAATAAATAAATTTGTTTATTTTCTCCAACAAAAAGTTTCTTACAAATATATTAAGATCAACTTAGACATTAAACTTACACTACTGTAAACAACTTGTATTATGTGGGAGACAGGAGCTCAAACTAGGAAAACCCTGTGCTAAGAGACTCCTGGCTCCCTCACTCGGAAAATGAACCAAACTACAAAAACATAATAATTGTGCGATCTAGTATTAAAAAATAAAAAAACTCTTTACTTTATTAAATTAATTAACTAAAATTTCAGCGACATATTAAAAATAAAAAGGAAAATAAAATAAACATAAACAAAATTTTTAAAACTTCAGATTAACAGTAAAAATAAATAAAAAGGCAACGCGCGTGTAGGTATGTGTGTGTGTATGTATGTGGGTATAAGGGTTCCGTTTTTTTATTTTGAGGTACGGAACCCTAAAAACCTATCATCTAATATATGGTTGAAGTTTTGTATTTAGAAGAGACATCTTCTGTGTATCGTACCACCTTACATAGGTACTAACGTTTACCAAAAACAGCTTTCGCCTGGCGCCACGATTACAAGCGTGGTGACTATGGTAAATCCCCTCTAAAGTACCACGTGTTTTAGCTGGAGTTCTTGAGGGAGCTCCCTGTCCTGCAGTAGACGTTTCATGGGATCTTATAAAGAAGTCAATGAATTTCGTATTTGTACTTATTTTCCATAAAGATGCACAGTTAAAGTTTTCAAGACCGCGCACAATTAGGTACTTGCTAAACTATTTACTTGCTTAACTATTTAAAAGCACTTGAAAAGGCTAGATCAATATGAAGACAGAAAGTTTTCGACCTTAAACTACCTTCAAGCTGTAAGCAGATTGGTACTTCTAAACGCAACTTTCTACTAAGCTCTTGAATTAAACAACTTTGTAGGTAATATTTAAGGTAGTTCATTTCTAGAGCTTCTAAGGCTTAAATTACGTACGAGTATACAGCTTCAACCACATAATTATTATTGGTTGAGGCGGTGTAATGTTACAGTTAGGTGGTAGGGATGGGCAAAATATATCGATATTTAAAAATATCGATGTTTTTTTTTTTTCAAAAATTATCGATATTTATATTTATCTTCGATATTTTTTTCTCGCTATATCGATGCATCGATATTTTTTTCTGAATATCAACTTGAGTATAAAAACATCTCAGTATCGACTTCATGCGTTTTTGGTTAATTTCGAGCACAAATCCAATCATCCTAACGTGTTTCATAAAAAAGAGGATCTGTCTATAATCCGTCATAATTCTTATGAATTTGTGTATGTATGTGATATTCTAGTAGTTGGTTTTGGGAAAAATATCGAAATATCGATATTTTTTCTCGATTTATATCGATACTATTAAAAAATATCGATACGATATACATAGATATATTTTTTTAATTTGCCCATCCCTAGGTGGGTATCTTCAAACAGCGTTCTGTAGACCCGGTCTTACGAAAACGAAGCGGTTATGATTTCCCCTGCTTTTCATAAAAGGCGACTGATTATTTATTTTTTAGAGCGGAAGCTCGGTACCTAATATAATAGGTACCGAGGTACTACCTATAAAAGGTGTGTAAGTTTGCATTTTGGTATGGAGAGGCTGACTTGTTTTTTTACCCGACTGCGCCAAAACAGGAGTTTTATGCTTTTCGAGTGTATGTCTGTAAACGTGTTAATAGAATAAGCGAAACCCTCATGCACCCCAACTGATTTTTTATTGAAATAAATCCATTTGTTTAAAAAAAATCTTAAAAAAATATTTTTTATTTCCAGATATTGATAATTTAAAGTTTCATCGTTGTTCTAGTAGATTTTTAAGCTACGAGTATCATGGTGTGTCCGTCTCGCGTCCGCGCACGCCACGCCCACTTCCCTCCCCTCCTCACCGCTCATGAACCATAAATATAAATAATTACGAGGCAAAAATTTTTATTATAATAAAAATTTTAAAAATTACCCCGATATAAATCCCGTGAAATTTATTCTATTCTCGATTCTGAACAAATTATTTTCTCAGTTTTGCTTATTCCGTTGTCACGTTGTATGTATGTCGATTTCTTTGTCGCGCTCTGCTGCCTAAACGGCTTGATATATTTCAACATGTGAGGTATCGTTAGATTTGTATTCATTGTGGGAGTGTCATATGGTATAAAAAATATTAATAATCATATTAAAAAATATGACTAAGAAGTACTGTACCAGGAATAGTCTGAAGCTTTCGCTATGTACGTGTCCCCAAAAACTACCAGAGGTAGCCTCCACGGCATATTAGTTCTTCTGTTGTTTTCCCGGACGGCAACGTATCCATGAAGGAGTGATCACACCTAGCTGAATTCAAAGACTAATTCGGCATACATTGCTGGGAGGCTTGGTTATGTTAATTGCAATATCCTTACTACAATTAGCAATGTATGCCGAATTAGTCTTTGAATTCAGCCAGGTGTGATCACTCCTTAACCTCAGAATATATAATAGTTGCCTTAACATAGATAAACTGACTCCATAAGAAAAAATTCTCCAAACTTTATTTCTTATTTTGAAATCCAAACAAAATAAGATTGCTTATTGCGCAGGCATCTTCAGTCAAATTTTAAACTATGTATTTGGTCGGATACTTCATTAAATTGACAGAGACTTGATAAGGGAATTATCATCCTACCACAGAAAAATCAGTTGACCATTCATCTTTATCATTTTATCAACTAAAAGACGTCCACCGATGACCTTTATTTTACCCTATTTATATAAAACAAAGTTAAGAATTTGACTGCTTTTGTAGACCCGCACCACACTTAAGTTGCAATTGGGGTTGGTGCAACCTTTAAGACCACCTAGTTACGTAAGGGTCTGCCTCCTATAAACGTCACTTGATTTCACCACCTCTCCTCAATGTTCCTGAACAGCTGAGATGCAATCGAGTGGCACGTACGGTCAAAAGCGCGTCAAATTTGAACCATTGGACTTTGAACCTTGTTTACTACAATAGCTATATGAACTAAGGTTGCGCTATGAGTCAAGCTTGACCCGCTCTTGTTAGTACTTGCAGAGTGTGTCCTAACGATAGCTTGTTAGCTATTGGCTCACCTTGATTATCCTGAATGAAAGAATTTGCTATCGATTGGCTGAGACCACTTTGATTCAAGGATCCTGTTTGTTCTGATTCTGACTTTATTTGAATAGAAGATAGTACATTGCTCATCGAGAAGAGAAAGAGACCGATTCGCAACGAGCAATTCACCCGAGGTGGGATTGTACTTTCTTTCGATTGATGCATAGTACCTTATACTTCACCTATAAGGAAAAAACGACACAAAATTAAAACACAAAATTAGAAATTTAGAACTTCATTCTCTTCTGATATTGTTTTATGGCGTTCATATCTCGTTACGAATATTTCGCCAACAAAAAAATCGATATGTGTATAAAATTGTATGCGTATAATGATAGGCAGGATTTAGTGATACCACTGTAATAATTTAAGACCTTTATAAATTAAAAAGTTTGAAAGTCCAACCGGTTTGAAAAACTTAGATATCTACCTTTAAATAATTAACCAAAATAGTACCTAGTTAACAAGAATTTTATACAAGTCCTGTGCACAACCGAACTAAAGTATTCGAGTCTCCGCCTTTTGATCATAACTTTTGGAAAATGGTTCGCGTCGCCAATGTCAAACTTGTGTTCGGATCTCGAATAGTATTTGAATATAATCAGAAGTTCAGAAGTTTCATAAAGTTTGTTCTGGAGTGGAGTGACGTGAGGAAATGAGTAAGGTCTTTTTACCCGATCGCGGAAAGAGGAGTTATGTGTTTGACCAGTATGTATGTATGTTCGTTTCTATGTTTCCTCATGTTGCCACTTTGTTTGTAAAGCAATATAATTTAACTTACGTCATTAAGAGATATTTTTTTTTTTATTATTGTCAGTGGGCTTACTCTTGACCTCGATCTAGTCTTGAGGACAGATATGAGGTCGACGATGGGACGAGCTTGCCCGGAAGAAGCCTATTTACTCGCGACTTGAATAGATTCGGGGTACATGAACTCGGGAACACAGACGCAAGCAGAAAATTCCACTCTTTGGCCTTGCGCATTATAAACGATGTTTCAAAGCGCTTCATGCGAATATGTGGAATATCAACCAAGTGTGGGTGATATCCCACCCACACTTGAGTGAGTATCATATTCAATTTGAGTGAGTTTCACGCCAATAATGATGATCACAACAGGAAAGTGAATTTAAGTGAAGTACTATCTAGGCCAATTCAGTCTGATCACCACTAAGTTCACTTTTGCTTGTACTCTAAGAACAAAAGCGTCCAAGTTCCACCCGTGTGACGAAAATATTAAAAATGAAGTTTGCAAACAGTAACTGTGAAAAACGATACTCAGAATGGATTTTAAGCAAAATCACTACAATTTTAAACGAAAAACTGAACTAACTTTTGGTATGTAAAATTTGTAGCGTAGGTAAAGACGGTGCTGTTTATTCTGGTTTAATTGCCACTTATTTGCGGCCTAGTGTACGTATGTACAGTCAACCTCTTGTCGGTAGAAACTTTTTCAACTCTATTACCACGCCATGCCATAAGGTCCAAAAGTGTTTCTACTTATGTGATGTTGAGTGTACCTACCTACCTATATGTTACCGGAAAAAATTAAGAAGCGTAAGTTGTTCAATTTCCTAGTAAGTTGATGAACTTTCGAAAAATAATAAAATAAATAAATATTGGGGGACATTTCACACAAGGTCATCTGATCCCAAACTAGGCAAAGCCTGTACTATGGGTACCAGACACTGATACATACATAAATAACACCCAGACACAAAACAAATATTTGTGTTCAAATCGTAGGAAATTCGTATATCCATAGGTCCGTTAGGTAAGTAAAACACAACTTAACCTACCCTAAACTCGGTTCGGTTAGATTGTGTCTTTCGACCAAAAGCACGAGCCGAGCGAGCGAAGCGAGCCAGAAACGAATTCGGTACTGTTTATTATTTTTTGAAAGTTGATCAACATATACGGTTCTGTTTCGTTTTCCTGTGACATATACATTTTCTTCCCACAAATGCGCATACTTGCCATGCGTATACACGTAGCCTCTGGCCGGCCTATAAAACTTTATATTTTAAACAAAAAAATCTGTAAAACCTTCAAATTATCATCCCCTACCCTCAAATAATTAAAACCTCAAACCAGGAAAGGTTCTTATAATTAACAACATAAAAATCTGCATTTTACGGCCAAACAGCTCGTTTCCCGAACCATTAATACCGGATGTTATACTGCTTTTACAGAGACAGAATTCAAATTACAATTTTAATTATGACTCGTTACGTTTATCTTTACGTTTCACAAAAGTCAAAAGTGATAAAACTGACGTTGATAATTTTAGCATTCAATTATAAGGCTACCTCGGGTAGACGGCGCACAAAATAACTCTGGCCATGTCCTTGATGCGCAGAAGTCAAAAATGACTTATTTTCCTAGGACTTGACTTCTGCGCATCAACTGACATGGCCAGAGTTATTTTGTGCGGCGTGTATCTTAATTCTGTGTCACGAAAAGTTACATACATAACATCACGCCCCTTTCCCGTCGGGGTAGGCAGAGACCAATACGAGTACAAGTTCATCATGACGTCCCATGAAACGTCCACAATAGGACGGGAACTCCTTCCGAAATTCCAGCTTTTGCTGAAAAAATGTGGAGGGGAAGTACCGTAGTCACCACGCTTGTTAGCGTTATGGCTGGCACCATGGACCGCGGTTGTTAGCGACCGCAGAATGTAATACTCGTATGATACGATACACAGAAGGATGCTGCTGCCTATCCACTGTTTCATTAACCCTTAGTCGCCTCTTACGACACCCACGGGTAGAAATGGTTTGGTACTATTCTTAGCCGGCACCACACAGGCCCAATAATAGTTAATACAACCTAAAGTCTAAACAATTCCATGGATTTGGACTTATTTTGGTGCTAACTTCATTGTAGAATGTAAATGTTTCATGTAGATGAAAGTTTAGAGAAAAAAATCTATGTCTGTTCTTTTGGCGTGGCATTAAGTACTGTCAAGTCGTTTACATGCTTAAAGACTTTTGAAAAGGTAAACAAAATCTTGTGGAGATGGGTTTTCCGTGTGGCTTTGTTAGAAATTATTCAACACCACTGTAAGCTACTTGTCTTAAATATTATCTCTACAAAAATAGAACCGTTTTTCCCCCGAAGGGTAAAAAACGGATATTTAGGTTTCTGCCGAAGCTTGAACCATATTTGAGATTACACTCCCGTATCTCAGCCCGTTTCACTCAGATTTCATATCTTCCTGCGCCCTCTGGCGACTATTTTGGTTACTAAGGTCCCTCCCCACGCCCGCCCGTCACAAGCGCCCGTCTGTTCTTTGATCAGTACCTTTAAATTAAGCCGGCAAGGCCTTCAGGTATGGTTCAAGCTTCGGCAGAAACCTAAATATCAGTTTTTTACCCTTCGGGGGAAAACGGTTCTATTAAGGTGTTCGTGCCTTCGCTTGAACCATATGTTTAACTTCATTGTGTGGGTATATTCATTCAAAGAAGACGTGTTTCGTTTTGTTCCGCGAATTTTATTAGTAATCACTGTTTTAAATTAATGTTCACGTTTGCAAAGTATTACAATCCTAATCTATAAAATCTGAGCTAACCTATAGTGAAAACCGTTTTGTAAAATCTTTTCACCTTATGAAGATATCTTCGATTTAAATTACTCATTGATCCTGTCTGACTTATCGCTAATCGTACGAGTACGTACCGCGCTCGCTGCAGTGAGTCATCGCATGCGCATACACTGACCGGCCCGTTTACTACCAACAACTGTTTTTATTCGCTTGAGTTTAGAGTTGGATTCCCGACAAATAAATATGCCTCTCGACTGCAACGGCTGCGGTAAGAAAATTATTTCTAGTTTTTTTATGAAATGTGCCGAATGCAGTAAGACGTATGATACTGACTGTCTTGGAATTTCCAAGGAGGCTTTTAAGATAATAAGTTCAGAACAGAAAGATATATGGTCCTGTCCTGCCTGCATATGCGCCAAGCCAAAGGTGAGCGATATCAACTCGCCCATTCGGCCACACAATACCACACTACCGTGTGATAATAATAACATTAATATGGTGCGTGGAAGTGGAGGTAAAGCGAGTGGAACAAAAAATCCGAAGATACCGGTATCCGAGCAGCAAATGAACTCTAAATCACCAACATTGCTTACAAAGGATGATATTAGAGAAATCTTAAGAGAAGAAATAGATAGCTTGAGAGTAAGTTTACTAAAAGATTTACAAGGTAGTTTAAAACAACTGGTGATGTCAGAAATAAAAATGATTACGCAAAATGTCTCTGAATTGGAAAATACGGTATCCTTTCTTAGTGAGGAGTACGATAGTGTAAAAAAAAATCTTGACGAACATATAAAAGACATCGATGGTTTGAAGAAAGAAAACGCTGTCTTAAATGAAACAATTAGGAGTTTGAATGGCAGATTACAGGGTGTAGAGCAAAGCAGCCGTTCTTGTAACTTAGAAATTCAGTGTATACCCGAGCATAGGAACGAAAATTTGGTTACAATTATAAAGCAATTGTCCAAATCGGTCGACTGCGAACTACAAGACTCGGATATTCATCATTATACTCGGGTTGCGAAAAATAACAATAATGACAACCGACCCAGATCATTGATTGTAAAGTTAGCTACACCTAGAATACGAGATACCCTATTAGCCAGCGTTATGAAGTTCAACAGAACTAATCCTAAGGATAAACTCAACACTAGTCACATAGGTTTTGGTGGAGACAGAAAACCAATCTTTGTTATGGAACATCTATCACCGACTAACCGAGCTCTTCATGCTGCAGCAAGACAAACTGGAAAGGAAAAAAAATACAAATTTGTGTGGATTAAAAACGGAAAAATCTTTATGAGAAAAACAGAAGACTCTGACTTTATATACGTGAAGGATAGGGCTACTTTGGACAAATTAGCTTGATATATATATATTATGTGCACGTTTTAAAAGATTATTATAAAATTCAATCCGTTAAATTTATACTATCAAAATGTTAGAGGTCTGCGCACCAAAACACATGAATTTTATTGTAATTTAACTAACTCTAATCATGATGTCATAGTTTTAACGGAAACTTGGTTGAATGAAGGTATTCAAGACGCTGAACTTTTTGACTGTCGTTACGTAGTTTATAGAAAGCACAGGAATACACTTAACAAAAAAGGCAAAATCAAGGAGGGTGGTGGTGTGCTTGTTGCTGTCTCAAAAAACCTCAACTCAACTCGTTTGTTATCTGCTGAAAGTGTAGATCATGAAGACCTTTGGGTTCAAATAGACTTGAACAATAGGCACATTGTTACCCTGTGTGCCATTTACTTACCACCGCCGATAAATAAAAATACACTTGGTTCCTTCACAGACCACTTCAATGGAGTTTCCGAAAGCTTTGATAGGTTATGCTTGCTTGGGGACTTTAATTTGAGCTGCATCGACTGGCCTTGTAAATGTTCTAACAATAACCTAATACCCGATCATAATGGTTCATCCACCGCTCAGTTATTCATTGACTTTGTGTCTTTAAATAACTTAACCCAATTTAATAGTATTTCCAATAAGCAAAACAAAATATTGGATTTAGTATTAAGTAACATTTCCGAGACCAAGGTAACCAAATCCTTTCAAAGCTTATCTAAAGTGGATGGCTACCATCCACCATTGCTTATCTCGTTGGAGGATTCTGGAACTGATGAATTCAAACCGAATGACAAAACAACTAGATACAACTTTCATAAGGTAGATTATGCGTTAGTTAATGCTGAGTTGGATAAAATCGACTGGCTTGGTGAGTTCCTGAAATGCCAAGATGTCAATGATATGGTTGGAGTTTTTTACATTCACTTGAATCGCATAATAGAGAAAATTGTCCCTAAATCTAAACTTCGCAACAAAAAATATCCCATTTGGTTTACAAAAAATCTGATAAGAAGACTAAAAGAGAAGCATAAGCTATTGCAAAAGTACAAAATTCATAAAAATCCACGTGATGAAATATCTTTGTTAATAATAAGCAACCATTGTTCTGCTCTCACAACTAGATGTTATAAAATTTATGTAAATAAGATTGAACAAAGCATCTCTAAAAATCCAAAATATTTTTGGGCATATATGAAATCGAAAAAAAAATCTGACTCCTACTATCCTGCTAAGATGACTTACTCCAATACAGTGTCAACCGATGGAAAGGAAATTTGTAATATGTTCGGTGAGCATTTTACCTCTGTTTTTTCGAAGCCTGTTGCTAATAACTTTAATCGACGTGCTAATAAGGGCTTCTCTGGTGAGTGTAGTTTCAATAATATCAGTTTACTACAGTTCGAGATACTTAGACGCTTAAAAAGACTTGACGTCAACAAAGGAGCTGGCCCTGATGGTGTACCTCCAGTATTTATTGTCAACTGTGCCTATTCGCTCCGCCTTCCACTGATGCTTATTTATAACAAATCCCTATCCTCTGGCATCTTCCCACATGAATGGAAAAGAGCTAAGATCGTTCCAATACACAAAAAAGGCGATATGGACCAAGTCATAAACTATAGACCAATTTCATTGCTGTCCACATTCGCAAAAGTTTTTGAAGCCCTGATTTGTCCTTATATGCAAAGTCATATGAAGCAAATGCTAACTGATTACCAACATGGTTTTGTACAGGCGAGATCAACCAATACGAACTTAGTAACGTTTATCGATCTCTAAACTTTCGAGGTACGGGTTTGGTGGTCCAATGCTACTTTGGCTTGAGTCCTATCTCGCAGACAGATCTCAATACGTGGTGATCAGAGGTTTTCAATCTAGCTCTTTTCGTGTGTTTTCTGGTGTGCCACAAGGTTCACACTTGGGACCTTTGCTCTTTAACATCTTCGTTAATGACATAATTGATGTTGTAAAGTATAGTAAAGTATACCTTTACGCTGATGATCTTAAGCTAGTTAAGGTTATCGAAAAAGATCAAGACTCCGTTAATCTTCAAATGGATTTAGATAACCTGGCCGAGTGGAGCGCACAAAATAAAATGCCATTAAATGTGGACAAATGCTATCATATTAAATTCACACGCAAACAAAATATCCTTCGGACTCTTTATTACGTTAATGGGAAATGTTTAGAGGAAGTTAATAAGTTGCGCGATCTGGGAATACTAATTGACTCTAAGCTAACTTTTGTTCCACATATGGATGACATCATTTCAAGAGCTTCAAGAATGCTCGGATTTATAATTAGAAATGGAAAAGTTTTTCAAAACCCACGGACCAAGATCCAATTATTTAATTCATTCGTCCGTAGCATTCTGGAATACGGAAGTGTGGCTTGGTGTCCTCTGTATAACGTTCACGATTTGCGCATTGAGCGTATCCAGAAACGTTTTTTAAGGCATTTGGCTTACACCTGCGGCAAATTGAGAACCCTTCCCAGATACAGTGATAAATTAGAATACTTTCACATGTACACCTTGAAGGCTAGAAGACAACTCCTGGATATGTCTTTCCTCTTCAAATTATTTAGAAATTGGATTGACTGCCCTCAACTTCTCAGTCTATTTCAAATACGTGTTCCACGTAGACCTCCACGCTACCCTTCTACCTTATTTAGTGTTCCTATTGCTCGAACAAACCTACGCAGCCATCACGCCGTATGCCGTCTATCAAACTTATACAATACCCTTGGACAGTTGGTTGACATTTTCAGTGACTCTCTCTCTTCTTTTAAGAAAAAAGTTTTGGATTTTTTTAGGGATGCTTAGTAATTCTTTCGTTAGGTTTTGTTATTGTTTAAAATTTAAATTTAGGAATTTTAGTTAATTTTAATATTGTACGTTTCTTTGAGTTTAGGGAAACATGTCTTCAAATGTGCATGCTGTGATTGCCTTAAATAGAATGTACATTTACATCTTTTTTCAATAATCTTAAAACACTATGAATGTTTCAATGTATCGTTCACTGGCAGTCCTTAATAAATAAAATAAAAATAATTCTGACGGCGCTTTGGCGGGCGTACTGTGACTTGTCTCATTTAGTAAAATTTTGAGTTAATTTAAGAATTTTAAATTAGTATTTTTAAATTTAATCAAACAGTCTTGTCGAAACTTTCTTCATAATAAATAGGACTCACGAAACAAATTAGTAAAAGAAAATCTAAATATTTCATTTTCTTGTTTGAAGAGAGAATAGCTTAGCGTAGATAAGCTAACTTGCCCTGGTCTGTTTTGATTATAAATCTCAAAATGAAAGGATGACCATTAGCTGACAACAAGTTTTTGTGTTAGGCGACAAAAATCATTGATTGAGGCAACATGCATAGGCCACTTAGACTGCAGACCGTCCATAATTACTGTGGAAGTACTTGCCATGTTCTGTAATTAACGTGTAAGAGAAGCGCTCGTGGTCGAGTTGTAGTTACTCTTTTTTTCTGATCAAGAAAGTTAAGCAATGTGGGCCGTGATCAGAACCCGGACGGGACATTGCTATAGCTAGACTATAGTGGCACAACAACTAGAGCGTTTCCGTGCTTTGGGTGGCGCGTTAAGCCGTTGATCCCGGCCTGTCAATGATAGTAATTAAGCCAAGTCAGAGGCCATTTGACGGCTTTGAACTGTGACATCCAGGCTGGCCACTAGCCTCATAAAACCTTGTCTAGGTTTTATCGCCTAGTTTAGTTTAGTCGCCTAGAACAAAGCTAGGGCAATGATGATGATCGGCTTGTAAAATTAGTTTCAAAACTGGCCACTGTTCCTTGTCATGTCATGAGCCGACACGCGTCGTCTCGTGAGACGACGCTGGACCCACGTCGTCTCGTGAAACGACGCAGGCCAATGAAGCGAAACGCGTCGTCTCGTGAAGCGACACGTTGTCTCGTGTAGCGACACCCGTCGTATCACGAAAGCATGGCATTTACAAAAACGGTGCTTAAGGAAGGCAGCCGTATGTGGCAACATACGTCGGTCAATGAGACGACGGTTATGACGGTGCCTAGAGAGGCAGCTGCGTCTCGTCACTGGACCCTAAAATCCGAGCAGAATTTACAGTGTTGCACGAATAATCATTTTACAATGACTTCGGTAATGACGGTGCCTAATAGAGGCAGCTGCTTCTCGTCGCTGGGCTAAAAGTCCGAGCGGAATTCACAACAGAACGAGAAAACTTTAAAAAAAAATATTTCACCAGGCACGTGTTACTCGGCTGAGATACAAAAGCGTACTGATCAAAGAACAGACGGGCGCTTGTGACGGGCGTGGGGAGGGACCTTAGTAACCAAAATTGTCGCCACAGAGCGCTGCAAGATATGAAATCTGAGTGAAACAGGCTGAGATACGGGAGTGTAATATCAAATATGGTTCAAGCGAAGGCACGAACACCTAAATATAGATATTTTTTTTTAAATATGGTGATTTTTGTAAATACTCTAACAGGCCAGATGCAGCCCTATTGACAAGTGTTTTAAATTTATCAAAAAGCCACTATCTATCTAAAAGGACCACTAGTCCCACATGCCTTTCGAACATTGAAAATCGCTCTAATTGCCATGCCCACAAACGGTTACCCATCTGAAATCTGAGCTATATCTACACCCAACGTTTTCTACCGACGCGAAGTCGCTTTAAGGGGCTGATAAGACCTAAATACGCTTCACTTGAGCAGGTTTTTAACGAAAAGTGATGAACGTATGGCTGTGAAAAAAAATTATGTGATAATTAAGCATCTTTACAAAAATATGGCCGAGTCTGAAACTCGATTAAATATATTTTGTACGCCATAAAAAAAATCCAAAGTTACCTTTGCTTTTTGCTTTTAACCCGTTTTTCTTAAGTTATTAATCTAGGATTCTAAAATTTTACACATTATTCAATATACTATGCATAATAATATAGCTGTTTAATAATTAATATTATGGGTACAGATTTTGAGAAAAATGCAAAAATGAGCGAAAAATGAAAAACAGCGCGAATCCGCTCCGTTCTAGCACGCGCATTCTGCCCTTTGTTAGAAAGGGAGGTAATTCAGGTCATACGTGATCTCAAAAAGAAGTCTTATAGAATACCCGAAGAGATTTACTATTTGGTTACTTACAAAGTCCTACGCAGAAACAGAGGCTCTGCTAGTCGTTCTGTCATAAATATATATAGAAAGAAAGAAAGAAATATTTATTTGTTGCATTAAAGTATCTGCTTATATTTGTAATTTATAATACATACTTCTACATGCGCGCGTTTCACACATACACACACACACTCACACACACACACACTCTCACACACACACACTCTCACACACACACACACATACATACACTCTTATACATATGTATTTTTTTGTAGACTTTCTTGCATTAGTTATTTCTAAAATATTTCTTTGTCTTACTTACTTTGTGTACTGTGTCGACTTAAGTATTCACTAATTTGTATCCTGATTAGAGTGGTGTAGACCTGGCGACCTGTATCACAGGTTTTTTTACCTACCACAGGCACCAGCGATCCACAACCAAGTTTGTAACACAACAGTGTTACTTGAGTTTTGTAATGGTTGTGGTGAAAAATAATCATTTTTATTTTTTTATTTTATTTTTATGAAATCGAACCTGAGACCCTTATTTTCACAAAAATGTGTTCCCGAACCGAGCAAAGCCATTACCAATGTTGTAATGTTAAATGTGACACTGTGTGAAGGTAGACAAATAAAGTCAGTTCGTATCCGAGACTCGGTGGTTTCACTTCATGGTGACAGCGGTGCTATGAAATTTAAATAAAATAGTTATTTTAATTGCACTAAAACGTTAAAAAGTGATTAGTTGTTGTTAAAATCATACTGTGATTAAATAAATATGGAACACGCACGTCCACCGATTGAATTAGTGTTATCAGGCGGTCCCGCGAATCGTGCCGACGCGTGGAGAAAATGGCTGCGTCAATTTAAAGTGTTTTTAAAAGCATCCGGTGTTGAAAAGGAAGATACCAGTGTCCAGGCTAGCTTACTGGTCAATCTCATCGGCCCAGATGGCTACGACGTTTATTCGACCTTTAAATTCAAGAAAGAGGAGGATCGTGAGAAGCTAACCTCATTAATTGAGTTGTTCAATAGTCATTTTGCAACAAAGACTAATACAACTATGACGAGATTTAAGTTCTTCACGAGAAGCCAGGAAAACGGTGAGAGTATCGACGATTACGTAACAGCTCTAAAGTTGCTGAGTCAACACTGTGAATTTGAACATTTAGAGGACGGGTTGATTCGAGACCGGATTGTATGCGGTGTCTACGACGGTTCAGTGCGGGACAGATTATTGCGAACGGATGAACTCACACTAGATAAGGCTATAAAAATATGCCAGACCAGCGAATTAACTAACGAGGATAGTCGTGAGATCGACGGAGTGAAGGTGCAGGCGGGATCCTCTCGCGTGGACGCCGTGTGGGCGCGCGGGAACCGACGAGGCGGCGGCGCGCGGCGCGCCGGTCGGGGGCGCGGCGGCGGGCGCGGACCGCTGGCTGGTGGAGCGAGCGCGGCGGCGGCGCGGGGCGGCGCGCCGGCTGCGGGCGCGCTGCGCTGTTGTATGGCTTGCGGCGGGGCCGGCTGCGATGCGGGCGAGCAGTGCGCGGCCAAGAGTGCTAAGTGTTTTTTGTGCGGTTATAAAGGGCATTTTAAAAAGATGTGCGGTGTTCATAGAGCTAGTAAAGTGCATATGTTGGAAGAAGAAGAAAACGAAGAAGATGACCTGTTCTATATTTCCACTTTAGAGGACATTCACGGATACCGTAAGGACAGCAAATGGTATGAGACTTTGTTATTATTTGGTAGGGACATAACCCATGTTTTTAAACTTGACACTGGTTCAGATTTGAATGTTATATCTTTAAACGATTTTTTAAAACTTGGTTTTAAGAAAACAGACATAGAATCAGATAAAACAAGGGCTCAATCCTTTTGTGGTAATTTTATAGCGATATTAGGGTCTTGTTCAGTATCATGGTTGTATAAAAACAAATGTTACAAATTAAAATTCATTATTGTAAACAGCGATTGTCAAAGCATTCTCGGGAAAGAAGCATGTGAACAGTTAGGAATGTTAAAAAGAATATTTTCAGTTGATATTGATAGTTACAAAGACTTGTTTCAAGGGTTGGGAAAAATACCAGGTGAGTACAAGATACCTATTGCAGAAAATGCCACTCCTAGTATATGCCCAGTGCGGAAAATACCAATGGGTATTAAAGATAGACTATTGCAGGAGTTGAACCGTATGGAAAACTTAGGCGTAATTCGCAAAGTGACACATCCTACAGAGTGGGTAAACGCGATTGTCATAGCCCCTAAAAAAGACAACACCTCGCTGCGTATCTGTCTCGATCCGCGCGCGCTTAACAAGGTCATACGGCGCCAGCACTACCCCTTGCCGACGGTGACCGAGATAGCCGCTCAGCTGCGCGGTGCGCGTTACTTTAGCAAGCTAGACGCACGCTCCGGTTTCTGGATGGTGGCGCTAGATGACGCTAGTGCGGATCTCTGCACGTTCGGTACGCCGTTCGGCAGGTACCAATTTCTGCGTATGCCGTATGGAATTAACTCGGCGTCAGAGGTCTTTCACGCCAGGGTACGTCAGTTATTAGAAGACCTGGATGGTGTGGACTCGTTTATTGATGACATTATTGTGTGGGGCTCTAGCAAAGAGGAGCACGATTGTCGCTTAAAGAGCCTATTACAAAGAGCTAGAGAGGTGGGCATAAAATTTAATAGTGACAAGTGCCAGTATGGTGTGCAGGAGGTAACATATCTCGGGCATACCTTTAGTGGTGAAGGAATGAAAATTGACACTTCGAAAACAAAAGCGGTTCAGGAAATGGCTACTCCGTCTGATAGGCAAAGTCTAGAACGTTTTCTAGGTATGGTAAATTACCTATCAAAATTCATACCGCATTTTTCGGAAAAGGTACAACCTTTACGCACACTTCTTAAAAAAGACTCTGAGTGGGTCTGGAACGTGAATCACGACAACGTGGTCGAACAGCTGAAGCGGGAGGTGTGTTCAGCGCCTGTGCTGGCACTGTACGCGCCCGAGCAGCCGGTGCTATTGTCGGTAGATGCCAGTGCGCACGCTTTGGGCGCTGTACTACTGCAAACCGGGCGTCCGGTTGAGTATGCATCAGCAACGCTTACCAGCACACAACAGAGATATGCGCAAATTGAGAAGGAGATGTTGGCCATCGTTTTTTCTCTAGAGCGTTTTCATCAGTACGTATATGGGAAAACAGACGTAACTGTTGAGACTGACCATAAGCCCTTAGAGAGCTTATTTAAAAAACCGTTAGATTCGGTACCCGCAAGACTGCAACGAATGATGTTACGCGTGCAGGCGTATGACATAACCGTGATATACAAGCCAGGTAAATACATGTACGTGGCGGATGCGTTATCGCGCGCCCCGTTACCGGAATTAATGAGTGAAGACGTATCTTGTGACGTAGAAAGTCAATCTTGTTTTTTATTAGAAACGGTCAGGATTAGTGATAGTAAACTAGACCTTGTTAAAAAACATTCTATCACTGACACAGAATGTCAGTTATTAGTAAATTACATACAACACGGCTGGCCGTCAAATAAATACGATGTACATGAACGGGTACGCTTTTACTGGGACTTTAAGGAAAGTTTGCACTACATAAACGGGGTCTTATTTCGAGACAACTTAGTTTACATTCCAGAGGGGCTACGCGGAGAAATGTTAGCGCGCGTGCACGAGGGCCATTTAGGTGTAGACCGGTGCAAGCGGCGCGCGAGGGACATCATGTACTGGCCGGGGATGTCGCGCGACATCGAGATGATGGTGCGCAGATGTGGCACGTGCGCGCGCACGGCAGCACGGCCGCAGCGTGAGACGCTCATACCGCATCACATACCTGAGATACCGTGGGCTAAAGTAGGCTCGGATATTTTTGAATACCAAAAGAAATATTTTTTAATTTTAGTGGATTATTTTTCTAGCTTCATTGAGGTATGCCCATTAAAAAATATATGCTCGCGGTCTGTCGTTTTGGCAATGAAGGACCAGTTTGCGCGTCATGGCATACCAATGGAGCTCATCACAGACAACGGTCCAGCCTTCTCATCCAAGGAATTCAGGGAATTCGTAGACTTATGGGGACTAAAACACACCACTTCGTCGCCAAATTACCCACAGTCGAATGGAAGAAGCGAACGAGCCGTCAGGACTGTTAAATCAATACTAAAAAAGTCGCTGATGAGCGACGAGGATTTCTACCTTGGTCTTTTAAACTACCGGTGCACACCTAAAGACGGTGTAAGCAGCCCTGCACAGCTTTTAATGGGAAGGAGGCTGAACACGCGTCTACCGGTACATAGTGACAAGCTGCAACCAGAGCGTGGTAACAGCGCTGATTATCACAACATATTGCTAAAACAGGCATACACCAAGCAGCATTACGATCAACGAGCGCGCGACCTACCCGCGCTGAAGGTTGGTGATCCGGTCCTAGCGGCAAACAGCACAGGACAAAAAAGGGAAATGCGTGTTGTCGGAATAGCACCACAACCACGCTCGTACTTTGTGGCAGACGACAGCGGAAAGCCATATAGGCGAAATCGAAGACATCTGATGAAAATTGAGCCGGAAATTGTCCAACCTCTATCGTCACCTACTACTCAGAAGACGTATATTGATGGTGAAGACAACTTTTACGCTGACGAGGATGGCTCTGGCAGTGGTGACCCTGAAGTCACTGCTGATACAGAATATTTTCCATCAGAAGCATCTCTTTGTAACTCATCAATGTCTGTGTCGGGGATAGACCCGTCATCCACCCTGTTCCCGCCAACCGCGGCTCTCCCTTTGCCTCGACCCCCGAGGGCGGCGAGGGCAGCAGCTCGCGAAGCATTCAAAAATATTACGAAACCCAAATAAAAAATATATATAATATGATACTTACAAATGGGAAGCACTTTATGTGTGTGTATGTATGTATATGTGAAGAAAATATTATAGAAACATAATATATACCTATTATACATACATATATAATGTTTTTAAACCAAATACAAAGTTTTGCAACCAAAATATATATATGTTTTGCATATTCCTACAATAGGTACTTATTCACTCGTACTGTTACTTAGGGCTACTACACTCTATATTATGTTACCAATTTTTTATTCAAACTAACTTGTTTTTTTTTTTTGTAATGATATTTTTTTTAAGAAAACTGCAAATAGAAATCGAGTTTGGTAAAAACCATTTCATATTGTTATACCGTACATAGGTACCTTCGATTTCCAAAACTTAAATTTTATCATTTGTTCAAAAATTTGTTGTGTGGAGTGGTGGTCTGTACTTTGTGTTTCATGTTGCATTAATACTTGTGAAAAGAGATTGTTGCTTAAGCTTTCAAAAATTAATAAGGGAGATGTTGTAATGTTAAATGTGACACTGTGTGAAGGTAGACAAATAAAGTCAGTTCGTATCCGAGACTCGGTGGTTTCACTTCAACCAATTTTAATTAGTTATAATTAAAACGCCGGGTGATCATAATTCATTAGGCCTGTTCTATTATGTAGGTGTTTGCAGCCAAATGGATCGCCCTTTGTGCCAATAAATGGATATTTTGAGCTAAAAGTAGTTTTTGAAGTGAAAACCTCTTTAGCGGCGCTTGGCACTTTTTTAGATGGGTAAAAAATGTTAAACTCGCGTCAGATGTCGCGTCAGATCTGTAGCCTGATCGAAAAAGCGTCAACTGTCAACCGTATTGTTAATACGATACGGGTTTTTATTCAGTGACATCAAAGAAGTACCGCGAGCAATGGCTCGATTGACCCTTACAAAAAGCATATTATTCAAAAATGTAAGTTTTCACTTCTCCTGGCACTCCCGGAGTGCAACCCGTCCTTTCTTACTTTCGAGCGGAGCGAGAAAGTTATTGTATTCGTGAAAAAAAAAGTTTCTAATTTTCTAAAAATGTGTTCTATATCACTTATACATCATAAAAAACAAGTCTCCTAAAAATGTCCGTCCGTCGGTCGGTTGGTCGGTCGGTCCGTCGGTCCGTCGGTCGGTCTTTACGTCACGCTTTGGCCTAGCGGCTAAACGAATGGTCCAATTGACACCATGTTTGGAATTTAAGAGTTTTATGCAAATCCATCGAAGGGTTCTAAGTGGTTTCCTGCTGGCTCTCATTTTGAGGGTAGCTGTCATACAACGAAAATGAAAAATTGTAATTTTCGCAAAAACGGCTCATAAAATCTTGATGAAACTTAGCATGACCAAGCATCTCCATTTAAGGTATTTGCGGCAGTATCAATTGGTCTCTAGAAATTTATATAAGGGGTGTTCCCTTACTACTAAAATTTAAAAATGTGAATTACTCAAAATCTCTGACTAAAAACGATAGTCTGAATATTTTTCTATGCGTGTATCGTTATGACTTGTATATTTGAAGAGAAATCTCTTCTTAACTGCTAAACATTTGTTTACTCAATGGTCCATTCTTTCGTATAATAGAATATACAAAAAAAAAAAATTTTCTTCTACAAGGGCTTTAATTTTAAAATACACTCAGATTCAGAAACAGACAATTACGATTTACTAAACCATTTTCCCGGCTAGTAATAAAACCTGGCATTCAACGGTACCTACAGATGATTGCTTTTTGCAAAACTGTCCGAGTGTAAGTCAGACTCCCACATCGAGGGTTCCATACCATCAAACAATACCACGGGTCAGACAAAATTTCTGCGAGAGTCCGAATTCTTGATTTATTGCTCGTGGTATTTCCGCGTTGTAACCCTGGTAGGTACCACTCTTTGTCCAAACCGCCCGATTTTTTTATTTGTTGCTTTATTAAAGATAACCCATCACAATCATACCGATAGAGTGAAAACAAAGAGACGCTAAAATAACACGTTTCTTGTGCGTGTCACTCGACTTTTTTTTTACATTTGTTTAGAATATTCGCTATCATAACACATCACATAGTTATTATCTTCGATTATTCGAAAGTATTTAAAAATATATATTAAAACATATTTAAAAAAATACTTAAAATAAAAATTTACACCAAAATTACAAAAATACGAAATGTTAAAATTGACCTCTCAATGAATGAGCCCTTAGAATCCCGATTCAGAGCAAAAACCTCTGTCGTTTATTTAACACATATTGTGAAAATAGACCAGCTAGCCGGTCTAAAGGTCAGACCAAGGAGGTTTTAGAAGCAGCTCTTTCTGCTAAGGAGGGAGCCATAAGCGTATCACTTTCTTGCGAGGGACCTCCATACAAAAATGTATGGGATTTTATCAAAACCCTAAAAACGTAAAATTTTTATCTTTCTCTCTGAGAAATATGTGACATGGGACTAATCAATGCTAATACCACAGTTTTTCTGGTGAAAACACTTACCATTCAGGAAAAAAACGGTGTTAAAAATCACACATAAAATGGCTATTGCGGATTATTTACGCTTCCGTTCTTATTATTAATGATCAATTCACAAGTAAAAAAAGATATACTTTCACTTGCGCAAACAAAGTTTGTACTAAAACATTAGATTTTAAAAGATTTCTTGATTTTTGTAAAACTTAACTGAGTTTTTTGACCGACTAGCATGAACGACAGTGAGACGCTTTACACTTCACTAGCTCATACAGAATATGTATATGGCGGACTCTATATTTTTTACTCTGAGGGTCAGACGGATAGGCAAAAGATGTGGGTTTAGTCATGGGTGGCTTCCTAGCACCATCCCCCGAGTTCACTAAGTCGAAATAATCATTGAAAATTCATGAAAATCTAATAATATAAAATTTCCTAAGTAGTTTAAAATTTTTAATAACTAATTTAGGGTTAAAAATTTACTAAACTAGCAAAAAATATGACGTCATCGTTCAATTACTTTTCTGTTTTTTCAAAAGATATCTGTTTTTCGGGAGTTTTGGTACCAACACTGATGTATGGCAGTGAAAGCTGGGTATGGCAGAAGAAGCATGAAAGTAGAATTAATGCAGTGGAAATGAGAGCGCTAAGGAGCATAATTGGTATTAAATTGAGTGACAGGATTAGAAATAGTGTGATAAGAGAACGGTGTGGCGTAAAAGAAGACGTAGTGACCAAAATCGAGAAAGGGATGCTGAGATGATTTGGTCATGTAGACAGGATGAATGAACGAAGACTGACGAAAGAGATCTACCAGGCGAGAGTGAATGGAAATGTTGGAAGAAAAAGGCCTAGGCGAACGTACCAGGACCAAATTCAGGACGTTCTGAATAAAGGCCAGGTTAAAAGTACCCTAAACCGACGAGCATCTATGAAAGGATTAATGAAAGTACAGGAAGCAAGGGAAGTATGTCAAGATCGTAGCAGGTGGAGGACTGTGGTCTCTGCCTACCCCAACGGGAAAGAGGCGTGATGTTATGTATGTATGTATTAAAAAGTAGCTCATTTGACTAGCTTATAAACTCGCGGTTTGGTTACGGGACCCTAAAAAAATATTTTCTATCAACGTACGTCCACAACAAAATAACGGTGCTTTATAAAACAAAAGCTCGCAGAAGTCTGTCCTTCAATTAAGCGAAATTCTTTGAGAATTTTCTTAGAGTAAAGAATTTATATCACGACAAAGGAATTCTCTGAAAATAGAGGAAAAGAAGTGGGGCGTTGCCAAAAGTAGTCGCATCTTTTAAGAAATATTTTTTCTTAAATTGTGGTAAGTTGCAGAAAAATTCTTTAAAGTTATTTGTCTTTTAAATGTATAGCTGACACTTCCTGTCAAAAAACACAGAAGAACAAGAAAACCACGAAATTGACTGTGCAAAACCGGCCAAGTGCGAGTCGTACTCGTGAACTAAAGGTTCCGTGAACCTGTCCACCACAGATATTTCTTTTTTTTGTGTAATGGGCTAACTCTTGACCTCGATCTAGTCTTGAGGACCAGAGATGAGGTCGACGATGGAACGAGCTTGCCCAGAAGAAGCGCTCGCAAACTCGCGACTTGAATAGATTCGGGTTATACTCGTAGGAACTTTATGATAAAAGACAAGTTTCTTGAAGTTTTACGATCTAAAAACATAAGATCGTAGTCATGGCAACCCTTACGACTCTTTGGCCCAACGTTGCGTTGGCCAAACTAAAACAGTGGATTCAGACTATAAAACAACTTACCTTTACGGAAAATTGGTCTAAAACGAAAAAAAAACATTTTACCTCCCAAACAAAATTTGTTCCTTATCAGCAGGTGTAGTGTAGACACTAGATCTACGAAAAGTTGAATTTTCGCTCCACTATAGGCACCGATTTCATGAAAAAGTGCGATCTCCTTACATCTCGGAGAGATGTGAAGATATGATATTCAAAAGAATCTCAAAAGACGCGTATTTACAAGAGCTATAAGGTGCAAAAAGAATCATTCAAGAAAAACGAAAAAAGTTATGGCCGAAATACTGAATATAAATCATTTTTTTCCAACGTTTTGATTTTGGCGTTCGATATTTTGGAAACGAAGAATGATATAAAAAATTTGACATAACAACCTCTGGACAATTTAGTTAGCTACAATTTGAGCCTAAACAAAGGAGGGTTTGCCCTGTAGCCTAACCTTTTTGAAAAAAGTCAAAAGACAGAACGATATTTTTTTGAATTCCGTAGATTAATTTCCAATGTGCTCGATAGTCGTGTTAGGCACAGAATCTGTGAAATTTTTATCCCACGGAACATAGGTCGAAATAAGAAAAACCAAATTTGACCTTCTATTCAAAATGCGCTCTCAACTGATGTAGTTTCTATGGGAGATCAAAAATTTATTTTGTTCTATGAACTATGTTCCTTGGGAAAAGTTGTTCAGTTTCTCACACCTTTCCGTTACACGCTGTATAGTGGCGTTGTTTGTTCTCAAATTGTCCGCCTTAACAAAAAAGTCGTTGGAACTGTAATAGCACCGCCCTTCTGTCACTGACATGTCATCCAATAAATCGTTGTCGCTCTATACTGACGTATGAAAACTGGCGAAACGCAAAAGTTTTTTTTTTATAACAATTTTTAGCAGTTAAACCGAATAAACTTTTCTTTCTTTCTTTCCCTGCGCGTAGGTTTCCAAAATCTTTGTTATGGGAATTAAGTCAATTCAGAAAAACAAAACATTATATATTTCTATAAATTCAATAGATGGCGTTGACCAACCATGGCCTTAAAGAAAGACAAATAGAAAAGAGAAATATGGCTAAAATTAATAGAAATGTACAAAACAGGACCTTTCTCATATAGGTTCTACAAAATTAAAGACTGTTTTTAAATACGTCTTCAGATTAGTGATATACCGAAAGCGAGACAAATTCATATTCTTTCTGGCTTAGCGCTTTTGCAAAAAAGAGCTATTTTTGGCTGTATAGGTTACGTTTATTGAATAAACAGTTTGGAAAAAAAACAGGAACCGTTTCTTGTCAGCGCCATCTATTAATGATTTGTGGAACTACGTCCCTTTAGCTGTCAGAAAACTTCTCATTAGCTAATATGACATTGACAGGTAATAGCTACAGTATTATCAAAGAATTCGGACTCCTTGCTCCGCTCGGAATAGAAGGAATACGATTTTATTTTACTATGAGATGACATCTGCCATTGTGTCCCAAGCTGAAATGTCAAATCATCAAACGTGATTTGACAAGCTCATACAAAATTTATAGAACGACGCCTATGCCGTATTTACAATGACTGAATGAAAGTCAGAATACCTTTTTAAGGTGTACAATACTATACTACATTATTTTGATCTATCTCGTAGGGTTCAGCAAGCGTTTGCAATGTAAGTACAGTAAAATGTGTTTATTTACGACATCACATTAAAAATATCTAAAAGTATCAGTGTTCCTCTACTATATATTATGCATGTATTATACATATAAACCTTCCTCTTAAATTACTCTATCTATTAAAAAAAACCGCATCACAATCCGTTGCGTAGTTTTAAAGATCTAAGCACACATAGGGACAGACAAACAGCGGGAAGTGACATTGTTTTATACTATGTAGTGATAGTGATTTTGCTCTTAAATTGTCTAATTCCCAGGTTCCCCATTTAGATTTTTATCACATGCCAACAGATTTTTGTTGATCTCTAAGTGGCTTGTAAAGGAGCTAGCTGTCTGTAGTTTTGGGTTTGGGTGGGTTGCGAGGGTGGATGGATGGTTTTATGCTAACCACTAAAGCATCTGTAAAAAAAAATAATAAGCATTGATTCCAAGATTGTGGAAAAACCTTCTTCCTTCTTTCAATCGACTGTTCTCTACTCTGGGCTTAGAGACAAGCGGCTTGCTACAATCGCCAACGCTAGTAGAATAGAATGCAAATTTTTTTCCTTAGTCAATGAAATGAATGTATGGGATTGACATTAACGAAATGTTGCGTTACAGCTAATGTCGATGCCATAAATTTTTATTCAATTTAACAGGGTGTAAGGGACGGTGTACCGAAAACTGAAAAGGCGTGCTTAGTCAACGATACTGAACAACTTTCTCAAAGAAACATTTTTTGGAAATGAAAAAAAATTGCTCATTCTGGTCAAACAGTTTTTAGGGAGAGGTAATTTTTTTTTTCCCAAAAATGTTTCTTTGGGAAAGTTGTTCAGTTTCATTGACTGAGCACGTCCTTTCAGTTTTTGGTACACCGTCCCTTACACCCCTGTATAGCGTTTGCGATAATGGAAAGCCACTTGTCTCAGGTCCCTGAGCCTCTTGTTGCCAGTCTTTACCAAAAACATGGAGTTCAGGTCCCAGAACCTCTTGTAGTCTTTACCAAAAGCGTGGAGTTCATCGCGCCATCTGCGCCGTGGTCGGCTTTGATGCTTGTCTTTCGGCGGATGCCTGATCGTTGCGGAATCTTATTACACTTTTCAATACATTTACTCGAAAAACGTTCTTACAAGGACGTAAACATTACTCGTTAGTAGTTACTTACCGAACTAGTGCGGTAAGTATAAAAAGTATAATACCAAGGAGTTTTTACACTGATCATAAAAAAATTGTTTAAAAATAGTACAGTGACTTTTTACTTGGGTGACGACTGCCTGCCTATATTAAAAATAAAATGGAGAGTACCAGGAGAACATAAATCGACAAGAGGCTGACAGTACCCATGGTTGGTTCCTTTACCAAGTGTATTACTTATACCTGTTTTCTCACAAATGTATTGAAAAACTTCGTAAGAAACACGTCCGTAAGGGTTATGACAAACTCGTGCCGATGGTAAACCCTCGACTTCGTTACGGGCTTACAAAACGTCAACTCGTTTGTAACAACCCTACTTCCGGAACTTGTATCTTAAACTACTATTATCTTTGATCAACGATTGCTGCTGAAAGATTTCTGACCTCCTTGCTTCGCTCGAAATACCTTGCTACTTTATTTTGACATCTTCCAACATTTCCCAAATTTATATGTCAAATCATCAATGATCACTAGGAAATATTCAAAATAACCCGTTAAATCCATAGAACGACGCCTTCACTTCACTACTTTATGACAAATTATTTCTTAAATCCTTCTTTTAATTACCCTTATTTTATGTGTTGCTGCTCAACAAATGACACCATAAAAAGAGGTATAAGCCTCTTTTTTTTTCTCATTCGCTTTATGGCTTATGAAACTTATGCATGGAAATTTCATATTTAGCACACACAGAAACAGAAATAGAAATGGTTAACTCATCATAACATCCCATAAAACGTCCACTACAGGACAACAGGGAGATCCCTCTAGAATTCTAGCTTTTGCTGGAAAAATGTAGAGGGGAAGTACCATAGTCACCTCGCTTGTTAGCGTTACGGCTGGCACCATGGACCGCGGTTGTAGATGACCGCAGTAAGTAAGATGTTAGATACAAAGGAGGATGCTGCTGCCCATCCTCCAGCTTATAACCCTTAGTCGCCTCTTACGACACCCACGGGTATGTAAGGGTTGGTACTATTCTTTGCCGGCACCACACGGGACTATATTGATGACTAATGATTTACTACCGGCTTATAAATGTTTAGATATTTTACCATTTTATTTTTTAATTATTGAAATTAATCCAGTTAATATTGTTACATTAACATTTTCATGGAGCGTTGGCTCTCTCTCTCGAATATTTACAGACTAAAAATAAAAAATAAATTAAAAATGAAATGCGACTCTTCTCGTGAAAAACTTGCTAAAGTAATTTGGAACTTATTTGATAAAACACAGTAATGCTTTTTGCACGGACGCTCTCCGGATTGCGGCTAAATGGATCAAGAGTGTCACTGGCAGCAGCAGCCGAGTGCAGTGCAAATGCAATTATTTTGACGAAATGTTCTGTAATCATACTGATATTTTGGCCAATATGGCTTCATTTAAATTACAATTGATGTCAATTTTGTAATTTGAAGCTTAATTTCAAAATCAATCTTAACCTGTAGAGCCCCGGTGTATCCCGAAGGATACAGAAGAGGATCGAGTTCCCGCGCTTTATATTCTGCCTTATTGCGTCGAAACTATGGTTTATTTTGGTTTGGTGTGTATAGGGCGTAACGACCTATTGAAATCACCTTTCGAATGACGTATAAACCATAGACTAAAGTTGGCGGGAATCGGACGGATGACGCGCCAAAGTTCAAAATTTTTGAAAATCTTGGTCACGTGGCATTATCCGACCGATTTGAGTCGGTCAATGGCGGCCGGGGTTCAAGGCCATAATATACGACCGTAAAAATTCGCAACCCTCTTTTTAATTGCATAGATTATTGCGAATTTTTTGTATGATAGGGTCAGTGAGGTTAAATTAAATCATATTTTAATTTATTGGTTATTATATTAATGAATGTAAACTTACCCACAAAGAGTCCGAATACGAGCAGGACAGCCATGATGACAAACCAATTTTTCATAACACACATATATTTCTAACACTTTTCATTTCACCCCTTAATTAATAAATGTCATATTCCATTTCACACTTCATTTTATTTTTTAAATGTTTCACACAATTTTTGACGTTCCATGTTTGAAATTTTCCGGGTTTTATTTCAAACTGGCAGGTAAAAAGTTTTCGGTCCAGAGAATTTCGGGGATTCGCGTTCCGAATTCAAATATCGCGCGCGAAGTAGTGCGGGCTCCGATTCAGCTGGAAGCTGACTGCGGCACAGCCTCCCGTACCAACTGCGTACTAGGAGCCCCTTGCGTCTCCCCCACCCCTCCCACGCCCTTATCGCGATCCCATAATTAGATAAATGTCATTGCTGTTGTCTGTGAGTTTTTTGCTTTTTGCTCCCCCACCAGTTTTGTCGGCCAATGTAATAGACTGTTACAGACTCCGTCCCGTTCGGGGCTCATTTACGTAAAATGTGTTTGTGTACGAACGTTGTACGAATCACATCTTCACATGTGTGTAACACAAAAATATTCTTTTAGGAGAGCGAGAATATGTCGTACCGTATTGCTTACTTTATGGCATTTCTATTCCTTCCTCTCAGGGGTTGCATTGTTTTTGTTACGTCTAAAATGAAATGTTTATTTTGTTTTGAAATTGTTTTTCTTGCTGTAGCCATTTTGTCTTCGGTAGTACTTGTCGTTACTTTTTATTATCTTGTCGTATTGTATGGAAGTCGATACGACGTATTCAAAGTTTGAATACCTTTTTCAGTTGGATTGGCTCCCCGGAGGTATTGATATTTAACTTTCTTGGAGAGGATATTTATTGTATTGCATGTTTCGACTTGCTTTAACTTAAGGATATCACTGATAATGGTTATTTAGATATTGGTTTGTACCTTGGTATGAATTTTTTACAGTACAATCACACAACGATCCTTTCTTTTCACAAATGTGTTTGATAGTTAATAGCCAACAAAATAGAGATTTTGCTAAAAAGAGATAAACTGTGAAATACCGTTCAAAGTACATGTCTAATTTAATTTTTTTAAATAGTGTTTGATTGTTTGTTTAGTTACAAATAACTATAATTTACTTTGACTATGACCGCTGTTTGTATTTTTTTTTATATTAAGTAAATTTTTGACATGTATTTTAATGCCATAAGGCATTTCTATTCCTTCCTCTCAGGGGTTGCATTGTTTTTGTTACGTCTAAAATGAAATGTTTATTTTGTTTTGAAATTGTTTTTCTTGCTGTAGCCATTTTGTCTTCGGTAGTACTTGTCGTTACTTTTTATTATCTTGTCGTATTGTATGGAAGTCGATACGACGTATTCAAAGTTTGAATACCTTTTTCAGTTGGATTGGCTCCCCGGAGGTATTGATATTTAACTTTCTTGGAGAGGATATTTATTGTATTGCATGTTTCGACTTGCTTTAACTTAAGGATATCACTGATAATGGTTATTTAGATATTGGTTTGTACCTTGGTATGAATTTTTTACAGTACAATCACACAACGATCCTTTCTTTTCACAAATGTGTTTGATAGTTAATAGCCAACAAAATAGAGATTTTGCTAAAAAGAGATAAACTGTGAAATACCGTTCAAAGTACATGTCTAATTTAATTTTTTTAAATAGTGTTTGATTGTTTGTTTAGTTACAAATAACTATAATTTACTTTGACTATGACCGCTGTTTGTATTTTTTTTTTATATTAAGTAAATTTTTGACATGT
Organism: Athrips mouffetella; assembly: GCA_947532105.1. Classification (NCBI taxonomy): domain Eukaryota; kingdom Metazoa; phylum Arthropoda; class Insecta; order Lepidoptera; family Gelechiidae; genus Athrips; species Athrips mouffetella. The sequence continues at coordinate 2,298,540 of OX383969.1, read as the reverse complement.
ATTTTAAGTATAAAAAATACTTTTTAAGAATTTATCAGAGTTGATTTTAATTTTTAAGGTTCCGTACCCAATAGGTCTTAACGGAGCCCTATTGCTGTCACTCACATGTCCGTCTGTCTGTCCGTCGTCTGTCCCACAGGCTTTTTTCTTGTCCTCGATCTAGTCTTGAGGACAGGGATGAGGTGGACGTTGGGACGAGCTTGCCCAGAAGAAGCCTATTCACTCGCGACATGCATGGGTTATATGAACTCGGAAACAAAGACGCAGCTAGAGAATTCCACTCTTTAGCCCTGAGCATACTAAAAAATGTTTCGAAGCGCTTTGTGTGAATGTGTGGAATATCAACCAAGTGTGGGTGATATCCTGCGGTGCGTCTGGTACTCCCTATAGTAGAAGAGGGATGGTGGAATAAGCTCATGGAGCTCTTGAGCACACTCTCTGAAGTAAAATCTGTAAAAGACCGACAGACATGCAACCTTGCGACGGTGGGCCAGATTGTTAAACTTGGTTTTCACCAGCATCTCATCACCAGCTTCTTGGCTCTGCGATCTATCCAGTCAAATGCTTCTAGTTTTTACAGCTAAACGATGTGGGCTGCAGTAAATTTTCACAGTACACAAGCAAATAATATAAAGGGTGTAGTAGACGGTGTACTCAGTTACTGAAAGGGTGTGCTCAGTTACCGAAACTGAACAACTTTCCCAAAGAAATATTTTTAGGAAAATGATAAAAGTTTTTGACCAATTCATACAAATTGTTCAATCAGAGTGAGCAATTTGTATGAAGAGGTCAAATATTTCTTGAATTTTTTCAAAAAAAATTCTTTGTGGAAGTGGTTTAGTTTCGTTAACTGAGCACGCCCTTTTAGTTTTCAGTACACCGTCCCATATGAAAGGATTGATGAAAGTATAGGAAACAAGGGAAGTATATCAAGATCGTAGCAGGTGGAGAACTGTGGTCTCTGCCTACCCCGACGGGAACAAGGCGTGATGTTATGTATGTATGTACACCGTCCCTAACATCTTGTATAATATTACGCTATCGCGGTACAAGCATCTTGTTGACCCAAATAAATATTTTTAATGCCTCCAATACAGACAGAGGTGGAGTAAAAAAAAACCTACTTATCGTCGTTTTACTTGTTATGTAGACGTAATGTATTTTTGTTTTAAAAATATTACAAAATAAAATTTTATTCCAAAAAATGTTTATACTCCTATTGCACTATGAACTTGTTGGTTAAATGTTTTTTGTTACGTACGTATATTTGACTAACCCCTTTTTTTTAATAATCAATTTTTTGCGGTCAAATTTGGGATGCGGGTGGCGGCACGCCACTGGTACGGAACCTTAAACGACACGCACTTGGCCAGTTTTTTAACTCGTAAGTCATTGTTATAATAATATCGTCGTTAAGAATTGTCCCCCCTTGTCCTAAGCAATCCTGTTCAAAATCGGTTATCTTGGATTGTTCTGTAGCCCAACCAATCTCGGTCGTTTACTTTACCACTAATTTCCGCCATTGTGAGTCCTCTTTAAGACCCCTTTAAAGAACACTTGTGCCTCTGTTACTTTCCGACCCTATCCATTAGTTTCTAAGAGTCGATCTGTTAAGGTGTCACCACACGTCGTTATAACGATCGATGCGTTAAAATTATTTATATCTCGTAGCAACATTCTAACAGTAAATCCTAATTAAAAAAAATATTTGTTGTAAAGATTGATTTTGACAGTATGATCATTATGTTTATATTAGTCCATTAATTAAATAGATTTTGGATACAATATTTTATTTCATGTTTATTTTATTCCGGATCTAAGCATGAAACAAGAAACAAATAAACAATGAACATGTATGTGAAGTATGAAAGTTTAAAACAAATTCATTTCATTTCTCGTTAGTATTAAATTTTTAATAAGTACTTTAAGGAAGAACGGAGCCAAAAAAGAGGTTTCCACAAAAAACAACATTTTCAATTGTCAACTGTTAGATAATGCCTTTAGTCGTTAAGTCCTCCTATGTACCTTTGTGCATGAAGTTAAATAAATAAATTTAAAAAAGAATGATTGTCAGTTAAACAATCATGTTTGTTTGTTTAGGTTTAAGAAATCTCTAACAAACAAAGAAAATTTCCTACTACTCTGCGGATCTGATATCTACTGGTAATTCAATTGAATAATAGTCGTCGATCCATCGATGAGAAAAGCACTTTTAGAAAACGAACCTTCTTAGGAATAAGCTGTTTTTATCCCCCGACAAGATCAATATCGACTATTATTCGGCTTGAAACTTGACTATCACTTTAGTTATCGGTCCACCCATAAGAGAACACCCCACCGGGACAAGAAATCCGTTTACAAAAAAAATCTCAGCATAGATATAAAGCCTGGAATCATTAATTGCCTGTTTAAGCAACTCTGCTATTCAATAGTCGTCGATCCATCGATCGTGACTAGGTCTGGCATCTCACGAAGAAACCCTCTTACGAACAAACAATCTCTCCAACTCTCGATATAATCGGCTGGATTGATCGACTATTATCAGGTAGGTAAGTACTCCTAGAAGAACACTTGATTTCTCCCATCAGAAACTAAATTCGATCCTTTTATTGTTATACTTGGAACTCTCTTCTCTTTCCGTAAGAGCTTGCTCACACTTAGACGAATCGTGATTCGTTATTTTTTTTTGACGGAAGCAATGCTATTTAAATACCCGTGTTCACCGTGTTCACAGTTTCACACTCATTCGTGTTTTGTGACGTATTCGTCATTTTTCACGATGCGTGATGCGTGTGAACAAGGGTATTTAAAAGCATTGCTTCCGTCAAAAAAATTACGAATCGTGAAAATAACGATTCGTGAAAAAGCACGATTTGTCTAAGTGGAAACAAGCCCTTAGGGTTGAAAGGTCAACGACCAGAGCCTAGAACAAAAAAGGCATGTCCGAACAAGCAATGCAATCGTATAAACCAAACGTTACGTAAAAAAAAATTAAATGGGGAAAACTGGCCCTTTGATGTGGTTGGTATTGAGCCTGCTCCTACGCCTCGGGCCGCAGGTTCAATCCCCGCCCAGAGCAAACATATTCTGTGATAAACACGTGTGTGTATTTGTTCTGTGTCTGCGTGTTATTAATCTATTTATTTATGTTTAACAGTCTCTGGTTCTCAGTCTGGGTTTTGCATTGTTTGGGATCAGGTGACTTTGTGTAAATCGTCCCCAAGTATTTATTCTAATGATAAACTTTATCACTATCACTATCAGATAAAGATATAAGATAAAGATATATTGTGATCTGATATTCAAGCGAAACACATTGTACGCACGACTCGGGGCCCGAGTCAAGTTGCTTTTTACAATCGCAAACGCCAGTAGAATAGAATGAAAATGTATGGGATTGACATTAGCTAACGAAATGTCACGTGACAGCTTATGTCAAATCCATAGAGTTTTATTCTATTCTACTGGCGTTTGCGATTGTAGAAAGCCACTTGACTCAGAACCCAGCGCTACGCTACAAACGCTTGGAACCAGAGACCCGCTGAAGGTCAAAGTGTTTCCACCGACGTGCTGCCATGTGTACGATCCGGCTCTTAAAATGTGGTTTCTCGCCGTTTTTTTTACGCTGCCAAAGCATACATCTTAAACGATAGGAGACTCGCTCTATTTGTTCTACAGTATTCTACATTTTCAAAGAATCTACATTGATCGAATGAATCTGGGTATCTACTCTCAAACTTTGATTGGACAGTTTGTATGGAGAGGTGGATTTTTTTTTATTTCCGAAAAGTTTTAATTACTGAAAGTTGTTCAGTTACGTAGACTGATCATACCCTTTCAGTATTTGCCAATCTGTCCTTTACAACCTGTATACTATACTATAGGTATACTACTTCGATACAGTTGAATTCATAACTTTTTACATTGGTAATAGGGTAGAATATTATTTGGATGAATTGTCAAATTGGCAGTCTAATGACTGCCAATGCATCCTACCAAATCCAACTCTATCATTACGGTACGAAATTATGAATTTGCATGATCCAAATAGTATCGTATCGATATATCTAAAATTGAGTAGGTAACCTATCTATCAAACTTAAAACTAATATTTAATGTTGGTTGCTTAAAACAAATCTATCTAAATAAAGTATAGCGTTTATCTGTCGGCTTCTCACATAGCAACTTAACTCCCAAATGAATCAACGTATTTGCGGTTTGTTTTGTTTCAAAGCCAAATCAATCAGTCTGATTAGCTAAGTTATATTGAAATTGGTTCAGCCGTTTTCAAAATATATCGAAACAGTCATAAATGGATTTGGGTTCTCTGAATAAATTAATTTAATTATAATTTTGTGTGTGTCTGTTCAGGTGAAAAGAGATTGAAACGAATAGATTTTTTGTAAACACTGTTTATAAATTATTTAAACGTGAATTCCGAGATACGGTCGGTAACTGAACAACTTTAGTTATACAACTTTTGAAACATAAAATAAAAAAAATTTGGTCTCCATATAAATTGACCAGATCAGATTTTAATTTTTTTTTGTTTCTAAAAGTTGTTCACTTATATTAGTGGACAATTTAATATTGTATTGATAAAAAGCCGCAAATCGATATACGGGATTGCCGTTAAGAGCGGCAGCTCTTAAAAATATACCCCGGTAGGGGCAGCTATGACGTCATCAATTGGGTTTTTTGTATAGTATTTGAATTTTTTTTCTTCAGAAACTTATTGTGTGTGATATCAAATGAAAGGGCTTCTTATGCCGGTTCCAAAAATAGACTACATCATTACTTTTCGGCCACCTGTGTTGTAAAAACCTTAGAAATATTTTCAAAACATACCAAGTTTGGGCTCCTCCAGGCAGGAGACGGCTTAGTAAGTTTTTGTAGAACATACGCCAAATATCTCGTAATATACTCATGGCTAACGTCAAGAAGGCAATTTTTAAAACATGAATATTTACTAATTTTTTTAAATTTTTTAGGTAGATAACCAATCCATAACTATAGAACAATAAAGTAAGCTCAAAAAAACAGATTTAGAGTAAATCACATGTTTTAGTAATCACACGTTTAGTAATCACACGTTTAGTAATCACACGTTTTAGTAGTAATGGAACACCCCTTATATGAATTTTCACAGACCAATGGATAATGCCGCAAGATACCTTGAATGTAGATTCTTGAGCCGTTTGAAGATCGTTTGAGTCGTTCTAGCGCAAATTATAATCTTTCATTTTGGTGTAGGTACGACAACTACCCTCAAAATGAGAACCAGCAGATAACCTCTCAGTACCTTTCAATGGATTTGCACAAAACTTTTAAATATAAAATATGGTGTCAATCGGACCATTCGTTTAGCTGCTAGGCCAAAGCACCAACTGACCGGCCGATCGACTAAACGCCCAACTTTTTTTTTTTTTTTTATTTATTTATTAAATATTTTACAACTGAGTTTTACAAACTAAATATATCGCCAAACTGCGAAACAGTTTGTTGGCGATCAAATGCACTCTTTTAAAATTAATTTTAATCATAAATAATCATGCAACTTACAACTAAGACTTACAATTATTTATGTACAGTTTATGTGCTAGCAGAGGTGAATATAATAGGGGACAATATAGTTTTTAAGTTTCTTCCTCAATTGTGTTTAACAAGCAAATTTTCAATTTGTTTTTAAAAACTTTTTTGCTCATGTTTTCATCAGAAATTAAGGAGTTAAACAACTTTGGTATGATACACCGTCGAGTTCTGTCTCCATAATAATTTGTTACAAGTGGCTCTTCATATCTTTCCTTACTGTTGTTCTCAAATTGCGGTCATATGTTTTAGGTATCTTAAATTTTGAATTATTATGGTGTTCCAGAGCCAATAGATATTTAACTTTTTGATGTACAGGTAATATACAACATTGTTTAAAGAGTAGTATATAGTTTTTGTTACATGCTTTTTTACTTTTTTTAACTGACCGACCGACCGACTGAACGCCCAACTGACCGACCGACCTACCGACCGAAGGACGGACATTTTTAGGACACTTGCTTTTTATACATTTATATGTAAAAATATGTATAAGGAGCCCAGTACTCGTAATTAGTGTAAAATATTTTTAGGGCTGAACATACAAGTAATATTTAATTGATCACGTATGAAAAATATTTCAAAAATCAAAAGATAATACTAAAACTAGTAAAAAAGATATCCCCCTTTACATTACGCACTCTCACTACTCTAGATTACGTAAGTATACACACACGCCTGCCATTTCGTTGTACGCAGTCTACGTAGCGTGTGTTAGGGTGAGTGATAGATGAATGAGCATATAGCGCGCGTAGGTGATTGTGTTGTTAGTCAGCTGAACAGGATGATGTTTTTTACGATTAGGTTAAAGAGTTTATTCCTTTAATAACTCGTAAACTAACCTGCAGATATTTCTCATTTTTATATAAGTGATAAAAATCTTTTTTGTTTTAATTAGACCCACTTTAATTTTACGAATGCAATACCTTTTCCGCTCCGCTCGAAAGTAACAAAGAGGTCACCCGTAGCGGTGAGAAAGTACCCACTTTCTGCACACAGGCACGAAAAAAAAGTTACCCACACAAACCCTGCGCCACTTGTAAATAAATAAATAATAAAAATCTTTATTTTAAAGTTTGAAATAGTTTATTTTATGGTCTGAGTAAAAGATTCACAAAAATTATTGCATGGAATGTGTGATTCAGAAGGACCTTATATTTAGCATTTCTTCAGATGTTTAATTAACTGTTTGCTTATTTTAATCCCATTTTAAATTAGGTTCCAAGAAGTTTGCAGATCAAAACCTCTACAGAAATTTTGAATTTTCATTCAAAAAGTTCTCTAATTAGATATTTCTGAAATAAGTCTTGTAAATATGCTTTTTCATCTTGCTTTGTAAGCTAACAACGTAATCAAAGTTTTTTTAAAGTTTCTTACGAGCGATTTTAATATTTACAATTACTTAGGGTCATTGTCCACAAAGGTCATAGTGCCGGCAAAGAATAGTATAGTAGTATACCAACCCATCTTTACCTGTGGGTGTCGTAAGAAGCGACTATGGGTTAATGAACGAATGGGCAGCATCATCCTTCTTTGTATCGTATCATCTTACATTCTGCGGTCACCAATAACCGCGGTCCATGGTGCCAGCCGTAACGCTAACAAGCGTGGTGACTATGGTACGAGTACTTCCTCTCCACATTGTTTCAGCATAACCTGGAATTTTGGAGGCAGTTCCCTGTCCTGTAGTGGACGTTTCATGGGATCTTTGGATGAATTTAGGTAGTTTAGTTACATCACTATTTATGTAGTGACTGCTAACTTTATCTCATCAGTGTACGTACTGAGTGTTACCAATTATAAGTACTAAAATTATACAAAAAAATATAATTAAATAAAAAAATAATAATTTATTTATTTATTATAATAAAATTATTGATAATTAATTATAATTTATATTTTTATTAATTATACAGGGTGTTTAGGACAGCCGTCCGAATACTGAAGGGGCATGATCGATCAGTCAACAATACTGAACAACTTTCAGTGAATAAAACTTTCAGGAAACGAAAAAAAAATTGGCTTCTCCATACAAACTTCCCGAACGTGACAACGTCTTATTTATTTATTTTCATTAAAATACTACAAATACATTATCACAGGTATACACCCAAAACGACAATGCAAAAATATTAAAATATAAAAAATATAAATAACATGCCTAATTTTCTAACAATTTTTACATAAATATTTTAAAGTGGTCTCTGTGAACTTCACCAATGTACAATGGAAAATATCAATGTGTTCAGAAACACTATTTAATATGCTTAAGGCAGTGGTAATAGGTGCGTGCTTCATCAAGTTCGTTCTGCACGTTGGCAGAGCAAATGTCCGTTGTCTCGGTCCATGGCGCAGCCGTGTGTTTGGTACCTGAATTCCAATTGCTTCCTATATGATTGGATTATTTAATTGTCCACGGAATATTTTAAAGACGTATGTGGCTAGAGCCAGTCGTCTTCTGACCTCTAGTGAATAATAAATAGCCTACCATTCCTATGATAAACAGTGTCGGGTACATTAACGGATAATACGGATAGACTCCAAACTGTTTTAAGTAAAGGTGCCTCAGAAATTTGTTTTGTAGTTTTTCTATCATACCATTGTACTTTTCCTCTTGTGGGTTACAAATTATTGAGTTATTCTCTAGTTGGCTTCGCACTAATGCATTATATAACGATTTTAAGGCAGGTATGTTGTTTAGCTCCCTGGTTTGGCGTAAAACAAAACCTAATTTCTGGTATGCTTTCTTACATATCGTCACTACGTGATCTCGGAATGCAAGATTGTCCGTTATCTTGACCCCTAAGTCCCGTACGACAGTAGCCCGCGATAATAGCACCTCTTCAACCTTGTATTCGTACTTATATGGCTGCTTTGCACGAGTGTATGACACGATATGACACTTTGAAATATTAAAAGTTAATTTATTATCATGGCTCCACTGGACTACCCTGTCAATATCACTTTGCAGTTTTTTACAATCATTGGCGCCATTTATACCTACAAATAATTTTAAATCGTCAGCAAATAACAAACAATTCGAGACTTCAAGAACATTGGGCAAGTCATTGATCATCAAGATGAATTCTAATGGTCCTAAGTTACTACCTTGGCTAACGCCTGATGTTGTAAGAAAAGTATTTGATATATTTCCCGCATATTTCACATATTGTTTACGCTGGGCTAAGTAACTCGCAAAAAATTTTTATAGATCGGCTGTGAAACCCAAATTAGCAAATTTTTAATTATTATTAATTATTAAAAGCATTTATTCTTAGAAATTATAGTACAGATTACATATTTATCTTGCGCCAAACTGTACATGCAGAAGTATGTCGTTGTTGACCGTATCAAATGCTTTTCGCAAATCAAAATAAGCCACGTCAAATTGACCCCCAGTGCGCTCATCCAGGGCGGACACAGCATACTGCATAAAAACCATCAAGTTAGTGTGTGTCCCTCTGCCAGAACGGAATCCATGTTGCGCATCTGTGATAAATCTTTTTATACAAAATAGACTCAAATACCTTGGCAAAGGTTGACGGTATTGCCACTGGTCTATAATTAGACACGTCTGTGCTGGTACCACCTTTTGGAACCGGTGTCACCCGCGTTATTTTCCAATGTTCTGGATAAGTGGCTGTCTTTAAGCACTGGTTAAATATATGCCATAAGGGCTTAGCGAAAATAGATGAACAGTCCTTTACGATGTATGGTGGTATATTATCCGGACCAGCAGATCTCTTGGGCTTTAGACGTTTGAGACCTTCCATTACCTCACTCAATGACAAATAAGGCACATGTACTCTCTCAGTAAATGAAGTAGCTGACTTCGCTGCTGCATCCGCGTCTAAAAGAGGAATCTCCGGATCGTACACCGACCCAAAAAAACTCAGCAAAGGCACTTGCACATTCAGATTCACATAATTCTACACCATTTTTAGTAACTCGAGGCTTACTTCTCTTTGCTCTTTTATTCTTTACAAAGGTCCAAAAAGATCTAGGGTCCTCAGCAAACTGCTTCCCTACTCTCATTTTAAAGTTTTCATAAGCAAACTATTTCACGCTTTCCTATTGCACGGTACTGAGAGAACATTTGATAAGCATTTGGATGTGTTTTATTTTTGTAAGCTTTGTGCCATTCCACTTTTGTTTTTATATTGTTTATTATTTCCGCCGTATACCAATCCAGGTAACAGTATCTACTATCTAATGTTCGAGCTTGCTTTTTAGGTGTACAACTATTAAATGTCTGAACTCTATGGTCTATACAGGAGGATTTAAATAGTCAATAAATAAAAAGTACGGACACGAGGAATTCAAGAAAATTAAGTTTCCTCGTGTCCGTACTAGTCAGGACATTAGTACGGACACGAGGAAACTCCCTAATTATTCGACTAATAATTTCATAAAATGCAGTAACCGCATCATGCACATTGTTGATTTCGTAAAGGAAACTCCAATCTATCTGTTCTAAAGCAGCGTACAAGGACAGAAAATCACACTTATAAAAATTCCATTTATTTACTTTAGTTTGTTGGTCCCTATGACTATCACTTGGGTTTTTAGTAAACTTATTCGTAGCTTGGCAAATATTTAAATCAGGAGTACACTCTACAGTTATTGGTGGATGTTGAGGATCTGGTGGCACAAGGTGTTCGCTTTCACTGATAACAGATACATCGTAGTTGGTAAGGTTAGACAGCACCACATCTAAAATACGCTCATAGCAATTAGTTCATATTCATATTCATATTCATATATATTTATTGCATGCCACAGTATACAAAGACGGAAACATTACATAGAAACGGTACTTGTGACACCCTGTAAGGGTGTTGCAATAGAGACGCTAGCCAATTAATAAATATCTTATATAGCAATCCTTAACATTTAAATTAAATTACATTTACAATTAACAATTCAAATTCAGTAAAAACAAAACAAATTATTTAACCTAATTATTATATCTATTTTTATATTATTCATATTTTTATAAAATTCACATTTCAGATTTCAAATTTCAGACTTCACCAATATATACATATTTCATTAAAAATTTTCTTCAAAAAATTCGGTTAATCGGTAATAACTTTTTTTGATAAGAAATTGTTTTAGTTGTTTTTCAAATGTTATGTCCTTATCAATGTTTTTTAAATGGTTAGGTTAGGTTAGGTTAGGTTAGTTATCCCATTGCATTGATTAAATTCACAGAACGTTTCCAAATATTCATAATAGCAATTTATTTCTAAAGTTGCCGAGTACAAATTAAGGTCTCCTATTAAAATAAAGTTTTTATACTTTACACATAGGTCTTCAATCATGTGAAATAAGCGCATATATTCGATATCCTTGCTACTAGGAGGTATATACACTACACAGCAAGTACAGAGCTGTTTATTTTTTTTATATACTTGAGCACATACCGCTTCAAAAACAGCGTCGTGCAAGTAATTCGTTGGAGCCGGCTGCACGCACGAAAAAATGCGGCGTTACTTCGCTCTGAGGCGTTCCATTTAAGACTTGAATTGCAAGCGAGAGCGCGGAACGAGCGACAAAGAGGCACAATCGGGTACGGGTACAAAAAAAAAGAAAAGTGCAACCAATCCATCAGTATTTTCTTATGACGTTGTCACGTTCAACTATCGTCAGTAAACCAACTTTACAGACAACGGTTTTTTTTTTTCAAGAAAATGTCATGTTGAGGGTCATGTCATTGTACACAGCGGTTTTTTTTTTTCGAGGGGAAATCCATTATGGATACCCGGTCGCTGGGGGAAAGCGATCGGGTTATGTCAGACCACTGACTAAAACCCCCCGGTGACCAACTTCAGCGCATGACGGGTAGCTCTGGGATCTCCTTGGGAACGCGACCAGTGCCACCCTCGCGCGATGCTCGTGCCCTTCCTCCATTCTTTATCCTTCCTTACTGCAAGGCAGTAGCAACACAAGGTCACAATGTGTTACTACCTTCCGCTGGCCGCTTGAACGGGGTGATCAGGTTCCCCGTCCTGACCACCTGCGACCTGGGGCGCCCGCACCTGGGGCAAATTGGGGCGTACAGAAGTGGCTCTGCTATTCAGAGCCCTTCGTCGCCTCCTTCTTGCGGGGTCGGCTCTTTCCCGATCCCGCTCAGCTGTTTCCTTCCGGACCATAACAGTCTCGCAGAAGGTAACGGCTGCATCCCAGGAGCTATCTCTCTCTAACATCGCCTCTATTAGGGCCGGTGGAGAGAGATCTTGCCCGATTTCTTGGACCAGGACCTGCCGCTCGGAGCCCCAAGCGGGACAGTTTTCAAGCGTGTGCTGCGCAGAGTCCTGGTCAGCCTCGCAATGATGGCAACCCGCCGTCCGCTCTCTGCCGATCCTGTTAAGATACTCACTGAAGCAGCCATGTCTGGTGAGTACCTATGTTTTAAGCGGTATGTAACCCGACCCCTTCTCTCCAGCCACGCTTGAAAACAAGGCAGGATGGCAGCGACTACTCGCTGGCGTAGCGCCCTTGGCTCGTGGAGACGCTCGCGCCAGCGGTTTAACGCCCACTGGTGTGCCTTCTTCCGCAAAACCTCTACTTCCCTTTCCGGAGCTGCCCCATCACTCCTTCGTAAGGCACAGTAAACTTTGGAGTCCATGTCAGCTAGGATGTCCAAGGGCGGAAATCGAGCTAGAACAGTTGCCGCCTCAAAGGATATGGTTCTATACCCTCGGACTACCCTTATTGAGATTTGGCGCTGTACAGCGTTTGAATGCATGGAACCTACAAAATATTGTTTGCATTTTATTTCTGTCCATGCAATCACCATGCGAGCTAGAAAACAGTGACCTAACAATGTATGGACCCCGGGACACGGACAAAGTTCTCGGAATAAGTGGTATATAGGGTGACTTTCGTGTGGTGCCGGCAAAGAATAGTACCAACCCATACATACCTGAGGGTGTCGTAAGAGGCGACTAAGGGTTACTCGAGGATGGGCAGCAGCATCCTCCTTTGTATCTTACATCTTATTTACTGCGGTCACCTACAACCGCGGTCCATAGTGGCAGCCGTAACGCTTAAGAAGCGAAGTGACCATGGTACTTCCCCTCCACATTTTTTCAGCAAAAGCTAGAATTCTGGAGGGAGCTCCCAGTCCTGTGATGGACGTTTCATGGGATGTTATGATGAGGGTGACTTTTAATTAATTCTTGATAGCAAAAGATATGCATTTACTCATGATACTGAAAAACTTTTCCCAAGGAAAATAGGTCGAAATACGAAAAACCAAATTTGACCTCCCATACAAAATGCGCTATGAGCTGATGCAGTTTCTATGGGAGGTCAAAACTTGATTTCGTATTTCAACCTATGTTCCTTGGGGAAAGTTGTTCAGTATCAGAACTAATTAAAATTCACCCTATATATTAAGCTTTTTTCGTCCATTATACAGTGCTGATGTTTTAAGACTATAGCACGATGAATGCTATATGGAGCAAGTGTTTAATGTTGCTAGGTCGCTATGCGGCGTGCGTGGACACAGTTTTGTATAGTGAGAAAAAGGATTTCTATTCGTGAAAAAAAAATTGTTAAACATATTTTCTCAGAAATGTGTTATATATCACTTATACATCATACAAAGCAAGTTTCCCAAAAATGTCCGTCCGTCGTCCGTCGGTCGGTCGGCCGGTCGGTCTGTCTGTCATGCTTTGGCCTAGCGGCTAAACGAATAGTCCGATTGTTACCATATTTTAAATTTATGAGTCTAATGAAAATCCATCGAAGGATTGTTAAGTTATGATTATATGCATGGAATTACAAACTTAAGTTTGCAGTTGGTTCTTATTTTCTCTATAAACTGTTTGCAGCCTCCGTGATCTTATAGCTATGCCTTGCGTTCGGCTCTTGATCCGGAGGGTCTGGGCTCGACTCCCGATTGAAATGTATAAATTATTATAAAAAAGAAATCTGATTTTGGCCTCGGGTAAGTTTTTTAAGCAGTTAAAAAAACGGTATCATTATACAAAACAGCTTATAACAAAGTTTATCCATAAAATATAGGTTACTTTAACCTAACCTAACCCAACCCCTCGTCCGCATTGGCGCCATAATTCATATTTGGCGCGGTCCGTGGCCCGCGGTTATCTCCCGCCATTTGTCATCCAGGCACCGATATGTCGCAATTAAACAAGACTTTAACCGTTTCTGAAAACCACCATTTGACGTGGTAAGTAGTAGTTTCTTAAAATACGTAACAGAAAGTATTAATTAACACATGAGCTCTGATAGTAGCGCACACGTGACATCTGTACCCACGGTCTATCTTTTTTACTGTCTGAAGGTTCATATTTTTTAAATGTTTTTTTTTTACATGAGACGACATGATTATAAATTTCATATAAATCTATGAGAAGTAATTATTCGTGTGACAGTAAAATTCTCATTGTGAAACAAAATATATTTTTTTACTCACAATAAATAAAATAAATAAAAAATTAGCAAAAACTTGCTGTGTTGGTATTTGTGCTGAAAAATTAACATTCGATCGATAAAATAACTAAATGAGCGACAAGATATTGCTATGCACTTATGAAAATGTGCTTTATTTAAATCAAATGCGAACATCCTTTGAGTACTGAACCCTAAAACGAATAAAGGCATTAAGTGCGAATCGGAATGGCGCGCCGAGGGTTCCGATATACTTTTGTATTTTTGGAAGCAATAAAGTCCATTTTTAGGACCGCAAAACTAAATTTGTTTGTTAAGGTTATTTGCAGATTTCTAAAAAACTGCAACTTAGAAAGATCATTTTATTTTTGCTGTTATGTTTATATAAACTTCTGTCAACTGTAATTAACTCAGAGATTCCTTTCACAAACTTCGAATATAAGGGGTGGGGGGGATGGTATTTTTTTAACATTTTTCATCATAACTTAAAAACTAAGAAGCGTAAAAAAAATAAAAAAATATATTTTAGAATGTGCAAAAGAAGCCATTTTATATGATACCCCACTCGACCTAGTAGCGACCATTTGAAATCTGGCCCCCCTATTTTGGCCCCCTTCACATTAATAATCATTTTTTTTTTCAAAATTATTTCATTTGCAATTACCTAAGTTGGGCAACTATATTCTAAAACTATTCCAAATTTCAGGTCGATAGCATGAGTGGTTGCCGATATATACAGGTGTGACCGACAGACGGACAGACAGACAAATGCCCTAAAGTCGCACCTTAACGGTTTCTTTTTTTTACCATTTTGGTATCGGAACCCTAAAAACATAGAAATACAACGTCTATCGTATGATGCACTCGTCATCAATTTCAAAACGCGCTCGTTGGGGACAGAGCAAACATTCGGTCCTGCAAAAATCAACAGAATCAGACCCGATACGTGAGAGAAAACGGACCGCAAATTCTTGGTGATTCAAGCTACATAGATTCAGTGAAAAATCACACGTATGTTACAAGAAACTTTTCTGTAAAAAAAATATTGCTCGTCTACCCAAAGAAAAAAATATTTGAGAATTAATTATCGTCCGTCCCATGTGGTGCCGGCAAAAAATCGTACCAACCCATCTCTACCCGTGGGTTTCGTAAGAGGCGACTAAGGGTTAGTGAAAAGGATGGGCAGCAGCATCCTTCTGTGTATCGTATCATCTTAGATTCTGCGGTCACCAACAACCACGGTCCATGGTGCCAGCCGTAACGCTAACTAGCGATGAGGTGACTATGGTATTTCCCCTCCACATTTTCCATCAAAAGCTAGAATTCCGGAGGGAGCTCCCAGTCCTGTAGTGGACGTTTTATGGGTTGTTATGATGATGATGATCAAAACGATCAAGAGACTCATGCTATCTCGCTCACCACATGATGCGAGTCACGAATCATCAACGCAATTGCGGCTAATAACGTGAGTAAAAACTATCTTTTGGCCGAAGAACCACATAATTGAAAGGTATATAGTACTGTCATTTTGGAGGGAGCTCCCTGTCCTGTAGTGGACGTTTTATGGGATGTTATGATGATGATGAATTATCGTCCACTAAACTACGACGCACGGCCACTTAAGGGTGAATTTCCACCACTGCTGTCCTAGGGAGCTACGCTATGAGCTGTAAAATTCAAACTAAAAGGATTGGTCCATTCGACAGCGTTTTTGAAGAGCTAGAAAATTGACGAAATCTATTGTATTTTTTTGGTCAATGGGCTTACTCTTGACCTCGATCTAATCTTGAAGACAGAGATGAGGTCGACGATGAAACGAGCTTGCCCAAAAGAAGCCTACTCACTCGCGACTTGAATAGATTCGGGTTATATGAACTCGGGAACATAGACGCAGGCAGAGAATTCCACTCTTTAGCCGTGCGCATTATAAAAGATGTTACAAAGCGCTTTGTGCGAATGTGTGGAATATCAACCAAGTATGGATGATATCCTACGGTGCGTCTGGACTCCCGATGGTAGAAGGGAGATGGTGGAATAAGCTCGTGGAACTCTTGAGCACACTTCCTCCGAAGTAAATCCTATTGGTAGGAAATTCCCAGCTCACACTTGGCTCCCACAAAAAAAAATATTGAAAAAAAAAGTAAAATAAAAAAAATAAAATGGGGGTGATTTTTTTTCTCGTCTACCCCAACGTGTGGGGTGTCATTGAATAGCTCTTTTAAAAATAATGTGAGTTTTTCACTATATTTTTTCGATTTAGGGATCCGTTTGCGAAATATTTAGCGTGAAAGCGCAATTTTTGCTGGATCAAGTTAAACGGTTTTAATTGGAAATGTGACAAAAAAAGCAGTAGTAGTAAACGTGATGAAATTAAAAGGAAAACTATCACAGCTAAGTAGGTTTTACAAGTCCTTTGAAGCTAACGCCGAAAAACTGGAAATAATATAAATATAGTCCTCGTTGAGCATTAGGAGGTAAATGTGTATGAACGTTATGATATGACATACTTAATCAACATTTTTATCATTGAAAAGCTACTAACCTCTTTTCTGGCCGTGGCCCGACTTGCACTTGGCCGTTTGTTTTTAGGGTTCCGATACCAAAATGGTGAAAAAAAGGAACCCTTATGGTGCGACTTTGTCTGTCTGTCTGTCTGTCTGTCACACCTCTATATCTCAACAATCGACTTGAAATTTGGAATAGTTGTAGAATTTGGTTGCCCAACTTAATTGCACATTAAAAATAAACTTATGATTATTACTGTAAAGGGGGCCCAAATAGGGGGGGAGGGTGGGGGGCAAAAGTCGAGTGGGGTATTATTTAAAAGGGTTTTATTTGTACATTCAAAAATATAATTTTGTATTTTTTACAACTCTTAGTTTTCAAGTTGTGATGAAAAATGTCAAAAAAAATACCATTCCCCCCTTATCTCCGAAGTTTTTGAAAGGGAAAATCTGAATTAATTACAGTCGATAGAAATTTATGTATATATTACACCAAAAATAAAACTTAAGCGCTATTTAGAGGTAGGCTAATTTAGGACTCCTTATTATGATATTAAAGAAAAGTTACAGATAGATGTAAAACTTCGCAATTATATTTTTAGCAGAGGACACACAGTTACATGATAGTTTTTACCGGATATTTTAGAATTAATTAATTAGGCCAAAGTACAGAAGTGCGCGCTACAGAGATAAGGAGACGACTGGAGGTGGCGGGAAGCGCTCTACCGAAAGTGCTGATACCAAAGAGATTTGAACCTCGCTACGCTCGGTCATAGAGGGACCCGAAAATTGTCGGCTATAGCTTGGCTTTTTACTCATGTTAAGAGTCATATTAGAAAAAAAGAGATAAACATGTTTATGATTATCTACTTTCAAACGTCGCTGTAATTCTTTTTGACCAGCTAGAGATGTGCAGGCATTCGATATGACGATAGCGATAATGTAGTATATCGACTTTTTTTAAAACGATAGTATTAACACTCACACATTAAATATTGACGAGGCTTTGAGCAGACGTTAGAATTCAAAATTTTGTGACTTCAAAAAATCGTTGAATTTGAATGTTTTGTATGCTATTCACAATAATGTTCTTTGAAGAGAAATCAAATGAATAGAACCAAAATTTGACGTTGCAAAATGAGATACTCGACAGGAAACTACTTGCAGTTTTCACTATGTTGTCTGGAAATTGCTTTATGTTTATAATAGCGCACCCCAAACAGTTCATACATCAAGCGCGAAACCACAAATTGTCAGAATTTGAAAATGACAGAGACTTACGCACGTCTACGCAATACAACTAGACTCGATAAAGAACGCGGCAATCGCTCGGGCGCGGGTCGCGTTAGGTTAGGTTTATTCCAAGGAGTATATTCCAAGGGGTGCGTAGTGTTTTTTTTTTTTCATTTCTGTATTTATAGTTAATATTATTAAAAAAAGGTTTTCATCGGAAATTAATTAAGCTGCTTTATTTATTCTCTCAATTACTTAAAATGAAGAGTAAATGAAAAGACACAATAGTTATTTGTTATGCAAGGCAGCAAAAGCGTTATTTGGCGTGAGTGCCTTGTATTGAAACCTGATCAAGCGAAGGATTCTAGAATTGAACCACGAGCGAAGCGAGTGGTTCAAAATAAGAATCCTGAGCGTAGCGAAGGTTTCAAGGCACGAAACGCAAAATAACTTTGCTGCCGAGCGAAACACAAAATTTTTCACCTCACTAAAGCGAGGAAGCAGCCAGTACCGCAGCGTGGAGGTCTGCCATACTGCATCACGTTCGAATTTCAAAAACCTTTTGCCCGCTAGGGGCCAAAAATCGCTTTTGGCCGCAGAATTTAACCGACAAAACAAATGTTTCCGAGCTTTGGAGGTGAAAATAAAATTACAGAACGTTACGTAAGTATATTTAAAAAGTTATGAATCTACTAATAAAGTTACCTACTACCTAAAATAATTCTTATTTTTGTCACAATTTTCACTCAAGTCTCTCAGCAAGTGTTGTTTATTTAGTAGTTTTAATGCGTAGTTGCAATGCCACTGCTATGCTGTTTTACTTTATCTTTGAAACTTGAAGGGACCTGAAAATAAATAAATATCGACCAAACGGAGCCCTATAGTTGTCACTTCAATATTATGTCCGTCTGAGTGTCCGTCGTATGTCGCACAGATTTTATAGCCAGACTATGATTTAACAGTAAAAGCATCTTGTTGACCCAAAGCCATACGAATTGTCAAAAATGTTTTTAAATCTTTTAAAAGTGGGCTCTCCCATACAGCTAAATGGGGTCACAAAAACAAAACTTTAGCCTACACCATAGAATGGTGTAGGCTAAAATTTCACCCTCTATGATTATTCTGATGACATAGAAAAAGTTGTTAGTGATTATAAGGTCTATTATTTGACATAGGTTTTACTCTACCTTTCAAAATTTTGAGCCAGAGGTCTAGGGAAAAGTTGCATTGTCTTTTGGTGATAATGTTTATTATTATGTATAATTTACTAACAAATATTGATATTGATGAATCACGTTCTTTCTTTGTTACTATAATTCTCTCATTTTTAATATTACAACACAACGGAACCCTAAATATGCCAAGTCCGACACGCACTTGGCAATTTTTTTTATTACTTGGTAGATTGACTTGTGGCCATAACCCTTTACAGAGATCGTACTAGAAGAATAAAGTTAGCGTCTGATTTAATTCGATAACTTTTTAGACATCATCGATAACCACTATTTACATCTCTAATGGCGGATAATCAAAACCATTCTCGATATGTTTATATTCTTGAATTGTTCTTGAAATTTGCAGTATATTTCTTTGTGAAAGGGTTTTTTAAATTGAATTACCTAAACTTTAACACATCTTTTTTGCAAACTAAGCTTATAAATATTACTTACAAATGAAAGCATAAGAATTCTTCAATGTCCTGCTTCCTAGAGGAATGAGATCCGCATGCCGGTACTATATATGTATTGTTCAGCATTTAGGATTTTGTGTACAACACTTATTTGATTAGATATAAGTATTTTAATAACAGTAAAATTATAAAAACTACAGAGCCGGTTCGCTCACGACAACATCAAAACAAATAGTTTCATAGACGACTGAAAGTAAAGACAATGTCATACTATTTGGTAAGAGAACAATCAGAAAACTTTTTAAATTAGCAGGAGTGTAAAAAGAACCAAAACAAACCTGGTTCCAACTTGACGTTTCAAAAGTGCAACACTTGACAAGCCTTCAAATCCCAATACAAAACTATCTTTCTAAATTGCATAGTTTTTTAGAAATCTGCAAAAAGTAAAAATTGACTTTATTGCTTCCAAAAATACTACAGATATATCGGAACCCTCGGTGCGCGAGTCTGACTCGCACTTGACCGGTTTTTTTTATTCTAGACAGACTTCATTATTTTCATCATGTTGTTTTGTGTGGGTACCTCTTTGACACCTCTTTTTCTTTATAATGTTCTAAATAGACTTGGCTTAAAGGTCCTAGCAACCAAGCCATAAACTCCTTAAAAAAATCCAAGGCGCTTTGTTGTTTTGTGTACGCCTTTATTTAGAATTTCTTCACATTTTATAAAGAACGCAGGTTTCCTGTGTTGTGCCTTTACCTTGAGGCAAGATATCGCACAACAGTATGAGTGAGGATTTGTGCCTTTATCCAGGTACCGACAACCAGAGAATCAGGTACAGCTTACACTAGAGATGTGCTATAAATACCAGCTATTGATACTAGGTACTGAAATACTAGAACCATTTTACTAATAGCAATATATTAGGATTTTTGGAGGGAGCTCCCTGTCCTAAAGTGGACGTTTCAAGGGATGTAAAGATGAATTTGTGAGTGAAAAAAAGTAGTTGTAGACATAGATTTTGCTAGCTGTTGCCGATAGTGAGAGAAGAAATAGAAATGTAGATAAATTACTAAGTATCGATATTAATCATTAATAGTCACGTTTTAGGCAAAGAGTAGAGAAAAAAAAAGTTGTAAAAAATAAAAGTTGGCTCATTCAGTAGTGGCAATGAAGATTTGTCTTTATTCGGGTACTAAGAAACAAAGATTTTATACTCTGATGGACTTCAGAATAGCCATTTACACCCATTGACATAAAGAAAATGACTTTTTGTAGTTGTACTGACGTCTACGAACTAATAGGAGATTGTCAGCTCTCCTGAAAAATTAAAATCTTTATACTTAAGTTTACACTTAAAGAAATAAGTAGGTACTTGAATATCCAATATCATTAATTTATTAACTGATGTCTTACGAACTGATTCCTTATCCTTATTAAACATACTGATAATTGCACAAACATTAACAGGAAACAAATGCAATGGAATGGAATGGAATTCATGGATATATTTTTTATCATTTAAATTGCACGCACCTTGGATATTTGTTGCTAGACTGGTAATATTTATCTGAATCTACCTTCAATGGAACTGATTGTCATAGCAAGCGAACTACCTACATATAATTTCACACTATAGACGAGTGTTTGTTCAAGTTTATTTTATAATAACATATAGACGATGAATACCGGTGTCCGTAAAAACCTGATTAAGGTTTAGGAGGCGCCGTGTCATTAATTATAAGTTCAGAAATTGTAAATGATTTTAATTAAAAAAAAAAAATTTTTAAATCATGTTGTTTTTATTTATATGACTTACTTTTCGTTTTTTTCTATACTTTCTAAGTAACAATTTAAAATTAACAGTTACTTTTGAAACTGTTATTTGTTCGTCTCTATTTGGTTAAAAATAAATCGTATCTAGAGTTGTTATAAGAGAAATAAAAACAAATCCTTTCATATATTGTATTGCGTCTCTAGGAAAGAAAACTGTATAAAAAGAATCATATTTGACGTAGAAATATGCTTGCGTATCATATGAGGAAAGTCAAGTTACTTTGTAAAAGATAGTTATGTAAATAATGTATGTTTTTTTAGTGTTTAGATCTTCAAAAGGAAACCCTTAAGGCTGTCACAGACATAGCTATCACACGGCACACCCATACAACGTAGAAAATATTTGTATTTCTCGACTTCAAGTTTGAAATATTATATGGCTTTAAGTATTCTATGACACCACATATCTTAACATCCCATAAAACGAACAATAGTGAGCAGGGGATTCCCCCATAACCGTTAACGCCCCCGGTTAAGGGTATACTGGTTTTGTTTCTACGTGCTTGCTGCCGTGCGTACCATAGATATTCACCACTTTTGTTAAGTTGCGGCTGAAACAATGGATCGTGAAGGTTGGTAACTGCAATATAGTGATACAATACGTAGAAGGATGCCGCTGCACATCCTCTGGTTAAAAGCCCGTGGTCACCTTTTACGAAACTCTCTACTATTCTTTGCTGGCGCTATACATAACAACAGCAGCGCAAGAGACGATTTTTTCACAACAAGAACAAGAGCGTCCTCATGCTTTGGAAAGCTCGATTAGCCGTTGGTCCGAGCTGCTTTTAATGATAATAGTCGTTAAGCCACGTCATAGGCCATTTGGCGACTTGAAAACTCTGACAGCCAAGTTGGTCACTAACCTGAGAAAGCTCAATCTAGGATTGAGTCTGGTTTTCCCTCTGGGTTGCAAAAGTCAGACGGTAGTCACTCTGTGTAAAAACCAATGCGGCCCTCGTCAAAGCGGTCGGGAAGCCAACTCTGTAAAAAGCACTCGTAAAAATATAGTCAAGGCAACGAAGCGGATCGTTGTATGAAGACCCCCGCATTAAATCCTCAGTCGATGAAACTTTGCTGGGGTATCACACTACATGAGACAAACCTTCTTTAAAAAAAAAATAGGTACTTTTAATTGTTTCATACAAAAATTACAAAAAAATTATGAAAATTTTTTTATTGTGAATTTTTTTTTTTTGATATTTTGAATTCACATTTAATTCATGATTCTTTATCATCCTGTCAAATAAAATCTGCCTGAGAAATTAATGTTGGGGTCAACTGCTTCGTTGCCTACACTAATAGGGCAATGATGATGATGATGCTGTGCGGAACACTTAACGCGTAACTCCATATCACACCTGCCCGGTTTTGTTTTGTTATCTTTAAGGCGGGCGAGAGAAACTGTAAGATTTATATCATAATACCATTTTTGGTATTTTCTTTTACTGTCGAAAGATTTGTGAGAAAAATCGTGACAAATGTATCAAAGCCGAGATTTTTTAAATTGTTCAATGAAATTCTATTTACGAAATCTTTTTTCTTAAGATAAAGCACGCGCCGCGATTAAGCTTATCTCTAGTTTATGAGCGTCTTGAGGTATGTACGAGCATTGTATTGCAGTTTTGTGGTTTAAAGGTAGCGGGTTCGAATACAGTGAGGGAGGACACAAAGTGATATTTACAATATTGTTAGGTCACTAAAGTGATAATTAGTTGTCTGACTTGAACCATAAAGGAGGATGAATTGCAACGTCCTTCTGTTGTCGTAGCTACATATTGCGGTCACCAATAACAGGAGTCCATCTGTGCCAACAACTAATTTTTATTGCGCATCTTTGCATCTTTGAGGGGAGGTGCCTGTCCCGCAGACCCAATAAATAAGTTTTTAGTCACAAAACTTAAGGCTTGTAATAATTGTGTCTGAATCGGCTTACCGTCATCTATGATAATAGTCAGGATCAACGACTTTTTGTGGTTTCCGTAGCATTTTTTTTAACAAGTGAGCAAGTGAGGAGGCTTGGGAAAAAGCGGGGAGGCCTTAATCCAGCAGTAGAAGTCTTTCGGCTGATATGATGATGATGAGCAAGCGAGCATAAAAGTACTGTAGTTGTTGTGCCACTGCTGGTTACCTATCCAGGCTCTTACCACAACAAACTTTCCTTAACTTTCGTCATTGCAAAAAAGTAGTAGTAAGTAGTAGTTTTTAAGTCTAATGTTACTAACAAATATGGATTGTACTTATCTGATTTAAATAAATTGAATTGAATTGAAAAAATGCATACGAGCAACTTCAAACCTTGTCTGGATGGTAGCTACCTCAGATTTTTTTATGAAGAAGCCTAAAAGGGAACCGTAATTACACTTGGTATCACGATTCGAATCAACGTTCGTAACGACAGGATTTTCTAATTAGAACGAACCCTTCTCTCTCATTAGCAACCAATTCGTTGGAAGAAAACAGAAATTAAATTATAAAGGGCATAGAAATGGCATGTTACGAGTATTTAAGTTATCCTCTGTTAATATTTTGAATGTAGCCAGGGCCCTGAGACAAGTGGTTTTCTATTATCGCAAACGCTATAGAATAGAATAATAATTTGTAGGATTGACATCAGCTGTCACGCAACATTTCGTTACCTTATGTCAATTCCATAGGTACATTTTCACTCTATTCTACTAGCGTTTTCGGCATTAGAAAGCCACTTTGTCTACGGCCCCAGTAAGGATTATTATGACTAATAAGGATGTTGATAATAAAATCCCTGGTTCCCCCATAAAAAAGTCCCTGGTTGTCTGTATCCTTAATTAATACAGCTTTGGTCATGTACATACGTCTCTTTAAGTAAGTACAGTCAAAAGCACACTCCAACCCACGTCTACTCAACCCCTCCCCCTTACCCCCTTTTACCGCATCCCCTCTCGCCTTCCCTTATTAACCGATGGGTTGAGGGCATGCCTTCTCCCCTTCACAACCCATCCCCTCTCCCTACACCCCCTCCGCTCACCTCCCCTCAGACTCATCTAAAGCTCAAACATCTTAATAATAAATTTTAACATAAGCAGAAGCAGAACTGACGTTTACAGATCCGTCATTCCCAGGCGGGGTGCCGATAAATTTCAGCTTTAAGTATAGAGCAAAAAAGTCCATAATTGCAATATACCGCCTAGAACACTTTTATTTTTATCCATCGTTAAAAGTTTCAAAAAACATATTTCGTTATTTTTTTTCTCAAGCCGTGCAGTCCGTTGAGTGCGCTCAACGGACTGCATGCATGCGTGCTATGCATGACATTCGACTGCTTCTACAAAGACGTATTCAAGCGCCGCGGGTCATACCTACAGTGCAGAGTCATACAGGCCTAAACGACAGTTAACTATTATCTAATCTGTGACGTAAGTAGATCTAACAATAAGTAGAATACTGATGTCCCTTCTATGTTTTCCTCGTTCTGTAGCTCGGGCCCTTATTACGTCCTAATTAAAATGTAAACTGTGTATGTTAATTAAAATACAGAATAAATATTAAGTGTAATACAGGAACCTGCCTTCAATAACAATCAGTAGGGCGGGAAGCGAAATTAGTTAAGTTAATTACGCGATGGCTACATCTGTGAGATATAAGACGGAGTAGCAATGCTTTAAAATGAGGCTAAAATAACAAAAGTAATAAAAAACCTCTATGACCATTTTGTTATCTCTTGTAAATAAAAAAACGGCCTACTCGGACTCGCGCGCCGAAGATTCAGATATACTTACGTACCTATATTATATTTAGAAGCAAAAAACCGGCCAATTGCGTGTTGGCCTACATGCAGTATAGGATTCCGTAGTTACATTAATATTTCGCAAAACAGGTTTTGATTAAGGGGACATGTGCGGAGAATGTGGCCACTCTACAGCCAGGAGTCAGCCGACCGAGTGCTTGTGAGACAGCTGGAGTCGAGACGGCCTACAAATTTTAGGTCGTTCGTCATCCGCGTCTCCAAGTTCCAAGAGAGCGTGTTCCTGAATGCTGCATTTTGGCCGTTGGGAGTCGTATTTCGACGATATCGACCACCCGTATTCGTCAAGTCGACTAATAAGTTTTTAAGTTTATTTTGAATATGTAATATTAGGTTAAGGTTTATTGTTAAGGTTTAATATTAGGTTTAATATTAGGTTAAGGTTTATTGTTATGGGCCTTTGATGCCTGAAATAAATCTTTATTATTAAGTATTTCATAATGTCATAACATAAACTTTCTACTTCCTAATGCTCAGCGAGGTCTAATTCCTATCTGAGGTCCTAACGCCTGATTGCTATTGCAATTTTTTTATTCCAAGTTTTTCAGCTTTAGCTCATTATAACCTGTTAAGCCTTCTTAGCTGTGATATATATTTTTTAATTTATCATATATTCATTACTACTGTATTTTTTTTTTCACATTTTCGGTAACAATCTTTTAGATGGCGGGGGTGGACACTGGACTGCTACAAAAAATTGCGCTTTCAAGTAAATATTTCGGGAAATGATCTGGGCAGACTTACATTATTTTTAAAAGACCTATTTTACAACACCCATCACAATGCAATAGACAAGAACAAAAAACTTCACTTTCCTTGGGAGGTATCCTAAAATATACTTTTTTTTAACAATTTATTTTACCACTTTATCTGCATAGATGAAATGTATATCCACACTAAATTACGACTTTCTAGTACTAAGAGTCTCTGAGCCAAGCTGACGACAGACACAGACGGACATGATGAAATTACAAGGATTCCTTGTTGACTATGGAACCCTAAAAAGTTCCACCGCATAACTCAGTGCTATTTAAGATGAGATAAGTTCAATTTGCCACATTAAAATGGGATTGGGCAGGCCACGTGTGTCGAATGCACCCGGATAGGTGGGCCAAACGCGCCACAGAATGGGTGCCACACAACGGACGCCGGGGCAGAGGAAGGCCAAAAAAGCGATGGAGGGATGACCTGGTTGCTTTCGAAGAGGAGTGGCCGACGATGGCGATCGATAGGGAGGAGTGGAAACGTAGGGGGGAGGCCTTTGCCCAGCAGTGGGACAGCACAGGCTTAATTAAAAAAAAAAAAAGTTCAAATGAAAAAGATAACCAAATTATGCTTTACCGCTATACAAATCAATGCCAAGCAGATAAACCACGTTGATAAATAATAAAATTATATGTTTAATCCACCTAGTATATCTGTCAGTTATAATATCAATGGAACCAAAGAATATTATATCAGAAACAGTCGAAACTAATGTAATTTGTAGCAATTTCAATCCAGTTTCTATGAGACTAAAACCCAACTTGCACGTCAGGTTTATAAATTGAACATTTTCAAAACGTTGCAGTTTCTGGCAGCAGTTGTTGCGGATGACGTGACAGCTGGAAATGAGAAGTGGCCACTCGCAGAGGTGAGGTCAGCCAACTGTTACTATTCATATCTTGTGCTGTGTAACGTAAAACCGAGATATTTTGTGTACTTTTTTTATTTTCAATATTTATCCTCATTCATGTAATAAACAGTTTAGTAAAATTATTTTTCGAATAACCATGAAATAAAAAAAAAATAAGTCATCGAAGATTTGTATCAGTCTCTTTCTAGCAAAACGAAATTTAACACAGAGTTTATATGGCCAAAGTGACATGTGACGTCACTGTCCATTTCGGATCTCTCTGTCTTATCGGCGCGTAATTAATAGTTTTAAATGCTTATATCAGCCGTATTTCTTCATCATCATCATCATCATAACATCCCATGAAACGTCCACTACAGGACAGGGAGCTCCCTCTAGGCTTCTAGCTTTTGCTGAAAAAATGTGGAGGGGAAGTACCATAGTCACCTCGCTTGTTAGCGTTACGGCTGGCACCATGGACCGCGGTTGTAGGTGACCCCAGTGAGTAAGAACTACTGCCCATCCTACTGCCCATCCTCCCATCCTCCAGTTAACCCTTAGTCGCCTCTTACGACACCTACGCACGGGTATGTATGGGTTGGTACTATTCTTTGCCGGCACCATAGTCGACAGGTCTAATCGGCGTGTAATTAATAGTTTTAAATGCTTATATCAGCCGTATTTCTTAGCCGAATTAAATTTAAATTTCACTTTTTGACATGTCTACTACGGTATTTTCATATTTTGTTAATACTTAAATGCGAATATCCATATTTCCTATACTTACAGTTTTATTAATTATGTAAAAATTTTGTGGCAAAGCACTAGATTGGTCACCAACTTCTTAAACCCAGGTGATCGGCACGATAAAAAGAACAAAATTAGAAAATGTGACATTACCCATCCGAACCAGTGAACCGATTTTGGTGAAACTTAGTTTAAAGCCTAGAAAAAACATAGGAAACATTGTCACGTGATCGAAGCGACCAAGATAAAACGTTAGTTTACCTTTCTTATGTTTCTATCATAACTTTAGGGGAATAAAATTAAAATTTCAAACGTTTAAAATCAACATTTACACTCAGCGTCATATCATAACAAAATCAGTCATTCCATCCAAGTGTGGAATTGATGCAAAGTGGGCACAACACATGAAAAAGAGCAGAAGG
Source organism: Athrips mouffetella (assembly GCA_947532105.1). NCBI lineage: Eukaryota > Metazoa > Arthropoda > Insecta > Lepidoptera > Gelechiidae > Athrips > Athrips mouffetella. The sequence goes on along the minus strand of OX383969.1, from coordinate 2,270,762 downwards.
TTAAGTATTAGTTTGTTGTTTTGCTGCAGAAAATTTACATACGTAAGTAAGTTATTAAAATGAGAACCAAACGTTAATTGTTAAGAAAATGTGTTTCGTTAGGAGTCTTTATAAATCAAAAAATTCACAACAACAGATTGGACGAGACTTAATTATTTAGTTTTACATTTTCTCAGTAAAATAAATAAAATAACCTTTTTTTTTAGTTAGTTGTTTCTTACAAATTGCTGGAGAATTTGTCTGGCGTACTTTTATTTATTATTTTTATTTTTTGTTATCGTAATGTGACACATAATATATCTGTGTCTGTGTGTGTATCAAAACTACAACTCGGTAAGATTTGGAAAAAAGTATGCAGTCATTCAAAATCACTGTTCTTTTACAAGACAATCTTTTATCCTGAGCAAGAACTGATATGCAAAAAGATTTTAATGCATTGCACATAATACCATACTTATTGAAGGTTAATCGACAAACCACTTAATTCTGTATTAGAACTACAAATGCGTAAGGTTAAACCCTTCTTTACAACCATATGATATGTACAAAACCTTCTGTTTTTATAAACATTCTGTTCTGATAAGCAAACTCCGCTAAAGTTATTGCGCTTGCATAGTAATCAGGAAATTATTTCCCCAATGTTGAAGTTTAATAAACTAACAACTTATTTTTTTAAATCGTTTTATTCGACCAGTGAATTCGATGATAACCTTCTGTCTGTATGAAGCTTCTGTGCTAAAACTGATAAGCAAACTCCGCTAAAGTTACTTCGCTTGCATAGTAATGAGGAGGTCATTGCCTCCAGTGCTGGAGCAGTTTAACACGTCTTCGTAGTTTGAAACGTAAATGTTAACTTTGAAATTTTGTTTTTATTTGCACATGAGAAAGTAACGTTACCTTAAAAGAAGGTTTAAAAAACCACAAAGTTCAAGCGCGATATAAAACTTGACAATAATTCTTAAACATATTTTAGCTTTGTCATAAGCAGGGTGTAAGGGACAGCCTTCCGAATACTGAAAGGGCATGATCAGTCAACGTAACTGAACAACTTTCAGCAAATGAAAGTTTCAGTAAACGAAAAAAAAAATTCAGCCCCTCCATACAAACTGTCCAATCAAGTTTGCAATTTTGTATGGAGAGGCCGATTTTTTTTTTTCTTGAAACTTTTATTCGCCGAAAGTTGTTCAGTTACGTTGACTGATCATGCCCTTTCAGTATTCGGAAGGCTGTCCCTAACGCCCTATATAATGTAGCGCTGTAGCTACTAAAATTCTCAATGCGTGTACACACTAGGGTTTTCTTTTTCATATTATGTTTTAATTTTATCCAAGAATAACACAAACAGCAAAAACATATTTTAAATATACACATACACCATTACTTTTTATCACCCTAGGGTGTTTTTGCCCATGAAACTGAACAAGGAACATAGCTCGAAAAATATGGAAATAAAAATAGACTTCCCATATAAACTGCATCAGCTGACAGCACATTTTGTATCAGAGGTCGAAAATATTTTTTCGTGTTTCGGCCTATGTTTCGTGGGAAAAGTCATGGACAGATACACCTCTTAAAATAACCGGGGTGATAAATATGCGACAAAATCTAACCGTACATGTAATAAAATCACAAAAAGGATTGAAATTAATTGAAATGAAAAATAATCGTTATGACAGTTCTTTGTTTTCTATGTAGATGATGTATAAGTATCACTTATTCTATCTAGCTAGAGAAGTAGAGGACAGATTTGAACAATGACGAATGAATCATATTAATTTCATTTTTCATACGATTCTCTTAGTAAACGACGCTCTTAAATCTGAGATACTGGCATCATTTAACCAAGTTGTCCTTTAAACTTGGCTGGCGCAAGCGAACTATAACTACACATAAGTTTCACCAGTACAACTGTACAACTGTCTTGGTAATCAACGATCTTTGGGATGAACTTCGTATTTGCTTGCAAACTAGGAGTCTGTGTGCTTTAATGTGTCTGACTGTAGTGCTACTTCTGCGTCTTGTTCAGAATCGAGAGTAGAATCAATTTCACGGGTTTTTGACAAGGGTATTTAATTTTTGTTTCGAGTAGTACCAGCAAATAATAGTACTAACGTATCTCTAGCCGCGGATGTCGTAAGAGGCGACTAAGGGTTTACAAAGCGGACGGTGGTCAGCAGCGTCCTTCCGTGTACCGTACATCTTACATTCTGCGGTCACCAACATCCGCGGTCTATGGTGCCAGCCGTAACGCTAACAAGCGTGTTGATTGAGGTGCTTCCCCTTCACATTGTTCTAGCAAAAGATGGACTTCTGGAGCTCTCTGTCCTGTAGTGGACGTATTATAGGATGTTATGATGATTTTATTTTTATTATTAAAAATTTGGCCGCTTCTAAATATTTCTGTGGCTACGCGGTACATACAGTCATTACATACATAACACACAACATGTCATACTTAACCGAAAGGGTACAAAGGGTGGTCGCTAACGGCTTTGTCTCTTCTTCATATAGAGCCTCGTCAGGTGTACCTCAGGGCTCACATTTAGGCCCTGTGTTATTTCTAATCTTTGTTAATGATATAGTTGAATGTATTAAACATAGTAAATATTCCCTTTATGCCGATGACCTGAAACTATATCGCGAGGTATCCTCGTCCGATGATGCACAGTTATTGCAAAATGATTTGGAAGAAATCCATAAATGGTGTTTTAACAATAAGATGGAATTAAACGCAGGTAAATGCTGCCATATAAAGTTCACTAAAAAGAGAAAGGAAATTTCTACCCAATACTTTTTATGTGGAACTATTCTACAAGAAGTCGACCAAATAAGAGATCTGGGAGTCGTACTTGACAAAACACTGTCATTTATCCCTCATATCGACCAAACTGTGGCTAAGGCTTTTAAAATGTCCGGATTTATTAAACGAACCTGCAGAGACTTTACAATTATTCGTCCCCTGGTGATGTTATATAATTCTTTTGTGAGAAGTGTACTGGACTATGCATCATCAATTTGGAATCCTTTCTACAAAGTACACATAGATCGCATAGAGCGTGTGCAGCGTAGTTTTACACGACACTTAGCATTTCGCGACAAAAATGCATGTACAAGATGGAGTTATAAGTTACGACTTACTTATTTTAACATAATATCCTTGAAAGAACGGCGTAGTTTGACAGACTTATTGACCCTTTATAAGATTGTTAACAACAAAATTATGGCCCCAGACGTCCTAAGTCATATAAGCATTTCCGTTCCTCGCTCAGCTAATGTGAGAAGTTGTACTGATCGCCGTATTTTTTCGATTCGCAATAGTCGCACAAACGTGGGTATAAACTCCCCCCTCAACACAATGCTGTCTACATACAATCAGCTGTATAATCTCAAGCCTAGCATCGACATATTTAATGACTCCTTTGTCCATTTTAAAAATCTTATTTTAGAATGATTTTAATCAATTCATTTTCTGTCATTTTTTATATTACATTCCAAATTCAAAATTGTTTTAGTTGTTTGTTAGTAATTCATTAAGTTTCATTTAGTTTGTGATGAATTTTTGGTTTGTTGTTGGTAATAAATAACTAAACATAATTAATTATTGGTGAAAGATGTGTATGCCTGTAAGTGACATGTTGATAGAGTTTAAGTCCTATTAATTTTTTTTGTAAAATTTATGTATGAATGTGTCGTTGGTGTACCTATTTAAATAAAATAAAATAAATAAAAAATTACGGTGCATGAGCGATGAGGAGGGGAGGAAAGTGGGCGTGGCGTGCGCGCACGCTTCATAATGCACTAAAGAGCTTAACAATCTACTAGAACAACGATGAAAATTTAAAATAACAATATCTAGAAAATATTTGTTTTAAAATATATTTTTTACGGTAATAGATTTATTTTAATAAATATCTGTTTCACTTATTCCATTAACAAGTTGTATAGGGTAGAGACAGCTTTCCGAAATCTCATCATCATAATGTGTGGATGTGTGCTACACATATTCATTATTTAGATATTTGTCTCGACCGGGAATCGAACCAGGTACCTCCGGCACAGCTAGCAGTACCACTGCGCTACACATGCCGTATATAATCTAAAAATAGTACTCTTGCTTTATTGGGTTAGATACGTAATAAGAAATTAAATAAATGTAACATATTACTTCTATCACGAATAAAATGCTACGTCTCGTAGCACTGCTACGATATAGCTACGAAAACCGTAGCAAAACTGTACGTGTAAACACAATATTTCAAACTCAGCGTTCAAAATATCTACGTCGTCTGTGAAGTGCTCGTTGTATGTAGGCATGTATAGTAACTAATATTTGGTACAAACATGTCCTGTCCACGGTATTTATTAGGAAGACATAACCTATTTTATTCAGAAAAAAAAATATTTGATTATGTTTTGTTTTTGTTCGTACTAATATATATTTTTAATTATCTTATAATCGAATTATGTAATGATAACCACAACACAGGCTATGCCTAGAGTAGGTATCTTAGTAGTACAAATGTATGTATGTGGAATGTTTAATGAGTTTGTAATTTGTTTGTATTTTTTACTTACAGGGTGTAAGAGACAATGTACCGACAACTGAACGGGAGTGTTCAGTCAACGAAACTGAACAACTTTGCAAAGGAAACATTTAAGGGAACTGAAAAAAAATGTTGACCTCTCCATACAAATTGCTTACACAGACACTGATCGAATAGTTTGTATGGAGAGTTCAAAATTTTTGTTAATTTACCAAATATGTTTCTTTGAGAAAGTTGTTCAGTGACTTGGTCGTGGGTTTGTATGGAGAGTTCAAAATTTTTGTTAATTTACCAAATATGTTTCTTTGAGAAAGTTGTTCAGTGACTTGGTCGTGGGGTGTTACGGGACCTTTATAGTCCAGTCGCTTAACGTCTTATATCGCCAAATTCACCAAATTGCACCAAAATTTTTCCAGGTACTAGTTAGATACATAGCTTAAATTTTTGATAGGAGCCAATTCTTAAATTTTCAATGGATTTTTTTTTATTCAAGAATTGGCTCCTATCAAAAATTGAGAGCTATGTACCTAACTAGTACCTGGAAAAAAATTGGTGAAATTGTAAGGCAGCTAATTGACCGCACTATTAGTGCGTAAATAGAACTCGCTTGACCAATTCAGTGAACGCGTACGATTCAACAGAATCCTAAAAGTTGTGTCCACATTCCATGCGGTATACATACAACTGGTTAAGTAAATTGCGCGAAACCTCTCGAGAGTAACTATGGACATGAAAATGAACAACTTTTGCTATACGGGTTTTTCTTCTTTGTACAAATCGATCAGCTGACCGAGCAAATGTATCGGCTGAAAATCTGTGTTGCTCTTTCTAAGGGAAAATCTATCGCTGAGCCTAGGCCTTTTTGTCACACTACAGCACATTGTGTTTTTTTCGTTCTTCAGTTAGTAAAGTTCTAATCATTGTTTAAATGTGTGCTTCTTTATCAATGTACTTATGTGTTGGTGTCACAAATAAACGCTTTACGAGTATCTACCATATGTCTATCAAATCAGTATAAAATAATAAATTTTTGGAAAGCAAAATTACAAAAGTCAGCAGTTACAGTTGAACTTCATGTTCGGAGCAACAACACAAAAAGTCATGCGCAATTTACGTAACACGATGTAGACAGGTAATTTGAAACAGTATGGAAACGGGCTTAAGAACTACACAGAATAAAGTTAAAGTACTATCATACAAAACGGACACTCTTCGCCCCCCTTCCAATCCACCCCGCACCCCCGTGCGCACCCGCCCGCGAGATTCTCGTGGTCCATCTGAGGGCCTTTTGTACTGAATATGCGAGCCTACGCAACCTTCCAATTTCGAATTTAAAATTCACGCTAGATGCAGTTTCCGTGGTGTGGTACTATCACTTTATCGTATTTTTTTAAAGAACACTATAAAATATCCCCGTTGGAGTTTATTTGAACCATTTGCAACGTCACTTTATGGTTCAAAGTTAACCATTGTTCGACAGACGGTTCTCGCCTGTGAGCAGTTAAATACGGCAGACAAAACTGGCTGTCAGTGACCGTGGTCGCCCGCTTCGATAACGGTTTTGTCTCGGCGATAGAGTTTTTGATATAAAATGTGAATTGGTATGTTATTCGTTTCAGTCTAAAAAAACACAACTTTGCGTTCAAGGAAGTGACCATGAATACTTATAAAAGCCTGTTCAAACTTGTCTTGAAAAGATCGACATTGAATTTTTTGGGGAATACAGGAACGTCACCCGTTCGTTTTCTGAACACCAAGGCCGTTGCTTTACTTTTTTTTACTTTTTAAACACACCTAATGTTTAAGACGAAAAGACTTTTAGTTAAGTTATTTTCTTAGTTAAGTATTATCACGCCTGTAAGATTTGTTATAGCACGTCGCGTCAACTGTGTTGCGCTAAGATCTGTTTTTGTATGGCGTTTTCACTTTTGCATTACACTTGTTACTGCGAACATCGTTTTTAATTTTCATCCTGGATTAATTCCCGAACATGGTCCTTCGAGCCGGATATTTGTACCACCTGGATCAATAGCTCGATAAAGTGCTGTGCAAGTGAATTAAAGGAAATTATCCAAGAAATTCAACGTTGTTTCGTAGAAAGTCAACCACGAAGAGAGGTCAACCAAGGACATTGGAGTTCATCATACTAATTGAGGGAAGTGGCCCTTAGAATATCCAAATTATTACGTTCCCTTTATAATAAACCCATCACTCTTCAGGTATTAGTGTATAAAGTATAGCTTATAAGGTTAGTATCAACATTTAATTACGACTTTAGTGTTAGTGCATTCGTTAAAGGTAACAAAGTGAAGTAGGTAGGTACGAGTAGTACTTATTTATCGCAGCGTAAGATTTGAGTACAGATAAAGATCAAATTAATTTGATTATTGTAGATCGTTTTAATGCAGTTTCTCATGCATGTCATTATATAAGAAAATATCTACAAATTAGTATAAAAACTGTACTTAAAGCTATCATAATTTTCGCTAGCAAATTCTACCTACATTCTTACTAACCGGTAGGTAAGATAACAAATAAACATAGGTACTCATTGTAAAGGTATAGCTTTTATAAATCTTGTTGTTGAGAAATAACTTAATCAAAATAAGTTATGTTACATTTTCTTATAGAACCTTGATTTAAATTGATAAGTCGTTTGAAGTATACTCGGCAGCAAGTAAGTGGCATTGAACGGGTTAAAAAGATCAAGCGCCTTACTACGCTCAAGGCCAAGGTGTTGCCACTGATGTGCGGCCGTGTGTACTTATATAGATTTTAGTTTGTGCTTATCGTATGTTTTTTCTGTAAACATTTCAGGTTGACTTTGCCTGCTTCTCATAATGGCCGATGAAAACTTAATTCGTAAACGAGGATCATACAAAGGTCGTCTGACAACCTTCAGCAATTATGTAAATACATTAGACGAGACAAAATTGGAAGCTGCGGATATCAGTGAGTTACAGTTGCGTCTTAGTAAACTTGAGGCTGTTTACGACCAATTTGATGAAGTGCAAACTGTATTAGAATGTAGTACCGATAATGTCGATATTCAATTACAAGAGCGCGTTGCCTTTGAAACCACGTACTTTAAATGTGCAGCAAAGTGTCGACGAATGATAGAGACGTTTCTTCAAGATGGTTCTAATCGTACAGAGACAAATTCTCAGTCGTCTCGTAACAGTTCTAGTAGCCATAAGCTCGTTAAATTACCCACTATTCCGTTACCACGGTTCGATGGCTCGTATGGCAACTGGCTTGAGTTCCGCGATAGCTACCTTAGTATGATTCATACGGTTGAAGGTATGGACGCAATCACGAAATTTCATTATTTAAGAGCCGCACTAAGCGGATCGGCCGAGGTTGTCATACAGTCCGTCGAATTTTCAGCCAAAAACTATGAAATCGCATGGACACTCTTACGAGATCGATACGATAATAAGCGGTTATTGACACAACATCATGTGTCGGCCCTTTTTAGTATTGAGGCAATAACCAAAGAATCATCCACACTTCTTAAACGCGTTATTGATCAGATTAATAGAAATCTACGTGCTTTGAAGTCTATGGGCGAACCCGTGGATGAGTGGAGTACTCTTTTGATACACATGATCACACAAAAGTTAGACTCTAAAACGTTCCGTGAGTGGGAAGAGTGCAAAGGTAGATTAGACAAGGACAAACCTATTAAATTAGCATCGCTTCTGGATTTTTTGCGCAATCGAGCTGACTTAATCGAGACAATTGAATTTTCTCACTCTCGTCCAACAAGTGGCAACAGCCAAAATAAAAATGGTAACAATTCAAAATATGAAAACTATGATTTCGGTACAAGGCACTGACAATAACCCCCCTATATCAACGAAATTATGCCCTAAATGTAATAGTAATCATAATTTATCTAACTGTTCACAATTCCTTGCTTTGAGCAATGAGGCAAGATTGCAATTATTACCAGAATTTAAGGTCTGTTTCAACTGCTTCACTAAAGGTCATTTTGCCAACCACTGCAAAAAACCTGGATGTAAGATATGCAAGCGAAAACACAATACCCTGATTCATTCAACTGATTATAAAAATAACTTTTATAATCAGTCGAGTAATCAACCTCCGCCAACTGGTCAAGCTCAAAGCCAAGGTCAAAGTCAAGGTCGAAGTGAAAGTCAAGGTCAAAGTCAAGGTCGAAGTGAAAGTCAAGGTCAAAGTCAAGGTCAATTCCAAAGTCAAGGTCAAGGTCAACACCAAGGTCAAAGTCAAGGTCAACGTCAAGGTCAATTCCAAGGTCAAAGTGGTTTTGTGTTATCCGCTAGTATGACGTCATCAAATCAGTCCCTTCAGAAGGAAGTTTTACTTTCGACTGCGCTCATTAAGGTGTATGACAAACTTGGTCGTGAAATCGTCGCCCGAGCTTTATTGGACAGTGGGAGCACTTCCTGCATTATGACGGAGCATATGTGCAATAAACTAAACTTAGATATTTGTGCGGTCGACAAATCTTTAACGGGCATTAACAACGTGTCATCTCACGTAGGCAAAATGTGTCAGGTGTTAATCCAATCATTAAATGATCAGTTTAAAGCGAAACTTCAGTGTTTCATTTTGCCGTCAATTACTAGTGACGTTCCGTGTCAACAAATCGATTTGTCACAGCTTAACATTCCGTCAAACGTTTGTCTAGCGGATCCAAACTTTCACACTCCAGCTGGCATCGACTTCATATTAGGTGCTGACATTTTTTGGGAATTGTTAGGTACTCAGCGCATCAAGCTTGGTGAAAATCAACCAATGCTATGCGAGACTAGGCTTGGTTGGTTAGTGTGTGGACCTATTGCATCAATTCAATCTTCACATATCAAATGTAACTTTGTGAACATAAATTCAACTTCATATGAGGAATTAAATGATAATATTCAGAATCAACTGACTAATTTCTGGAAGCTTGAGGAAGTTGATCATAACTTAGGTCAGTGTTCTCAAGAGGAAAAGCAATGTGAAGAACATTTCTTAAGGCACACTACTCGCCTGCCAAACGGCCGCTTTTGCGTTAGAATACCACTAAAACAAGATCCTACTTTGTTAGGAAACTCACTGCAACGAGCTAAACGTTGCTTTCTCTCTTTAGAAAATAGGAATAAAGGTCGCCCGGACTTTCAAAGGATGTATAAGGAATTTATGCTCGAGTATAATGCATTAGGTCACATGTCTGAAGCGGCGATCAATGAATTCGTATTAAACGGCAATTTCATCCAACATCACGGTATTTTGCGTGAAACAAGTCTGACCACAAAAATGAGGGTAGTTTTTAATGCCAGTAGCCCTACCACGAGCGGCCTTTCGCTTAATGATATTATGATGGTAGGACCTACTGTACAGGATGATCTCCTGTCCATTCTTCTCCGTTTTCGTCAACATAAATACATATTAGCTGCGGATGTGGAGAAGATGTACAGGCAGATCGCTGTACATCCTGATGATAGGTATCTTCAACAAATCATTTGGCGAGATGATGTCATTGAACCACTCAAAGTCTACAATTTAAATACTGTGACTTATGGCACAGCCAGTGCCCCATTCCTTGCCACAAGATGTTTAAAACAGGTAGGGATTGAGTGTTCGGATCAAAGAATCTCAGAAATCATCAGTCATGATTTCTATGTTGATGATTTATTAACCGGTGCTGACCACTTAGACGATGCTAAGCTCATTCGTCGGAAAGTGACTTCTGAGCTGAATGGTGCCTGTATGCCATTGCGTAAGTGGAAATCCAACGATCGCGAATTGGTGTCAGATGATCACTGTTCTTCTTTGGACCTAAATATTGGTACTAATGAGCCAAGTAAAACTTTAGGATTGGGATGGTTGACACATTCGGATGAGCTCTGCTTTCCGGCAGACTCACACTCTCCCCTAAAATTCACAAAGCGTGAGATGCTGTCAGGCATATCACAAATCTTCGACCCCATGGGCCTTCTGAATCCGTGCGTCATGCAAATGAAGATGTTGTTCCAAAAACTTTGGTTGCAGAAGCTGTCTTGGGACGAAGAGCTGCCAGCTGAAATAAAAAATGCATGGGTAGAGTTCGTGGCACACTTACCTCATTTAACTGAACTCCGCATTCCTCGGCGCATAGTCTGCGATGATTATCAATCAGTGGAGTTTCATGTGTTCAGTGATGCCTCTGAACGTGGTTACGGAGCCTGTCTTTATGTCAGGAGCCTAAACAGTAATGGAGAGGTTTTGGTGCGATTGTTAATGGCGAAGAGTCGCGTAGCTCCTTTAAAACCCACAACTATCCCTAGACTTGAGCTCTGTGCTGCTCTAGTAGGGGCACGTGTGTATCAAAAGGTCATCAAGTCATTAAGACTTCAGATCACCAAGGTCACATTTTGGACGGACTCTATGATAGTTCTAGGTTGGCTGAAAATGCTGCCTATTAAGTTGCATACTTTTGTTAGGAATCGCGTTGGTGACATTTTAGAGAATACTGCTAATGGTACATGGAGACATGTCCCAACTGACTGCAATCCTGCAGATCACTTATCTCGCGGTGTCGATTTAAAGTCAATTCAGTCACTAGAACAGTGGTGGTCCGGGCCTGATTTTCTCAAGGCAGACGAATCGATTTGGCCTGTCACCCCACATTCTGACAAAGTATTACCAGAACTACGTCCTGAAATAACATTGCATTCCTTTGATGACAAGCATGTTAACAAAAAACTCATTGATTTTGATCGCTTCTCAAATATTTTGCGATTGAATCGCACGGTTGCGTATTCGTTGCGTTTTATTAGACGTTGTAAGAAACAACCCGTACCCACCAACTATCTGAATAGCCATGATTTAAAGGAAGCGTTAAATTTAATAATTAGACTTTGTCAAAGTGAGTCATTTTCTGAGTATGCCCTATTGCTAAATGGGCAAAATTTACCAAAGAAAAGTCCATTGCTAAAATTTAACGTTTTCTTGGACGATAACAAAATTATGCGTGTTGGTGGTCGATTATGTTATTCACAATTCCCATTTGAGAAGAAGCATCCTATTCTTATACAGTCCACGCACAATTTCACAAAATTGTTATTTAAATTTGAGCACCATAAATTAAAACATGCAGGGCCCCAACTGTTATTGGCTTCAATCAGAGAAGTGTACTGGCCTATTGGTGGCCGAAATTTAGCCAAAGCGTGCTACCGGCAATGTGTTCGGTGTGCCCGCATGAAGGGTCAGGTGTGTAGTCCAATTATGGGTAATTTACCTCAAGATCGGGTAACTCTAACTGGTTTTCCATTCCAATCAGTAGGGGTAGACTATGCAGGTCCGATCATGTCCGCTAGCCGTCAAGGACGTGGCTGTAAACTCGTAAAAGTGTACATCGCGCTTTTCATATGTTTCACGACTAAGGCCATTCATCTTGAGCTAGTGGGTGATTTAACGAGCAATAATTATCTAATGGCATTGCGTAGGTTTATCGCGCGGAGGGGAAAACCCAAAAATGTGTATTCGGATAACGGTCTATCATTTGTTGGTGCTTATAATGAACTATCGAAATTTTTGAAAGACAACTGTGATTCGCTGTCTGCTGCGGCTGCTAATGAAGCTATTGATTTTCATTTTATCCCGGCTTATTCGCCACATTTTGGAGGTCTCTGGGAGGCAGGTATTAAGTCGACAAAACATCATTTACAGAGAGTGTTGGGAAATTGTAATCTAACCTTTGAGGAACTATACACTGTTTTAGTTCAGATTGAGGCAATCCTCAATTCCCGGCCACTTACCCCTTTGTCGTCCGATCCTGAAGACACCACGCCACTCACTCCAGGTCATTTTATTATTGGCAGACCTCTTACTTCATTGCCTAGCCAGAATTATGAAGAGACATCGATTAACCGTTTGACACGATTTCAACGGATTGAACAGCTCCGCCAGCACTTTTGGTCCAGGTGGAGTAAAGAGTACGTCTCTGAGCTCCAGCAGAGAATCAAATGGCGCACTTGCAAAGATGCACTGAAGTTGAACTCCTTAGTACTCGTCAAGGAGGATAACTTACCGCCGCTAAAGTGGAGATTGGGTCGAGTTGTAGCTGTCTTCCCTGGCCCTGATGGCATTAATAGAGTGGCTGACATCAAGACTTCCACAGGACTTGTTAGAAGATCATTTAGCAAGATTTGCCCGCTTCCTGAAGAAAATGTTTCTGGTTGAAAGGCAAGCTTTCAACGGCCGGGGGAATGTTTAAGACGAAAAGACTTTTAGTTAAGTTATTTTCTTAGTTAAGTATTATCACGCCTGTAAGATTTGTTATAGCACGTCGCGTCAACTGTGTTGCGCTAAGATCTGTTTTTGTATGGCGTTTTCACTTTTGCATTACACTTGTTACTGCGAACATCGTTTTTAATTTTCATCCTGGATTAATTCCCGAACACCTCACCTGTACAAATCACCTGTAACTGCGAGAGATCCTACTACATTGGGAGTATTTATTTATTTTTACCTAGCCTGTTTGTCATGCTGCTGGCAAAGATTGCCCCATTTTTGCCAGTTATTCACAAAACCATTTAGTTCGTCACGCCATCTCCTTCTGGGCCGACCGAGGTGAGAATATATTCGTACAAAATATTTACAGAAAAAACATACCTTAATATAACACATTTCTACATAAAATTGGTTTATAATTTCAAATCGGCAAAACCACAAGTGAATTCGATAAATAATAATGATAATAAAGTATTTGTTCCCAACAAAAACACAATCATATACACAATTACGAATACATTCGATCTAAAACGGTTCTTGAGCATCTCTGTGACCATTGTAGTAATCCCTAGTGGAATCATTCGCTGAAATAGAGCTGGAAGCATAAAATGTTTATTGTTTATGATATAGCCTAGAAGCCGTCAATCAGAATAATCCGCGAGTAGCTGTTCCTCACGGTTTTGTTCAAGAATGCTCATAATATATACGAATATAAATGAAATAATTTTGATTTTGCAATTTATAAAAGCCCATAAAAATCTGATTGTTGAAAGATCTGTGGACCTGTGGCTTTCTTTTATTTGTCATAAAAGTTTCGAAAAAAAAATTAAAATGTGTGAGAAAAGGGGCTTACAGAATGACAAAATCTCATACAAACTAAACTTCACTAAACTTTGTACACATAATGAAATGCAACATATCTATATTTATAATTAATATTCGTTTAAAAATATTAACCAAGAAGCCAGCTAAAACATTTGAAAAACACTTTCTAATTAAACAGCAAGCAATTAAAAGTGTTTATTTAATAGTACGTACTTTGTAAATAAAATAGCCATATTTTAGTTATAACCTAAGGTAAATATTTCAGTAACAACATGTTCAATTTACATGAAATCTCAAATTGTAATCTCAAAAACAGTACAGCGCAGCTTCACCAAAATACCAAGACAATTAAAGAGACTACCATACGATGACAGACTTGAAGCACTGAAGTTATGCCCCATAAAATTTAAAACGTCCACTACAACCTGAAAAATCTCCAGACAGTGTTCAGAAAGGACAATAATACCTGTCTAAGAGGTCACCACTTGAAACTAGAAACCTGTTTCTCCCACAACAATCCTCACAGAAACTTCTTTGCTAATAGAGTCGTCAACCCATGGAATAAACTGCCCGAAGAAGTAGTCTCAGCGTCAAATGTCAACATATTTAAGAAAAAACTAGACAAACATTTAATAGAAATTAAGATAAAGAAAGCACACTAGTTAACTGGATACAGGCATTATCAGTTGTATATCGACTGCCTGCCTGCTCAAGGATAATAATAATAAAATTACAAGCACAACAAAAACTAAGTTAGATGATACATTTCTTTTTAATGAAAACTAATCTATCAAAACCGGATTATGATTCATCTTTACACAGGGATTCAGTAAATTAAAAATAATATCTGATACTTTCTCGGTACCATATTCGTCAGTGCTATGAAATGAATAGCTTCAAAGAGATAATTATAATCATCCATTAGATTCACTTTTATTATGGTAGGATGACAAAATTGACTCTTAATTCGATTTAAAAAAAATGTTAGTATATTTTAGTATATATAAAATTTGATTTTTAACGCTGTTCAAGAAAAATTCATTTAAAAGAAACACACAAATATCCTAACGTATTAATAACAATAAGACGATATTTTAGTGTACGTATTTACTTAGGATATGTATCAGAATTGTGTTTATATTACATATGTTTCAAAACCATCTTTATCAAATTAGGGGTAAAAGATTGGAGCTTATTTCTGACTGTCTAGACTTTCTATCATATAAAATACTTGAGGCTTGTTATGTCACATTAGCAAATAATATGACAGCTAAAATATTATTTATAACTTGATTTATAAGCTTTATAAGACACTAGCGACTCGCCCCGGCTTCGCACGAGTGCAATGCTGATACTAAATATACTACAGAATGTCTTTCACAACGTTCACAGCTTTTTTGTCATTAGACAATACAAACACGTTTTCGTTAGGGGTTACTCTTTAAAGAGCTACATATAATTGGTAATGTGAAAAACACTCAACGCTCAAATCTAAGCCTGCAATGCAACGTTGAAAGTTTGATCCTGCGATTTATCAAAAGATATCTTTACCGGAAATTGTAGGCGTTTAAATTGAAAAAACCGACCGGTACCGACGCAACCGCTATGTACCTGCATTTTAAAATTTGTAATATCTTCGAAAGAATTCATTTAAATTACATGCTGTGAAGGGACATATTGATCTATATATCTATATTAAATGCACAATGTATTTAAGGTACTTAATTAGATAAGGATTCATGCTATATGCTTAAAATCGCTTCGTAAGTAAGCCAGTATTTCTTGAAGGATAAAAAATGGTTAGTGTAGGTTATCCCTAAGAGATAGACATATACCATCGCTGATTTTTTTAGACCTTTTTAAGGTGTACAAGACTCTAGGACATTATTTTGATCTATCTCGTAGGGATCAGCCAGCCTTTGCAATGAAAGCGCAAAAAATGTGTTTGTTTACGACATCACATGACTGATGTAGCTACTGCAAGGCTGGTTTACTTTAGTTACTTCCATAGCATTATGTCTAATGGCATACTGCTTTGGGGCCGAGCAGCTGATATACATTCAATATTCGTTTTACAAAAGAGGGCTATTATATGAGAGCAATTTATTGCCTGAAGACTCGTGATTCCCTGAGAGAACTGTTCAAAGAAATTAACATAATAACAGTGCCATGCCAGTATATCTATGAAAATATTATGTATGCTAGAAAGAACATTCATCAATTACC
The DNA here is from genome assembly GCA_947532105.1 of Athrips mouffetella. Taxonomy (NCBI): domain Eukaryota; kingdom Metazoa; phylum Arthropoda; class Insecta; order Lepidoptera; family Gelechiidae; genus Athrips; species Athrips mouffetella. Next base: position 2,254,923 of record OX383969.1, on the reverse strand, counting down.
TAAAATTTGTGACAGGCATAATTTTAATACTAGAAATAAGCATAAAATTGATCAACCATATACTAGATTAACTAAAGTCAATACATCTTTCGCTGGTCTGTGTATACGATACTACAACAAAATACCTGACAATATAGTGCAATTACCTGAGAGAAAGTTTAAAGAATTTGTAAAGCAAACGTTATGTAAAAAAGCTTACTTGACAAAGAGGTGTGGTGCTCAGATATTCCAGCGAAACACAAGAATCACATTGTAAAAAGCCGACTCTTAAAGTAGGCCGTGCTGCAGTGGTTTCTTGCCGTTTCTTTTACGCTGCCATAGCACGATCCGAAACGGCGTAGACTCGCTCTATTTGCATTGTATTCTGCATGACATTCAATAAGTATTCTGTAAAGAATCTACATTGAATAAAATTATCTGAATCTGAATCACATTAGAAACCTCCAAAATTATCAGTGTTTCTCTACTATATTATGCATGTGTTATACATAAAAACCTTTAAAAAAAATCGCATTAAAATCCGTTGCGTAGTTTAAAGATCTCAGAATACATAGGGACAGACAGACAGCGGGCGACTTTGTTTTATACTGTGTAGTGAAGTGATGATAGTGATAGTGTTTCGTTTCTAAGGTAAGCAACGTTGGCTGAGGTCGGAACTCGGATGGGTGACCGCTAGTGAGATAACAACTAGAGCGTTCCCGTGCTTTGGTAAGCACGTTAACCCATTCGACACGGTACAGTCAGAGATACTTTACCTGTTTCTCTTTTAACATTACTATAAGTATGAAAACAGGTAAAAAACAAAGAAGTTTATCGACCAGGATATCACCAGTTTTTGACGCGCTTACAATTGTTACTATAAGTAGATCAGTAAGCTGCCGTTATTCATAATTTATAAACTTTTTATACTTTACACGGTCTTAAAACAACATTCTAACCTATCATTTGACGCTAAACTAGTTAACTCGAAAAGGAAAAATTTATGCCCTACAAATTCTGTCCGCACGGAATTTGCTCATAGGTTCTATTTGTTTCTTGGCCCTTTCTTATATAATAGAGTTAACAATAAATTGCACATTTACACCAACACTAAATATGAATGCAAAAAGAAAATTACTATGTGGCTGCAAAAGATGACTTATGACGAAACCGAGACTTTACTTGCTGTTATATCCTGAAAATAAAAACAATTAATATAAAAATATATAACATCACACATGTATAATCTGACACTAAACACTCATATAGTGACACTCAAACACACACTCACTCATACAAACACACACACTGAGACACACACAAACATTAACACACTCGTTTCTCTCACACACACACAAACACTCACAAACACACACACACACACACACACACAGATACTCACATATTCATTTTTATATTTCTCATATTCTCCTTTTTAATATTTTATTGTTTATATGTATATTCCACTCAGTTATTTTTAAACTAAACTCATTCAAATCAAAACATACCTTTTAAATAGTTTTTCAGTGTTTTGAAATTTTTAAATACTAAGTAGTAATATATTACCTAATGTAGTCCCTATGGGGTGGGTCCTGGAGACCTGTAATACAGGGATGACCTAGCTCAGGCTCCAGTCTCCCACAACATTTGAATTTTAAGTTTTACCTCTAGCATTGTACTTACCTAGTATGAAAAAAATGTTGTGTGGAGAAATAAATAAATTATTTATTTATTATTATTATTATAATCTAAGAAGTAGATTATGTTTTGTGCACCACATTATGTGCGATGTCTTTAATTCTTATCTTCTTATCTTATCTAGCCTATAATTAGGTCTTTCAAAAGTATTGTAAGTGTGTGAGTGTATTTCTTTTATGGTGATCCGTTTGTGAAATATAATATTTCCTAAAATAACCACGGAACCCCATATTTGGCGGGCTTTTAAAAATTTTACAGCAGCAAACGTAGAAAATCTGTACACGTAGATCAAATATTTCGACCATAAAATAAACATAGCACAAAACAACATTATATATTTAACGGAAAGAGAAAAATAACGTTTTATCAAGTAAATAAATAAGAATAGGTACACACTAAACAAATAAAAATGTTTATGTTCGTGTATTTAGATAGGATACCTAAAACATACAAAACAATTTACGTAAAAAATACTTCGCTTCAACAAAACGAAATTAAACGACGATCTTTGATTGGAGTAAACAGTGTACAGTCAAGAGCACATCAAATTGAACACTTGCAGCGCAACGTTAGCTCCTACTACTATACTAATAGATGGCTAAAGAGTGGAATTCTCTGCCTGCGTCTGTGTTCCCGAGTTCAATTAACCCGAATCTATTCAAGTCGCGAGTGACTAGCTTTCTTCTGGGCAAGCTCGTTCCATCGTCGACCTCATCTCTGTCTTCAAGACCAGATCGAGGTCAAGAGTACGCACATTGACAATAAAAAAAAAACCGGCCAAGTGCGAGTCGGACTCGCGCACCGAGGGTTCCGTACCACCACATAATCATAATTGTAATAGTTGAAATTTCAGTAAGTTAATGTGGTAGATTTTTTAAGTCCGACACGCGCTTGACCAAATTTTATTATTTGTTGTTATTTTATAGCTTATGCACTATAAACATACCAATTTTCAAGTTTGTAAGTGTTCCCGTTTTTAAAATAGAACTATAACAAAAATCGCCTCAGCGACCATCCAACTTGACCTCTCTCTTATATGAATGTTCTTGAAACGGGAGCTCACCACAATTGGTTACCATTAGTTGTGAGAAAAGTTGTAATATTTAATGATTTCAGACTTTTCCCATTATTTGTACTGTGAGACCTAGCTTTTAGCCAAATTTCATAATTTTAGGTCAACGGGAAATACCCTGTAGGTTTTGCATTTTTGAATAAATGTATGGAGATGAGGACATAAAATGCCATATCTTTTGATTGCGTCCTTGTAAAAAATTTAAATTTTCAGATCTTGTGTGGTTCATGGATCCTAATATATGGTATTAATTTCAATCTGATAACTTTACCCGTGCGTGAGATAAAGGGTCTTGACAGACAGACAGACAGACAGACGACCAACAAAGTGATCCTATAAGGATTCCGTTTTTTTCTTTTGAGGTACGGAACCCTAAAGAACGGCCAAGTGCGAGTTGGACTCGCGCCCTAAGGATTCCGTACCTATCTACCATATGATATACTAAAAGCTTTTGCTCTTTGATTTTAAAAACTTCGTGACCATCCAACTTGACCCCTCTTTTATAGAAAAGTTCTTGAAACGGGAGCTTACCATAATTGGTTACTATTAGTTGTGAGAAAAGTTGAAATATTTCATGATTTTAGATTTTTCCCTTTATTTGTACTGTGAGACCTAGGTTCTTGCCAAATTTCATAATTTTAGGTCAACGGAAAGTACACACGACCGAACATCAGTAGAAACACTTTTGGACCTTATGGCGTGGTGATACAGTTGAAAAAGTTTCTACCGACAAGCGGTTGACCGTACCCTGTAGGTTTTGCTTTTTTGCATAAATGTATGGAGATGAGGACATAAAAAGCCATATGTTTTGATTGCGTCGTTGTAAAAAATTGAAATTTTCAGATCTTGTGTGGTTTATGGACCATAATATTCGTTATCAGTTTTAACCTGATTCCTCTTCTCGTTCGTGAGAAAAAGGGTCTTGACAGACAGACAGACAAACAGACAGACAGATGGACAACAATGTGATCCTATAAGGGTTCCGTTTTTTTATTTTGAAATATAAAGAATGGTACAAACTCCAAGCTTGAAGTGCTCTTGACTGATGTGCCTAGCTGGATCTGCTTAGGCAACTGACCATAAAACAATGAAACATTTTGACCTCTCGTTTAAGACTCTCGTACCGTGGCGCTGGTTCAACTTATACTGGTTTTGTTACCATTTACATGCTGTCATGAGTACTTTTATATTTTATCTTGTTCTTGAACGTACAATATGCAATTTTACAATACACTACACAAGTTGTATTCAAAAGAGAAATCCTATTTAGACCATGTTACCGTCAAGCCACTGAACTCGACAATCGACAACAAAGGAAAGAGCCAATACCAGCTCGTATTTTACTGTCTCTGCTGTCTTACCACTAAAATATGAAATGTTAAACATAGCTTTTAGGGTACCGAACCAAAATGGTTTCTTTTTATGTGACAACTGAGCAAACGAGCAGATGGGCCACCTGATGGAAAGTGGTCACCACCGCCCATGGAGCCCGCTGTCTTATTAGTGGCATAACTTGACACTAATAAGACAGCAAAGCACGTTACCTACCCCGAGAACTAAGATGGTGTGTCTCGTGTGCCAGTTATTTCGCTGGCTCCCTCACCCTTGAAACCGCTACACTGCTATTTCACGGCAAATAGGCAAGGAGGCGGTACTTCCCTAGACGGACTTTGCACAAAAGCCCTACCACCTTCCAAACGGAAAAACGTAAAAACGGAACGCCTTATGGCGCGACTTCGTCTGTCTGTCACACTTTATCTCAGCAACCACTCATGTTAACGACTAAAATTATGAAACAGTTTTAGAACATGATTGCCCAAATTTACTGCAAGCAAAAAATTTAAGAAATATCATTATCATTTTTGAAAAGGGAGCCCAAATAGGCGGCAAGTTAGAGTGTATGTATCGGAATCAGTTCGCTTCGTGGTTGTGACTATGACCCCATATATGTATTTTGTTGTTTTTTTTCCATGATTGATCACCTGCAAACGAGAACGGTAAACCGCGCCATTACGAGTAGTACACGTCGACTGGTCAAAGGAACCTTTTTTAATTTTTGTACTTTGCTTACAACTTCACGTCAAATACGGTTAGTGAAATAACCAAAATATTTAGATAAAGTACTTGTCACTTGTGGTGCTGGCAAATAATAGTACCATCCCATACATACGCTTGGTTGTCGTAATAGGCGACTAAGAGTTATAAACTGGAGGATGGGCAGCAGCATCCTCCTGTGTATCATACGATCTTACTTACTGCGGTCACCTACATCCGCGGTCCATGGTGCCAGTCGTAACACTGACAAACAAGGTGGCTATGATACTTCCCCTCCACGTTTTTCCAGCAAAAGCTAGAATTCTGGAGGGAGCTCCCTGTCCTGTAGTGGACGTTTCATGGGATGTTATGATGATGATGATGACTTGTCACTTAGTGACCATTGCTCAGTCTTAGATGACAATCAGGTGAAATATTCCCTCCGGTGCGATCGGCCGACTTGTTTCCCCTATCGGTCCACTTTCCTGTTCGTCCATAATCCCGATCGGACCAATTCCTTTGACCATCATGACCCGTGTAGGGGACGTTGTCAACGTCCACACCAAACTGGGAAAGTCTCACAATACTTTTACACTCATTTAAAAGTTTCATACAAATTTTCTGAAACCAAGAACTGCACACACGCGATATTTCAAATACAAAAAATATACGATGTTTTAGCCCGACAGTGTTTCTGACAAGTCAATAACTGAAAATCGTTTGCGCATCGGCCAGCACAAACAAGACACGAAAAAACAGGGTGTAAGGGTAGATGTGCCGAAAATTGAAAGTGCTTGCTTCTTCTTCTTCTTCTTTTCGTATCAATGGCAAATGATTTTATAGTAACTTAGCCCAAAAAGTGGCTACAGCAATAGCTCTTTGGTTGCCTTCAAAAAGGTCCTCCCTGGTGCAAGAAACTGAGGAGGTAGGGCATGAGGAAGTGCTTGCTCAGTAGACTAAACTGAACCACTTACCCTAAGAAACCATCAAGATCTCTCCATACAACTCACAGCTCTGTTCAGGCCACTTGTATGGAAAAGTTAATTTTTTAGGGTTCCGTACCTAAAAGGTGACAAACGGGAACCTATTAATACCCCTCCGATGTCCGTCTGTCTGTCTTTCATTCAACGGGATGTATCTCAAGAACCGTAATAGGTAGAGAGTTTAAATTTTCACAAATTATGTATTTCTGTTGCCTCTAAAACAACAAGTAATAACAATATAAAAAAGTTAAGGGGGACCTTATACTTAAAACTGGCTTTTTAGGCGATTTTTGTTAGATTTTTCGCTTTAATAACTCTATCGTAAAAACGAGAACACTTACAAGCGTGAACTTACTACTATTAATATATACTTATAGTGCATAAGTTCAAAAATAACAATAAATAATAAAAATTGGTCAATTTCGTGCCGGACTCACGCAAATTTAATATACTTCTGCGTCACTGCACGTCCATAACTAAGCTATACAGCGTGAATTTGTAGTGGTTTCGCACCCGAAGCCCAGTGATTCTACTCATGATAACAAGCAACTTTCCCGAAAAAAAAATTTTTTTGCTCGAAAAAATTTTTTCGCCTCTCCATAGTAAAGTGGTCACGTGATCGACTCATTTTGTATGGGAGAGCGAAAAATTTTTTTCGATAAAATTTTTTTTTCTTCGGGAAAGTTGCTTGTTTTCATGAGCAGAATCACAAATTCACGCTGTATATTTACCTTAGTGGTATCCTGAACCCCCAGTGTGTGAGTCCGACTCGTACTTGGCCGGTTTTTTTATAATTTCCTCACACCTGTTTCTTTGGAAAAGTTTCTCAGTTTTGTCTACTGAGTAAGCCCTTTCTGTTGTCGGTACACCGTCCCTTACACCTTGTATTATTAAAATATATGTTGAGATTGAGAAAAATGTGTTCTACATTTATTTACGGGTAAAAAAGCTTTAGCCTGTGGTTTTTGTCGTACTTATGCATTTAATAAAAGCACATCATTAGAGAAAAAAAAAGCTTATTCGTAGTGCTGGCCCACGGTCGCAAAGTTGCATGTCTGTCGGTCTTCTACAGATTGTACTTCGGAGAGTATGCTCTAGAGCTCCACGAGCATATTCCACCATCTCCCTTCTACCATAGGGAGTCCACACGCACCGCAGGATATGACTCATACTTGGTTGATATTCCACACATTCGCACAAAGCCATGAAGGAAAAAAAAATTTACGCGCTTTGAAACATCTTTTATAATGCGCACGGCTGAAGAGTAGAATTCTCTGCCTGCGTCTGTGTTCCCAAATTCATATAACCCGAATCTATTCAAGTCGCGAGTGAATATGCTTCTTCTGGGCAAGCTCGTTCCATCATCGACCTCATCTCTGTCTTCAGGACTAGATCGAAGAATTTATCATACGGGCTTCTCCCTTACGTGATTTTCACTTTATACCAAAATATTTTATGTTATTAAGTTGCTTCATAAAATAATTATACAATACGACTTTCGGTCGGTCCTGTGCCGTCTATATAAAACGTGAGTTTAACCTTCGAAGTGTGCACGAGTCATTTAGTGCTTTATATTTGTCTAATTTTGGCAAGATTAAAATTATTTGACTATGTGTATTTGTATTCCTAGTTTGTATTTTGCAGAATACAGTCAATGATATTCTCAACCTTTCTTAATATCTTCAAAGGTGACAAAGTTTATTTTCTGCTACATCATTTATTTAAGTCCACCCATCTTCATTGTATTGACATAACAAATCGCCACAATCTGACGTCGCAATCTCTTAGAAGGTATAAAACTGTTAATATGGAGTCTTTTTATGTAAAAAGCAATTGAAGTTATTTTTTTGTGTTACTGGCTTCATTCCTTTTTAGGGTTCCGATACCAAAATGGTAAAAAAGGAACCCTTATAGTGCCGCTTTGTCTGTCTGTCTGTCTGACACACCTGTATATCTCAGCAACCACTCATGCTATCGACTTGAAATTTGAAGTAGTTTTAGAATATGGATGTCCAACTTAATTGCACGTGAAAGAATTAAGCAAAAATTATGATTATTAATGTAAAGGGGGCCCAAACAGGGGGGGCAAAATTTCAAATTATCGGTACAAGGTCGTGTGGGGTATCATATGAAAGTGCTTTACTTTTTCATTCTAGATTCAGATTCAGATAATTTTATTCAATGTAGATTCTTTACAGAATACTTATTGAATGTCATGCAGAATACAATGCAAATACAGCGAGTCTACGCCGTTTCGGATCGTGCTATGGCAGCGTAAAAGAAACGGCAAGAAACCACTGCAGCACGGCCTACTTTAAGAGTCGGCTTTTTACAATGTGTTGCTTGTGTTTCGCTGGAATATCAGAGCACCATACCTCTTTGTCCTTCATATAGTCATCTAATCTATAGTAAGCTTTTTTACATAACGTTTGCTTTACACATTCTTCAAACTTACTCTCAGGTAATTGCACTATATTGTCAGGTATTTTGTTGTAGTATCGTATACACAGACCAACGAAAGACGTATTGACTTTAGTTAATCTAGTATATGGTTGATCAATTTTGTGCTTATTTCTAGTATTAAAATTATGCCTGTCACAAATTGAGGTAATTGTTGAATGTTCTTTCTAGCATACATAATATTTTCATAGATATACTGGCATGGCACTGTCATAATGTTGATTTCCTTGAACAGTTCTCTCAGGGAATCACGAGTCTTCAGGCAATAAATTGCTCTTATAGCCCTCTTTTGTAAGACGAAGGTGTCGAAAATGGCCTGAATTGCTTCAAGAAAAGGATGGTGGCACTCTGTTTCATGTATTCTATGGTGGCACTGCTGTGCCCCCCGCTATTGAATGTATATCAGTTGCCCGGCCCCAAAGCAGTATGCCATAAGAGATAATGCTATGGAAGTAGCTAAAGTAAACCAGCCTTGCGGTAGCTACATCAGTAAGTTGTCTGATTTTTCTGACAGCATATGCAGCCGAGCTCAATCGACCAGAAAGAGCCGTTATATGAAGGCCCCATTGAAGTTTAGAGTCTAGTGCCCTAAGAAAACTGTACTATTTACAAAATCTAATGGTTCATTATTCAATACCATGTTATGTGAAGTAGACCTTACATTTGGTAGTGCAAATTTTATACATTTAATTTTTTTGGCGTTTAGGACTAAATTGTTAACAGTAAACCATACATGAATATGTCCAAGTGCATCGCACTTGACCGGTTTTTTAAAGCTTTTTTAATGATAATTAATGAATGGTGTGGAGAGGTTGATCACCTTTACGGACAGCAAGAGCTGTAAAGTCAAATTTGACCTTCCATACGAAATGCCGTATCAGCTGATGCAATTTCTATGGGAGGTCAAAAATTTATATTCGTATTTTGACCTATATTCCTTGGGAAAGTTGTTAAGTTCTTTGGGCAGAGTAACATCCTTCAGTATTATCACATCTTTCCGTAACACGTTGTATACAGGGTGTTAATTTAATTGCGTGCCATAGCTTAAGGGGTGTTTCAGTTACGATAAAGGAACACAAAAAAAAAATCCTACTGAAAAAATAATCTATAACTGCATTGAAACTTAACTTACGCGGAGCAACGTAGCTAGCGCGCGAGTATCAGTGAATAAGGTAGGCACATCATCATCATATCAACCGAAAGACGTCCACTGCTGGACATAGGCCTCCCCTAAAGATCTCCATGACGACTACATAACTAAAACTCTTTCGCGCGCTTTTGATAGCGCGCCCATTCGCGCGGTCATTGCCATCCGCGTTAGTTTAGTTTCAATGTTTTTATTGTTTTTGAGTAGGTTTTTTCATAATTTTTTTGAGTTTCTTTATCGTTACTGAACCACCCCTTAAGCTATGGCACGCAATCAAATTAACACCCCGTATAAGGCAAACAACAATTTACTTTTGCTGAGTGAGCGACCCGAACAGGGTCTTGACCTCCGACACTAAGAGTTGTCATTCCTCTCTCTAGTGTTTTAGATTGTGCTTTTGTGAGAAGTTCGTCTGCGGAAGTACCTACGACTCTCTTACCTTTATCTGCCGTAAAGCAGCAGTGTTTGCACTGCTGTGTTTCGGTTTGAAAGGTAAGAGAGCCTGTGAAATTTCCGGCACATGAGACATACAATCTTAGTTCTCAGGGTAACGCCATAAAAAAAGCTTGTTGCCAATTGTCAATTTGAAGTTCCTACAGGTCTTTTCGAAGTTAGTCGATCCAACAAAAGCAATTTCAACAACAACACATACACACACAACCACACACGTAAATCACAAATAATTTTGAAACAATTACCTTCATTACATAAAAGAGGTTTATCTACACTCATTTCGTAATCTTTGAATTATGATTCAAAAAGTTGATACATAAGGCTGAATATTACGCAGAGTATGTATAAAAAATTAAAAAGTTACCATTACGTAACGATTTTTGTATGAAAATTTTGCAAAGGTGTTACGTAATTTAACTTTTTAATCATTACATAACACTTGGATAAAATTCTTCTTGAACCTAAACCTTTTTAAAGAAGACTGAATATAAGGTCTTTTAGAGAACCGGTTATAAATTTAACAGTTTTTCTTAGTAGCTGTCAAATATCAGTAGCATATTTACGAAGTGTACCTTTTAAACAACCTATTAATTTGGAGCAGTTACAGTAACAGTTACTATAGTTACAATTATTTCATCTGTGGTGGAAAAGATGCGCGCGCAACCTGGAATCATAGTAGGCCTTGGAGATAGGTATTAGATTTGCCGCCATTTCTAAATATTTACCTTTTTCAAGTAATTCGTGCCTGTAAAAATTTATTGTAAAAGTAGAAACAGCGGTACAGGCAAAGCACATGCAGTGACACCTAGAGATTCTCTTGAAGTGGCTACTAAAATAACTTACGATCTTTTTCCATAGAAGTCCATAAAAATAAACGACAAAACCTTCAGTGAATTGGGAAATATCGAAAATCAAAAAGAAAACCACGTCACTTTAAGAAAATGTTTTGCTTGTTTATTTCAAAAACCTAGCAGACAAATATAAGGCGGCTTCTTTACACACATAACAGTACACAGTAACTGAAATATGTATAGGTACATAATGTAAGTTGCCTTTTTTGTTTACTTACCTTTGTTTAATTTATAAGTAAGTACCTACCTATTGCATGAGTGAAGATAAAGTAGTATACGCAACTGCATATAACATGGTATTAAAACACTCGTTTTAATAACCTGTTTTATATGACAGTTGCATAAACTACTATAAAATCACTGTATAAAATACATGTCAATTATAGGTACTACGCGTAGCTCCTCCAAGGGTACTACAACTACTAGGAAATAAACGCTAAAATCTTACACAAGATATTATTATTAATATAGTATCACATCACCCTGTATAGTATAAGATTGTGGTAATACAGTCTGGCGCGGAAGCCTAGCCGCTAGCAGGCTTCATTTCCGACTGTCAATCTGTGGACACCCTGTGAATTATAATACGAAGCCGTGGCGTAAGTAATACAAGCTGAAGGTAATGTGTTTCATGAGTTAGAACATTAAAGAAGTGAACTTATTAGAAGAGAAACTGTGGCGACAGTATCAAATATACAGGGTGTTTAAACAATGGGTTTAAACAATGGGTTTTTTTAATGTCTTAGTATCGTTTGCAAACTTTAGAAAGATGTGGGGCTTCCCTGATAACGACAAGTGTGAGTGCGGCGTTCTACAATCCATGTCACACTTGCTTTCGTTCCCTACTTCTCCAGTTTCCTGCACTCGGGGAGAAATTTTTGATGGCAACCAAAAGGCTATTGATGTGGCCACGTTTTGGGCTAAGATTTTGTAATCACTTTTTGCCATTGACTCGAAAAGTAGAAGAAGAAGAAACTTTGACAATGGGATCCCTATCCAAATAACAAACAAAATTACATCCTATACTAGATACATACAACAACAGGTCAAGCTTAACACACGCAGGGCGATTCTAGCATGTACGTCTATGTACTTTACATTAAAACATTTTTTTTTAACTTAACAAACATAACTAAAATTATTCTAATAAAATATAAATCTAATGATTCAAATAATTTTTATTTAGTCAACATTAAATTAAAAATGTTATATCAAATGGAGTCTTTTTAGAGTCTTCGTAAAATTATTGATTAAACTAGATGCTATACAAATATTGGTTTCAATTCATTATCTCATCAAATACTACTAGAGTGAACATCAAATTCATTAATAAATTAAGTAAATCAATTCACTCAAGTGAGCAGCCTATTGATGCCAATTTATTACAGTTCGCAAATTTAATCAATCATAGTACTTATAACAAGCAAGATAAGTATGAGTAACTCGATAATTTAGTAAAAGAGATTGATAAAATGGCGAACATAATGTTTCAAACATCTCATGGCTAGCGTTTCGAGAAACCAGACAGCTTAAACTATTGAATCGAAGCACTTACCATAAAAAGGAATTTAACAAATTATAGAAAAATATCAATTTTGAAGGACAATTCATCAAAGACATCTGATCCGAAACAAGGCAAAGCCTGTTACTAAGGATACCAGAGAGAGACTAAATAAGGTTAGGTAAATTTCGAAGGCGGTATGGCTTTGTGCAAAGTCCGTCTGGAGAAGTACCACCCCCTTGCCTATTTCTGCCTTGAAATAGCAGTGTTTGCACTTCGGTTTGAAGGGTAAGGGAGCTAGCAAAATTACTGGCACACGAGACACACCATCTTAGTTCTCGGTGTGGGTAACGTGCTTTGCTGTCTTATTATTAGTGTCATGTTATGCCACTAATAAGACAGCGGGCTCCATGGGCGGTGGTGACCACTTTCCATCAGGTGGCCCACCTGCTAGTTTGCTCACTTGTCACATAAAAAAAAATAGAACCCAGACACAGAAAAACAATCGTGTTCATCACACAAATTTCCTGGATCGAACCTGCGGCCCAAGGCATAGAAGGTTCCAACTACCAACCACGCCAACGGGCCAGTTGATAGTTCTAAGTAAGTTCTAGTAAGTAGTGAGTCCTACAGTTTTGAAGTGAGATGCATACAGACTTTCTCGAAATTATCCTCCAAGTTTTTTTTGTGTTAATGGCCTTACTCGGTACATGGTCGCCACTCTAGAACCCTTACGCCCCATCGGCCATCGGTTCTTCATGCGATGTGCCCTGTCCACTGCCACTTTAGTTTAGCGATTCCCACGTACCGGAAGACGAAGCGTTGGCAGGCCCCCCCCACAAGGTGGACCGACGATCTGGTCAAGGTCGCGGGAAGCCGCTGGATGCGAGCAGCGCAGGACCGGTCGTCATGGAGATCTTTAGGGGAGGCCTATGTCCAGTAGTGGACGTCTTTCGGCAGATATGATGATGATGATGATGGGCTTACTCTTGACTTCGATCAAGTCTTGAGGGCGAGCTTGCCCAGAAGAAGCCTATTCACTCGTGACTTGAATAAATTTCGGTTATATGAACTTGAGAACACATCTAGTGGCAGGCAGAGAAATCCACTTCTTCTTATAAGTGGTGAATGTATGGAATTTGTACTAATCTTAAGATCAACCACTTTTACCGTAAAACAAATGTAGAAAGAAAAATCTACGAAGAATAACTGACCAAGTGGTCATCATCATCATCATAACATCCCATGCAACGTCCACTACAGGACAGGGAGCTCCTTCCAGAATTCTAGCTTTTGCTGGAAATATGTGGAGGGGAAGTACCATAGTCACCTCGCTTGTTAGCGTTACGGCTGGCACTATGGACCGCGGTTGTAGGTGACCGCAGTTAGTAAGATGTAAGATACAGAGGAGGATGCTGCTGCCCATCCTCCAGTTAACCCTTAGTCGCCTCTTACGACACCCACGGGTATGTATGGGTTGGTACTGTACAGATCTGAAGTCCCTTCCAATAGGATCCTCAAATCAGATACGTGAAAGTTTTGGCCAAGGTTGATCGTCTAGAATAATATCCTTTAAGAATATTATAATTTTTTCTGAATCCTACGTCATTCCGTTTTATATATTTATAATATCTTGTAATTTACAGATTCTGCTCGGTGGAGAGTGGCAATAGAAGAATGAAAAAGAAACACACATGTTATTTTAATACTTATATTTGAAAATAAACCTAATCTTTACATGTCTAATTTGAGTTATTTATTTTATTTTATATCACTATTTATTTGAATTTAGTCTCATATTGTTTGGTGTAGTTCATCTGAATTCATGTAGATTCATCAGTTTAAGAGAGGTTTCATCTCTTTTACAATGCAATATTATTATAGCCGTTAAGTTTCTGAAAAGAAACCTATGTTAATATAAACGAAGTAATAAAAATAATGTGGGGACAATCCCCAAGTTTGGGGCACCGCCATCGCCCCAAGCAGCTCGTCCTAGGCCTCCTCTACCCTAAGTCCTAGGTCCGAGGCATATCATCACCCAGCTCACGATGACATGACGCTAAACTACCCTAACAATCCAACTGGATCGTCAGGATTCTGATCATCCTCGCGGAGCTGGAAATCCCACCGAAAACTTAAACTACAGTAAAGACTAGGGTTAATGTATGTGGAGAGCGGAACTAACTAACCACAGTACAACCCAGACGGAGATGATGTCTCCCCCCGGTATGTTCATGCCCCGCGTCAAACCCGACTTCCACGTGGCCCACCTTTAAGGGACGATCACTGACTCATCCAGGGTTCACAGGGTATTGACTATTTCTTTTAGTCACCCATACCAGAGCTGGTCACCGAGCCCGCCAGGCACACGAAGCATACGGTCTTCCTTTAGGAAAACAGGGCACTCTCCATCATGAGCTATAAGAGCTCTTCCTGTAATCCCTCCGGGCAGACAATGACCGACATCATCGAATCCCTTAGTTTGTTTTGAAATAAGTTAAACTGAAAATAATTAGCCAGCTCCACACGTCCAAGTGTGAAGTCTGTACTAGATACGGGTATAGTATTATTGCTTGCATGGCCAGCCTAGATCAATAACGGTTTTATAACGAGAGACATAAAGAGTTTGAAGGGCAATCTCCCTCCCCCCAGTCACTGAGTGACTTTATTGCACCAACAAGGTCTCCGTATATCCTTCATAGCTCTCACTTGTGATGCGTAGCTAAATCTCTTTTCCGTTACCAACCCACGCAGGACAAGGATTATGTAGAGTAACCCCAGTCTAAACACTCATTTAAATAAAATGAACTGCATCTAAACTATAATGGGATTACCCAGCATATTTCGAAGAAGAACATATAAGAAGTAAGTATAACAAAAGATTACTGAAGGTAATCCTTAATTAAAAGTGAAGTATGATGACCAGAACCGAGAAGATACGGGATAGTAGTATCTAAGCTAGGTTGGGCCAAACATTTATGATTTAAGATCTTAAGGGAAAATCAAAAGCATCGAGTATTCAAAACCAAGAACACTGGGAGAATTTAGCGTAAACAACACTAGCTAAAACTCGATGTTCTTTAAAAGAGGACTCAAAAGAAGTATAAAAATGGGGTTATTGTATATACTTAAATATTCGGAACTTATTTACAATGAAAAGAAACTAAACATTATAATTTCTGTTCCATTTTTGTTTTCAAGAATCTATTTAGTAAAGTTAAGGTGGTTTCACACTGAGTCAAAGTATAATTTTAAGTATGATAATTTATGACAAGTTTTATTAAGGGAAAATTAAAACTTAGAATCTTATAAAGTTTAGATTCCTGTATGATTCAATGAAGATTAAATAAATTATTTAACTACTTTAGGATGACACACATAAAGTTCAGAGGTCCCCCAAGGTCAGAGTGTCGTACAGCCGTCGCAGCCTTATGGGCGAACGTCGTCAACACACCTTACAAGAAGCAACCCACGAACGAACGTAATGTCTCCAACAAGAATATTCTTCCTATTGATTCAGGACAATTCTAATTTATTCCTTATAAACAATTTAATGTCATTAGACTAAACTAGAATGTCCCTTCACATAAGAAGAAAGTTTTATGTTGTCTAACTACTCTACATTTGGTAATCTAACGCTAAGATCAGGAGGTCCTCCCGCGGTATATGCCACTCAAACGACGCAACCAATAGTGGGCAAGCGTTGTCAGCACATAACACAAGAAACATTATTTCCAAAATCCAACGTTAAAACACCTTGCTAATATCCCTCCATTTGTACTGGAGTAACACCAATTCACCCCATACAAACAGATGGGAGAATCAGGATGAATCAGCGAAATCTCACACAAATAGAACGAGAAGAACTTTAGTATCAGACCCTTTTAGGCTTGAGGGCTCCGGCCCAAGAATGATTAAAATAAATAAATCCGAAGGTTGATATTATCAGATAGACTTAGACAGATACTCCAGAGACACGCGACATACATTAGCCACAACCAATATAGTGGACATCGGGGACACAAGTCACGAGGGCATCCATCCAAGCTTGGTTGAACTAAATAAACCTGAGAGCAGGCATTTCTTAATCTCAAAATCTGGGACTCCTATAGTATGAAAGTAAAAGGAAAGATAAGCACCTCCTATGAGCTTGAGTACTGAGATGTAGTAATGCTCTCAGCATGTTCCAATTTTGGGAAATTGAGGTAAAAGATTCAAAATCACTATCAAAGCAATTTATTATTACTTGAAATATTATTATTTATAATATTCACTCTACTTAAACTTACCCTTTATTTCACAATAAAATATCACAATCTATATCCAAGTTTTAGTTTTCAGATTTATTATTTTAAGATTTTGAATTGACGTTCTAATTCTTTTGATCTGACGGAATATTTTTCTTAAATTTTATCATATGAAGACATTAGTATATTAAAAACTGGAATTTTGATTTAGGGCCAAAGATTTTATATTATTTTCTAAAAATGGTAATTATTTAATGTATTAATATTTTCTTCCATTTTGATTTTGGGTTTTGATTTATTTTTTGTTAAAGAGATAAAAAATTTATAAAGGTTTCAAAATAGCGTCTAGCTTTGAGTAAAACTAAATCAAAAATGATTTATTTGTTGACTATTTGACAATAATGTCAAATAGACAATTCTACCTAAAAAAGTATAAAAATATACATCGTTTAAAGTCTCCTTGACTTGATGATAATAATATACATCGTCCAAAGTCTCTTTTGAAATGTTGACAAAATATACAACATCTAAAGCCACCCCTAATCGATGACAATATATATACATCAGAGTCCAGTTTCCATGATTTCACCAAGGACTATTTTAATCAATTTCTCTGTAAAGGAAAGAATTAAACACAATGAAATTTACATTACCTTTACAATCCAAGCAATACCTTTTTTTAGCCTTCACGTTTTATCATTTGTGGTTTGCTTTTCCATGTCTATAATGTTCCTTGTAATTCCTGTACCTGTATAGAAATAGAACATTATCCTGCCTAGCTATACGCGAACAAAGACACTTGTAGAACTAGTTTATACTTAATTATGGGAAAAGAAAATCTTTATTACTATCTACAAATAACGACTCAGATTAGAAACACAGTATGTTATAATTTCCGCAGAGTTATTAATGTTTACAAACGAAAATCATTAAGTGGGAATATCAATTTACTTAAAGTATCACACAGTACAAGCCTCTTATGACCTCGCAGGTAGATCTGTAAAGCTGCAAATATTCTCCAATCAACTCTTCCTCTTTTGACATTGAAATCTGATTTTCTCAACGTTATTTAGCTCACATAACCTGGAAGAAACTATAAATTTCATTAAGTCACATTTCACCTTAACTCAAATACACACAACAACTTTGAACCGAAAATAAATAAAAGATGAAAACCACAAAATTGAATACTTACATAACATTAGTTTCACTCCACTTATTCTTTACACTTTGGAATCAAACCCTGAATGTTAGCATCTTGAAATTATGCGCAAATAAACCTTCCTATACTATATCCTACACGAAGCAATCCCTATCTTTATCTCAATTGAAGGAATCCACAATCCAGGATCATAGCCTCCTTCAAAAGATTCGTCTCTTCAGCTGTATGAATTCTATTTTTTTCGCGAGCTACAAAACAAAAAAAATTATAACTCACAGAAAACCAGCATACTATCGACTTTTCTTTCACAGACGTCTCAAAGTAACATCAAGAATATTTGGAACGTTTACCGATTCCATTCTTCCATTTTTCTCCGTTTTTCCCAAATTTTCCTTGCTTGACGGACCAAAATCTCTCTCACCTGAAACTTTAAAACATGTTAAAATTCTATTTGAGCTCCATTGCCCTCACTATTCAACAAATCCTGATTCTTAGTTTTCTTCTGTTGCTTTCGTTTATCAAAATTTTAGCAACTATTCCTTTTATCAGCAAAAATCGCTTTTTTCCTTCATTTTCTTTTTTTCGACCCTTTCCCGACCCTGTCACGACTGTCACCCCTCGTCATATTTTTCTACTCCCCGTTTATCGTTACACTTCTTGACACTTCCTCTAAATAGTATTTTATGCATTTAAAAATTTTTTAGGGTTCCGCAAGTGCACAGCCTCCCCCAAAATTTTATTATTTCGAAAAATCTAAGAAAACATTTTTTTTTTTTTCGAGAATTCTAAAATTTTCAATTTTAAATTAATTTTTTTTTTTTTATTATTATTATTATTTTATTAAAATAAAACCTCCTATATTGGCCCTTTTTTTTTTTATTCACAAATACAATAAACAAAACAAATAACTAAACTACTAATATTATAAATCATTAAACTAAATTAATTTTTTATTCAAAATTATTAAAATTATTTAACATGTTTATCTAAATTTAGATTTATTTCAGTTCAACCCTGATTATATAACCAAATTAAATTTGTATTAAATTATAAATTATTATAATTCATTATATTTTTTAAAACGAAGTCGATTTAATAATGCCAGTCAATTCACTAACAAATTGACTCACTATATACTATAATCAAAATAGTCTTCTAATATTAATTATTAAATTAAAACTAATAAAATTATATTAATTAGGTTGTGACCAGGAATATCTCAATTCCTCTAAAGTTAAAATTTATGATATAATCCCGTGAAAATCTCAATAGCTAACATCCTAAGTATAATATTTAGCCAAATGGACTGCATTATAAACTCCTTTGACACTTTGAGTTTCAGGATCAACGAGAATATACACATTAGCATATTTTATTCCTCCAATTCGATACGGTCCATCATATAATAAATCAAATTTCTTAGTTTTATTTCGACTAGAATCCGATTTATTAAGCCTCCTTAATTTTACCAAATCACCAACTTGAAAATCTATCAACTTATGAGTTCTATTGAATCTATCCTGCCGCTTCTGACTCGAAAGTCTAAGGTTTTCTCTAACTTCCTCTCTAATTTGGTCTAATGTTTTATTCGTGAGTGCCCGTGGTAGAAAACGGTCTACTTTAAGTTTCTCTGAATTTCCAAATAATATTTCATTAGGAGAAAATTTCGTACTCTCATGGAACGTATTATTATACAATTCCTCAATCTCCAACAAGTAATGATCCCATCTAGTATGGTCATCATGACAATAAATTCTAAAGAATTTGTTTAATTCTTTATTCACTCGTTCGGTAGTGTTAGGTCGAGGATTACGAATAGTAGTATACAAAGTCTTAATTCTCAAAGCTCTGAGTCCATTTTTCCACTTGTGACTAATAAATTGTTTTCCGTTATCTGTCATAACAGCTTTAGGTTGTATTATTTCAGTGAACACTCTCATACAATAAAGCACTGAGTCTGCTGAAGCTCCACGAAGTCCGAAAAGTTTAATAAATTTACTAAAAGACTCCTGTATTACAAAAATGTAAATATAACCAGCCTCAGTTTTAGGTAGTGGTCCGAAAATATCAGCCATTACTAATTCACCCGGGTTTTCAGTTAAAATCGATTTACATTTCCCTACCCCTTTTATATAGTCAGGTCTAGAAAGCTGACAAACATGACACTTCTGAATACAAGACTTCACTGTCTTACCCATATTTATCCAATAACACCTTAATTGTAAATATTTCAAAGTTTTATATGCGCCAAGATGACCCATCTCTATATGTACCTGTTTACAAATCTCTTCTTGTAGAACCTTGGGCATAAACAAAACGTAATCTCCACGTACAGTTTTAAAATAAAGTAGATCATTATTGACAATACAGCGCAAAGTTATACGTGTAAATCTATCTGTTCTTTCGGGTACTCTAGAACCATTTATTCTCTCCTTAATCCCACATATGACGTTATCAAGCCGTTGATATTCCATCATACGTTGTAATTTATTTTTCAAGTCACGGTCAGTAGAAACACCTACATACATAACAGTTGGATACCACACCTTCTCTTCTTGCAAAACTCCCCCTGGCGGATATCTAGATAAAATATCTACCCCAATATTTTCTACACCTTTTACATGTTCGACTTCGAAGTCAAATTGTTCAAGAAATAAAATCCAACGTGTGACTCTACTATTGTATAATTTCATTTGTTTCATGAAAGTTAATGCCTTATGATCTGTACGAACAACAAATTTCGCTCCTCTTAAATAAGTCTCAAACTTTTTCACAGAATAAATAATAGCCCACAACTCTTGTTCAGTTACAGTCCAACGTAATTCAGAACCCCGTAGTGCACGACTACAGAATCCCAAAATTTTAACCTCACCATTATTTCCAATCTGAAACAATGATCCGGCTATTCCGATCCCTGAACTGTCGGTCTGTAAATAATATAATTTATCCTGATCTGGATGGCTCAATAGAATCGTTGTAATAAATTCTTCCTTTATATTATTGAAAGCTCGATCTAATTCTTCATCCCAAAACCATGCTTGGTTTTTCTTTAATAACCTAGTTAATGGAGCAGTCAAAATACTATAGTTTTTAATGAAACGTCTATAATAATTACAAAGTCCCAAAAATCCTCTTAACTGTTTTTGTTTCTTTGGAATAGGGAATTCCTTTATAGCTTTTATTTTATCCGGGTTAGGTTTAATTCCCGAAGTTGTAACTATATGCCCTAACATTTTTACTTCACTGCAGAAAAAGTTGCACTTTGCAAAATTACAAGTCATTCCAGCTGATTCTAAACGATCCAAAACTATATCAATATGATCCAAATGGTCTTGCCAAGTCCCACTCGTTAGGATTGCAAGATCATCCAAATAATTGACACAAAACTCTCTAACTCCAGGACCCAATATAATGTCCATTGCGCGACAAAAGGACCCTACTGACGTTTTAAGTCCTTGCGGAAGCACGTTGTATACGTAAGACTTTCCATTAACTGTAAATCCAGTATATTTTTTACTGTCCTCAGTCAACGGTATTTGAAAATAAGCGTTATTTAAATCAATCAATGTTATAAACTTTACACCAAGAAAAGCATTAAGTATGTCAATCTGTAAAGGCGGTGCTTCTACTTCTGGAACCATATATTTATTGATTTCCCTAGCATCAAGTAATATTCTAACAGATCCATCGGGTTTTCCAGTGAAAGTTAGAGGACTACAAAAATTTGTAGTTTTCCTCGATATAATCCCTAATTCTTCCATCTCCCTCAACTTTTCTTCTACTTTTGCCCTATGTGCGTATGGTATAGGATAGGTTCGTTGAATCCTTGGAGTACCCTCTATCATTTTAATGTCATGAGTATAACAGTTTGCCCTTCCAAGTTTCTTTGTAAAAACTTGCATATGGGATCTCAAAACATTAAAAATTTGTTCCTTCTCTACATCAGACAAATCCATTCCCAACCGAATACTTTTAAACAAATCTAATAATTGCTTTTCTTCACCGCCTTCCTTTTCGTTTTGTTCCTCTACTCCAGATATTAGATTTATTCGATTCTCTACTAAAGACTCACTAGAAAGATTTCGAAACGGAATAGTAATTTCTCCTTGCCCAACGATACCCAATTCTAATGTTTGTGGTTCTTTTAAATGCAAAACAGCGTTGTGCGCAACTAACCAATCTACCCCAAGGATAGCAGAACAAGTTAATTTAGCAATCACTAAAAATCCCGTATCAATATCAAATGAACCACACGTCAAAGGTATAGAGACTAGTTTTTTTATTTGGAGACTCTTTTGTCCAACGGCTCCCCTCACACATATTGGTCTAACTGGTAACGCAGGGAATTCTAACTTTAATTCTCCTTGTAAACTCTCTAAGAATTCTTCCGAAATACAAGTTACTTCACTTCCAGTGTCTACCAAGAGAACTATAGATTGTCCCAAAATTTGTAACTCTATTTCTGATTTAAATTTGGGCCCCTCATTCTCAAAGCAAACCTCTTCATCATATAAAGAATTACCTTCATATTCTTTAATGAACTGGTTATACATTGGTTGATTTTGTTTAATCACGGAAACGTCAAAAACTTTAATTAAATCTAAGACTGTTTGTTTATTATTATATTCTTCTGAAGAATATCCTAAACCTACTCTATTATATTTCGTTCTAGTATTATTCGGGGAAACAGGATATAAGATCCCTTCTTGGTCACAACCCAATCCTACCCCTGGCTTCCAACCTTGTTTTATTAAATATTTTACAGGAAAAAGATAATTTAGTTTTTTGTTAATTGCGGCCACCTCCTGCTTATTGGAAATGGCCCCAACTAGTTTAAATCTTCTTCTTGAATTATTTCATCAGTGATCCTTCCCCTTGAAGTCTCCCCCTCGATGTGAGCCACCACTTTTGGTTTTTTATAAAATGGCTTGTCTTTATTTGAAACGAAAGGACTTTGACGCTTTGTTCCCCTATCAGCTCCAGTAGAGGAGTCAAAGGAAGAAGATCCACATTGTTTATTCACGTCATCCAATTCACGAAGAAACTCTGTTGCCTCAATCAAAGTATTTCCTTTCTTCATCCGCCAAGCATATTGTACATCCTTCGGAAAGTGTCTCATCAAATCCTCCACTATTTGCCATTCAGGAATTGGTCTAGACATCATCTTTGCTTGCCCTGCTAAACTAACGAAATGTTCTAGCATTGTTCCATTTTCTTTAGACCAAGTGCCATTCACAATCATTCTTCTCAAGGTGTTTTGTTCAGCTTCTCCCCAATAAGCATCCAAAAAGTCTCTTTTGAAATCCGACTGTGTAAACCATCTCTGTCTATAAATTCTGGCCCATTTACGAACATCACCTTCTAAACAACTGATTATAGTTTCAATTGTAGCATCTTCATTAGGCATCCTCCGTAAATAATTCTGAAGATCCTCCAAAAACGACACTGGATGTACCCCAAATCTTCCAGGAAAACGTGGTTTTTCGACTCTTGTATCAATCACCGGGCAAATATTAATCGGTGCTTCATGCCTTTCAGACGAAGTTGATGCAGCGTTAGTTTCCCGTGCTTGCGACAGCTGATTCTCTAAACTCGACACCTTCTGTGTCAGAATTCCCATGTTTCTTCGAAGTTGGCGAAACATAGTGGAGTTGCGTAAAGAAGGTCGTGGACGTTCTTCTTGCTGACCTGTCCTTTCTAATTCATCTTGTCCCTGAGATGATCTAAGATTATAACGAGGAGGCATTTTTCTTTTCTTTGGATACTGAAAGTTTATTACAAATTATAGGTTGGAATTTTGTTTAAATTAAAGAATAGAAAGCTTATCTAATATTCTTTCCTTAACTTCCCAAAACTGTTGCTTTATGGAGCTAATATTTTGATCTCCATCGATAATCTCTATCCTGTCAAAATCTTCCTTTATATTAGGGTTCAATAACCATTCCTCATGAATGTTGTGAATCCTCTCTATATAATCTAACGTTATCCCTGTCTCTTCAGGTCGACCACGACTTAGGGCTCTCTGATAAGAAACCATAGGGGAAGTCCTAAGATAAACCACTAAATTAATTCGAGTAACCAATTGTTCTTTGAAATAAGAATAAGTTTCATCTAAAACTGCAAACTCAGCCGGGTGCAACAATTCACTCTCTTGCAATTCCCTAATAAAACAGTTTTTGGCTGAATAGATGGAACGTTCCATAACTTTAATCTTAGCGCTAGATTCTTTCGTATGACTCTCTAACATTGTTAGAAGAACATAATTTTGAAAACAGAAACCCCACTTCTTAGGGTTTTCCTTAAATAACTGAAAGAGATTGATGCCAGACAAATTAGTCCATTTATCAATTGGTTCTGGTATTATCTCAAAATCAGAGTTGCCTTCCAAAGCTGCCAACAAACTAGACTTCCCTGACCCTATGTTTCCTTCTATTGAGACTGTAAAATTTCCCATCTTTATTCTGAAACAAGGAAAGCATCATATTTTCTATGGTTTCCAAAACAAATAAACCTAAGCTAAAACCAATTCTAACGTCCCGCTTAACAACTTTAACTTAGATAGACTTTACTCTCAAGTTTCTTCAGTTCAAAACTCGAAATTAGTGTATTTTTCATTTTGTTTCTTTTTTTCACTCTTCAATACCTCTCTCGCTTGAAACCAGCATATCCTGGTCACGGCACCAGCTGTACAGATCTGAAGTCCCTTCCAATAGGATCCTCAAATCAGATACGTGAAAGTTTTGGCCAAGGTTGATCGTCTAGAATAATATCCTTTAAGAATATTATAATTTTTTCTGAATCCTACGTCATTCCGTTTTATATATTTATAATATCTTGTAATTTACAGATTCTGCTCGGTGGAGAGTGGCAATAGAAGAATGAAAAAGAAACACACATGTTATTTTAATACTTATATTTGAAAATAAACCTAATCTTTACATGTCTAATTTGAGTTATTTATTTTATTTTATATCACTATTTATTTGAATTTAGTCTCATATTGTTTGGTGTAGTTCATCTGAATTCATGTAGATTCATCAGTTTAAGAGAGGTTTCATCTCTTTTACAATGCAATATTATTATAGCCGTTAAGTTTCTGAAAAGAAACCTATGTTAATATAAACGAAGTAATAAAAATAATGTGGGGACAATCCCCAAGTTTGGGGCACCGCCATCGCCCCAAGCAGCTCGTCCTAGGCCTCCTCTACCCTAAGTCCTAGGTCCGAGGCATATCATCACCCAGCTCACGATGACATGACGCTAAACTACCCTAACAATCCAACTGGATCGTCAGGATTCTGATCATCCTCGCGGAGCTGGAAATCCCACCGAAAACTTAAACTACAGTAAAGACTAGGGTTAATGTATGTGGAGAGCGGAACTAACTAACCACAGTACAACCCAGACGGAGATGATGTCTCCCCCCGGTATGTTCATGCCCCGCGTCAAACCCGACTTCCACGTGGCCCACCTTTAAGGGACGATCACTGACTCATCCAGGGTTCACAGGGTATTGACTATTTCTTTTAGTCACCCATACCAGAGCTGGTCACCGAGCCCGCCAGGCACACGAAGCATACGGTCTTCCTTTAGGAAAACAGGGCACCCTCCATCATGAGCTATAAGAGCTCTTCCTGTAATCCCTCCGGGCAGACAATGACCGACATCATCGAATCCCTTAGTTTGTTTTGAAATAAGTTAAACTGAAAATAATTAGCCAGCTCCACACGTCCAAGTGTGAAGTCTGTACTAGATACGGGTATAGTATTATTGCTTGCATGGCCAGCCTAGATCAATAACGGTTTTATAACGAGAGACATAAAGAGTTTGAAGGGCAATCTCCCTCCCCCCAGTCACTGAGTGACTTTATTGCACCAACAAGGTCTCCGTATATCCTTCATAGCTCTCACTTGTGATGCGTAGCTAAATCTCTTTTCCGTTACCAACCCACGCAGGACAAGGATTATGTAGAGTAACCCCAGTCTAAACACTCATTTAAATAAAATGAACTGCATCTAAACTATAATGGGATTACCCAGCATATTTCGAAGAAGAACATATAAGAAGTAAGTATAACAAAAGATTACTGAAGGTAATCCTTAATTAAAAGTGAAGTATGATGACCAGAACCGAGAAGATACGGGATAGTAGTATCTAAGCTAGGTTGGGCCAAACATTTATGATTTAAGATCTTAAGGGAAAATCAAAAGCATCGAGTATTCAAAACCAAGAACACTGGGAGAATTTAGCGTAAACAACACTAGCTAAAACTCGATGTTCTTTAAAAGAGGACTCAAAAGAAGTATAAAAATGGGGTTATTGTATATACTTAAATATTCGGAACTTATTTACAATGAAAAGAAACTAAACATTATAATTTCTGTTCCATTTTTGTTTTCAAGAATCTATTTAGTAAAGTTAAGGTGGTTTCACACTGAGTCAAAGTATAATTTTAAGTATGATAATTTATGACAAGTTTTATTAAGGGAAAATTAAAACTTAGAATCTTATAAAGTTTAGATTCCTGTATGATTCAATGAAGATTAAATAAATTATTTAACTACTTTAGGATGACACACATAAAGTTCAGAGGTCCCCCAAGGTCAGAGTGTCGTACAGCCGTCGCAGCCTTATGGGCGAACGTCGTCAACACACCTTACAAGAAGCAACCCACGAACGAACGTAATGTCTCCAACAAGAATATTCTTCCTATTGATTCAGGACAATTCTAATTTATTCCTTATAAACAATTTAATGTCATTAGACTAAACTAGAATGTCCCTTCACATAAGAAGAAAGTTTTATGTTGTCTAACTACTCTACATTTGGTAATCTAACGCTAAGATCAGGAGGTCCTCCCGCGGTATATGCCACTCAAACGACGCAACCAATAGTGGGCAAGCGTTGTCAGCACATAACACAAGAAACATTATTTCCAAAATCCAACGTTAAAACACCTTGCTAATATCCCTCCATTTGTACTGGAGTAACACCAATTCATCCCATACAAACAGATGGGAGAATCAGGATGAATCAGCGAAATCTCACACAAATAGAACGAGAAGAACTTTAGTATCAGACCCTTTTAGGCTTGAGGGCTCCGGCCCAAGAATGATTAAAATAAATAAATCCGAAGGTTGATATTATCAGATAGACTTAGACAGATACTCCAGAGACACGCGACATACATTAGCCACAACCAATATAGTGGACATCGGGGACACAAGTCACGAGGGCATCCATCCAAGCTTGGTTGAACTAAATAAACCTGAGAGCAGGCATTTCTTAATCTCAAAATCTGGGACTCCTATAGTATGAAAGTAAAAGGAAAGATAAGCACCTCCTATGAGCTTGAGTACTGAGATGTAGTAATGCTCTCAGCATGTTCCAATTTTGGGAAATTGAGGTAAAAGATTCAAAATCACTATCAAAGCAATTTATTATTACTTGAAATATTATTATTTATAATATTCACTCTACTTAAACTTACCCTTTATTTCACAATAAAATATCACAATCTATATCCAAGTTTTAGTTTTCAGATTTATTATTTTAAGATTTTGAATTGACGTTCTAATTCTTTTGATCTGACGGAATATTTTTCTTAAATTTTATCATATGAAGACATTAGTATATTAAAAACTGGAATTTTGATTTAGGGCCAAAGATTTTATATTATTTTCTAAAAATGGTAATTATTTAATGTATTAATATTTTCTTCCATTTTGATTTTGGGTTTTGATTTATTTTTTGTTAAAGAGATAAAAAATTTATAAAGGTTTCAAAATAGCGTCTAGCTTTGAGTAAAACTAAATCAAAAATGATTTATTTGTTGACTATTTGACAATAATGTCAAATAGACAATTCTACCTAAAAAAGTATAAAAATATACATCGTTTAAAGTCTCCTTGACTTGATGATAATAATATACATCGTCCAAAGTCTCTTTTGAAATGTTGACAAAATATACAACATCTAAAGCCACCCCTAATCGATGACAATATATATACATCAGAGTCCAGTTTCCATGATTTCACCAAGGACTATTTTAATCAATTTCTCTGTAAAGGAAAGAATTAAACACAATGAAATTTACATTACCTTTACAATCCAAGCAATACCTTTTTTTAGCCTTCACGTTTTATCATTTGTGGTTTGCTTTTCCATGTCTATAATGTTCCTTGTAATTCCTGTACCTGTATAGAAATAGAACATTATCCTGCCTAGCTATACGCGAACAAAGACACTTGTAGAACTAGTTTATACTTAATTATGGGAAAAGAAAATCTTTATTACTATCTACAAATAACGACTCAGATTAGAAACACAGTATGTTATAATTTCCGCAGAGTTATTAATGTTTACAAACGAAAATCATTAAGTGGGAATATCAATTTACTTAAAGTATCACACAGTACAAGCCTCTTATGACCTCGCAGGTAGATCTGTAAAGCTGCAAATATTCTCCAATCAACTCTTCCTCTTTTGACATTGAAATCTGATTTTCTCAACGTTATTTAGCTCACATAACCTGGAAGAAACTATAAATTTCATTAAGTCACATTTCACCTTAACTCAAATACACACAACAACTTTGAACCGAAAATAAATAAAAGATGAAAACCACAAAATTGAATACTTACATAACATTAGTTTCACTCCACTTATTCTTTACACTTTGGAATCAAACCCTGAATGTTAGCATCTTGAAATTATGCGCAAATAAACCTTCCTATACTAT
This sequence comes from Athrips mouffetella, assembly GCA_947532105.1. Classification (NCBI taxonomy): domain Eukaryota; kingdom Metazoa; phylum Arthropoda; class Insecta; order Lepidoptera; family Gelechiidae; genus Athrips; species Athrips mouffetella. Next base: position 2,226,595 of record OX383969.1, on the reverse strand, counting down.
ATCCTACACGAAGCAATCCCTATCTTTATCTCAATTGAAGGAATCCACAATCCAGGATCATAGCCTCCTTCAAAAGATTCGTCTCTTCAGCTGTATGAATTCTATTTTTTTCGCGAGCTACAAAACAAAAAAAATTATAACTCACAGAAAACCAGCATACTATCGACTTTTCTTTCACAGACGTCTCAAAGTAACATCAAGAATATTTGGAACGTTTACCGATTCCATTCTTCCATTTTTCTCCGTTTTTCCCAAATTTTCCTTGCTTGACGGACCAAAATCTCTCTCACCTGAAACTTTAAAACATGTTAAAATTCTATTTGAGCTCCATTGCCCTCACTATTCAACAAATCCTGATTCTTAGTTTTCTTCTGTTGCTTTCGTTTATCAAAATTTTAGCAACTATTCCTTTTATCAGCAAAAATCGCTTTTTTCCTTCATTTTCTTTTTTTCGACCCTTTCCCGACCCTGTCACGACTGTCACCCCTCGTCATATTTTTCTACTCCCCGTTTATCGTTACACTTCTTGACACTTCCTCTAAATAGTATTTTATGCATTTAAAAATTTTTTAGGGTTCCGCAAGTGCACAGTACCATTCTTTGCCGGCACCACACGGGACCAAGTGGTCAGTCGGGGAATAAAGGTATGTACACACGGCCGCACATCGGTAGAAACACTTTTGGACCTTATGGCGTGGTAATAGAGTTGAAAAAGTTTCTACCGACAAGCGGTTGACCGTACTTATGTCGGGTTATCTAAAACAAAAACTTATTACTTACTTTTTCAGACGGATACCTCGCTCGACGCACTTAAAATTCCGAATCTCCCTTTCTTAAGAAACCATAATTGCTTTGCATTTACAAAACCAACCAAAACAAAGAGCGCTCAAGAAAACAATGGAAATTGGAGCGCACGTAATTTCCTTTACATTGATGTTTTTGTTAGGATCAAGTTTTTGAAAGTAAGTAGCTGAGTGTTTTTGTATTGTCTGCACAGGGTTATTTTAAAGTTTCATACCCCAAGAGTTCTAACGGGATCCTATTACAAAAGCCTACACCGTATGTTTGCCTGTCCTTCTAAATTTTAACCCAAAGAAATTCGAACATACGTGTTTTTAAATGACGTAACAATGTTTACAAAAAATGCTATGATAACCAGAAGGATGAAAAACATATTTTATCCTAAAACATTTCTCGTAACATCTTGACACTATTATTAAAAGTTTCTTACATTTCAAAACGATTTCAAACTGTTAATATTGCGACACAGTTACGGAAATTCCGACGCGGTAAGTTCGGCAACTGAAAAATCCTTCAAGTATGACACACTAGCGCAGAGTTACCGCGTCGGAACGATCCGCGACTAGTCTCTCCGAAGCAAAAAAATTGGCGGCGGAAATTCCGCATCGGAACCTAACGCAAGGTCTTGTCACTTGTGACAAGATGTTTACTATTAGTAGCTTAAAGGTCGGCAGCGCACCTGTGATCCCGCTGGTGTTGCGGGTGTCTATGGGCGTCGGTGATCACTTACCACCAGGTGGCCCGCCTGCTCGTCTGCCTACCTCTTCTATGAAAAAAAAAAAGTTAAAAATGTTTCAGCTATAGACTATAACATAGTAACTTTTGCACGCCGATTTCGGTATTAGTATATGAGATCTAAGGCCGAGCTTCTATGGGGTACCTTGCACCTAAACCTGATGGGATGAAACTTGGCAGGAGTCAAGTACATACCCATAGGTAACATATTAGAAGTGGTGCTCCCCAGCAGGACGCGACTGAGATGCAGTGGGGCATAATGTCAAAAATATGTAGTTTTTTACTAGGTTGAAAATTGTATCTCTTGAACCGACATAGGTTGAAAATTTCACAGAATATGTATTTTATAAACATATGTATCACCGTATACTAAAAATTTTTAAAAATAAGGGGGGTCGCCATACAAGAAACATATTTTTTTTTTGTTTTTGCTCTCTCGTCAAAACGGTTAGTAATTCGAGTTTCAAACTTGGTATGAGTATAGTTCACTAAAATTACAATAAAATAATATGTTCTGACTGACAGACTAACTGACGACTGACTGACGTATATTCGTAACCGCTTTAGCTATACGAGTGAAATTTAGTATGCTAATTTACTGCATGCCACAAACACCACTCAAGAAAGGATTTTCCAAAACTCATCCACCAAGTAAAGGGGGGAATTTAATTAGTAATAATTAATTGGACAATTATATTCTAAAACTATTCGTAACTCCAAATCGATAGAATGAGTGGTTGCTGAGACATACAGGTGTGTGTGACAGACAGACAGACGAAATCGTACCATAAGAGTTCCGTTTTTACCACTTTGGTTGGGAACCCTAAAAACTAAAACTACACAGATAGAATAATGTAAAAAAACTGAAAAATATCCATGTATATCAAATATTTCTTATTCGCCGTAAAACGAAGATTTTGTATTAGGAATGAGCGCACCTTTTTGAAGTCCAATTAAAAGTGGCAAACAACTTCACAGAACAACGGAGCCGTTTGAAAAACGAACGCTAAAATAAAAGAATGGAAGCCGGAGCCGCGGATTGGCTGCGAGGAGTGACGTCTTGAAATGCTGTTATAATGGTTATGGAGAACTAGGTAACGTTCAGAAATTATAATTGGATGTTCTGTTTCTTACATTCTCTTTCATCTCGTTTTACGAGTATCTATTCTGGAATCGACCTATTATGTCGAAAATAGAGAAAAACGATAGTAAATTTGATATCGTTTTGCCGTTGTCTGTTTTAAGAATAAAAAAACCGGTCAAGTGCGAGTCGGACTCGCGCATGGAGGGTTCCGTACCACCACATAATCATAATTGTATTAGTTGAAATTTCTAATATATATTGAGTGCAACACGCGCTTGACCAAATTTTATTATTTGTTGTTATTTTACTATAAACATACCAATTTTAAGTTTGTAAGTGTTCCCGTTTTTAAAATAGAACTAAAACAAAAATCGCCTATTTTTTCTAAACTTCTATCAACTAATATAAAAAAAACGGTCAAGTGCGAGTCCGATATACCTATATTATTTTTGGAAGCAATAAAGTCTATTTTTAGGACCGCAAAACAATTTTTTTTTTGTAAAAGTTTTTTGCCGATTTCTAAAGAACTGTGCAATTAAGAATGATCGTTATATTTTTGCTGTAATGTTTATAAAAACTTTTATCGACTGTAATTAATTCAGATTTTTCCTCTCACAAACTTTGGAGATAAGGGGGGGGGAATGGTATTTTTTTGACATTTTTCATCATAACTTCAAAACTAAGAGTCGTAAAAAAATACAAAAATATATTTGAATAAATACAAATATAAAAGAATGTGCAAGTAAAGCCCTTTCATATAATACCTCACTCGACCTAGTAACTACATTTTGAATTTTTATTTTTTATTTTTTTCATGTGCAATTAAATTGAGCAAACATATTCTAAAACCATTCCAAATTTCAAGTCGATATCATGAGTGGTTGCTGAGATATACAGGTTTGACAGACAGACAGACAGAAAAGTCGCACCATAAAGGTTCCTTTTTTTACCGTTTTGGTATCGGAACCCTAAAAAAGAACAGTGAAAGTAAAACAAAAGAAAGTTTTAAAAGAAATGTTTATGTTGCTCATATATCTTCAAAGTCATCATAATATGTACATATATTCTTGCGGGATTTCACGAGCGAATATAGTTTGAGCTCCCGACCTACAAGGTTATGTATCAACTCTCAGACGATTCTTCATAATTTTTCTTACATTGCTCTTTTCTTACGTGTTTACGTTTTTATTTTTTATACTGTCAGGTCAATGACGTCATTTTCATTTGGATGTGTAGTTTAGTATAGTTTCAACTGTATTCGATAGTTATAAAGTACTAGCTGTACCCGCGGCTTCGCCAGCATGAAATTCAGACAATGTGCATTCTCTCCCTCTCCCTCCCTCTTCCTCTCCCCCTCCCTATTTCTCTCCCTCCCCCTCCCTCTCTCTCCCTCGCCCTCTCTCTCTCCCTCCCCCTCCCTCTCCCTCTCTGGTATTTCACGTCCACCACGTTGGATTTCAAAATTGTTTTAGTTTTCATAATCAGCGACCCGATAAACCATACAAACGAGACCCATATAGATTTTTAGACATTTCAACCCTATCGCACCCCAACCCCATCCCCAGGGGATGATGGTATTTCACGTTCACCACGTTGGATTTAAAAATTGTTTTAGTTTTCGTAATCAGCGACCCGATAAACCATACAAACCATACCCGTATTGGTTTTCACCCCATTTTCCAATTTTAGGGGTTGAATTTGAGGTGGAATTTCAATAAAAGCGATGTACGTTTTTTTTTTTATATATAGAAGAGGGAGGCAGACGAGCAGGCGGGTCACCTGATGGTAAGTGATCACCGACGCCCACAGAATTACAACCTTGATGCCTAAATAATAAATTTTGTGGATGTTAATTTGAAAATGAAGGATTTTCAACTTCCTCCCCCTTTTCACCCCTTAAGGTGTGGAATTTCCAAAAACCCTGAAACACATAAAACTTTATTTTAATTTTTTAGTCTAAGGGCTCCCGCACACGACCGAGAATCGGTGGCCGATTTTTTGTCGGCATCCCGCTCTGACGTGTTATCACCTGAATCTTCCGTCCTTGTCCTGGCCGATAATCGCCCACCGATTCTCGGTCGTGTGCGGGAGCCCTTAATACAAATTTTTAAGATCCTAACTTCAAAACTAAGGAACTTTCATACAAACTTTCATCCCTTATTTCACCCCTTTAGGGGATGAATTTTGAAAAATTCTAAAACACGTACTTTTTTATTTTTTACCAGAAGCTCAAAAACTAATTTCTATAATTCTAACTTTTAAAATGAAAGACTTATACACCACCATACGGAAAAAAAATCCTCTTTTTCACCCCCTTTAAGGGTGATTTTTAAGAAATGCTAAAACATATGTTTCTTTATTTTTTACCAAAAGCTTGAATTCAAAGTTATGTGAATCTAGCTCAAGAAACAAAGGACTTTCATACAAACTTTCATCCCTTATTTCACACCCTTGGAAGATGAATTTTCCAAAATCCTTTCCTAGTGGGTGGTTTTGACGTGCAAAGAACTTATGTACAAAAATTCAGATCTGTATCTATAGCGGTTACGGCTGGGCGTTGATTAATCAGTCAGTCAGTCAGGACAAGCAATTTTATATATTTAGAAGATAGATAATAGATTTTTATGACACACTAGAATTACAGCTAATTTTGTATGCCGATTTAAAACGCTTTCAGTTTTTTGTGGCGAGATCTTATTTTTGGCGTATACTATCACAAAATGATAATATCCTGTGATTTTACTTCCATGTACTACATCGGTACAGCATAAGGGCTCCCGCACACGATCGAGAATCGGTGGGCGATTATCGGCCAGGACAAGGACGGAAGATTCAGGTGATAACACGTCAGAGCGGGATGCCGACAAAAAAATCGGTCACCGATTCTCGGTCGTGTGCGGGATCCCTAAGATTCAATAAGAACAGCGCACCGCTAATAGACACGATATACGGTAAATTTTCTAGTTTTCAAGTCTACTTATGAAAACAAGCATCTTTCACGAAGAAAAAAATTTTTACTGGTAAAAACAATTTCAACTCTAGTGGTCACGACCGTGAACAAAGTGAAAGTATGTTTGAAAGATAGATAAACTTTCTCTATTTACAATGTTATTAACTAGTAAGTAAGTATTATGATGTACCTATAGTTAATCTAGAGAGCCACGATGAGGGTGGCATTTGTAAAAACCCTCTAATAATAAATTATGATTAAAAAAAAACTCATTTTGTAAGAGAAATTGAAAAAAAATATATTTTTAATTTTTTGTTGCTTGTTTTCATGTTATCACTATTTCGGAAGCGAAACCAATGAAAATACCTTAGATTATGAATAACGGCAGCTTACTGAAAATACACATTGTATAACTTGGACAGTCGGATTGTAATATATTTTGTGAACAAAACGACCCACGATCTTTACCCGTGGGTGTCGTACGACGTCGTATAAAATACTTACTGCTTTCACCAACAACCGCAGTCCATGGTGCCAGCCGCAACGCCAACCAGCATGGTGACTATCAAGTTTAGCTTGGTGGAATTTCCTGCAGTGGACGATACATATGGGATGTTATGAGTAAAGGCGTTCTGTGCATGTTGGCAAAGGTTTTTAACAAAATACCTAAGTGTATAAGAGATTTAGACACAGAGTCGTTTAGAAGAAAAATTAAAACCTATTTAGAAGACAAATGTTATTATAGCTTATCTGAATTTATCAATGAATAAAATGGAATTTGTTTGACTAGATATTATTATTATTATATTTGTGGGAACGGAACGGAATGTTTTTTTTTTAAGAGAAGGGCACCGGAAGTCTATAGTCTCTGACCGGAGGTTGGGTTTTTTTTTTAATTAATGGAGAGAGGGAGAGAAAGACGTTTGTCATGAGCGGGTGGTTTTTTGTGGAAAATAAAAGTGAATCGTCTAAAATCCGGCATATTATTTGAAATCTCCTATAATTTGGGGGCTCGTCCGGGATTACAATATACGATCTAACAACGACGGGTTATATTTCCATTCAACGACGAAGCCACGATTCCGCACACGAATACGACGACGACGACATTTTGGTTTTCGAACACGACGTAAGGACGGCGCTACGACGAACGACGAGGTATTTTATCAAGAAGCCGACGGTGCACACTAATCTGCGGGCACGATGTCACGAAGACGCGGAGGGAGAAACCGGCGCGATAGTAACGACGACGATGATAAAGGCTCCGCTTCCATGCTACAGTGGACTCAAGACTTAGTACCGAATTTCAGCGGCACGGACAAAACCTATCCAGTAAGCAAGTTTATACAAGACGTCGAAGACAACGCAGAAATATTTGGCTGGACGCCGGTGCAGACGCTGCTAGTGGCACGACGTTCCTTGTGTGGCACGGCAGCGTTGTGGTTGAAGTCCGAGCGACCGTTTCAAACCTTTCAAGACCTCGGGTTAGCCCTTTCAAGGGAATTTCCAGACGCAGTGGATGTGAAAACAGTTCACGAGATGATGAGTGCGCGGTCAAAGAAGTCCGACGAGTCATGCGTCGACTACATGCTCATAATGAAAGAAATGGGCAAAAGAGGCAAACTGCCGGACTATGTCGCCATTAAGTACATCGTAGACGGCATAAAGGACGTAGAAACTAACAAGGTAATGCTTTACGGAGTCACGAATTACAACGACTTAAAGGAGAAGCTTAAGATATACGAAACGATGAAAGACAAGATGAAGACTAGTTCGCGTGCCAGCACCAGTTCCAACGTAAGTAACGAGCGAAGAGACCGGCGCTTCTCGAACCCCGCTACTACCTATAAAAGTCCTATGGTTCGTTGCTTCAACTGTGGAGAGTGGGAACATCATTCATCGGAGTGCCCTTATAAAGAGAAAGGGTTAAAGTGCTTTAACTGCAATGATTTCGGTCACGTCTCGTCGAAATGCCCAAAACCATCACCCAGACAATCGTCAACATCGTGGAGGAACAACGACAACCTGAATGCAGGAGCGGGATCGACCAATGGCAGCGGTGAGAACCGACAGCAGTGGCAAGGACGACAACCTGACAGTAGTGGAGCGAGGAGGCGAACAATGTTCGGAGCTACGGCAGAACAAGCAAACTCTAGGGAGGATAGCGGCCATGATGATTGCGTTGGCAATACTGACAACATCGACATGGCGGCTGCTGACAGCTACAGCTGTTCGAGTTTGACGTTGAATGTCAACAATAACTGCGAGAGAGTACCGAAGAAACCCATGAAAATCATCGCTATTTTGGATAAAACTGCCGAGGCACTTATAGATACAGGATCTGAAGTCAATTTAGTGTCGTGCAGCTATTATAACGATCTTAAGGTGGAAAAAACCGACGATGAGCTAGTGATGACGGGACTTGGACAATCAAAAGTGAAATCTCTGGGAAAATTCTCTTCAAAGGTTGTCATAGACGGACAGTGTTATAGCGATGTGTTATTTCATGTAGTAGGGAGCGAAACTATGCCCTATAAGGTTATTTTAGGTCAGGATTTCTTAGCCAATGTTACTATGTGCATGAGTACAGATCAGCTAACATTTATACCAAAAGGGGAAGAGTGGTTGAGATATGTTGGTAATTGTGTGGTAGGTAATAACCAATTGTTTACAGATCACATATCTGACCCCTGGGTCAAGCAGGAAGTGGAACAGTGTGTGAAGAGCTACAGCCCTGTACAAGTCAAGGAGGCACCCATCGAGTTAAAGATAATTTTAAAAGATGACATCCCAGTCAGGCAGCGACCAAGACGCCTTTCGCTGAAGGAGCAAGAGATTGTGGAACGACAAGTAGACGAGTGGTTGGAAAAAGGAATCATAAGGGTGAGTTTCTCGGAATATTCTAGTCCGCTAACACTTTCTGACAAAAAAGATGGAGATGTACGTACTTGTGTAGACTTCAGAAAAATAAATGCTAAAATAGTGAAAGATGAATTTCCCCTACCCATTATCGATGATATGATAGATAAACTAAAGGAGGCCAAAGTGTTTAGTGTCCTTGATTTAAAAAATGGGTTTTTCCATTTGAAGGTTAGTGAGGAGTCCATTCCTTACACCTCATTTGTGACCCACCACGGCCAATTTGAATTTCTACGTGCACCATTTGGATTATCAGTGTGCCCAACTTACTTTATGCGATTTATCACAATAATTTTCAGGGAATTAATAACAAAGGGAATTCTAATGGTATTCATTGATGATATTATCATTCCAGCATCAAGCGAGCAGGAGGGATTAAACAGATTGAAGCAAGTGTTGAAAGTTGCTGAGGAGTACGGCCTTCAGATAAATTGGAAGAAAGCAAAGCTGCTGTACAGAGAAATTGAGTATCTTGGCCATACAATCCGCGATGGGGAAGTTCGTCCAAATCCGGAAAAGACCGAAGCAGTCATGAGATTTCCAGAACCGACAACAACGAAACAGCTGCACAGTTTTATTGGGTTAACTTCCTACTTTAGGAAATATATCGAGGGTTACGCTAAGATAGCTAAACCATTGACGGACTTGCTGCGAAAGGATTCAAACTTTGTTTTTGGAAATGAACAACGTGAAGCTTTTCAAATATTGAAAGAGAGACTGGCTAGCAACCCTGTACTGAAGATATTCGACCCGAAGTTACCGATAGAGCTCCACACCGACGCATCGAGCATGGCTTTGGCCGGGGTTTTGCTGCAAAGGCACCCTGATGGTGGTTTACACCCCGTACACTACATGAGCCGTAGAACGAGCGAGGCACAAAGTAAGTATTCAAGTTACGAACTTGAGGCGTTGGCAGTTATCGAAGCAGTGAAGAAGTTCCGCCATTACTTGCATGGTAGTCATTTCAAAATAGTCACGGACTGTAAGGCCTTTGAAATGACCTTGAGGAAAAAAGAGTTGCCGCCAAAAGTTGCTAGGTGGGCTTTGCTGCTAAGTGAATATGACTATAAGCTGGAACACCGATCGGGGAGCAGCATGAGGCATGCTGACGCACTTAGCCGGAATCCATATGTGGCATTGACTACAAACCTGCATGAAAAATTAAGATTGGCGCAAGATCAAGATGAAGGGTTGAAGGCCATAAAAGAGATCCTGAAGTCTGACAATTATAAAGACTATTGGGTTGACAGGGAAATTTTGTATAAAGGCGAACATAAGCAGCTGGTAGTGCCACGCTCAATGGAGAAGGAAATATTACAGAGAACTCACGGGAATGGTCATTTCTCTAAAAAGAAGATGAAGGAATTACTCAGTAAAGACTATTACTTAAAGGACCTAGATAAGAAGATTGAAGAGCTCATAATCGGCTGTATACCATGTTTACTAGCTACAAGAAAAGAAGGGAAACAAGAAGGATTCTTAAACCCAATCGAGAAAGGGAGTATCCCTTTCGATACACTTCACCTGGATCATGTGGGTCCTATGGCGGAAACGAAGAAAAAATATAATTACATTCTAACAGTAATTGATGGTTTTACCAAGTTTGTATGGCTTTTCCCGACAAAAAGCACCACCAGTAGAGAAGTGCTTGATAAGCTGGAAATACATCAGCAAATATTTGGTAACCCAAGAAGATTAGTAACGGATCGGGGAACTGCGTTTACCAGCAATGAATTTTCTCAATACTGTAACAAAGAAAATATCGATCATGTTAAGATCACTACCGGTGTACCAAGAGCCAACGGACAAGTAGAGAGAGTTCATAGAACTATTATCCCGGCTTTGACAAAATTGTGCATTGAAGATGAGGCACAATGGTATAAACATGTGAGCAGAGTACAACGTGCATTGAATAGCACCTACCAACGCAGTATTGATACGACGCCGTTTGAGCTGCTGACGGGAGTCAAAATGAGAACGAAAGAGGACCTGGAAATAGTACAGATGTTGGAGCAAGAAGAAGCAGAATTATATAATGAAAGAAGAGAACAAATGAGGAAAAATGCCAAATTTCAAATCCTGAAGGTACAGGAAGAAAACAAGAAGAATTACAATAAGGGTAGAAAGGAGAGCAGTAAATACGAGATGGGAGATATGGTGGCCATAAAGAGAACTCAATTTGGTCCAGGGTTAAAGCTGAGACCTAAATACCTAGGTCCTTACCAAGTGGTTAAGGTCAAGAGAAATGACCGATATGATTTAGAGAAGACCGATTCATCGGTGGAGGGTCCAAATAAAACTTCTAGTTCAGCGGACATGATGAAGAGGTGGCCAGGATCGGAGGCAGAGGTAACAGGTGATTGAGCACATTTGTTGTTGTAACGTTTTTATTTTTTCCATGTTCAATACAAAAGATGATGGATGGTATTTTTCCCCTTTGGTATAGGTAGATGGCTGGGTACTCATTATCCTAGTAACATTTAATTTTTTTTTCTATACATTAAGTTCAAATGTTTGTTCCTAGGCTTAGGGACACTTATTAGTTATTAAGTTTTCTTTTGTTACTGACAGAGTTTCTTTTTATACTGTTTCAAGTAACTTACTCTTAACTCATTCTGCCTTTCAAACCTAATGGTTATACTAGAGAGCGTATTTGGGGGGGGTAAGTTGGGGTAAACAGAAACACTCTTTTTAATATTTAACTTTTATTTCTATATTTGATTCTTTTTATTAATCAGGATTCTCTTCACTTGCTTGTTTACCTGTAAGATTTGGATTGTATGATAATAGAATAAGAAAAAATACTGTACTGGGGTAGGATAGGGAAAGTGAAGAAAGCGGAGAGGTATGCCCGGGGACGTGCAAGATTGCAGGATGGCCGAATGTGGGAACGGAACGGAATGTTTTTTTTTTAAGAGAAGGGCACCGGAAGTCTATAGTCTCTGACCGGAGGTTGGGTTTTTTTTTTAATTAATGGAGAGAGGGAGAGAAAGACGTTTGTCATGAGCGGGTGGTTTTTTGTGGAAAATAAAAGTGAATCGTCTAAAATCCGGCATATTATTTGAAATCTCCTATATATTTAATATTATGACTAAAAATTAATAAATTTATGAATAATTTGTACACCGGACATACTGGTAGATAAATTTTGTACCTGTTATCACAAATAAAGATTATTGTATTGTATTGTATTGTATTGTATTGTATTGTATTGTATGATAATTATAAAGATATATGTAGTGCGGTCAGTTAGCTGTTTCACGTAGACACGCCTTACAATTTCACCAAATTTTTTCCAGGTACTAACTAGTTAGGTACATAGCTCTCAATTTTTGATAGGAGCCAATTTATGAATAAAAAAAAAATTCCATAGAAAATTCAAGAATTGGCTCCTATCAAAAATTGAGAGCCTAACTAGTACCTGGAAAAAATTTGGTGCAATTTGCTGAATTAAGATATTAGACTATAAGGGACCGGACTAATGGTGGAACTCAGTTGAATTGGAAAATATTTACGCCTTTCTCCTTGATTTGAAGTTCAAATTCATAAGCGCAATGTACGTCAAATAAACTTCTAACTCAACGAATTTCACATTACATGACCCAGTAAACGTCTTCTGCTGATTCTTGTATCTCTCAGGGTACAGTCAAGAACAGATCAAGCTTGACACGTTGGACATTGCACAATTCATATTTCCGTAGTATAATCTAGGACATCATGCTAATTAAAGGTTTTGTACATACGGCAGCACGTCGGTGGAAACACTTTGACCTTGAGCGGGTCTCTGGTTTCGGGTGTTTGTAGCGTAGCGCTGGTTCAGCTTATACTGGTTTTGTTTCTACGTGCTATCTGCCGTGCTTACGAGTCTTACGATGCTAAGCCCAATGCTACTCGTATCCGCGATGCCAAGTATTGGTCCAGAAAAGTGTTAGTAAGAAAGAAGAAGATGTCAGTAGTCGTAGGAGATAAAGTAGTACTGCAAGTGTCTAGTTTGATCTGCTGTCGACTGTACAAGCGCAAGTCTTGCTACGTTGGCTGCTAATCATATATTATTCAAGAGTCGACAGGGCGAACGCTACAGTTTTTTGCCATTACGATGTGGCTCACCAACAATGGTTTACGTATTTTCAGGGGGAAATAGTAAATTTTAAATTTAAATTACACCCAATACTTTCGAAACTTTTTATAGGTATTGCAATTCTAGTAGGTACCTCAGTTTTTTGGCTCCTTAATTTTAGAAGTTGATCAGCATGATTGGAGAGATGAAAGCGCACAGACTCCGTTGGATTGGTTACCTAGAATGTGAGAGGACCGGTAGGTGCGTCAAGAAAGCCTAAGAGGGTTGACCGACAGGATGCCATCCGGTTGGCCGCCAGAGGTACCGATGAAGTTGGTGCAGACTGCAGACTTGCGTGAGCTGATCACTGGGCTGTTTCACCAATTCAACTTGGGTCATTGCGCCAGTAAGTAAGTATTAATTTTAGAAATTATGATTGATTATTTGCAAAAAACTAATTAATAAAGGCCAGACTAAAAGTATCCTAAACCGAAGAGCATGTATGAAAGGATTGATTAAAGTACAGGAAGCGGGTACGTCAAGATCGTAGCAGGCGTGGTGTTATGTATGTATGTAACTAATTTGAGTCGTCATTAAAATTTATTTCGAATCAAAGTAAGTAAGCGGGAAGCTGCTGGATGCGAGCAGCGCAGGACCGGTCGTCATGGAGATCTTTAGGGGAGGCCTATGTCCAGCAGTGGACGTCTTTCGGCTGATATGATGATGATGAAGTAAGGATCTGTTAGCAAGTGGATAAAACTTCAAAAGAAAAATAAATAAAGCAAGTTCGCCCTCTTGTCGTAGTCATTCAACTGCCAACAGATCTTTGTCATTCTATACCAGGTGTAAATTTAATTGATTGCCATAGCTTAGGGGGCGTTTCAGCAACGTTACAGGAACACAAAGAAAAAAAAATGTAAATGTCTATCTAATTGAATGTACTTTATCTACTGATACTTGCGCGCTGGCTTGGTGATAGAGCGATACTCCGGGCCATTGCCCTACGGGTCATTTCCCTAGTTTTGGAATTTTTTTAAATACTTTTTGTGTTCCATTATCGTTACTGGAACACCCCCTAACCTACAGCATGCAATTAAATGAATAGACTGTATAAAGAGCTAAGCCATCGCCTATAGCCGATAGTGGACACTTACGACGAGGCGAGGAGACGAGAGAAGTTTTATCTCATAACACTTCATTGTTTAGTAGGGGGTTCAAAAATACGAGCACAACGCCCGGAATTCAAGGTAACTGCTGTAAATTTTGGCAAAGTAGAGTTTATAGGGGTATATCTACTCGTTACACCGCAGCTTCCCAGTTTATGGTAAATCTTGCGTCGGTCGGGGGTTCGGTGCGCATTTTTTGGCACTTTTTTATGTGCTACTATCTGCCTGTTGCGTATGCCGTAGGATTGCAGGAATCTCTATGTTTTGGAATATTCTTTTTACTTGGTTGACTTTTGGGAGGCAAAAATCCAATAAAAATATATCTTTATATTCGTATCACCCTGTAGGTATCACTATATGACGTCAGCTAAATTATAATGCTCCGCAAACAAAGTGGCGACCTGTGAGTTTTAAAAAAAAGCTTAAAAAGAACCACTCTTACGTTTGTCGAGTTGAACTCCGTAGTTTCATTTTAAAGAAGACGGTGCTACTTCATCATATGAAATGTCCACTACAGGACAGGGAGCTCCCTCCAGAATTCTAGCTTTTGCTGAAACAATGTGAAGGGGAAGTACCATAGTCACCTCGCTTGACAGCGTTACGGCTGGCACCATGGACCGCGGTTGTAGGTGACCGCAGTAAGTAAGATGGTATGATACACAGGAGGATGCTGCTGCCCATCCTCCAGTTTATAACCCTTAGTCGCCTCTTACGACACCCACGGGAAATATTCTTTGCCGGCACGGGGCACCACACGGGACGGTGCTACTTAGTATCTGGTTAATTCCAATCTATTGTTATTAAATTTTAGAATTAGTTTGTCTACAATCAAAACTCGACAGTATGTGTTTTAAGGGTTCTCAACCAGAAGGGTAAAACCCTTATATATGGTGCGACTTCGTCTGTCTGTCGCACCTGGGTGTCTACTCTCAAAGTCCGATATATCGAAACGATACTACTCGAAACATGCAAATGCAAAACTTCGTCCCTTGACAATAGAGTAGAATATTGGTTGGATGAATTTTCAAACTGCATCCAACCAATATTCTACTCTATTGTCAAGGGACGAAGTTTTGCATTTGCATGTTTCGAATAGTATCGTTTCGATGTATCGGACTTTGAGAGTAGACACCCTGTTTATTCTCAGCAAGTCAATAGAGTAAGTACTCACGCCATTGACTTGAAATTAAATTATCTTTACTAGGTGAAGTGGGATAATATATAAAATTATCATACAAAAGGGCTAAATTTGTACATTTCAAAACAGGTTGACTTTTAGTTTTCAAGTTATGGTGCAAATTCCTCTCCCCCCCCCCCCCCCTCATCTCCACAGTTTGCTGAACAAAAAACTTGCGTTTATTACGGTCTAAAGAGGTTCAAGTAAAGGTTACATCAAAAATAAAAACATATAATTACGTAGCACTGATTTTAGAATCCTGCATAGAAACATTGTAAATTGTGTCCACGCATGCTGCACAACATACACACTATTGTAACCTAGGGTGCTTTTCAACTAGAGCTGAGCTAGAAAGCAAACCTGTAAGCTACAAAAACTCCAACCAATAAGGTTGCTCCATTTTCTGGCTTATTAAATGTGTTATCGAATGGAGCAATCCTATTGGTGATAATTTCACAGCTCACAGTTTAAGCCACGATCACACCTAGCTGAATTCAAAGACAAATTCGGCATACATTGCTGGGAGGCTTGGTTATGTTAATTGCAATATCCTTACTTCAAGGAGCAGTGTAAGCCGAATTAGTCTTTGAATTTGGCAAGGTGTGATCGTGGCTTTAGCTAACTCCAGCTCTGGGGCCATAGACAAGTGGCTCTCTGTAAATCATAAACGCCAATATACTCGTAATAGAAAACGAATGTATTAGATTGACATAAGCTAACGAAATGCTACGTGACAGCTAATGTCAATCCCATACATTTTCATTCTATTCTACTAGAGTTCACGATTATAAAAAGCCACTTGTCTAGATACCCTAGGGGAAAGGCCCACTTGCTTGCATCGCTGCCATTGTCCTATTATATCAGGACTGTTTATTGGAAGAAAAATAGTTAACTTTTTCCGCAAATTTATATGACTCGGTGTCTACACTGTAAGGTTCCTGTTTCATCGCTTGCATGTCGATTACGTGGACAGAACTAAAATGCAAACGATATTTGTAGCTTGTATGCATTCGAAAATGTCGCCGCGGTGGACAAACCCATTGGAGCTTCAGAGACACGTATCGCTCCGTTCTGTTCTCACATATAGCTGTGTCCTTCTGTCATTCTCATAAAGCTACTTTATTTAAATGTCACCTTTATTCTGACTAAATTTGTGATTAAAAAAAACAGTTATAGCACATATGCTGTAGCATAAATTTGCGTTTTGAATAGGCCTACACTACATATGTTATTATCACATTAATACGTCAGCAAAATACCTAGATTACTACGGGACAAAGGTCTGTCAAATCCACGAGTGAATTTTGAACATAAATTCAAAGTATATTCAATGCGAACAGCTCATTATGAGCACGCCACGTTGTTTTAACTAAGGGTATAGTGTAGATAAAGCAGAAGTTACATATTTTTGTTTTGTAAACAGCGGCAATGATTATTTAATGTGAAATGGTAATAGGCTTCTACTGTCATGAGCTCGTGTCATCATCGACCTAAAAATTTTTTTTTATTCTCGTCTTGAGGACAGAGATGAAATCGACGATGGAACGAGCTTTCCCAGAGAAACCTTGAATAGATTTGAGTTATATGAACTCAAGAACACAGACGCAAGCAGAGAATTCCACTCAAACATTTCTGTTCTTACTCGTAAGACTGAAATTAAGAGCGGTCTAACTGAAAATAAAAAAATCCACAGCTAAAAACGTAAAATACGATCGCTCCGCAAAGAGCAAACTTCCTGTGAGGTTCAGCGTCTCCTATTCAGGGTCGGGTAATGGTGATATAATTAAAACAGCTTTATTCGCCCGCACACGTCCGCTCACATCGACCGTTGGTCATCAGTGTTGCCAGCCAGTGTGCCAAGATCGGCCAACTTTATTTCAATACCTTACACTTCCAAAAGGAATATGTATGTTAAGTTGACTTACGAACACAATTTTGATAAAATTAACATAATTTTAAACTTACCCACGCGTCTTACCGACAGGAGCTGCCAATAGACCTAAGAGATAATAGCTTTAAGTCCAACAAAGTTCCTACAGTGTGTCAACATACATTATGTTTTATGAATTGCCACTGTCAAGAATTTACGAAAACAATATTAGCTCCACATACTGATTTGCCTACGCTATGTGTAAAGCACCTGGCATGGCGTCGACAGCCGGAAATAACGTCTACCGCGAGGTGTCTCGAGATATATGCTAATCGCTTATCATTGCTTAAATGCGATTCTAGACTGCGAGGAATTCGAGCTCAAAGCTGAAATGTGAGTAAAATTGAATGGGAGTACAGTTTACGAGAAGGGGTAAACTACAAGAAATTTTAACGTTGTTTTACACATAGTTTTACGTATATACTTATTTACTAATGCTGGCTCAGCGAGCCGAAGAGTATCTTTTTTTGGGGTTCCGATACCAAAATGGTAAAAAAAAGGAACCCTTATGGTGTGACTTTGTCTGTCTGTCTGTCCGTCTGTCTGTCACACCTCTATATCTCAGCAACCACTCATGCTATCGACTTGAAATTTGGAATAGTTTTAGAATATAGTTGCCCAACTTAAATGCACATAAAAGAACTTTGAAAAAATTATGATTATTAATGTAAAGGGGCCAAAATAAGAGGGGGCCAAATTTCAAGTGGTCGCTACTAGGTCAAGTGGGGTATCATGTGAAAGGACTTTACTTGTACATTCCTAAATATATTTTTGAATTTTGTAACGTCTCTTAGTTTTCAAGATATGATGAAAAATGTCAAAAAAATACCATTCCCCCCCCCCCCCCCTTTATCTCCAAAGTTTGTGAAAGAAAAAATCTGAATTAATTACAGTTGACATAAATTTATGTAAACATTGCAGCAAAAATAAAACGATCTTTCTAAGTTGCACAGTTTTTTAGAAATCTGCAAATAACCTTTACAAACAAATTTAGTTTTGCGGTCCTAAAATGGACTTTATTGCTTCCAAAAATTTTATTTTATTTTATTTTACTTTTTTAGCAAAAAATATACTTATGTTGATTCAAAAACAGTAGCTTGAAACTACGCCATTTACAAGTTTTCGCCTATAACACGTTTATGTGTACAGATAAAAAAAAAACTAAATATCAACAAAATATAAAATCTTGAAAGGGGGTAAATGGTTCTTAAATCTACTATGATATAAAAAGATTACATTATCTTAACATACGAAAGGTCTACCGAAACTTAAAAGCAATTATTAGGTAGGTACTTATAAGAAACACTAAAAGTAAAATACAGAAAATCTAACCATAGCATGAAATTTGTTAGCAAGAGATAACTCACAGATCTGGAGTCAAATGAGAATAAGAAAAAAAGAAACAAATGCATAAAAAATAAAAAATAGCCCCAACAATTATAGCCTAACAATACATCAATGCATGGTGGTGAGAGGTGGTTGTGGTGCGTTATCAAAGAAACCACTCATGAACAGTCGAATACAAAAAGTACGAGTATATCGGAACCCTCGGCGCGCGAGTCCGACTCGCACTTGACCGGTTTTTTTACGCTGCTATAGCACGATCCAAAACGGTAACCCCGCCGAAAACCTACACTAATATTTCATCTGTGGCAAAACATTTAACGTCTGATACTTCTCCCATGCGGAACATTGAATTCTATTCTTGCACTTACAATGTATTGTGCCGCAAAGTAATAACATTCCATTTTGAAGTACATTTTCATTGTAAGAGCTTAGTAGCAAAACGTCTGCATTGTTTTAATTTCCTTTGAAATGTTGTGGTGCCAAGATTGATAGATGCACACTTTATTACTACCATACAGAATAATAAAGAAAACATTTTAAACATACACATGGCCGCTCGTTGGTGGAAACACTTTCATCTTCTGCAGGTCTCTGGTTGCGGGCGATTGTATCAAAGACTTTGGAACCTCGCTCCGCTCGGGTCTGTGA
This sequence comes from Athrips mouffetella, assembly GCA_947532105.1. Taxonomy (NCBI): domain Eukaryota; kingdom Metazoa; phylum Arthropoda; class Insecta; order Lepidoptera; family Gelechiidae; genus Athrips; species Athrips mouffetella. The sequence goes on along the minus strand of OX383969.1, from coordinate 2,207,781 downwards.
CGTAGTGCCGGTTCAGCTTATACTGGTTTTGTTTCCACGTACTTGCTGCCGTGCGTAGAAGGAAAACTCAATCTAATTATAAATTAAAACTGTGTTAAAAAGCATCCGTCACGCTTACTCCCTGTAGAAGTAAACTGGGACCACAGCCTTCCATGCTACGATCTTAGAAAACTTCCCTCGCTTCATCTAAACGTATCTCGAATTGACAATATATAGTCAGTATAAACCTCGTTTATAATGACTATTGTCAATGATAGTATTCCTTGAGCCAAGTCAGAGGGTTTTTGACGGCTTGAAAACTCTGACAGCCAGGTTGGCCACTGCCCTGGCAAAGGATTGGCTCTGGTTTCCTCTCTGGGTTGCGAAGGTCAGATGGTAGTCGCTAAGGTAGCCGACTCTGTAAAAACCAGTGCCTTCCTCAAATCCCCTAGGTAAGGTAGCCGAGTCTGTAAAAACCAGTGCTTTCGTCAAATCCCCTAGGTAAGGTAGCCGATTCTGTAGAAACCAGTGCCTTCTCAAATCCCCTAGGTAAGGTAGCCGACTCTGTAAAAACCATTGCCTTCCTCAAATCCCCTACGTAAGGTAGCCGACTCTGTAAAAACGACTGCCTTCCTCAAATCACCTAGGTAAGGTAGCCGACTCTGTAAAAACCAGTGCCTTCCTCAAATCCCCTAGGTAAGGTAGCCGATTCTGTAGAAACCAGTGCCTTCTCAAATCCCCTAGGTAAGGTAGCCGACTCTGTCAAAACCAGTGCCTTCCTCAAATCCCCTAGGTAAGGTAGCCGACTCTGTAAAAACCATTGCCTTCCTCAAATCCCCTACGTCAGGTAGCCGACTCTGTAAAAACGACTGCCTTTCTCAAATCACCTAGGTAAGGTAGCCGACTCTGTAAAAACCAGCGCCTTCCTCAAATCCCCTAGGTAAGGTAGCCGACTCTTTAAAAACCAGTGCCTTCCTCAAATCACCTAGGTAAGGTAGCTGACTCTGTAAAAACCAGTGCCTTCCTCAAATCCCCTAGATAAGGTAGCCGACTCTGTAAAAACGAGTGCCTTCCTCAAATCACCTAGGTAAGGTAGCTGACTCTGTAAAAACCAGTGCCTTCCTCAAATCCCCTAGGTAAGGTAGCCGACTCTGTAAAAACCAGCGCCTTCCTCAAATCCCCTAGGTAAGGTAGCCGACTCTTTAAAAACCAGTGCCTTCCTCAAATCCCCTAGGTAAGGTAGCCGAGTCTGTAAAAACCAGTGCTTTCGTCAAATCCCCTAGGTAAGGTAGCCGATTCTGTAGAAACCAGTGCCTTCTCAAATCCCCTAGGTAAGGTAGCCGACTCTGTAAAAACGACTGCCTTTCTCAAATCACCTAGGTAAGGTAGCCGACTCTGTAAAAACCAGCGCCTTCCTCAAATCCCCTAGGTAAGGTAGCCGACTCTTTAAAAACCAGTGCCTTCCTCAAATCACCAAGGTAAGGTAGCTGACTCTGTAAAAACCAGTGCCTTCCTCAAATCCCCTAGATAAGGTAGCCGACTCTGTAAAAACGAGTGCCTTCCTCAAATCACCTAGGTAAGGTAGCTGACTCTGTAAAAACCAGTGCCTTCCTCAAATCCCCTAGGTAAGGTAGCCGACTCTGTAAAAACCAGCGCCTTCCTCAAATCCCCTAGGTAAGGTAGCCGACTCTTTAAAAACCAGTGCCTTCCTCAAATCCCCTAGGTAAGGTAGCCGACTCTGTAAAAACCAGTGCCTTCCTCAAATCCCCTAGGTAAGGTAGCTGACTCTGTAAAAACCAGTGCCTTCCTCAAATCCCCTAGGTAAGGTAGCCGACTCTGTAAAAACCAGTGCCTTCCTCAAATCCCCTACGTAAGGTAGCCGACTCTGTAAAAACGACTGCCTTCCTCAAATCCCCTAGGTAAGGTAGCCGACTCTGTAATAACCAGTGCCTTCCTCAAATCCCCTAGGTAAGGTAGCCGAGTCTGTAAAAACCAGTGCCTTCGTCAAATCCCCTAGGTAAGGTAGCCGACTCTGTAATAACCAGTGCCTTCCTCTAATCCCCTAGGTAAGGTAGCCGAGTCTGTAAAAACCAGTGCCTTCGTCAAATCCCCTAGGTAAGGTAGCCGACTCTGTAATAACCAGTGCCTTCCTCAAATCCCCTAGGTAAGGTAGCCAACTCTGTAAAAACCAGTGCCTTCCTCAAATCCCCTAGGTAAGGTAGCCGACTCTGTAATAACCAGTGCCTTCCTCAAATCCCCTAGGTAAGGTAGCCGAGTCTGTAAAAACCAGTGCCTTCCTCAAATCCCCTAGGTAAGGTAGCCGACTCTGTAATAACCAGTGCCTTCCTCAAATCCCCTAGGTAAGGTAGCCGACTCTGTAATAACAAACGCCTTCCTCAAATCCCCTAGGTAAGGTAGCCGAGTCTGTAAAAACCAGTGCCTTCGTCAAATCCCCTAGGTAAGGTAGCCGAGTCTGTAAAAACCAGTACCTCCCTCAAATCCCCTAGGTAAGGTAGCTGACTCTGTAAAAACCACCGGCAAAAACGGAATAAGACCAGGGCAATGATTGAGCCCCGTGTAGTGCCGGCAAAGAATAGCACTCATCTTTACCCGTGGGCACTGTTTTTTTATCGTCCTTGCCGTGGGTGTCGTAAAAGGCGACTAAGGGTTAATGAACCGAAGGTTGGGCAGCAGCATCCTTCTATGTATCGTATCATCTTACATTCTGCGGTCACCAACAACCGCGGTCCATGGTGCCAGCCGTAACGCTAACAAGCGTGGTGACTATGGTACTTCCCCTCCATATTGTTTCAGCAAAAGCTGGAGTTTTGGAGGGAGTTCCCTGTCCTGTAGTGGAGGTTTCATGGTATGTCATGATGAATGAATGAATCAGTGTTGGTAGAGATTTTGACAATATCAGTAGCAAGATATTAATTTTGAGGTAATAAAAAACTTAAATCTGTGACCTGACTAATAAAACTTAACAACAGATTAATTCCAAACTCAAAACAATAAACTCATTCAAAGAAAAGCAATCATACTAAAACATTTTTAATTAAAGTAAGAAAACGTCAGAAACAAATCCTAAAGTCCAAAGTTTTGCGCATGATTAAGAAACTCGAAATCATACGTAACATAAACTGAAATAACTTTACGAGAAAACAATAAATAAAAACTAGTAAAAGGCGAGTTCTATTTTAGCATCGAATGAAATAAACAGAGAAAGAGAGCTATTCTCTAATTGTGGTGGACGGTAAAGTCCACAGAAAGCCTGAGGAGATCCAAGTATCACTTAAGGTTTGTTCCACTTAGATCTATTAGATTTCATCCTAAGTTATAGTGCGGGGCAAACAACTTTAACAATAATCGCTTGGTGGGGGCTTTGCGCACATCAATTTTTATGTAAAATTGACTCTGCGCAGCCAAGGTCATTGTTCAAGTAGTTTGCTTACACCTATACCTATAATGATGTTAGGGTTATTATCATGATTAATTGAAACAACAAAAAATATAACTCCACATACAATAGGTCTTCTTTAAGCTGTAATTTTATATGTACAGGTTGTACTCTTGTCCCGGATATGTTTGTTTTGAAAAATTTTAGAATTCGGAAATCCCCGACCTCTACATATATGAACAACGTTATAACATTATAACGAAACCCTCAGATACCCCAAATATTTTGTATTGAAGTGAATCGAAACAGAATTCTTTTGACTATTCGAGTTTTCAGATTTCTTCGTAATTGTATCAAAAATGTTCAAAATAGCAGTTACTCCTGGTTATGAATGAAAACATTTTTCGGTCTCTGTTATTCCGCTTTTAAATAGATGCGATTATCGTTTGTTTTTGTAAGGTCCACAAAATTTAACTTTTGGACTGGATCAAATATACAAGGATTGTACCTTCTAGATAACTTATCATAACTAGCTAGGGTAGCTAGGAGCAACAAGTTAAAACGTTTTAAATTACAAGTTTAGAAAAGGAATAAAGAGAATGAAGAGACAACTTGAATGAGACCCAAGAACCTGTCAAAATTTCAGTTTAAAATATAACCCTATCTCAGCTAGAACAAATACCATACAATAGCGAGTGCTGTTCGAGATTGGTACTGCAAGAAGGCAGAATGAAACGCCTACGATTATGTAAATTAATAAATCGAGACAATTTATACAGACCAATAATACGTTTTTTTTTTGTGAAAGTGTTAAGTGTAACAAACCAAGATTGCACTTTCGAGCACTTAAAGTTAAAGTCAAAACGTGGCGGGTAACTTAAGAGGTAGTGGCTCAAATTGTTCCCGGGGGAAGCCGAGTGAGTCGGGATGGGGCGAATCGCCTCTAGCTTCAGTTATTTTTAAGGGACTAGCGCAAGGCGACAAGAGGACTACTAAAATATACCAATTGACAGCCTCCTTGGCACAGTGGTAAAAGCAAAAAGTTTGGAACCTTGCTGCGGTCGAGAGCGTTCGGGTCTTGAACCGAAGATTCTGGATTCGATTCCCGGGTAGGGAAAGTGTCAAATAACAATGATTTTTTGGGACAGAAGCCTTTGGCTGCTCAACAACACTGGTGCCGACCTAACAACCCACAAGATAAAGATATGATGAAAATTAATGATATATACCTATTCTTACTCTGGTAAGTAACGCCATATCAAGTCGTAGACTTTTAACGACGACGTAGGCTTTTGCTACGAAAGTGAGTACACGTTTAAGCTCATGCTAGAATTTGTAACATGTTTGCAACTAAACGGTGCAGTAAGCGACTCAACCTTTCTTTCATTTGAGACAACGTTACTGCGTTTTAAGAAGCTGGTGGTGCCATCTGTTGATTTTCGCTTGCCAACACTTGATTTGCTAACTTGCTCCAGAAACGGTGTGGCGCAGTCTCGCTCATTAATTTGACACACGGGTACCGCGTTATATGAAGCTATCATCTCTTGATTGTCACTTGCCAACTCTTTAGTTGCAAATTTACTTCATCCTTAATAAACGGTGTAGCGCAAGTGTCTTTCATTAAATCGAGCCAACGTAACCTCTTGAGTTTATCTTTCCAACGCTTCTGTAGCAAACGGTGCGAGGCTGTTGAAAGCAACGCAACTTCTCTTACACTCGAGCAGATGTTATCGCGTTTTAAAAACTGGTGGTGCCATCTTTTGAGTGTTGCTTGCAAACGCTTGAGCTTCTAACTTGTAACATTCATACTAAACGGTGCGAAGCTGTCGGAAGCATCTCAACGTCTCATTTGTTATTACCTTTAGCCAAGGTTACAGTGTTTTAAAAAACTGGTGGAGTGGTGGTGTCAGTGAGTGCTGCTTGTCAACGCTTGAGTTTGTAACTTGTACCATCCGTAATAAACGGTGCGGGGCTGTCGGAAGCGACTCAACGTCTCGTTCATTAACTCCAGCCAAGGTTAACAGTTAACTGTTAACTCAGAGTTAACTTACCGCACTTTATCACCAGTTCCATTTTATTGGCATGACTTTTTTATTGAATTAACTTTTGGGTCGTGTTGATCGGTTACGAAACTACCAGAGGTTAAAAGTTAGCTGTATTTTTATATCGGTGTCGATAGTTATAATCAAATACCTTGGTATTCTTATATTAGGTTATTTTTTGTACCTGACATCCGGACGAACGGCAAAGTATCAGGTGACTGGTGCAAGGCTGTGGTTGTGCCGCTGTACAAGGGAAAAGGGTCACAACAAGACTGCAAAAATTACCGCGGGATAAGTCTTCTCAGTGTCGTCGACAAACTGTATGCAAAGGTTTTGATTGAAAGAGTGCTGAAAGATACTGACGAAAAAATATGGGATGTACAAGCGGGATTTAGAAAGGGAATGGGATGTACAGATCAGGTCTTTTCTTTGCGGTGCATAGCTGAAAAGTTTTTGGCCAAAAACCAAAAAGTTTACTGCGCGTCCGTGGATTTGGAAAAGGCCTATGACCGAGTGGTGAGGAATTAATTGTGGTCGGCATTGTCTATATATGGGGTGAACGGTCATCTGATTCAAGCACTGAAATCTCTCTATGAGGATTCCAGTGCTTGCGTCAGAATAAACGGGGCGTACACTGAATGGTTTAGCATCGAAAAAGGTGTTAGGCAGGGATGTGTAGCGTCACCTTGGCTGTTTAACCTATTCATGGATAATTGTTTGACTGATCTGAAAGAGAGTATGTGTGGACTAAGAATTAATGAGTTACTCATCAAATGTCTTCTCTACGCTGACGACCAAGTTATACTTGTGTCATCTGCTGACGAGTTACAAGAGATGGTAACAATGATGAATGTGGCTTTTGATGGGAAAGAAATGAAAGTAAATGTAAGCAAGACGAAAGAAATGGTACTGGAAAGAGAAGAGTGTATGACAGAGTGTTCTATATTAATAGGTGGTGAACAAGTCAAACAAGTGAAGGAGTTTGTGTATCTGGATTCTAAGTTTACGAGAGATGGAAAGTGTGAAAGTGATATCGAAAGAAGAGTGAATGCTGGAAACATGGTGAATGGTGCTCTGCATGCTTTTATGAAGAGTCAGAAGGTGTCTCACAAGGCTCGTCTGGCTGTTCATAGAGGCGTTTTGGTATCAACACTGATGTACGGCAGTGAAAACTGGGTATGGCAGAAGAAGCATGAAAGTAGAATTAATGCAGTAGAAATGAGAGCGTTGAGGAGTATGATTGGTGTGAAATTGAGTGACAGGATTAGAAATAGTGTGATAAGAGAACGTTGTGGCGTTAAAGAAGACGTAGTGACTAAAATTGAGAAAGGGATGCTGAGATGGTTTGGTCATGTAGAGAGGATGAATGAAGGAAGATTGACGAAAGAGATCTACAAGGCGAGAGTGAATGGAAACGTTCTGTGCGTTTTTTGTGCGTTCTTAGCAAAGTCGTAGAACAAAATACCTCACTAAGAAGTGGACCAACGGATGTCAGGTACAAAAAATAATCTCGTATATCCAACTGTATATCATCATGAGGAGGATTAAGGATTATGATTGTAAATATTTCAACATTATCAAAGGTCTATTATATGTTTTGTTTCTTTGGTTTCAGATACGTATACGGGGTGTAAGAGACGGTGTACCGAAAACTGAAAACGCTTACTTATAATTTTTCACTCAGAAATTTGCCTCAATTTCGTAAATTTTTGAGATGTATGCTTTCGTTTTGTATCGATGTATTATGATACGCTACTATTGAGACATTTGCGACAGTTAAGTATGGGGAACAATATTTATCGCCTTTAATATTTGAGTTCGCAGTAGAAGTCTAGTATAGTAGAAAAAACTGAAAATTTTTTTTCCATGGTATATGTGTTATAAAATTCAATCATAGCAAATTTTCCATACATTGCCTGAACCTAGCGTGAAAATTTTAAATAAAAATCAAATTTTAATTGAATAAAAACAAATACAAAATGTTATAATGGGCTGAATTATTAAAAGATCACTTGTAACGATAAGGCTGCCTTTGCTCACATTAGATTTAAGATTTCTTTACAGTTTATTCTATTTTTGTGAGGTGCGCATTAAAGCATCTATCCTTACAAATTGGCCATGAAGTTTTCCCATAGTCAAAGCAGCGAACGATTTTTCAATACACTGTAGCTGCGTGCGCGCGGAATAGTTGTGACTTAGCACTCAATGTAAAAAACGGCTTGCCGCCGATTTGACGTCATAATTACATCATATAAAAATCATTATTTCAACTTACACCTTAAACCCAGTAAAATATTCTAGTACTTAGCAACTTAAAACAGACGTTGCAGATTTAGTAAGTAATCTCTTCTGCGAAGAATCATTGCTACTCGACCATGCTCAACTAACCCCTGCAAAGCAGGGCTCAAGCCATTTTGGCGAGTTTTATTTAGAGACGGACTGCGTGTTTCAAATAGGGAACGTTGCTTCCGGAGTTAGAAATATCTCCTGGCTATCATGTTTTCCTGGTACTTTGGTAGTCACGGCAGTCGCGGAAATGGAAGCTTTTTTGAGATATTTTCAAAGTAGATTTTCCGTGAAATGTTGTTTCATATCCAGAAATCCACGAGAAATTAAGCACTTTGCAATTTCGCTATAGGTTTTCAAAAATTTGTATGATATTAGCAATAATTAATTGATTATTTTTTTGCGATTAATCATGTGTAACACATGATTTACAATGACTGCCTTTTTCTAGTTATTTGTAAACACTTCTTTAATTTGATTTCTCAGGATAGTTTCATTCTATCCATATCAGCCGAAGGACACTCACAAAGAACACCACTGTACAAAGGACAAATGAAACAATTTTTTTTTATAAATGTGAGGGTCACGGCCTTATGACCCTGTGATGGGAGTCGAACCCATGTGTAAATCGAAATGTATTATCTCGATTTGTTAGTCTTAAATTTTGTTGATCGTCTTTTATTGGACCGATTGATAAAATATTACTTCACAGTTTTGTCTAGCCAAGCACTGTGCTGTGAGATATTAATAAATGACAAATTTACTTGTAAATGGCAAAGTTTTAGAATAGCTCGGCTTATTAAGTTAATGGCAAGAGTAGATGCTTACTTTTGGACCTGAAGGGTCTCGAATTATTACGAGTTAGGGAGTAGGTAATATGTTGAAAGAAACAATGAGTTTTGTGGTAACAAACGATAAGTATTTTATTTACCACATAAAGCGCCTGCATGTTTATATTTACTCAAAACCAACGAATTCGATACAATATATCATTGTATTAAGGAATAGATAAAGTAAGGCGGGAAAATTACAGGTAATTGAATTTAATATAATATCGATATTCGTTGGATCTTGTTCGCAAAATTAAGCCCAAATTGCAGGAAGTGGAAAGGAACAAGGAACGAAAACCACTTTGGCGTATTGACAATAGGCAGTGACATGAAATATAGGTACAATTAAATCATTACAATTATCGCTTACTTTTATTGTGGCCACAATAACACCTTAAATTTGCCCTCTCAGATTACGGTTGACACTAGGTTCGACGTTGCAATTTATATCAAATGGCGCAAAATATACTAGTCAATCTAATCTCAAATGGCAAACGGTAAATTATATCTATAATTAACAAAAAGAACATGTTGGTATGCTTATCTGGTAATTAGGCGTTTCCACAATTCACCTTTAGTATTCCACTGACTCTACTTTGCGGTATCGTTTACCGAATCAAAAAAAAAACACACTTCACTCACTACCCCTCTCGTGAGAGGATCCACACCGAATGACTCGCTGGAAGTTCCACCCTTCGTCAAAGCCAGCGCGCGCGCCACCGTTTCATTCGTAACGTCATTGGCCCTCCATGCCAAGACACGCGTTTCCTAATTGGTGGAAACCCAATGTGCTGCATTTACGCGCCAAAACTGCCTGACCTGAAACTGTTAGTGTGTTTGTTTAAACGTTCCTATACAGGAGCAAACAGATGCGCTTTAAGTCTTAGACCTAAGGCTCTGCTTTGCTAAACAAGATAGTGGCACTTACGCCTTTTTTATTATATTTGCAATCCAAAGTCAATCCGAACGTTTACCGCGCTCCTTAAAAAATATGGTTGAGATGTTATTTTTATTAGCGGCAGGCTTGTCCCATTACATAAATATACCAATATGACGTTCGCATTCTGCTGCTGATGCTAAAACAATGAAAAATATCTGTATTATGGCGTGAGACTAAAGTGCCGGGTACGTGTGAAAGAGACAAAACACACGCGCGCCCCCAGACTTACACTCAGCGCGTGCGTGGGGGTGAGAAACTTAATGCTGGCAAGGGACTGAGGATTCTCTTCTGTACGCGTATCCCTCTGGTTCGGCGGGTGTGGTGCCTTCTCAACCGTATCAGAACGGGAGTAGGCTATTGTGCTCAGCGGTATAAATGGGGCTGGTGCGAGTCGGCTGCGTGTAGCCCTCTACATATATACTAATCTGTGGTGCGGGTGTCCTGAACAGACCGTGCACCACATCGTGTTTGACTGCCCGCTTACTAAGTTTGACGGGAATGAGGAGGACCTTCTGTCACTTACAACGGACGCAGTAACATACTTAAAATCTAATATATTTATTATTTTTAGGGTTCCGTACCCCAAAATAAAAAAACGGAACCCTTATAGGATCACTTTTTTGTCCGTCTGTCTGTCTGTCTGTCTGTCAAGACCCTTTTTCTCACGAAGGAGAAGAGGTATCAGGTTGAAATTGATAACGAATATTAAGGTCCAAAACCACACAAGATCTGAAAATTTTATATTTTTACAACGACGCAATTAAAAGATATGGCTTTATATGTCCTCATCTCCATACATTTATGCAAAGAAGCAAAACCTACAGGGTACTTCCCGTTGACCTAAAATTATGAAATTTGGCAAGAAGCTAGGTCTCACAGTACAAATAAAGGGAAAAGTCTAAAATAATTAAATATTTCAATTTTTCTCACAACTAGTGAGCTCCTTTTTCAAGAACTTTTCTATAAAAGAGGGGTCAAGTTGGATGGTCACGGAGTTTTTAAATTCAAAGAGCAAAAGCTTTTAGTTTTTAGAACCCTTAGGGCGCGAGTCCAACTCGCAATTGGCCGGTTTTTTTAAGTAGAGAACACGCCATACGATAAATAAATAAATTGGTACATTCTTTGCTTAGTTTGCTTATGCTCTTTTTTAATCGCCTTTTATGAAACATATTCGTCTCTATAAATCAAGTTTGTAGATTCTCCCAGATTTCTCATATTCTACATACCTAAGTTTTAATATGCTAAAGTTGTTTAATTTACCTAAGTTGTTTCAAATTTCAAGTTTCCGAGAGCTCCAGATTAACATAAACAGATTCTAGAACTTTTGTTAGTTGTGTTCTTGATTCTAATTAAATAAGTGTATCGTTTACGATATAGGGTGTGTCAGAATAACAGCCTCAGTGGTACAGTGGGTAGAGCGCTTGGCTCTCGATCCGGAGGTTCTGGGTTCGATTCCTAGTTAGAACACTGTCAAAAAAAATGCCTTTGTCTGACCTCCCTAGTCCTGTAAGTACATTGCAGGATGACACTGGATTGTCCTAAAAGTTAGATGATTCCTTGCTTCGGAAGGTACGTTAATCCAATGGTCCCGACTATTATCAACGGATGTAGTCGTTAGAGAGCCATGTAATAGGCCTTTGCGGCTCAATTACTTTGACACCAGGGTTTGTGAGGTCAGTCATCGACTTGCAACCCACACCCGATACGATGATGATGAGGGTGCAAAGAAACATCTGTAAAAAAAACCGCTCAATTGCAAGTCAGACTCGCGCGCCGAGGGTTCCGATATACCTTTAGTATTTTTGGAAGCAATAAAGTCCATTTTTAGGACCGCAAAACTAAATTTGTTTGTAAAGGTTTTTTGCAGATTTCTGAAAAACTGTGCAACTTAGAAAGATCGTTTAATTTTTGCTGTAATATTTAAATAAATTTCTATCAACTGTAATTAATTTAGATTTTTCCTTCCACAAACTTCGGAGATGAGGGGGGGGGGGGGGGGGGGGGAATGGTATTTTTTTTGTCATTTTTCGTCATAACTTGAAAACTAAGAGTCATAAAAAAATACTAAAATATATTTTAGAAATTGCAAGTAAAGCCCTTTCATACGATACCCCACTCAACCTAGTAGCAACAATTTGAATTTTGCCTCCCCCTATTTGGGCCCCCATTACATCAATAGCCATAATTTTTTTTATATTATTTCATATGCAATTTAGTTGAGCAACCATATTCTAAAACTATTCCAAATTTCAAGACGATAGCATGAGTGTTTGCTGAGATTTAGAGGTGTGACAGACAGACGGACAGACAGACAGACAAAGTCGCACCATGAGGGTTCCTTTTTTTACCATTTTGGTATCGGAACCCTAAAAACTATGAAACTGACGGCTTTACCCAAGGAACATAGGTCAAAATACGAAATGAAATACAAAATGCGTTATCAGCTACAGTTCGTCCTCGTTAAGAATGCAGTACTTAAGTCATTAATGAAAACTCAGGGTAAAGCTGTTTTCACAATGGAGTTCAAATGTAAAAAAAAAATATAATTAAAAAAAGACTTTTTTTAGGTAATAGCACGTAAAGGAAACAACCGCTTCTTTAGAAGGTTTGCCTTCAATTTGCATTTGATTTTATAATTTTAAGCGACCTGATTGGTTACGGGGCTTGGCTACCAGCGGCGGCGAGCGATGACTCACTGCATTCTTAAATGCGGTTTTTTTTTCGTATTTTGACGTGTTTCATGGAAAAAGTTTTCCGGTTTCATGCCTAGATTCAATTTCAATTTCAATTATTTATTGCTTCCATATGGTACATAGATGGAAAATAACAATTATACAGAACACAATATGGACCCTGGAAGGGCACTGCAATTTTTGGAATCGACATTTCAAAATACAATTATTTTTACAATAGTTACGTGGTAGCATGACAATAACCACAATAACACTTACAAAAAACAATAACACAAAATAACATATTAGACAATTTTAGTATACAGACTTACTCGTAACTGTAACATTACGTTCTGAATAATTAATTTCAATTATTTTTATAAAATTATTATTTTAACTCAGTTCCTTCCTACATTATTATTAAAATATTAGTATAAGTATTAGTAAAATATTTTCATATCATAATTATATTCACAATTATGATTGCCTATTAGTATCAGGAAAGGTTTTTTGTATATTTATTTATTAATGTTTTACTAATATTTAAATTTTATCTTCAAAAAATTCCTTTAGATTATAAAAACAGTTTTGGACTAGATAGCTTTTCAAACATCTAACAAATGTGACTTCTTTTTCTTCATTTCTTATATGTAAGGGTATATTGTTATATATTTTAACTAGAGGTCGCGTGGGTGCGCGGGCTGCAAGCAGCCCGCGTGAGGTGTTGTGGCTGTTGGTTTTGTTATCCGGGACAGAATATCAATTTTGAAGGCAATCAGTCAAGAAATGGAAAAAATCAAGATGGCGGACATTTTTTTTAAATTTTATTTTTGATTGGGTATCGGAGACCTCTCGGACCCTTAGATATTGATTTTGACGGCAATCGGTCAAGAAATAGAAAAATTCAAGATGGCGGCTATTTTTTTTTAATTTTGACATTGGATTTGAAATCGGAGAGCTCTCGGACCCTCAGATATTGATTTTGACGACAATCGGTCAAAAAACAAAAAAAATCAAGATGGCGGCAATTTTTTTTAATTTTGACATTCGATTCGTAGTCGGAGACCTCGCGGACCCTCAGATATCGATTTTGAAAGCAATCTGTCCAGAAAGAAAAAAATTCAAGATGGCGGCCATTTTGTCAAAATTTTATTCTTGATTCGGTATCGGAGACCTCTCGGACCCTCAGATATCGATTTTGAAAGCAATCGGCCCAATAACAAAAAAATTCAAGATGGCGGCCACTTTTCAAAATTTTGACATGAGATTCGTTATCAGAGTCGACTCGGCCCCCCAGATATCGATTTTGAAAGCAATCGGTCGAGAAATAGAAAAATTCAAGATGGCGGCCATTTTTTTCAATTCTGACATCTGGGTGTCTACTCTCAAAGTCCGATATATCGAAACGATACTACTCGAAACATGCAAATGCAAAACTTCGTCCTTTGACAATAAAGTAGAATATTGGTTGGATGCAGTTTGAAAATTCATCCAACCAATATTCTACTCTATTGTCAAGGGACGAAGTTTTGTATTTGCATGATTCGAGTAGTATCGTTTCGATATATCGGACTTTGAGAGTAGACACCCTGATTCGTCATCGCAGTCGACTCGGACTCTCAGATATCGATTTTGAAAGCAATCCGTCCAGAAACCAAAAAATTCAAGATGGCGGCCATTTTTCCAACGAAGGGGGGACGCTTCGGGCTTCGCCCAACGCGGAGCTCGGCCTGCGGCCTCGCAACTCGGCCTCTGGCCTCGTAAATTACTTATGGTAGGAGAATGTTGCAGGGTCAGCCGGAGGACGCTTCGAGCTTCGCTCTACGCGGAGCTCGGCCTTCGGCCTCGCTATATGATGAAAGTTACTTAGGGGGGGGATAAGTAGGGGGAGGTCTTAGTAAGGGGGACGCTTCGGGCTTCGCCCTACGCGGAAGCTCGGCCTACGGCCTCGTATGAAACTTGTACTAATGGATGTATGTGGGAGCACGACATGCTGGGGGACGCTTCGAGCTTCGCTCTACGCGGAGCTCGGCCTTCGGCCTCGCCATGTTGGTTTAAGTTACTTGGGGGGAGGGGTTGGGGACAGGCAAAGTAAGGGAGGGACGCTTCGAGCTTCGCTCTACGCGGAGCTCGGCCTGCCGCCTCGCCGTATGGTTTAGGTTACTTAGAGGTGAACTCTACCTTCAGCCTAATTATACTAATTTTCGTTCTCACCACTCGACATTCGGCCTCATATGCCGAGTTACACAACAGAAAAGTTAAGTTTGTTTTTCGTACAAAATTTATACAAAATAAATGCAAGACAAACTTAACTTTTCTGTTAGCTTAAAAGTTTTGGCCCCCCGAGTTTCACAACAGAAACGTTAAGTTTGTTTTTCCTACAAAGTGTGTACAAAATGTATGCAAGACAAACTTATCTTTTGTGTCGGCTAAAAAATTTTCGCCACCGAGTTACTTTTTGTATCCACTCATAGCGGTGAAATGAGCCCGTTGAGACCACTTTTGTATATTTTTTTCTGATACACACTGAAACTCTCTACAATACTGACTGTAGCCTCTATCCACGAAAATTCGATTTCGGGGTGATTTACCCCCTCGAAAGTGTATGAAAAAACAAAGGTTATCAGCTCGCCGTCATTTTGTTTTTTAAGTTTTTGAAAAAAATTTTCTTTGCCGTTAAACTGCTTAAGGTTTACAACATTTTATTGTATGACGGTCACTTTCTATCTCTTACCGTTTTGGCGAGCAGTTCACCAGCTTTTAAACGAGTCCGTTGAGACCATATTTTTATGACTTGTTCCTGTACCCTTAATGACTCACTATAAGCCGAAATATAGCTTATACTCACGAAAATCCGCGTTTGGGGTGATTTCCCCCCTCGAAAGTTTCATACAAAGTTATCCCTCGCGCCGCCATCTTGTTTGTCAGAATTTAATTTTTTTTTTATTTTGCCGTCAAATTGACCAGGGTGTGCAACATTTTATTGTATGACGGTCACTCTCTATCTCTTACCGTTTTGGCGGGCAGTTCACCAGCTTTTAAAAGAGTCCGTTGAGACCACATTTTTATGACATCTTCCTGTACCCTTAATGACTCACTACAAGGCCAAATATAGCTAATACCCACGAAAATCCATGTTCGGGGCGATTTTCCCCCTCGAATAGTTTTCATACAAATTTTAACCCCTCGCCGCGATATTTTTTTCCAGAATTTTAACTTTTTTTTAATTTGCCGTCAAATTGCCCAGGGTTTGCAACATTTTCTTGTATAGCGGCTACTCTCCATCTCCCACCGTTTCGGCGGGCAGTACACCAACTTTTCACCAAGAAGGTCATCACCACATTTTTTTTCCTTACATCGATAGATAAACCCCCCCTTTCCAGATCTGACTTGAGTTTATGGCCTCTAAAATTTCTCCTTCGGGGTGTTTTTCCCCCTCAAAGATTTTCATACAAACGTTTCTCGACCCGCCGCCATCTTGGTTTTAAAGTTTTTTATTTTTTTTCTACCCACCGTCAAACTGCCCAAGGTTTGCTACATTTTGTTGTATGACAGCGTCCCTCCATCTCTTTTCGTTTCGGCGGGCAGTTCACCAGCTTTTCACCAGAACCTCATGGTCTACACCTGACAATTTTCCTTTTGGTTTCAGACTACTTCAAAGATTTTCTTCATACATTATACCCTTCTAAATGTACTCCTTATACCCTAATAATTTCTGTCAGTCAGTCACCCGAATCCAGCTTTATATAATATAGACTAGAGGTCGCGTTGGTGCGCGGGCTGCAAGCAGCCCGCGTGAGGTGTTGTGGCTGTTGCTTTTGTTATCCAGGACCAAATTTCGATTTTGAAGGCAATCGGCCGAAAAACAAAAAAATTCAAGATGGCGGCCATTTTTTTCAATTTTGACATTCGATTCGGTATCAGAGACCTCTCGGACCCTCAGATATCGATTTTGAAAGCAATCGGTCAAGAAACAAAAAAATTCAAGATGGCGGCTATTTTTTTCAATTTTAACATTGGATCCGAAATCGGAGAACTCTCGGACCCGCAGATATCGATTTTGAAAGCAATCGGTCCAGTAACAAAAAAATCAAAATGGCGGCCATTTTTTCAAAATTTTATTCCTGATTCGGTATCATAGACCTCTCGGACCCTCAGATATTGATTTTGAAAGCAAACGGCCCAATAACAAAAAAATTCAAGATGGCGGCCACTTTTTAAAATTTTGACATGAGATTCGTTATCAGAGTCGACTCGGCCCCCCAGATATCGATTTTGAAAGCAATCGTTCGAGAAGTAGAAAAATTCAAGATGGCGGACATTTTTTTCAAGTCTGACATCTGATTCGTCATCGCAGTCGACTCGGACTCTCAGATATCGATTTTGAAAGCGATCCGTCCAGAAACCAAAAAATTCAAGATGGCGGCCATTTTTCCAACGAAGGGGGGACGCTTCGGGCTTCGCCCTACGCGGAGCTCGGCCTGCGGCCTCGCAACTCGGCCTCCGGCCTCGTACATTACTTATAGTAGGAGAAGGTTGCAGGGTCAACCGGAGGACGCTTCGAGCTTCGCTCTACGCGGAGCTCGGCCTTCGGCCTCGCTTTATGATGAAAGTTACTTGGGGGGGGGGGGTTTAGTTGGGGAGGTATTAGTAAAGGGGGACGCTTCGGGCTTCGCCCTACGCGGAAGCTCGGCCTACGGCCTCGCGACTCGGCCTCCGGCCTAGTATGAACCTTGAACTATTGGATGTATGTGGGAGCACGCAATGCTGGGGGACGCTTCGAGCTTCGCTCTACGCGGAGCTCGGCCTTCGGCCTCGCCATATTGGTTTAAGTTACTTGGGGGGAGGGGATGGGGACAGGCAAAGTAAGAGAGGGACGCTCCGAGCTTCGCTCTACGCGGAGCTCGGCCTTCGGCCTCGCCAGCTCGGCCTGCAGCCTCGCAAGTTGCCAAGTCTTCAAAGCCGAGTTCCGCATAAGCAAATTTAAGTTTGTTTTACTTACAAAGTGTGTACAAAATGTATGCAATACAAACTTAACTTTTCTGTTGCCTAAAACAATCTTCAAAGCCGAGTTTCGCATAAGCAAATTTAAGTTTGTTTTACTTACAAAGTGTGTACAAAATGTATGCAATACAAACTTAACTTTTCTGTTGCCTAAAAAAATTTTCGCCACCGAGTTACTTTTTGTATCCACTCGTTGCACGGAAACGAGCCGATTGAGACCACATTCTAACCACTTGACTACTAGCCGACCACTTGATCATTAGCCGACCACTTGACCACCAGCCGACCAATTGACCACTAGCCGACCATTTGACCACTAGCCGACCACTTGGCCAGCAGCCAACCACTTGACCATCGCCGTATCAATGGCAGAAAAACGACAAACAAAAACTGGACAGACCAGACGCCCCGTATCGATGAAGACCTGTGACAAGTAGCAATATCATTCTATCCTACTTTGACCTATGGGGAATTCGTATGCAAGAGTGAGAACGACCTGTGACAGTACATAACAGAATGAAAAAATACTGGTTGGATTTGGTGGAACAACGGCAGGAACATATTGTTACGTATCACAAGTGGTGACAGCCGATATTTAGGTTACGAAATACCGGAACACATCGCTATAACATGTTGTTACTAAAAACAACAGGTATTTCGTACTGTGTATAACAGGACGGAACGGTGACATTTAAATACCTGTTATATTTATCTGTTGCGATAAATACGCCTCACTCCTAGTCTACTGTGAACTTCCAGTCTACAGTCGAGAACTCTCCTGTAGTGAACGAACCCTATACAGTCCACTTGAAGAGTTACAGTCTACAGCTCAAGAATACAAGTGCACAGTACAGTCGAAGATACAGTTCCAGTTCTGTCTACGATCCGAACACAGTTGGAAACAGTCAGTTGTACAGTGCAGTGAACAAGTGAACGTTATACAGTCCACTCAAGGAGTTGACAAGACAGTGAAAACTAGTTAGTGACTAGTCAGTGTCAGTGCCAGTGCCCGCAAACTCGTCTGAGCCTGCGTGCTCGTCACTTGTTAAGTTTTCTGTTTGACTCTTGTTGACTCTTGTTATTACCTGTTGTTATCGTTGTTTGAACTTGTGTGTTTAATAAAGACGATTTGTAAACTTGATCTCGTGTTTAAGTCACAAAGCACCCGGTGAACCCCGAACTCGTGTTGGTGTAGCCAACAGTTCTTGGTCCTTCGAGCCGGATATTGCTTTTGTGACTTTGTGCAGTGTTATGGCTACAACGCGCAGCAAATCGTCGCAGAACAAGTCAACGATGGAAGAACCCGCTGGACGCCCGAGACTGACGCAGGCGCAGAGGGACGAGCTTCCTGTCGGCTCGTCAGTCCCGCCTCAGATCCTCGTCACCTTCGACAAGCCACCTGCATCGCCGAGCGTCGCGACCGAGGGCGACCGAACCGACCTCGCCCCTCGTCCCGAAGATGCCGCCGCCGCTAACGTCGACACTACCCGCAGTACAGCCCCAGGCCAATATGTCTCAACCCTAGAACGGGGTGGAACCGATCGAGTCGTCGTGGAGCAAGGCAGAACTTCCCGTGCTGCCAGTGTCGTCGGCTCAGCAGCATCGACAAGCGCTCGAACCCGCATCCTGCGAGCACAGGCAGAGGACGCCGCGAGACTAGCCCGTCTCGAAGCGGAAGCCTTCAAGCATCGCATGGAAGCTGATGCCTACAGGAAGCAGATGGAAGCCGAAGCCTTTACGCGACAGATGAACGCCACTGTCGCTCAGAAGCTGTTCGAGATAGAAAACTCTGTCTCCCGGAAGAAACTACGTGCTGACCTCGCGGAACTCGCAGACGAGGAGCAAGAACGCCGCAACGAACCCGTCGGGCCGTCACTCAGCCATGTAGTAGAATGGCTGGATGAAGATCAGCAAAAAGAACTAACGAGTGAGATCCCTACCTCGTCGTTGCTTCACACTCCGATCGATCGACAGGGGGAGCCAGAACAGATCGAACCGAGGCCGCAGCGCAACCCGCCGCTGTCACAGCCGATGCCGCAACGCGACCCACCGACGCCGCAGCAACCGGCGCCACCGCTACCAACATCAACAAGGCGCGAACATCTGCCGTCATCGCAGCAACATCTGCAGCGACGCGTGCGAACTCCTTCGCTAGATGCACCGAGGGCCGCGACACATCGCGACCGATCACCGGCGCCGCATGCCTCATGGACTGCGCCACATCGCGTCCGATCACCATCGCCGCGTGCATCAAGGGCTGCAACACACCGCGAGCGATCACCACCGCGGCACCACCAGCCTTCACCTCGTCGAGCTACGGTCACATGGCAACACGATTACTCCGAACCACGTCGAGAGCGATCACCGTCACCATACCGAACGAGGACATCGCGACGCGACCGATCTCCGTCGCCGTCTTGTTATTATGACGACCGACGACCAACTTCAAGCTCACGCCACAAGAGCGCAGAGCGCTTAACAGACACCATGGAGCGAATGATGGATCTTCGCCCGAAGTCTCACCAAGCATTGGAGCTACCAACGTTCAGCGGTGCCCCTACGGAGTGGCTACCCTTCAAGGCAGCGTTCCGCGACTCAACGGCCCTGTACAAGTTGTCGCCTATCGAGAATCTGGGACGCCTCCGGATCGCCTTACGGGGGGAGGCAAGAGAAGCAGTATCATCCCTGCTGTACACCGCAAGAAGCCCAGACATCATCATGAGGTCGCTTGAACGAGCCTTCTGGCAACCAAGAATGGTCACCGCACGCATCATGGCCGATCTCCACAAGCTGCCACCTATGGACGAGACAGCGCAAGGAATGCATCGCTTCGCAATCAAGGTGCAGAACATCGTGTGCGTTTTGGAAGCTGTATCCAACATCGCTTTCCTCATGAACCCGGATTTAGCGCAAGAGGTCGTCAGCAAGCTAACTCCAACCTACCGCAAGGCATGGTGCGACTACGCCAGAAGATATAAAGATCCGAACGAACCAGAAATCTTCGCCCTGGCTCGCTACCTACTAGATGAAGCCGAGAACCAGATGCAGTTCGCATTCTGCACTGCACCTACGAAGCCGGCAGCCAACCGCGAACGCCCCACCACTCGGAACGCAAGAACAAGTCGGATGACGTCCACACGGCAGCCTGCCCAAGTCTTCGCCACCTCCGCTGAACCCGAACTCAAGAAACGAACCTGCTTGTGATGCGGAGGCGAACACCCACCGGAGCAGTGTAAGAAGCTCAAACAGATGACCGTCTCCGGCCGATGGGAGTGGGCAAAATCAGAAGGTGTGTGCTTCCGATGTCTATCAAACAAGCACCAACGGAGCCGCTGCAAAAGCAAGAAGTGCAGCATTGAAGGATGTCAACACACGCATCACGTCCTACTACACGACGCTACACGAGCTCTGCCGCCACCAGAGCAACCAAGGCCCGCCGAAGAGGAGACGCACGAGACCGTCGCCGCAGCTTCTCACGACGGGACGAGTAGCAGAAAGGTGCTGCTCAAGATCTGCCCAGTCTCCATCCAGGGACCGAACGGGGCAGTCGAAACCTATGCTCTATTGGATGAAGGTTCAACAGTCACACTGATCGACGAGGAACTCGCACGCTGTATCGGCGCTGAAGGCAAACGAGTGCCACTGAACTTAAGGAGCGTGTCGTCGGTCAGCGCCGAGCCTACCAGTCGACGCGTCAGCCTATGGGTGCGAGGGCGCAACATGAAGACGCACAAGATCATCGCTCGCACAGTACAAGAGCTAACGATCCAGGGCCAAAGCATCAGCCCTGAAGACATGAAGCTCGACCATCTACTCGGACTCCAGATCGAGGAGTGCCGCAAAGCAACAAGACCCCGGCTCCTGATCGGTGCCGATAACTGGGACCTAATCGTCACCCGAGAGCTACGCGCAGGCCGCCGAGATCAACCCGCAGCCTCACGCACTTCACTCGGATGGGTACTTCACGGGGTCCTACCACGCAACAAGTTCCCAGCCTGCGAAGAAGTCCTGCACATCTGCACGTCCCCGAACCTAGACGACGCAGTGAAGAAGCAGTTCTCCCTGGATTCCCTTGGCATCACGTCAACGCAACGACCGAATCCGAAAGAGCGTCGTGCCGTCGAGATATTTGAGAAGACGGCGCACAGAACCAACGGGCACTTCGAAGTGGGACTTCCATTTACAACGAACGAACCGAAGTTACCTCCGAGCTACTCATCGGCCCTGAACAGACTCCGAGGCATTGAGAAGAAGCTTGACAAAGATCCTGAGCCTCGCATCGAGTATGGACGACAGATCCAGAACCTGCTCGACAAAGGCTACGCGGAAGAAGTGACAGGAGAAGAACCAGCAGACCCGAAGAGCTGGTACCTACCCCACTTCGCGGTGAGAAACCCCAACAAGCCAAAGAAAATTCGCCTGGTTTTCGACGCTGCCGCCACATCCAACGGTGTCAGTCTGAACGACCATCTCTTAGAGGGACCTGATCTACTACGACCTCTAATTGGGATCCTCTTCCGATTCAGAGAGGAAGCAGTCGCTGTCACAGCCGACATTGAAGAAATGTTCCTGCGGGTTAAAATTAGACCTGAAGACCAGTCCGCACAACTGTTCTTGTGGCGAGGAGAAGATCGCGACAATCCACCGAAGGTATACAAGATGACTTCGATGATATTCGGTGCCAAGAGCTCACCTTTCTTGGCACACAGCGTCAGAAACAAGAACACTGAAGAGTTTGCTGCCAACTTCCCACAAGCAGCCAAGGCGATCACCCTCAACCACTACATGGACGACTACGTGGATAGCATGGCAACAGCAGAAGAAGCTATCAAGATCGCCAAAGACGTCGCCTTCATCCACTCGAAGGCAGGCTTTCGCATCCGTGCATGGAACTCGAACGATCCACGAGTGCTGGCTGCCTTTCCCGCCGAAGATCGAGCCACTCAAGACACGAACCTGGGGCCGACTCCAAGCAACGAAAGAACTTTGGGCCTCGTCTGGATGGCAGGACCGGACCTGCTGACATTCAACACGGCAATGAACCGCGTGCCTCGGGAGGTGCGCTTTCTCCACCGCGCACCCACCAAACGGGAGTTCCTCAGTGCGGTCATGTCCATATACGACCCACTAGGCCTCATCAGTCACTTCGCCATCAGCGCCCGAATACAGCTACAAGAGCTATGGCGCATCAAACTTGGCTGGGACGACCCAATTCCCACCAAGCCCGCAGAGGAGTTCAACAGATGGCTGCATAACCTAGACAGCGTCACGAACCTGCGTCTAAGAAGGAGATATGAGACAGAAGGCGAGAAGGAGTTACATGTGTTCTGCGATGCCAGCGAACAAGCCTACGCCACCGCTGCCTACTGGCGGGCAACCAAGCCTGACGGGACCATCACTACCTCACTGGTCGCCGGCAAATCGAAGGTTGCCCCCCTGAAGACTACAACAATCCCGAGACTTGAACTCCAAGCCGCCCTCATCGGAGCCAGACTAGCCAGGGCCATCACAGAGGAACACAGAACTCAGCCGAGCAGAATTATCTACTGGACAGACTCCAGAACAGTCCTTCACTGGATTTATAACGACGAGAGAAAGTACGACACCTTCGTCGCCAACCGCCTGGGAGAACTCGGCGAGCTAACCAGCCCGACCCAATGGCGATGGGTACCTACCGGACAAAACGTCGCCGATGACGCCACGCGGCAACACCACAAGCCCGTGGACAGCAACGATCGCTGGTATACGGGTCCAGCCTTCCTGCAAGAACCAGAACGAAGCTGGCCAGAACAACCCACCGATCTACACGACCAGAACGAACATGAAGATGTCGCTGCTCACATAACGAACGAAGAAGACTCGAGCCTGCCCGATATCACACGCTTTTCGGCATACGAGAGGCTCATCCGCACAACAGCTCGAGTCCTATACTTCACTGACAAGTGCCGCAGAAGAACGACGACCTTAGAACTGCGACACATCGAAGCAGCAGAAGCCCTCTGGATCAAGCAAGCCCAGAGAGACGCCTACTCCAACGAAATTGCGACGCTACAGGCCGGCGAATCTATCAAGAAGCAGAGCCGACTTGCTGCCTTAGACCCATACATCGACGCAAATGGAGTACTGCGTGCCCGGGGGAGGATTAACAGAGCTACAGCCGCCCCCGATGAGATGAAGACACCGATCATTCTGGACGGCCGCCATCCCTTCGCGCGTCTGCTTGTACAACACGCCCACGCAAGAGCAGGCCACGCCAACAACGAAAGGGTGGTCAACGACCTACGACAACGATACCACCTGCAAGGACTTCGACCAGTGGTACGCAGCGTGGCCTCCAGATGTCAGCTATGCAGAATAAGAAGATCTACGCCCGCCATCCCGTCGAAAGGCGATTTACCAGCTGCCAGAATGGAGCCATACAGTCGGCCCTTTACCAACACAGGGGTCGACTACTTCGGCCCAATGACCGTGAAGATCGGCCGACGACACGAGAAAAGATGGGGAGCGCTCTTCACATGTCTCACCACGAGAGCAGTACAACTAGAAGTGGTGCCCTCACTATCGACGGACTCAGCAATCATGGCGCTGAGAAGAATGGCAGCACGACGAGGTTGGCCCCGCATCATCTATAGCGACAACGGGACCAACTTCCGGGGGTCCGACAATGAACTTCGACGAGCCTTCGAAGAGTGGCTGCCTCAACTTCAAGATTTCGCGCTCACACAACGCATCGAGTGGCGCTTCATACCACCGGGTGCCCCGAACCAAGGCGGCGCATGGGAGCGACTAGTGCGATCAGTCAAGACTGCACTCAAAGGAACGCTGCATGAACAAATACCATCAGAAGAAGTGCTGACAACCCTCCTGGTGGAAGCAGAACACGCGGTCAACAGTCGACCCCTCACCCACGTTCCGGTAGAACTTGACGACCCTGAGGCGCTCACTCCGAACCACTTCCTGATCGGGACATCATCAGGCCTTCCCTGCACCGGACCTTGCACTCAGTTGAACCGACGCGCCTGGAGAAGAAGTCAAGCGCTAGCAGATACCTTTTGGCGACGTTGGGTCACTGAATACCTCCCAACCTTAGTACCGAGGGGAGGTACAACCACCAACAACAACATCGCTGTCGGAGACCTCGTCATCATCACCGACCCGAACATGCCACGGAACGTGTGGCCAAGGGGAGTCGTCGCACGCACATTTACCGGCCCCGACGGCGTAATCAGAAACGCAGAAGTACGCACCAAGGCCGGCATTATACGACGCCCTGTAAGAAAGCTCGCCGTCCTACCCATATCAACAGGGGCTGCGGGCTCTCGCCGGGGGGAGAATGTTGCGGACGGCGACACGGAACGCGACTCTCAAGTACCATAGCAAGCTACGCACGAACATCACCCGCCCCCGCGCCCCGCACCGACGCCGCGAGAGCACAAAGCGAGCGAGACGGCCAGCGCGTGCGAGCGAGATAGACAGCGTGCGCTCGGCGTGACGCACGCTAGTTACGGCCGGCGCTAGCAGGATATAAGCGCGGCCAAATCCACCATTCGACACAGTTCGAAGCTGAGTGATCGTCAAGTAATCAACTGTCAACCGTTCCAGTTCGAAGCTGAGTGATCGTCCAGTAATCAACTGTCAACCGTTCCAGTCAACTGAGTGAATCGTCCAGTCTACTGTGAACTTCCAGTCTACAGTCGAGAACTCTCCTGTAGTGAACGAACCCTATACAGTCCACTTGAAGAGTTACAGTCTACAGCTCAAGAATACAAGTGCACAGTACAGTCGAAGATACAGTTCCAGTTCTGTCTACGATCCGAACACAGTTGGAAACAGTCAGTTGTACAGTGCAGTGAACAAGTGAACGTTATACAGTCCACTCAAGGAGTTGACAAGACAGTGAAAACTAGTTAGTGACTAGTCAGTGTCAGTGCCAGTGCCCGCAAACTCGTCTGAGCCTGCGTGCTCGTCACTTGTTAAGTTTTCTGTTTGACTCTTGTTGACTCTTGTTATTACCTGTTGTTATCGTTGTTTGAACTTGTGTGTTTAATAAAGACGATTTGTAAACTTGATCTCGTGTTTAAGTCACAAAGCACCCGGTGAACCCCGAACTCGTGTTGGTGTAGCCAACATTTAGAATGCGGCTAAAGAGTGGAATTCTCTGCCTGCGTCTGTGTTCCCGATTTCATATAACCCGAATCAATTTCTCGTTCCACTGTCGGCCTCATCTCTGTCTTCAAGACTAGATCAAGGTCAAGAGTAAACCCATTGACAACAAAAATAAAAGATCATTGGCACACTCACCGTTGTCCGTAGTCAACGCATGCTACATGGAACAGTTCTGTTTTGAATGTATGGTAAAGTAGACAAAAGATTTTTTTTTGATACGTATAGCTTGTCTCTGTATCCTTACCTTTTAATCCAAAAACGCTGCCGCCAAGCAGCGGTTCTATATCTTCTGGAAAGAACTCCTTATGATCTACGAAATGGTCGAAGTCCTTCACCGTGACCTGTTTGATCAATTCAGGGTCACGGATCATGATGATAGGGGACGTCGCTTCAATGTAGCCGACGTATCTGTACAATAAATAAGCAAATACACCAAATGCTAGGTACACTTCTTCATACCGAAGAGTAAATAGCTCTATTTGCGTCGTAGTCAGATTCAAAGCACAAGAAGTAATTTTGTCATGTTCGCGTTCATATATATGGTTATACTTTGTCACTTAATATTTTTTCGTTAATTGCACCATAAAAATGACGATATTTTGAACAAAAATGTGTTGAAGAATTAAATAACTTTTTGATCAAGAACCCTATTAGGCTTTTGAACTTTTAGAACCGGATGAAGGCAACATTACCTAACCTACCTAACGTAATCTAACATCACTAAACCTAACCTAATCCAACCTAAACTAACCTAACCATGACCTATCCTAAACGAGTTCAGCAATAAAGGTATGTTATGATATGTGCTTTGTAATGTGTTTTTTAGGGTTCGGTAGTCAAAAACTCTTATAGTTTCCTCATGTCTGTCTGTCTGTCTGCGCTTTGCACATGGACCCTTATTACTAGGAAGCTGACATTTAGTACGGATATACATTTTATCTACGCCGACAAAGTAGTAAAATCTACAAGTAAAGTGGGGGATGAAAATTTTATTTCCCATATTCAGCCTTTATTTCCCTTATTCAGCCTTTTCCGGTCTTAGTTGGACGGGCTATACGACAGAGTTCTGAAGCGCTTGCGTCTTGCTCTACATCTAGAGACGAATTTTCACCATTTACTAAAACCATTGACGTAAGAAAAACGCTGCGCTTCTAAACACCCCCTGGCTTAGTTTCCAAAATCTTTGACTAAAACTAACACGTTTTCCGCACCCACACCACTAGCGTCATTTGAGTGCGATAAACATAGTACCAAGGAGGTTTTAACCCTTGCGAGAGAGTAAGATGCAAAAAACCAGTGACAGCGTCTCTATGGCAACGAATGTGTTTATGATGTGCATTCAAAATAAGCTATATTTTTTTTACTATATTCGTTAGTATTATATAGTCTAAGCTATATTCGCTTCTATGGAGAGGGGGGGGGGGGGGGGTGCGCGCGCAGGCGAAGTGGCCCTATCGCTCGAGCGTAGCGAGGTTCAAATCTCTTTGGGCTATACTATTAGAAGACCATAGTGTTCACTTTGCAAGACTGCTTTTAGTACATAGGATATACATAATTTCTTATCACCCCGGATATTTTGAGAGGTAGTTCTGCCAATGAAACTTAAAAACTTCCTCTAAGAAACATAGGTCGAAATTCGAAAAAAATATTTCAACGTCCCTTATAAACTTCATCAGCTGATAGCGCATTTTGTATGAGACGTCAAAACATTTTTTCTTATTTCGACCTGTGTTCCTTTGAGAAAGTTGTTTAGTTTAAGGTGATCCGTTTTCCATACAAAAATTCAAATGACTTGCATTCTTACGCGGGACATAAAATTCTGTTGAAAAACGAACGAATACTGCTATTTTTAGTTAAATTTTTCGCTAATTAATACAAAAATACAGTTAATGAAAACATTTTTGTGAAAAAAAAAATGTCCTCTTCATACAAACCTTTCGATCAAAGTAAGCAATTTTGTATGAGATAAATTTACTTTTTCATTTTTAATTTTTTTTTTAAAGTTGTTCAGTTTCGTTGACTGAGCACACCCTTTCAGTTTTCGATACACCGTCCCTAACACCCTGTATTATTTACACTTACCTCTCATTAGGGAAGCTCTTGTACACATCATTCAAATCACCAACCATGTGTTGTTTCAAAAACGTACTTTTCAATGTATTCCCAAAAATGGGATATCCAGGAACATACTTCAAATCATACTTATCAAAATACCTATGTATGCTTTTGTGTCTATATACAACGAATACTAGTAAAAAGGTAAAAACAAATATTATTACTTCTATGATCATTTTAGAACGTGTGTGTTATTGAGACGAGCAAAACAGACTGATAACATGCGCCCGCGCAACTAATATGATCTGGTTTAAACAGGATGTTCTGTAAAATACAATTTTACGACAGATAAATGCGCAGTTTATACAGAGTTATGCCAGTGTGTTGCTGGCTAAGAATAGTACCAACCCGTCTCTACCCGTGGGTGTCCTAAGAGGCGACTTAAAGATTACGAACTTGAGGATGGGCAGCAGTGTCCTTTTGTGTATCGTACAATCTCACATGCTGCGGTCACCAACAACCGCGGTCTGTAGTGCCAAATGCAACAAGCGTGGTGACATGATTATTTACAAGTCTTAAGTTTTCAAGCTATGATGAAAAATGTAAAAAAAAGTACCATTCCCCCACTTATCTCCGAAGTTTGTGAAAGAAAAAATCTAAACTAATTACAGTCGATATAAGTTTATGTAAATATTACAGCAAAAATAAAACGATCTTTTAAAATTGCATAATTTTTTTTGAAATCTACAAAAAACCTTTGCAAACAAATTTAGTTTTGCGGTTCTAAAAATGGGTTTTTTCTAAAATTGGTTCTAAAATTGTTCAGTTTCATTGATAGATACTCATCAGGATTATCACACCGTTCCGTTACACGTTATATAAAGTCGTTATTTGAATCACACCCCTTACACTACATACATCGAGCGCGAATTTGAGATTTGAAATTGGAAGGTCGCGTAGGCCCGCATATTCAGTACAAAAGACCCTCAGAAGGACCTCGAGAATCTCACGGGCGGTTGCGCGCGCGGGTGTGGAGTTTATTGCAAGGGGGGCGGAGAGTGTCCGTTATGTGTAATAGTTATCATAACATCCCATGAAACGTCCACTACTGGACAGGGAGCTCCCTCCAGAATCCTAGCTTTTGCTGGAAAAATGTAGAAGGGAAATACCATAGTCAACTCGCTTGTTAGCGTTACGGTTGGCACCATGGACCGCGGTTGTACGAGGCGGTGTCCGCAGTAAGAAAGATGTAAGATGCAAAGGCGGATGCTGCCCATCCTCCAGTTTATAACCCTTAGTCGCCTCTTACGACACCCACGGGTATGTATGGGTTGGTACTATTAATTCTGTGTTTAAGACTAGAAGGGTCGATATGTTTGTAAAACAGTAACCAAGGTACAAACTCCTAGTTTTACTTGCAATAGAAGTCGGTTAGTGGGGTGCCTTAATAGAATGATTACTTGAACGTTGCTAGTTGAATACGTCAGCTTGCAAATATGAGCCAATCAACGTTGGTTGATCATTGTTATACAGCGTGAATATTAATTGGTTTCGCTCCTGAAACCCAGTGATTCTATTCATGAAAACAAGCAACTTTCCCAAAGAAAAAATGTTTATTTGAAAAAAATGTTTCGCCTTCCCTTAAAAAATAAGTTGATCACGTGACCACTTTACGAAGGGGACACGAAAAAATGTTTTTCTTCTAGAAATTTGCTTGTTATCATGATAAGTATCACTGGGCTTCTGAAGCAAAACATATAAAAATTCACGCTGTATATAATGGGGTCCTAATGAAATATTGAACATATAATTTTAGCATGTAACTTAGACCATGCAACCAAATAACATTTCCCAAGAAACATATAGTCAAAATGCGAAAAAACCCCTGCAAATGTTTCTTGCTTCGGTTTCTTTTACGCTGGCATATCACGATCCAAAGCGGTAGTAGAGTAGGCTTTATTTGAATTCTGCATTTTGCATGTATTCTTTAAAATATTCTGTAAATAAAGTACCATGAAATGAGCCCGTGTGGTGCCGGCAAAGAATATAGTATGGTCAACCGCACCTCGGTAGTAACTTTTTCAATTCTATTACCGCGCCATAAGGTCCAAAAGTGTTGCTACTGACGTGCTGTGGAATGTACCAACCCATCTCTACCCGTGGGTTTCGTAAGAGGCGACTAAGGGAATATGAACCGGAGGATGGGCAGCAGTGTCCTTCTGTGTATCTTACATTCTGCGGTAACCAAGAGCCGCGGTTCATGGTGCCAGCCGTAACGCTAACAAGTGTGGAGGCTATGGTACTTCCCCTCCACATTGTTATAGCTAAGCTAGAATTCTGGAGGAAGCTCCCTGTCCTGAAGTGGACGTTTCATGGGATGTTATGATGATGAAATAATGTACATCAATTAAATAACCTAACTCTGAAAGACAACTTGACGTTATAACCTTATATCTTGTCTTCAAGACGAGTATAATTTTTACGTCATTCTCATTGTTGGCTGGAACAGATCTCTTAGCTCACCTTTGTAAACAAATTTTATGTTACAATTTTATGTAATTTGTGCACAATAATAGTAGATTAGTAGCCAAGGGCTGTAAGGCATCAATTGCAGCCCGAGATATTCAGGCGCACGAGCGCAGCGAGGGCGCCTATAGTTCGAGGGTGCAATTGATGCTTACACCCGAGCTAACTACTCTGCTTTACATCTCGATTGTGAGGTAAGTAGGTCCTTATTACCACCAAATTGTAGGTGAGCAATTAGCGCTCTAGGGTAATAATTTAGCTAGAAAAGCCCTAGGGCGGTAAGTAATAAAAAAAAACTTCACTCTTTCAAAACTCAATTACTTACCGCCCTAGGGCTTTTCTAGCTACATTACTACCCTAGAGCGCTAATTGGTCACCTACAAGCCCCATTTGGGGGTAATAAGGACCTACTTACCGAATATGAGAGATGTAAAGAATATTTATTGTAAGACTTACCGTTATAATAACTAACTGGTGCAAAATTTTAGCCCAATATGGGCTACTTTCATCAACCCTTTCATACACGCTTAGATATTTTTACATCTTCCTCTGTTTCGATCTACCTTTTTTTTAGGGTTCCGATACCTAAATGGTAAAAAAAAGGAACCCTTATGGTGCGACTTTGTCTGTCTGTCTGTCACACCTCTATATCTCAGCAACCACTCATGCTATCGACTTGAAATTTGAAATGGTTTTAGAATGTGGTTGCTCAACTTAAATGAGTGTATTGGGTCCCTTATTATTTTTACTTTATATTAATGACTTACCTATGACCACTGAACATCATACAATATTGTTTGCCGACGATATCTCAATAGTTATCCCAAATTCAGACGACTCTCAATCATACGAAAGTACACTTAACCAAAACGTAGAAAAAATTGTAAAATGGTTGATGAGTAATAATCTCCAAGTTAATTTAACCAAAACTAATTTTATACAATTTAATAACTATAAAACCATTAAATGCCACCCTAACATAAATTTTAACGGAACTGCACTGACTGAAGTTAATAATATAAAATTTTTGGGTTTAACATTAGATGAATTCTGTAACTGGAAACTTCATATAGATAACCTCTGCGCCAAATTGCACAGATTTGTATTTGCCTTGAGACAACTCAGACGTGTAAGCGGTGAAAATACTGCTCTTGTTGCCTACCATGGCCATGTCGCCGCTCAATTAAGGTATGGACTAATCCTTTGGGGTAATTCTCCAAATATATCCAAGGCATTTATTGCACAAAAAAAATGCATTAGAGCAGTTTGCGGAGTCGGACCTTTTGAAACATGTAGATCATTATTTCCTCGGCTAAATCTCCTAACACTGACAAGTATGTATATATTAGAACTAAGTGTGTTTGTGTATAACCATCCGAATTTTTTTACCCAAACAGAGCATCTGCCTAACCTGAGACAGAGAGATCCAACTAGATTGTTGATGCCAACATGTAAAAGCGCTGTATTTGAGAAAAATTGTCACGTTATGGCTGTAAAAGTTTTTAACCATATATCTAAGTCATTAAAGGAAGTTCCGCCTAAATTGTTTAGTATGAAATTGAAACAATGGCTTGTAAAAAAGTGTTATTATACTCTTCAAGAGTTTTTTAACGATAAAACTTAGCGGTAATCAATCTGACTAGTAAATTAGATATAAATTAGGACATATATTAAATATAGGATGAATTTTATAATGTAAATTGCATGCAAGAATTTTTGACATTTTATATTAATATAAGCTATTTCATTGTGACCATATACTAGATTCAATTGACTAATCTCTGATCATGTTTTTGCATGCCTTATAAATGGCAAAATATGTGGAACTCGTTGTCATTGACTGTATCTACACCTTATTTACCATATTTTGAGCGAATAAACAATTTCAATTTCAAAGATGAAACAATAAAAAAAAAACATATGATTATTAATGTAAATGGTGCCCAAATATGGGGGGCAAAATTTCAAATTATCGTTACTAGGTCTAGTGGTATCAAATGAAAGGGCTTTACTTGTACATTCTGAAATATATTTTTTTATTTTTTGCGACGCTTAGTTTTCAAGTTATTATGAAAAATGTCAAATAAAATAGCACTCCCTCCCGCTTATCTCCGAAGTTGGTGAAAGGAAAAATCTGTTACAGTCAATAGAAGTTTATGTACATTTACGGCAAAAATAAAACAATCTTTCTAACTTCCACAGTTTTTAAGAAGTCTGCAAAAAACCTGTACAAACAAATTTAGTTTTGCGGTCCTAAAATGGACTTGATTGCTTTTAAAATACTATAATGTCGGAACCTTCGGCGCGCGAGTCCGACTCGCACTTGACCGTTTTTTTTAATTATCAATGGGCTTACTCTTGACCTCGATCTAGTCTTGAAGATAGAGATGAGGTCGACGATGAAACGATTTTGCTCAGAAAAAGCCTATTCACTCGTATAGGTTTAGTAGGAGATATTCCCATCTAGCTGTGTTAAGAAGCCGTATCGGATACCACCTCGTTGGTCGTTAGTCGGCATGACGCGCGCTGACCCGATAATCCGTTCTACTAGCTGAAGCTGGCTCCTCGAAGTGTGATACAGGAATAGCCGTTGGATCTGGCATTTTATCAGTGTGCATGGTGCCGGCAAAGATTACCTAGTACCAACCCATCACTACCCACTATCCCATCACTACCCACACGAACACTATTTCCAACGAAGAACTGTGGTCCAAATGCCAGCAAACACCAATTGTACAACAAATTACCCAGCGCAAATGGAGGTGGATTGGTCACACTCTAAGAAGAGAGGAAAATTCGGCCAGCTTTGCCTTCGAATGGCACCCGGGAGGCAGAAGGAGACGTGGACGTCCCACTCACACTTGGAGGCGCTCTGTAGACAAGGAGCTGAAGGAAGCAGGGCTGTCGTGGAGCGATGCGAGGAAAACTGCGCGGGACCGGCCGGCGTGGAGACTACTTACTGAGGCTCTACAACAGCGGGGTGCCATAGTGTATCCGTGGGTGTCGTAAGAGGCGACTAAGGGATTATGAATCGGAGGATGGGCGGGCAGCAGCATCTTTCTGTGTATCGTACGCCCTTAACTGCGGTCGACAGCCGCGACATTTACAAGCATGGGTAATGTGGTGAATCCCTTCCTAAGTGACACAAGTTTTTGATGGATGGAGGTCTGGAGGGAGCTCCCTGTCCTGCAGATCCTGCAGTGGACGTTTCACGGGATGTAACGAATGGCATTTTATTTAAGAGGCTGATAAGAGCTAAATACGCTTCACTTGAGCAGGTTTTTAACGAAAAGTGATGAATATTATGGGCGTAATTTTTTTTTGTGATAATTGAGCACCTTTACAATAATATGGCCGACTCTGTAACACGATTAAATATATGAATGAATTAATTAACGTTTATTTGAACATCACGGAAATTACATACACAATGTGTAATGAAAAACAGTTTCTATGAATTAAAAAAGAAAGTAAGTAAGTACATGTAAGTGCCGTGGTCCAAAAAGGCCAAGGCTCAGCATAGAGATTTGCTCAGGGAGCAATAATGCTGATTTTCAGTCGTCGCCTCAGTAGGAGAAACGCGTTTATCAGCTATAATTTAAAGTGACGTGTACCGAATATGAATGAAAAATAAAGTTTGCGTGTGTGTATGTGTGGTTGTGTGCATATCAGTGATATATTTTGTACGCCATAAAAAAAAATCCAAAGTTATTTCTGCTTTTTGCTTTTAAACCGTTTTTCTTAAGTACCCATTAATCTATGATGCCAAAACTTTTACACATTATTCAATATATTATGCATAATAATATAGATGTTTTATAATTAATATAATGGGTACAGATTTTGAGAAAAATGCAAAAATGAGCGAAAAACGTAAAACAGCGCGAATCCGCTCCGTTCTAGCACGCGCATTCTGCCCTTTGTTGGAAAGGGAGGTAATTCAGCTGTTATCAGCCCCTTAATAAGGGCTTTGAGATGGACTTAACCGTTGACCCCCCCGTTGGTCCTAACTATTGGTCGTAGGCCATTTGGTATAACTTTCTATGACAGCATGTAAATACAAACAAACCGCGTGAAGTTTTATTGGTCTTGCTCCTGAAGCCCAATTCTATTCATGACAAGTAACTTTCCTGAAGTAGATATATAAAACTAGGTGATTCTCCCCAAGAAAATTTTCTCCAAAAAACATAATAACAAGAAAAACATACGTAACTTACTTAAAACTTCTGTTCTAAAGGCGGTATTAGCTGATGCAATTAGTTCAGAAAAACCGGCCAAGTGCGTGTCGGACTCGCGCCCTAAGGGTTCCGTACCTATCTACCATATGATAGACTAAACGCTTCTGCTGCTTGACTTTAAAAACTCCGCGACCATCCAACTCGACCATTCTTTTATAGAAAAGTGCTTGAACCGGGAGCTCACCTTAATTGGTTATTATTATTTGTGAGAAAATTTGTAATATTTAATAATTTTAGACTTTTCCCTTTATTTGTACTGTGAGACCTAGCTATTGCCAAATTTCATAATTTTAGGTCAACGGGAAGTATACTGTAGGTTTTGCTTTAGTGCATAAATGTATGGAGATGAGGACATAAAAAGCCATATCTTTTGATTACGTCGTTGTAAAAAATTTAAATTTTCAAATTTGTGTGTGGTTTATAGAGTTTAATATTCGTTATCAATTTCAACTTGATACCTTTACCCGTTCGTGAGAAAAAGAGTCTTGACAGACGGACAACAAAGTGATCCTATTAAAGGTACCGTTTTTTTATTTTGAGGTACGGAACCCTAAAACTGCACAGACTCCTCAGCAGATAACATAATGAAATTTAGCTAAAATAGTGTATCTTAATGCCACCTTTGAATCTTCGGCAATCTTGGCTGAAGACCGATTTCTCCCTTCGATGACTAGCAGATTTTTGATCGATGTCGCTGCGACGGCCCACAAAACATATTTATCTGCTTCAGGAAACAATTTCTGCCAATATATATTTTCGCTTAGATCATCTTTTCCGAATATTTTTTCCTAAACCATAGATAAGACCGTGATGTTATTAAATAAACAATTCTGTTAGAGTCAATATTTTATTTTGCGCTAGCTATTTTGTGCTTTGTTTATTTTACTTGGTGTTAATATTACATAATACCAATATCTTATTCGTAGATAAGATCAAGCAAATAGGTTTTCGATATTTGTCATAATTATTGCGTTAGTTCCACAGAAAAAATATTTGTAAATAATGAATTTGACTTAATAGACAGAAAGATACAGAATTCTGTGCAAGATCGAGATCAAGAGTATAAGCCCATTGACAATAAAAAAACTGTGACGAAGAATAGAAATGAAATGTTTTTAAATTATTTTGTATAAAAAGTCCTATTGATCTTGAGTCTAGGTATTCCTCACTTATTACAGAATGTATTTAAACATTAACATGATAATATCTAATAGGTATTTATTTACTTTAAAGTAAAAAGTTTGAACCAAGCCAATAACTCCGGCTGGTGAAACGGCTGAAATGGTAACGTTGACCACCAACAAATACATAACAAATCTAACAAATTATATTATCCTACAAGACATTATCATTTTACTGTTGAAATTACAAAATATCCATTAAATTTGCCAATTATAAACTTCCACAAATATAAGTATCACTTATAAATTTTTCGATAAAATTCGCTAAGAAAATGTTTCACAGTTCAGTGTCGGGTTTTAGTGTGCGTGACCCGACTACAATACGAATTAAAGTCGCAATTTACAAGATACCAGCGATTTAAATAATAAGGGTTGAGATAGCCTAATTCTGCCAGAGAATCGAATAACATTGAAAATACTCAGGCTTCATCATCATCACCAGGCTTACTAAAAACTTATTTGGGTAGAGATGGGTGGAAGTAGCTATAGTATAAAAAAAAATTCTGGCGTTGCATATAGTGTAATAATAAATTAAATTTTAGTGCTCTAGTTACAATTTGTATTTTTGTTTTGGTTTATTATTGTTTTTGTATTTTAATTTTCTTATACAGGCAGTAAAAGAAGTACGATGATCCTTTCTCTGCGCACACTAGCGCCCTCATTAGAATTTAATTAATTTCTTTGAATCGGGGACCAAAATTAAAAAATTGAGAACGATAAAGTGTTCTTTGTCAGGAAAACGTTATTTTAAACACTTACAATAAGCTTTATATTATCTTGTTTATTCAAAATCCCTAAAACAGAAATTTGTGGCCACCGCGTTCCGTTCAAAGGATTTTGAATAAACAAGATAACGTAAAGCTTATTGTAATAGTTTAAAATAACGATATCCTGACAAAGAACACTTTATCGTTCTTCAATTTTTATTTTGGTGTCCAATTCAAAGAAATTAATTAAATTCTGATGAGGGCGTAAGTAAGCTTAAGTAGCCCTATAATATCAATAGATCAAAATTTCTGCTGACAAATTTGTACGGATGGGTTTAGTGGGTTTTAAAGTTAAATCAAACTCAAAACTTAAAATAGTTTATTCATTGTTGGTTATTAAAATCTCTTGAGGTGATACGTTTTCCATACAAAAATTCAAAAGACTTGCATTCTTACGCGGGACATAAAATTTTGTTGAAAAACGAACGAGTACTGCTATTTTTAGTTAAATTTTTCGCTAAGTAATACAAAAATAAAGTTAATTTACTGAAAGTACTATTTTTGTTAGCAATTTTTGGTTCAATATTACGACTGTGGGCGTGCGGTCAAAACTGTACGGTTGTGCATTGTGTGCATGTGTGAGTGATCGTACTCATGTAAAAACGGACTGACGAGAGTAATTGACTTTAGTGGACATATGGAGATATTTTTCTTATCAAAATTGTTGTTAGGCGTTGAAGTTGCACGATGAAATTTACGCGAATCAACTTTTTGCACATATATAGTTGGTACTTATTGCATTAAAAAATAAAACCTTATTTTTGCAGCAGTGGCTCCAACTAGTTGCGTTCGGGTCTAAGATGGCCGTCACAGATCGCCTTAATGACAACAGCTAAACTACATCTCACAAACAAATTGGCGCCATGGTGGGAAAAAAAGAAGCGCCAATAAATTAAAACGCTACATCTTACAAACTACACCAAACGTTCTTCAATAGTGGATATGCGGTCACGATCGGATCCGGATGCGGAACTGAACAAAATATTGTTTTGTTTTGTGACAGATTCCGTTAGTTCCGCGCCGTGCGACGTTAGCGGAAAATAAAATATTAACCCCTTACCACACTATATCGTGTTTTCTTAAAGAAAATTGTTGTTGACTCGAATTGACAAACTATTCTTCTATAAAGTTGAAAGTTGAGATGTTTGTTAGATACTTCTTCACGAGTAAAAGGTGGTAGGGCTTTTGTGCAAAGTCCGTCTGGGGAAGTACCACCCCCTTGCCTATTTCTGCCGTGAAATAGCAGTTTACACTGTTCATTTGTTTGTACTGCT
This sequence comes from Athrips mouffetella, assembly GCA_947532105.1. NCBI lineage: Eukaryota > Metazoa > Arthropoda > Insecta > Lepidoptera > Gelechiidae > Athrips > Athrips mouffetella. The sequence continues at coordinate 2,170,424 of OX383969.1, read as the reverse complement.
GTGTTTCGGTTTGAAGGGTATGGGTGCCAGCGAAATTACCGGCACATGAGACATACCATCTTAGTTCTCAGGGTGGGCAACGTGATTTGTTGCCTTATTAGTGACAAGTTATGCCACTAATAAGACAGCAGGCTCTATGGGCGGTGGTGACCACTTTCCATCAGGTGGCCCACTTGCTCGTTTGCTCACTTGTCACATAAAAAAATTAAAAAAGAGTAAAAAGCATGTTGTAGGAGACTGACTATGAGCTGAAATAAAATAATTCATAGTATGAATTTTGTCTCGTGTGGTCCGGCTAAGAATAGTACCATCTCATCTCTACCCGTGAGCGTCGTAAAAGGCGACTAAGGTTTATAAACTGGAGGATGGGCAGCAGCTTTTTTTTTCTCCATGGCGCCAATTTGTTTGTGAAACGATGTAGTTTAACTGACCTCATTAAGAGATTTTTATATCCAACGATGAATAAAATATTGTGAGTTTGAGTTTGCATCCTCCTGTGTATCATACCATCTTACTTACTGTGGTCACCTACAAACGCGGTCCAAGGTGCCAGCCGTAACGCTGACATGCGAGGTGACTAGGGTTCTTCCCCTCCACATTTTTTCAACAAAAGCTAGAATTCTGAAGGGAGCTCCCTGTCCTTTATTGGAAATTTCATGGGATGTTATGAGTTGTAATCTTCTTCTATCGTGTCGATGGCAACACTCATACGAGTACTTTCCCAGACCAGTATTCGGCAACGCAGATGGCATTTAGTTTTAATGATACTTTTCTACCTTGTCCACTTCTTGGTTATCTACAATGATATTTTTGATCCCCGCAACAAAATGGTATGGGACTTCCTGAAACTGGACAAATATTTCAAACAAACATTTTGCTTGAAGAATCTTTGGTTTTCTCATACAAAACTCTCTCTTGACGGCACAAAGCGCAAAGTTAGTATGAGAAGGCCAACATACCTTACTCTCCGACCGCCATAATTAGGCTCACGACAGCTAAGAAAATTAAGCAAAATTGAATGGAATTTCTGCTTGGAAAAATGGTTTCCATACGAACCAATGCTCAAAATTAATTAAGTTAAAAATCAACAACTAATATTTTTTAAAATTTTCTCAACTATTGCCTAATTGTAGCGGTCGGGTAAAATTTTAGCCTTGTTGTAATTTTTAAAAAAAGCATAGGATTGGGAGTTGTAGAATAAAGGGAGCGGAAGGATAATCAGGGTTATTTTATAACTGACAGAATTTAATATGTTACTCTGACCATAAAACTGCACAACTATCGTTTTAAAGCATAAGGCAACCACATACATACATACATAACATCACGCCTTGTTCCCGTTGGGGTAGGCAGAGACCACAGTTCTCCACCTGCTACGATCTTGACATACTTCCCTTGCTTCCTGAACCTTCATCAATCCTTTCATACATGTTCGTCGGTTTAGGGTACTTTTAACCTGGCCTTTATTCAGAACGTCTTGACCACAATTACCTTTAATTTGTTCCCATAGAAACTTTGCAACAATTTTTGATGGATGACCAAAATGTTTTCTTCTATGAATTTCTTTGATGGATGACCAAAATTTTCTAGAACACCCTTTTTAGGGTTCTGTACACAAAGGGTGAGAAACGGGACTTTATTAATATGCCATCGATGTCCGTCCGTCCGTCTGTCAGCGGGTTTTATCTCATGAACCGTAATAGGTAGACAGTGATATTTCTTTATTCTTTATTGTACACGAAAAATATTTCATTTTTGTGTAAGTGAAAACTTATCACTACCTCAGTTCTCTTCCTAGAATTCTGAAATCTTCCAATCTGAGTTCTCTTCTTCAAAAGGTAGACAGTGAAATTTCTTTATTCTGTATTGTACACGAAAAATTTAAAGGCGAGCTTAACTCACTATCTGAGTGAAATTTTCACAGATTATGTAGATATTTCTGTTGACGCTATAGCAAAAAATAATAAAAAAATAAAGGTTAAGAAGGCTTCTCTTCTACAAACGTGATTTTTAGGCGTTCTTTTCACTATTTTTTGTTGTAGCTCTATCGTAAAAACGGTAACAAATTACAAGCTTGAAAATTGGTATGTTGATAGTGCATAAGCTGTTAAATAACAGTAAATAATAAAAAATGGTCAAGTGCGTGTCGGACTCGCATGAAATTAAGACACTTCTGTGCAACTGCGCGTTCCTAACTAAGACGGCATTTTTACCTTAGTAATATGGAACCTACCTACGGTCTGTGAGTCCGACTCGCACTTGGCCGGTTTTCTTTAAAATTGTTTAGTTTTAGGAGTCAAAATGTATACTTTCGCATTTAAACCCTTTAACACATTATGTAAGTTAGGCAAACAATTCTGAAAACCTTTTTAAAAGAAAAAAAATCTGTTCACACCCTAATCCAATTACAGGGGAACATTCGGACAGATCGTAATTCGCACGACACACAGGCCGCTCCAAAAACATTTGTCAAATCGTTGACATTTGAAAAATTCCGTCCCCGCCAATATGGCTGCGGCTAAAGATTAAAAGCGACGGACAAATGGTTATATTCTTTGTCAATAAATGTTGTATTTTATGAGAGTTTAAATCTTTACCATTTTTCATTAGTTTTCTGTCCTGTGACTGTTTGCAAAGGATTACTTTTTCCGTGGAAATGACAATTTATTTTCCACCTTACACGCTCGGAAAACATCGACTTATCGGTTGAAATCTGCGTGCTAAAGTCTCTTTTGTCCGCTAGTGTGGAAACGGTTTTTGAAATTATTATTAATTTTATTGGTGATAAGGCTTTTGTGCAAAGTCCGTCTGGGGAAGTATCACCCTATGGCCCTTTTTGCTAGCATTATTTGCACAGCTGTGTTTCGGTTCGAAAGGTAAGGAAGCCAGTGAAATTACAGGGAGCCAGTGAAATTACCGGCACATAAGACATACCCCCTTAGTTCTCAGGGTGGGTAACGCGCTTTGCTGTCTTATTAGTGTCAAATTATTTCACTAATGAGACAGTGTCATGGGCGGTGGTGACCCCTTACTATCAGGTGGTCCACCTGCTCGTTTGGCCACTTGTGCCATTTAAAACATATTGAAACGGCCTAAGTCTGCGTGCAAAAGACATGTACGGCCGCTAGCGTGGAAAAGGTTGTTGAAATTAGAACGTGATAATAAATTATGATAAGCAGGTATAAGGATATTAGCATTTTCCTCGATATAGTGGGTTCCCCGTGTGGTGCTGGCAAGAATAGTACCAACCCTTAGATACCCGTGGGTGTCGTAAGAGGCGACTAAGGGTTATAAACTGGAGGATGGGCAGCAGCATCCTCCTTTCTATCTAACATCTTACTTACTGCGGTCACCTACAACCGCGGTCCATGGTGCCAGCCGTAACGCTAACAAGCGAGGTGACTATGGTACTTCCCCTCTACATTTTTCCAGCAAAAGCTAGAATTCTAGAGGGAGCTCCCTGTCCTGTAGTGGACGTTTCATGGGATGTTATGATGATGATGGTGATGAGTGAGGTGTAAAATTGTGTGTTTTCCTCGGCAGCAAAGTTATTTCACGTCTTGTGCATTGAAACCCTCACTTCGCTCAGGATTCTTCTTTTGAACTACTCTTTTCGCTCGTGGCTCAATCCTAGAATCCTTTACTTGCTCGAGTTTCAATACAAGGCACTCGCGCCAAATTACAATTTTGCCACCTTACACAACAAAGAAATATTCCAAAAAACGATATGTAGAATATAGAAGCGCTCTTCGCGGGGAAGTAGTTGTTCTTGTACGAAAGTTAAGCAATGTTGGCCGTGGTCATCACTTGGATGGGTGACCGCTAGTTTCACAAAAAAAAAATGTTTCCGAGATGTTTGGAAGACATGCTAAGGAGAAAGTTGTGGCTACTGTCAATGATAGTGTCTACTGTCATTGAGGCAAGTCAGAGGCCATTTGGCAGCTTGAAAACTCTGACAGCCAGGTTGGCCACTAACTTAACCCAAACAGGCATATTAAAGGCATAAAAATCATGACGCTATAGACAGCTCTGATTTTCTAGCGCGAGCGACAAAATGTATCACATTTTACTCGTTCGATTTGCAAAAATTTGTAGTGAATGTCGAATTTTCACGTAAGAGCAAAATTTTTTTTAGGCATAAAAGATGTCGCATTCAAAAGCACAAAAAGACGCTGAATTTTTATGTTTTTTAAAGTTTTTAACTATGTACTTTAAAAGTGTGAATAGTGTAATCTAAATATTTTTTTTTGTTTAACCTGTGGTGTCCCACTGCTGGGCAAAGACCTCCTACCTACGTTTCCACTCTTCCCTATCGATCGCCATCGTCGGCAACGAGAGGGTGTAATCAAATATCTTCCAAAAACTAAAGTTGTGAAATCAGATCATAAAACTGAGCAACGTTTTCAGGGTTTCAAAGTCAACAAGGAACCCTTATTTTTTCGTCATGTCCGTCTGTCGGTCAGTCTGTCTGTCCGTCGGTCTGTCCGCGGCTTAGCTCATCAACCCTTCGTAGTATAAATCTGTAATGTGGTACGAGTATTCTATTAGTCACGCCGGCAAAGTGGTATACAAAAACCTTAAAAAAAAAAATTGTTATATGGTATCTCCCCTACACGTAAAGTGGGGATGATTATTTTAAAATTTTTTTTTCTCGATAGGTATTTTAAAAATATATTGAGTTTGCTAAGCCAATATTTGATTTAGGGATCCGTTTGCGAGATATTTAGCTTAGAGTCAAGTGTGCCCCCCCCAGCCTGCCAGCTAAACGGTTCTATCTGGAAGTGTGGAAAAATTCATAGTAGTAGCAAATATGAAATTGAAAGTTAAACTATCACAACTGAGTAGGCTTTACAATTTAAGGAGTAAAAGTCGAAAAACTGAAAATAATAGAAATATAAATAGGAATCAGGCGCTGGGCTTCGCTGGTTGTTAAGACGGAAAGAAAATTATGAAAAAGTCGAAACCTAGCAACTTTACTACGGAACCGTACATTGCGCGTGGCCCGACATGCACTTGGCCGGTTTCTAAAAACAAGATATTTTTCACACCACGTTACTTTAGTACATTGCTTAAGAGAAGTATAACAGTTTCTTTTGTGGTATTGCCACCTTTATTCCATGTGAAAAATTGTTCAGTTTAATCTCCTTAGTTTTTTGTATGAAACTCATATTATGTCCGAATAGGTGCACATATTAGGTCTTTACCTATGAAATTGCCGTTTTGTATGGCGAATTTTAGGTAAACTCAATTTTCAGTACTAACATTTTTGCATATTTCTTAGGAATTATAAATCCAATTTTTTAAATTTTTTGTAAGCATGATTGGGAAGACTTTAAGCTAACAGAAGCTTAAATTTAATTTTCCAAAAATATTATCTGTAAAAAAATATAACAAATCTAATGATGAAATCGGACGACCTTTAAGACGAACAATTTTCAAACCTTTAATTTTATATATCAAACTAAAAATTAAAACTTTACTTTATGCGTAAATTGATAACCTTGAAGTCTACTTTCAAATATAAGACAAATGAAAAAAATAGCATTAGAATTATAGGAATTATGATCTTATTACTAATCTGTAAGAAAATTTCGGCAATTTCATAGGTAAAGACCTATTATTAAAGACGTGAAGAATCTTCCTGAAATTTTGATCTCCGTTTCTCATCAACCTGTATGTGTAATATCCTGGACTCGAATGAGATTGAAGTAATATGTCGTACATTATATCACTGTGTTGTGTAATGACACCTATTATTTACTTTCATGACGTTACCGTAAAGTAAAGAGTCGATCAAGAGCAATTCAGGTATTTGCAGTGTGACTCTAGTACGGAAAGTATTTTTATAAACCGGTCAAGTGCGAGTCGGACTCGCACGCAGAGGTTTCTGATATACCTATAGTATTTATAGAAGCAATAAATTCAATTTGTAGGACCACAAAGCTAAGTTTTATGGTAAAGTTTTTTTCCAGATAAAAAAAATGTGCTACTTAAAGAGATCGTTATATTTTTCCTGTAATATTCACATTAACTTAATACTTCTATCAACTATGATTAATTCAGATTATTCATTAAATAATGGATTTTTTGTACACATTTTTCATAATAATTTGAAAACTGAGTCTTATTTTAATACTCTTAATCAAAGTTTTCCAACAGATTTAAAAAAAATGGCAAGTAAAAAAACCATCCTCATTATGGATGCGCCGTCGCACTTCTCGCCGCGCCGTCGCTCAGACGAATTCTGAACGAAAATGTGTCCACATCTTCACGTGTTCTAAAGTATTTGTATTTCTTTGTATTTTCCTCCCTAGTTTTTTTCTAGGGCGCGTTTTAATACGTTTAGAAATTACCCTGACGGCAGGATAGTTTAGTTTTAGTTCATTATGTGTGATCAAGACCGACTTCTATCCGACGGTAATTCTTACTCGTTTTGGAACCCGGCCCTATTTATTAATTCAAAGACTTTCCCATTAGTATGGTACACAAAATGCCATCACAATTTTAAACACGGTATATGAGTTCGAGTCTTTGTCAGTAAATTAGCCCCTATTTGCGGAGGGTCCTTCAGTCTCATTCAAATTGCGTTACAGCCCAAAACTTTGCCAATTTAAAACTCATCCCGACGTTTAGAGGAAAGAATGCTGCCAATTGATTCTATTTAACCTTTGAATAAATAAGAGGGTGTTATAAGTGGGAACTTTATGGTGGTTTTTATTACTCAGGGTTTCAATAAATGCGTGTAAAATCAAAAATTAAATTAAGGTTTATTCTAGAGGCGAAATGCAGCAAAGTTTGATTAATGACTTTTGGGGAAAAAATTACTCCTTAAAAAATAATCAGTTGATCAGTCCATAAACAAAGCTTTAATCAAAATGCGGAGAACCTCTCGACATGAAATTGAACAATAAGTTCTACTACTTTTCAAAATCCTTAAAAAAAATTTGCTTCTTCATACTAATCGATCAGCTGACCGAGGTGATTCGCGCATTTACAAAAGTTGTACTCGTAGAACAAAAGTTGTTTAGTTTTATTTTCAGAACTCCCACCCGAGAGGTTTTGCACAACTTACTTAACATCCTGTAAAAAAGTTATTACTAGATATATTATAAAATGTTTGACATTTACATCTAATTTTCTTGTGGAATCGAAAACCATTTTATCGCCGTGATCGTAAGATGGTAAACGAGATGTTGGATTAAGATAAAATTTAAATGCAAAAGGTTAAAATTTTGATCTGTTCGATCATTAAGATGTATTAATAAATTCACAATTCATCAATTAATTTGCTCTGACGGTTCTTTGTAAACCTGAAAGAATATGAGTAAGACGTAAAATATAAAAATAAATTTGTAAGTGGTTCTGTAATATTTTTACTTCAGGTTTTTTTGTTTCTAAACGTTAGTAACTTTTTCTTTGTTCTAACGAGCGTTAAAAAGTTTGCTAATGACAGTTTAAACAAAAACAAGATGGAAAAGGGGTTATGGTTCGAATCTAGGACTTTCTACATGTAAAACAGACACTCGTCTACCGCACCCTGGACAAATTTGAGATGGAAGCGCGCATAGGCTCGCATATTCAGTACAAAAGACCCTATTGAGAACCACGAGAAACTTGCGGGTGGGTGAGTTGCGCGCGGGGGTGCGGGGGAGGATTGCAAGGAGGGCGAAGAGTGTCCGTTATTTATTTATTATTTCCAACAACGAGTGCACATAGATTACATAGGTTGCTTACAATTTACAAGAACAGGTGCCTCATCACTTACAGGAGAGCAAAGCATGCACAAATATGTCCAACGAATTTAGGAACAAGAGAAGAGCAAATGTAGGTAAAAGTAGGTATTTTAATGAGAGGACATAGAAACGTTACTTTGTACTCTCAATCAAATAGCCACTGATTGATAGGTACTGCAATACAATTTAAAGTTTAAAATTTGAAGTTACTCGTATACCAAACATATTATTTAAAAGGATAGCTTACACTAACTGAACGAACCTTACAAAACCATTAGTATTATTATTATTATTAGCCTATGTAGTGTCCCACTGCTGGGCAAAGGCCTCCCTCTATCATGCCATTCGTCTCTGTCTAGAGCTATTGTTGGCCAATTCCCAAGAAAAACGTTAAGGTCGTCTTGCCATCGCCTACGGGGCCTACCTCGCCGTCGGTATATTATCTTTTTAAAATATAAAATATTGTCATGATTAATATCAACATCCTTCTCTCAACCTCTGTATTATAGTACTATTACTTTACTCTGTGTTACTCAAAGAGATTTGAACCTCGCTGCGCTCGGTCCGTAGCGAGGTTCAAATCTCTTTGGTGCTACTACTGAAATACACCACCAAGTGCTGAAAAAGAGAGTTGCCTAATCAACTACGTCCTTTAGAATATGTTACTTGAAGCTTTAACCTCTGGAGCACCGAGTCAAAGTTTGAAGGAATCGAAAAGAAAACGTAATTATTTAAGCAATAAGGCATATTTTTGCGCATTTTAAGGCATTTTTTACCCTCTTACCTGTTTCTGCTATAAAGTAACAGTGTTTGCACTGCTGTGTTTCGGGTCGAAGGGTAAGGGAGCCAGTGAAATTACTGGCACAAGAGACATACATTCTTAATTCTCAGAGTGGGCAACGCGCTTCGCTGTCTTATTAGTGTCAAATTCTGGCACAGACAGGCCGATCTTGCAACACAAACGATTTTTTTTTCATGTTACAAGTGAGCAAACGAGAAGGTGGGCCACCTGATGGTAAGCGGTCTCCACCGCCCTTATTAGTGACATACTTTGACGCTTATAAGACAGCAAAGCGTGTTGCCCAGCCTGAGAACTAAGATGTTATGTCTCATGTGCCAGTAATTTCACGATATGATGATGATGGTTCAACTGTCCAAAAACTTGTTTAACCGAATACATTATTTTTATACATTAGTTTCATTCATATTCACAGTAACAGGGATTTTAACAAAAAGATACAATGTTTTTTTCAAAATGGCGTCACATCCATCATGGCGCTCGTTTTTGTCATCTACTGTCACCGTTTTAATTACAAAAACTAATGGACTGCATCCATGTCTGTGTTCCCATTTGAATGTTTTTATCTGAATTGCCTTTGATTATGATAAAGGGAGGAAAATGCCTATTATATCTGTTGTAGATAAAAAAAAACCGGCCAAGTGCGAGTCGGATTCGCGCCCTGAGGGTTCCGTACCCATCTACCATATGATATACTAAAACCTTTTGCTCTTTGATTTTAAAAACTCCGCGACCATCCAACTTGACCCCTCTTTTATAGAAAAGTTCTTGAAACGGTAGCTCACCTTAATTGGTTACTATTAGTTATGAGAAAAATTGAAATATTTAATGATTTTAGACTTTTCCCTTTATTTTTACTGTGAGACCTAGCTTCTTGCCAAATTTCATAATTTTAGGTCAACGGGAAGTACCCTGTAGGTTTTACTTTTTTGCATAAATGTATGGAGATGAGGGCATAAAAAGCCATATCTTTTGATTGCGTCATTTTAAAAAATTTAAATTTAAAGATCTTGTATGGTTTATGGAACTTAATATTCGTTATCAATTTTAACCTGATACCTCTTCTCGTTCGTGAGAAAAAGGGTCTTGACAGACAGACAACAAAGTGATCCTATAACGGTTCCGTTTTTTTATTTTGAGGTACGGAACCCTAAAAACTAGTCTAGTACAAGTAAGACTCAAGAAATTTTACTAAGAATTAAAAAAAAAAACCGGCCAAGTGCGAGTCGGACTCGCGCACTGAGGGTTCCGTACCACCACATAAACATAATTGTATTAGTTGAAATTTCAGTAAGTTAATGTGCTACATTTTTTGAGTCCGACACGCGCTTGACCAAATTTTATTATTTGTTGTTATTTTATAGCTTATGCACTATAAACGTACCAATTTTCAAGTTTGTAAGTGTTCCCGTTTTTAAATAGAACTAAAACAAAAATCGCCTCACTGACCATCCAACTTGACCCCTCTCTTATATGAATGTTCTTGAAACGAGAGCTCACCACAATTGGTTACTATTAGTTGTGAGAAAAGTTGTAATATTTAATGATTTCAGACTTTTCCCATTATTTGTACTGTGAGACCTAGCTTCTTGCCAAATTTCATAATTTTAGGTCAACGGGAAGTACCCTGTAGGTTTTGCATTTTTGAATAAATGTATGGAGATGAGGACATAAAATGCCATATCTTTTGATTGCGTCGTTGTAAAAAATTGAAATTTTCAGATCTTGTGTGGTTCATAGATCCTAATATATGGTATCAATTTCAACCTGATACCTTTACCCGTTCGTGAGATAAAGGGTCTTGACAGACAGACAGACAGACAGACAGACGGACAACAAAGTGATCCTATAAGGATTCCGTTTTTTTTTTTAGGTACGGAACCCTAAAAATGAGATTGTTGATATTGTGTGATGCTACAGAGCCCCTTAGTCCGACTTACACTTTTCCAAATTCTTTTCCTCTTCGGTAGTATTGGCATTTGTGTTTTGAAGAAGATTCTAAGGAAGACTTCTTTTATACCTAACAACTTTCACGTCACGCGCATTGTATAGTGCGGTCAGTTATCTGTTTCACGTAGACACGTTTTACAATTTCACCAAATTTTAACTAGGTACTATTAGGTACATAGCTCTCAATTTTTGATAGGAGCCAATTCTTGAATTTTCTATGGAAATTTTTTGAAATTCAAGAATTGGCTCCTATCAAAAATTGAGAGCTATGTACCTAACTAGTACCTGGAAAAAATTTGGTGCAATTTGGTGAATTTGGCGATATAAGACTATAAGGGACTGGACTAGTAGTGTTCCGTAATAAAGCAGGTTTCGATATGTTCATAATTTTTTTCCGATTGCTATTTAAGTTTCTATTATTTTCAGATTTTCGACTATTACTCTTTAACCTGTGAAGCCTTCTTAGCTGTGATAGGTTTCCTTTTAATTTCATCATATATGCAACTAAAATGATTTTTTCCACATTTCTAGTTACAACCATTTAGCTGGCAGGGGGGGGGGATACTGATTCTAACAGTTTACTACAACTCTAACGCTTATAAGCAAAATATTTCGCAAACGGATCCCTAAATCACTTTGTCGGCGTGACTAATATCTATATCCATAAGGAGTGATCACACCTAGCTGAATTCAAAGACTAATTCGGCATACATTACTAGTTGAAGTAGAAATTACTAGTTGAAGTAAGGATATTTCAATTAACATAAACAAGCCTCCTAGCAATGTATGCCGAATTAGTCTTTGAATTTAGCTAGGTGTTATCACTCCTGTACCTACCAAATTACAGCTTTCTAGTAGCAAGAGTCATTGAGCTAAGCTGCGGACAGATAGAAAGACTGCCAGACAGACAGACTTGTTGACTACGGAACCCTAAAAAAGGAATCCCAAACTAAAGAATATTGTTTATCAACATTTTCTTTCTGTCAAAGAACCACATGCAGCATTAGCTTTTTTGTTAAACTTCACTTTGAGTTTAGTTATAACTTTTAGTTTGAATTCTGATTTCAATTTCAGATCCTGATAGATGGTTTTTTAGATAACAAAAACTTTTTGATTGATTTATCTGTTTTACGCACGCATACAGATTCTTTGAATATTCACTGTGATTAATACCTTTGAATAAATAGAAAAAAAAAACATGTCCAATACCAGAAAGCAACCTTAAAAAATGTATACTGTGATCCTAAAAACTGCATTTAGACTATGAAACTGAAGAACTTTCCCTCAGGAACATAAATCTAAATACAAAAAAAAATCTCCCATAAAAAGTGCACAGTCAATGAGCCGTTTTTTTTAAAGAAAAACTAGATTTCCTTTCCTTGTTAGATGGCGTCGTTGTAGGAAAATTTTACTGACAACTTCTTTTATTCTATCTGTTGTCTGAGTAAGTGTTTCCTAAGGAGGTTTATTTACTTTATGCCAAGAACTATCGACTTCTTTGAATACTCAGTTGACAATTAACTGTGAAAACAGCTCCATTTGGGACGTACTTACAACGACGTAAACAAACATTGCTCGTAAGTAGTTACTTACCGAACTAGTGCGGTAATTAAAAAAAAAATGTCCAAGTGCGTGTCGGGCCACGTGCAATATAGGGTTCCGTAGTTTTTTTACGATTTTTATCGCAAAGCAGGTGTTGCCTAAGTATTTTATAACATTCATAACATAAAATGTTTACATCCTAATATTATGCGAGGTCGTAACGCCTGATTTCTACTACATTATTTCCAGTTTTTCAGCTATAGCTCATTAACCTGTGAAGCCTACTTAGCTGTGATAGTTTTCCTTTTAACTTCATCATATATACTACTACTATGATTTTTTTCACATTTCCATTAACTACCGTTTAGCTGTCAGTGGGGGGACACTTGACTCCAACAAAAAAATTGCGCTTTCAAGCTAAATATTTCGCAAAGGGATTCCTAAATCGAAAAATGATTTTCGCAAACTCATACTATTTTTCAAAGACCTATCCAACGATACCCCACACAATGGGTGAACAAGAAAAAAATAACCCCCACTTTACTTGTAGGGGGTACCCTAAAAAAATATATTCTTAGATTTTATTTTACAACTTTCTCGGCGTGAATGAAATATATCCATACTAGATTCAGATTCAGATTCAGATTATTTTATTCAATGTAGATTCTTTACAGAATACTTATTGAATGTCATGCAGAATACAATTCAAATAGAGCGAGTCTACGCCGTTTCGGATCGTGCTGTGGCAGCGTAAAAGAAACGGCAAGAAACCACTGCAGCACGGCCTACTTTAAGAGTCGGCTTTTTACAATGTGTTTCTTGTGTTTCGCTGGAATATCAGAGCACCATACCTCTTTGTCATTCATATAGTCATCTAATCTATAGTAAGCTTTTTTATATAACGTTTGCTTTACACATTCTTTAAACTTTCTCTCAGGTAATTGCACTATATTGTCAGGTATTTTGTTGTAGTATCGTACACACAGACCAACGAAAGATGTATTGACTTTAGTTAATCTAGTATATGGTTGATCAATTTTGTGCTTATTTCTAGTATTAAAATTATGCCTGTCACAAATTTTAGGTAATTGATGAATGTTCTTTCTAGCATACATAATATTTTCATAGATATACTGGCATGGCACTGTCATTATGTTGATTTCCTTGAACAGTTCTCTCAGGGAATCACGAGTCTTCAGGCAATAAATTGCTCTTATAGCTCTCTTTTGTAAAACGAATATTGAATGTATATCAGCTGCTCGGCCCCAAAGCAGTAAGCCATAAGACATAATGCTATGGAAGTAGCTAAAGTAAACCAGCCTTGCGGTAGCTACATCAGTAAGTTGTCTGATTTTTCTGACAGCATATGCAGCCGAGCTCAATCGACCAGAAAGAGCCGTTATATGAGGGCCCCATTGAAGTTTAGAGTCTAGTATTAACCCTAAGAAAACTGTACTATTTACAAAATCTAATGGTTCATTATTCAATACTATGTTATGTGAAGTAGACCTTACATTTGGTAGTGCAAATTTAATACATTTAGTTTTTTTGGCGTTTAGGACTAAATTGTTAACAGTAAACCATGCATGAATCTGTCCAAGTGCATCATTGACTTCGTTATAATTTTGTGATTTTCTACTTACATTGAATATTAATGAAGTATCATCAGCAAATAACACAATCTTTGACAGATTCTTCACTACAGTAGGGAGGTCATTAATATAAATAAGGAATAAAAATGGCCCCAATATGGACCCTTGAGGTACGCCAATTTTGACAACAGATCCCAGTGATTTCGTTTTGTTTACTTGTACCTTTTGAATCCTGTTTTCCAAATATGACTTAAGTAGTTTAAGTGAATTATTCTTAACACCGTAATGTTCAAGTTTTAACAACAATGTGCTATGATCTACGCAATCAAATGCTTTGGATAGATCACAGAAGATACCAATAGCATCTTCAGATTTTTCCCACGCGCCAAAAATGTATTTTAAAAGTGCAGTTCCGGCATCCGTTGTACTGCGCCCTTTCGTAAAACCAAATTGATGGTCATGTAGTAAGTTATTTCTATTGAAGTGCGAAAGCATTTGATTGAGTATGACCTTCTCAAAAATTTTACTAAGTACAGGTAAGACTGATATTGGTCTAAAATTACTGGGATCCTTTTTGTCACCAGCTTTGAATAATGGAACTACTTTACTTTTTTTCATTAAGTCAGGAAAAGTACCATGATCGACACAATCATTGAATATAACAGCTAAATATGGAGATATAGTATCAATGATCGCACTGCAGACTTTTACTGACATTCCCCATAGGTCCTCAGTAGTTTTCATTTTAATACTTTTAAAGGCTTTAACAATTTCGTTAGGGGTGACATGATTGAACCCAAATTCAGTTTCGCAGGCGTCCACATTCTTTTGAAGTAAACCGCTAGCAAGTGAAGATGATGAATTGAGTGACTCTGTTGTTTTCAAAGGAATATTAGTAAAAAAGGTTTCGAATTCTTGAGCCACTTCTACGTTTGAACTAATGGTTCCGCGATTTGTATGAAGTGTGATTTGATTGTCACGCGGTTTCACTTTACCAGTTTCACTGTTTATAACATTCCATACAGCCTTAATTTTGTTATCAGCAGACTGTATTTTTTTCCGTAGGAAAAATGATTTTGCTTTTAAACAAACTAATTTAAACAATTTTGAATAATTTTTTACATATTCAATGAAACTGTCGTCATTTGAATAATTTCTTATCTCATATAATTCAAAAAGTCTGTCTCTACTTTTGCGAATACCAGCGGTAGCCCAGTCACTGAACTTGAATTTTACAATGATTTGCTTTTTCCTAATAGTGAAAATTTTACTGAATTCAGTATTAATCAATGTGAATAAATCTTCATATGAGTTATTAGGGTTGTTAGGATTATAATTGTGACAGGGCAGTTTTTCTAGTAACGTGTTTTTGTACTTTTCTAACCTGTCGTTCGTTAGACTCCTGGTTTCTATATCTATCTTCTGGGTTACTCGAGAATAATTAAAAGTAACACTTTGACCCGAGTGGTCCGACTGAAGCGAGTTTATGATACTTTTATCAAAATAATCGCAGTTACAAAATACGTTATCAATACAGGTAGCCGAGGATGACGTCACCCTAGTAGGTTCAAAAAATACATGCTCTAAATTATAACTTTTAAAAAGACTTAAAAGTTTGGTACTATAGGAAGTATTTTCTAAAATATTTACATTAAAGTCGCCACACACTACCGCAAACTTATTTACTTTGGTCACTATTTTTAAAACATCTTCCATTACTAACTCAAACAAAGAAAAATTTTGATAAGCGGGAGGTCGGTATACACATACTACAACATGCTTGTCCAGCTCAACACAAGATATTTCAATACATCTTTCAACCGAAAGTCCAACAATATCTGTACGGTTCTTAATTTTAAAACTGTTACGAACTAAAATCAGTGACCCACCGTGTAAAGCAGATTTTCGATTGAAAGAACTGGCTATACAATAATTATCATAATTAATTAACATTTGGTGATCTTTTTGCCAGTGTTCAGTGAGACATAAAATGTCAAATTTAGTTTTTTCTAAGAACATTTCAACTTCTAAAATTTTGCTGGAAAAACCCTGAATATTTTGATGTAAAATTTTCAAAATATTAGATTTTTCCTTTGTCTTTGCTATAGGAAGTTCAACATGTCAAGGGAAGTTTGACTTTTATCATAAGCCTTTGTGATCTCGGTCAGTTTACATTGAAGCACATCAAGGTATCGTTGTGCCTTCGCTAATTCAACATCCTTGTTTCTTATTACTTCCTCCAATTCCTCAAGTTCCTCCCTGTGGTCCAAGACAGTTGATAATTCGTGGTGTATGGAAACAGCATGCTTGTTTTCTTGATCTTCTTTCTCCTTGTATAATTCCGCCAGTTGTGCATGTGCTTCTTGCAGTTGAACTTGCAATAAACTGTTTCTATCGAGCGTTGATTGATGCAGATCCTGCAGGGACTTTAATGACTCAACATGATTTTGTAGTTGATTAACTTCAGTTTGGGCTTCCTTAAAACTGTCTTGCAGTGCCTCAAATTTATTTATTTGTGTTTGGAGTTTGACCTTCAGTTGTCTAATTTCAAACTCATTCACGTCTCTGCCTGCAAGGAGGCGGTCGTTGAGTTCCTCTGCTTCTCTCAGGTTATTCTGAAGCTGCTGTGTTTTGGTTACACGAGGCATGGTGAACTGAAATGAATACAGGAGGAACTGTAGATAAACTATCACAGTAAAAGACAAAAAAATAAAATAGGATTAATTAAAATTAAATAACCTAACCGAACAAACAGATAATGTATATTTAATAGAGGGCCTATACAACCGTCAACTAAACTATTAAGCATAAGTTATGGTATAACTGTAAATTAAAATTTGATAATACTTGTGTATCATATAAAGACCTGTCCTAGTGCATATAAAGTATCTAATGTATCAACTCAACTCGTAGGTATTCGAGTAAAATATAAGCACTAAAACGGTTGTCTGTATTTAAGTGCAGTGTAAAGTGTTTATCTGAGGTGTCCGGCTACGTTTAATCATCACATTTACTTCCACAATTCGTCAAGTAAAGAGAGAAGTAAACAAGGCGCCGATGTTATGTGGAAGGACGTTTCTCACAAAAGTGAGATCTTGTGGATTAACACAATGTTTTCTACGATCTAGAGTCAAAAAATACTGTCATAAATATGTGAAGATAGCGTATATTTAGGCGTAAAGTTGTCATAAAAACAATACTCCCCGGGATAAGTCTGTTGGAGATTTGAAATTCCTCCGTTGGTAGTTGTCAGCAACACTCCAGTCGATGAAAATAGGTCACAGGCCTTTTTTCACAGCACACACATATACGTGAATTTAAACAATATAATAATACAATAGAATTCTAGCATGAAAACAATAAAATCTTATTAATTTCAATTAAAATACGCGAGTAAAATTTTTGACACTTGTCTAGCACGGGGTTGCCAGAGTAAAAAATTACTACTAAATTTCAGCTTTCTTAAACGAAGGCTCTCTGAGCTAAGCCGCGGACAGACAGACAGACAGACAGACGGACATGACGAAACAATAAGGGTTCCTTGTTGACTACGGAACCCTAAAACGTATACTACCAAGGAGTTTTTACACTCTGATCTAAAATTATTTTGTAAAAATACTACAGTGGTGACTTTTAACTTGGGTGACGACAGCCTACATTTAAAATAAAATGGAGAGTACCAGGAGAACATGAATCGACAAGAGGCCGACAGTACCCATGGTTGGTTCCTTTAACAAGTGTATAACTTATACCTGTTTTCTCACAAATGTACTGAAAAACGTCGTAAGATACACGGCCGTAAGGGTTACGACAAACTCGTGCCGATGGTAAACCCTCGACTTCGTCTCGGGTTTGCAAAACATCAACTCGTTTGTAATAACCGTGCTTACGGCACTTGTATCTTAAACTACTATTATTAGTTTCGTGGTCTGATTGAATGGAGTTTTAAGGATCACAGTTTATACCTTAACAATGTATAAAAATAATAAAAATATTATATGAAAATATCAATACAAAAGCAGACCAAGGCATAGTAATGTAGAGATTCGAAGCATGTGTTTTGGAATTTGCCATTACTTACACTAACAATTTAAATTGCGATCCACGGGGATTCGGCTATTGGAAAAATAGAAATAGACGACTATTTCTATTTTTCCAATAGCCGAATCCCCGTGGATCGCAATTTAAATTGTTAGTGTTCCTATAGCTCTCCAAATTCTGTCATAAAGCTGCATCCCTCTGGATCGCGATCTAGATTGATAGCGTAATGGCACATAATAAAAATATAGTTTGAGTCGGTGCGGTTGCCTTTGTAATTTCTGTAAGCCAAAACTCCAAGCAATGGAAGTCTTTGGCACCAGAGATGTGGCTATATATTGCTATATACTAACGTATAGATTGGTAGTATAGTATACTTCGTCTGAGGTTGGCACAGCCTGTTAACAAATTATAAAAAAAAAAATGAATAGCTCACATGCACAGAAAAATAAAGGTACTTAGAAGGAGGATTAAAGAAATAATTCGTCAAATAGGCGTTTTTCTATGGATTTGAGGGGTTATTTTTAATATTTTATATGGATCATCGATGATGGGGTTGTGACATGTTGGCAGATGTCATCCCCTACTAAAATAAATTAGCAAGGTATCTATTCCGAGCGAAGCAAGGAGGTCCGAAACTTTGCTCACATGACACGAATGGTACTGAGAAGAAGTTTTTGTTTTAGAGACTTTTGTAAATTTTTTGTGGATTTTTTCTTGACCCTTTTTTTATCCGTATGGTACTACTTTGTTATATATAATTTTGAAAGAAGATCAGCCTTTAATTTAAATTCTTCGAACTAGATTAAAATATTACACTTTTGGATTCCACCCATTCAACCTGCTGAAGTGTCCTTTCAACTCTTGAAACCTCTTATCAGCACTCTTCAACAAATGCACTTCTGACCCACCCTGGGTCACTCGGAAACCGCTGAGGCTCAAAATCTTAAGGTTCAGGACCATCACACACGTAGCTATGATACCCGAAAAAAATTAAAGTGTTAGGGACTGTCCGCACAGCGAATTGTTACGGCGCGATATTTATTCGCGCGAATTATATTCCGCGCTTGACATAGAAAAGAATCGCGATTTTTTTCCCGCAGTGCGGATACTCTTATAGGAGTAAATGTGTTACAGAATTGCGGAAAAAATTCCCGCGAATAAAATTCGCTGTGCGCACAGGCCCTTAAAGAAAGACAATTTTGAGTATAGCGCGTTCAGGACAAGTCTATCTATGACGGTTATTTTATGTGCATGGGTGCCACTGACAGGCGGAGAGCCAATGAACGAATCGCTCGCCTCCCCCCACATGCCGTGCTTGGTCACAGACGGAGTTAGTTTGCACGCCGTATACTTGTGTGTGAACGTGTTTGCCTTATGCGAATAATTTCCATTACAACCAATGATGTTTTATTTATACATTTCCTTTCAGCGGCTAAAAAACAGCTCGCTAAATTAGACCACACTGAGAGTGTGAGGTCGTATTTCAAACTAGTTCGATAGGAAACCTAGAAATGAAACATCATTGGTTACAAAGGAAATTTTCAAATAAGGCCTTTTTATAGTACATACTATAGTATAGAGTATACTCGACCTCGGCACGACAATTTAAAATATAGCCCCCACTATTCCGGCCGTATTTCCAATAATATTTATTTACATCTTTCATATTCGGTAAGTAGGTCCTTATTACCCCCCAAATGGGGCTTGTAGGTGACCAATTAGCGCTCTAGGGTAATAATGTAGCTAGAAAAGCCCTAGGTTGGTAAGTAATTAAATTTTGAAAGATCGAAGTGGTTTTTTTAAATTACTTACCGCCCTAGGGCTTTTCTAGCTACATTATTACCCTAGAGCGCTAATTGGTCACCTACAAGCCCCATTTGGGGGGTAATAAGGACCTACTTACCTCACAATCAACATGTAAAGCAGAGTAGTTAGCTCGGGTGTAAGCATCAATTGCACCCTCGAACTATAGGCGCCCTCGCTGCGCTCGTGCGCCTAAATATCTCGGCCTGCAATTGATGTCTTACAGCCCTTGGCTACTAATCTACTATTATTTATGAAGCAAACTAAACAGCATCTAATTAATTATTACAATTCTTGGCTTAAATATTTATAGGGACTATAACAAAGTTTGTCACATTAAAATTTAAATTAATGGGCATACTACGTTAAGATATTTGAAGACTAAAATAATACTTATTACAAATTATATTATAACGTTATTAAAACAATTTTATGCTTATTATATACAAGGTGTAATAGAAAGGGTATATCAACCCTGAAGGATGCCCTGGTTTGGAAACCTAATAAAAAAAAGTCTTTATTCAGTCAGAAACTAATCATAGTAACATAGGGATCTTCTTTTAAGTAAAAAATACCTGTGTCAGAAGAACCAACACTTCCATATCAACAAATTATAACAAGAATAGTTAATGACCTTATAGCAATATAAAAACAAATTAATAAAAACCACAAAATATCTACTATGTGTAAGTGGGTGTTTGCTTGTAAGTGAAGGAGTTTATGTGAGTGAGTGTGTATAGGCGAATGTCTGTTTATGTGTGTCAAACGCTATAGGATAGAAAAAAAAATTAATGAGATTGACATTGGCTGTCACGCAACGAAAGGTTGCGTGACAGCCAATGTCAATCCCATATTTGTTTTATTTTTCTTCTATCCTATAGCGTTTGCGATAATAGAAAGCCTCTTGACTTAGGGCCCTTAACCTTTTGTCATCCGAGCTTATGGGTAAAAAGCTAAAACTTAACCTATTTTATGACTAAATATTAACAGTTCCTTTATAACTATCTTATACAGTTTCGTGTGCTACTGGCTTTAGCCGATTAGTATTCAAGAACACTCCCCAAGCTGAGTAATGGCTGAAAACGGATTACCTGAGAGTTATTGCCACGGTTTTGTCACGGAACAAACTTACAAACGGAATCTTTTTATTATTTAGATTCAGCGAATACTATAAGCGTTTACAACAATTATTGTCCCAGGCAATGAGTCAGTTATCTTTTGAAAATCTTTTTTCAACCACGATAAAACCTTATCATCATCTATCGTGAAATGTAAGATTACTGACTCACAAACCCTGGTGACTGGTGTCAGAGTAATTGAGCTACCAAAGGCACCCAAAATGGCTCATTTTCGACAAATTTTGTTGATAATAGCCGAGACCAATGGAATATCATGCGTTCCGTTGCAAGGAATAATTTAATTTCGGATAATCAGTTAAATAATCTTGCAATGTCCTATTATCTTGCAATCTTGCTAAGCAAACTGGGGAACTCTCGTTAAGTAATATTTGTTTGAAGGTGGCGCATCGGGAATCGAACCCAGAACCTCAGAATCGAGAGACGAATGCTCATCGAGAGGCTAATGCATATTTGGGTACTCACGGCAGCAAGCAAATTAAAACAAACCTGTATAAGCTGAACCATCGCTACCCTACAAACGCCTGAAACCATAGACCCACTCAAGGTCAAAGTGTTACCACCGACATGCGGCCGTATGTACAAGCAACAAACAAAAGAGGCAAAAAATTAATTGCTATTTTTAATTCACCAGGCGCTTTGATCAAACTAAAACAAATTCAAAATATAACCGATCTAAGATTTCGGCCCCATCCAATAGCAGCAATGAACACAGGGTGTACCGAATATATGAATAAATTCATGAGCTGCCTGAATATAGACTACATCCTGTATCAAAGAATGTACGCGAGTTTAACTGGGACTAACGGGCTGCCTGCGAAATTGTACACAGTTTTAATGAAAATTAATGACAAACTTGTGTACGACCTAAACAGTATAAATAACTGTATGAAACGCTCATTATAATTTGTTTGGATTTGTAAATATGTGTTGATGAAGCCCGGGACTTTTCATGAAAAACATTATTGAGGTCTTGTTTAGATCTATGAAGGTATCCGCATCAGGTCTCCGCGAAGACCTATCAATAATCTAAGAGGTCTTGTTTTATAGTTTACGTTCACTCCATGGAATTTATGGTATAAGTAATTTAGGTATTGATTAAAAGGTCTTCGCGGAGACCTATCAATAATATAAGGTCTTGTTTCTTGTTTAAGTTCACTCCATGGAATTTATGGTTCAAGTAATTTAGGTCTTGCTTATAAGGTCTGCGCGGAGACCTGTCAATAATATAAGGTCTTGTTTTCCGTGGAATTTATGGTTCAAGTAATTTGTATTCGCTAGGTTGTTCGACAAATTTTTGGTTAGACTGGCTTCTATGTTAGTATTTCTTCCTTGTTTATAGGGTTCCGTATCCAAAAACGGGACCGAATTAATATGCCTCCGATGTCTGTCTGTCTGTCAGAGGATTGTATTTCAAGAACCGTAATGGATATTGTTGAAATTTTCACAAATTATGTATTTTTATTGCCGCTAGAACAACAAATAATAAAAATGAAAAAATGGAGGGTAACTAAAGGGGGGTCACTACTAAGAACGCGTTTTAGGCGTTTTTTGCTCGATTCTTGTTTAAGCTCTATAGTAAAAATGGGAACACTCACAAGCGTGACAATTGGTATGTTTATACTGTATATGCTACAGAATAACAACTAGTAATAAAAAGAGGTCAAGTACGTGTCGGACATGCTCGCATTTAATACAATTCCACGTGACTGCGCGTCCATAACTAAAACGGTATATTTACCTTAGTGGTACAGTCAACGACAGGTCAAGCTTGACACTCGCAGTGCGACTCTAGCCCGTACGTCTATTGAAATAAGAACGGTACAAAGTCCAATGTGTCAAGCTTGATGTTTTCTTGACTTTACGAAACCCTCGGTGCGCGAGTCCGACTCGCACTTGTCTGATTTTATTTTTATTTCATAAGTTAGCTATTTCTTTATGTTGCGATGATTTAATAAAAGTTTGGAATTTTGGTGGCCTATTTGTACTGCCACTTGGCGACAGTTTTAAGTTGCCCCCACAGTTACTTTATCGAGTAGGTACGTATCGATAGGAGGTGGCCAAAGATATCGATAGGTACAGCTCCACATGGACATCTGTTGCGTATAACTCCAACTGTGGAGATTCTTCTTGCAGCAGCTAACTTGGGCTTGCAAGCGGTAGAGGGATTTCTAGACGTCCATTTTGGGAAAAATATTCTTCACTAGGGCTTCAGTAGGGTTCTCCTCTAACTGAGCTTAGAAGTAGATACTTTAGCAGATAGTTATTGGCTGACAGCCTATAGAACCCACTGAGAACTTATATATTACAATGTTTTCTTTATCATTGTTACGGTCTGAAACAAAACCGAGCAATGCAAGTCAGTTTTAAGACAAGATCCATTTTTGTCGTTTATTGCAACGCTTACCAATCTATTTTGCAACCATGACAAAAAACTACAGTATATTTGTCGAAAAGATTGACATTGTTTTACAAACTGTTTTTTGTAGTGAAATCTTTTTTAGCGGCGCTTGGCACTTTTTTAGATGGGTAAAAAATGTTAAACTCGCGTCAGATGTCGTGTCAGTTATCGCGTCAGATCTGGCGTCAGATCCGTAGCTTAATCGAAAAAGCGTCAACTGTCAACCGTATTGTTATTAGAATACGAGTTTTTATTCACTGACATCAAAGAAGTACGCGAGCAATGGCGCGATTGACAAAAAGCGTAATATTCAAAAATGCAAGTTTTCACTTCTGCCGGCACTCCCGGAGGGCAACCCGCCTATTTATTTTCTGACAGCTTTAGCCTTTATCCGATTGCTTTTGACATAGATGCAAAATATGTTGGTAAGCGTTCAAATAAAAGAAAAATATGATTTAAAGGAGAAACATTTGAAGACAGGAGTGTTACATTTAGTCAAACAGGATGTTCTTAATAAAGCCCAGACAGAAAAGTACCCTAATCCAAAAATCATGTAAGAAAGGGTTGATGAAAGGGTATGTCAAGATCGTAGCAGGTGGAGGGCTGTGGTCTCTGCCTACCCCGAAGGGAAAGAGGCGTGATTTTTTTTTCATGTTACAAGTAAGCAAACGAGCAGGTGGGCCACCTGATGGTAAATGGTCACCACCGATCATAGCACCCACTGTCTTATTAATGGCATATTTTGACACCAATAAGACAGCTAAGCGCGTTGCTCACTTTGAGAACTAAGATGGTAACTCTCATGTGCCGGTAATTTCGCTGGATCCCTTGCCCTTCAAACCGAAACACAGCAGTGCAAACACTGCCGCTTCACGACAGAAAAAAGCAAGGGGGTGGTACTTCCCCAGACGGACTTTCCACAAAAGCCCTACCACCTTTAACAAAAGCAAAAATAGGTCTAGTTGGACTCTCACGTAGAGAATTTAGTTCTTCTTCTTCTTAGCGATTCTTCCCTAGACGTACTTTGCACAAAAGTCCTTAACCTTATAAAATACTTCGAGAAAATTTTTACAGGATAAAATTTAAATTAAATAGCAGTACAACCTACTTACCTAAGTAAAGTTTAAAAGTGTTCTCATGTATCAGCAAGCTCGCGAAACTTTGTACTGGCAACTCTAAATTGGTGTAGCAAACTATAATACGCGAAAGTTGATAACGAAAATAAGTGCTGGTACGTCTCGAGGGATCCCCGAGGTCTGAACAGGGAGGGAGTTGGGGTTGATGATTGATTACCTACTGAAAAAAAAATACCTATTTTGCATTTACTTATATATAAGTACCAGCCCATCGGCACTTTACAATGTCCCCAATTCGTTGGTCCGAAATCTGACGTTTAGGACCAACAAATGTCAGTCATATTGTCAACATTGGATGCAAATAAACTTACCAACAAAATGGAATGTTCTTAGTTGAAGAAACAATATACTCTTATTATTATTATTATTATTGTTATTTCTTATTATTGTTTTTGACTATTATCCAATTAATGAAACTGAAAAACAAGGCCTAAATCACATATAAACAGTAAAAAGTTTGTTTTGTTTTTTCCGCCATATTATTTCCGTTCCGTGTATTTAGCACCGACTGAAGTTCTACACAACGTAGTTCACGCGATTTTTCACAGATGGCGCTATTTTTTCTTGTATGGGGAAATTTTGATCCGCTTGTTCCCAAGACCCTATCTTGACTTCTATGCTATTTTGTCTGTTATTTTCCTCTTTTGTTTTAAGTGGGAATTCGTCATAATAACACATATTCTATGAAAATTTCAACTATACAGGGTGTAAAAAAGCACGATGATCCTTTTATCCCTTTACAACCGGAGAAACGAAAGTTAGCAGAAACACATAAAATTTAAGTTAGTTCATTTTTAGGATCTATGGACCATCGAAAAAATCTTTAAAAAAATCCAGGCTTCGCTGGTCTCCATCAATAATCACACCCTCACGATCGTGCGGTTCAGGAATTAAAGTTAAGTCACAAGCTAGTGAAAAATTTGTTTCTTTTAAAATTTTGGACATTCTTCTATTAAATTTGTGCATAATAAATCTTAACTTTAGTATTTAATTAACTTTCTTATATTAGCTGTGATGTTTTTGAAATGAAATGAAATTTTATTTTGTGGATCATAGGTCATTGAGGTGTTACAATAAAATTTTAAATAGTTCCAGCTATGTCCCGCCGTAAAATTACTAAAAGATTAAAGTTATGTCATGTAAAATATATGTCTCCAAATAATTTATATGTCAAGTACTTAAAAAATATTATTACTACAATTATTTAAAACAAAGTATTATCATTAAAATATTCATTAAGGCTATAATAGCATTTGTCCACCAAAATGTCATGTAGCTTTACCTTAAACACACTAAGCTTATCACAGTCTCGCAGTGACTTCGGCAATCTATTAAAAATGTTTGGAGTTCTACAGTACACACTTTTGTGCACAAGTGCTGTGTTACATTTTTGAAGCCTCATTCTGTCCCTAATCCGTTCTCGATCATGAAATTCAAATAATCCTAGATTTGATTTAGCAAAGACACAGCATTCATAAATGTACATACAACTTAGAGTTAGAATTTTCATTTCTTGAAAAAATGGTTTACAGGATTCGATTTTTCTCAAGTTACAAATTGACCTTATACAGCGCTTCTGTGCTCTAAATACAGACAAAACGTCAGTGGCGTTTCCCCAAAAGATCAGACCGTATCTAAGGATAGAGGCTACATATCCATGATATGCTGATAGAACGCTTTTCCTATCAACAACTTTACTTAATTTGCGCAAAGCATAAGAAGACTGACTAACTTTTTTGATAACCTCTTCAATATGAGCTTTCCAGTTTACTTTATTGTCAATATAGAGACCTAAAAATTTAGTGACTTCAATTTCACTAATTTGAGTACCTGCATAACATATGTTCAATTTGTTAGTGAGTCGTCTTTGCTTAAAATTCATTATTTTTGTCTTGTCAAGGTTTATTTTAAGATTGTTTATACTAAGCCAGTCTATGATACAAGTCAGTGTTTGGTTTATACTAGTCTCTACAACATTTACATTTTCACCAATGAAAAGTAAAGTACTATCGTCAGCAAATAGCGTTATATGGTGATTCGTTATGGAAGGCAGGTCATTAATATAAATCAAAAAAAGTAAAGGTCCCAGCACACTGCCTTGCGGAACTCCAAATTTGACTAGTTTAGTTTTAGACGAATATGTTACTTCACATTTTGTAAACGGACATATTTTATTAATTTCAGTGACATGTTTGCGATCGGTAAGGTATGACTTTAGTAGGTTATAGACATTGCCTCTTACACCATATGAGTACAATTTTTGCAGTAAAATATTATGATCGACGCAGTCAAAAGCTTTGGACATATCCATATATAAAGCTATCGTAGTCAGTCGATTATCCATACCATAAAATACAGTCTTTAAAAAATCAAAAATAGCCAAGTTTATGTTTTTGTCTTTCCTGAAACCATACTGTCTTGGAGTTAATATTTTATTTGCCTCAAAAAAACCATACAAAGACCCATAAATATATTTTTCGAAGATTTTGGCAAATATAGAAATAATGGCAATAGGTCTATAGCAATTCATATCAGACTTTTTACCTTTTTTAAAAATAGGTTTAATTATAGAAAGCTTTAATGCTGTCGGGAATTTACCTTGCTCAATACACAGATTAAATATATGACTAAGTACAGGAGAAATAACTTCCGACACTTCTTTAACTATCCCAGTTGCTATACCGTCATTACCTGTGCTATTTGTGTTCTTTAGTAATCTTATTATTTTATTTATATCTTGAGATGAAGTAGGCGGCATGAATATTGAGTTGCATTGATAGTTTTGTGTAGTTATATTATTATGTTCGGTATGGTTCGTACTCGAATCAACTACTTGAGAAAAGAAAGAATTAAAGCTTTCAGCTATGAGTTGAGGATCATTTATTAGAGTTTCATTCACTTCAATCTGACTAAAGTCATCTTTTGGAAAGTTTTTTTTTGAATTGTTAATAACTTGCCAAGTGGCCCTGGATTTATTTTCTGAATTACTAATGAAATTATTATTTTGAGATTTTCGTGTTAAGTTTATGATTGACTTATACCGTTTTGTATAATCTGTAAGGGCCTTTTTATTACTTCTCGTTGGTGCTCTACGAAATTTCCATAGAAAGTCTCTTCTTTTACGGCTGCACAGTTTAATTCCCCGAGTAATCCACTTCGGCCTTTTTGTCGACGAGACTTTAACCCTAACTTTAGGAAAACACAGACCATAAAATGACCCAAAAATTTCTAAGAAGGAGTCATAAGCATGATTTGCATCCGTTTCACTGTAAACATTTTCAAAACTTAACTGCCTCAAACATTGAACAAACTTATCTCTATTGTCTCTACAATAATCTATTTTAAACCTAAACCAGTGTTTCATAGAACATGTTTTCTTAGTAGGACATGTGAGGAGCTGAGCTGAATGATCAGATAGTGCATAATCTATTAGTTCTCCGTTGCAACCTCGAACATTATGGGCTATGTTGTCTAAACACGTTCCACTTGCTAAGCGTGTAGGTTTTTTAAAATTAAGTCTGAGGTTATAAGAGGAGAGCAAATCTATGAAGTCTATTTTGTCTAGTTCTATAGCCTTACCCCTGTGTTTGCTATGAAATGGATCATCAAAATCAGTATTGTTTGAAGCTAGAAGAGATTTGCTATTCCTCAACTTCCATACATAAAAAATACCCTGACTTCCACCACGAACCATACCTGAACCATTGTATAACTTAATAGTGGCTTGGTCAGGAATTTAGTTCTTCTGTGTATCCTGATCTGAGTAACTATTTTCTTCAACTTAATATCTGAGCATTTTCCGTCTTTGGACAGTTCTCTTATGACTAGCTCGGGAAAAATAATCCCCAAAATTGCAAGAATAAACTGATTTTGAAGCATTCTTGACTAAAAATGTGATTCAAATACTAACATTTTGTTTGTTTGGGGGCAACCGACATAACACGATCGTGCGTGTCAATATTCCAGATCATATAACGCGAAACCCATGGAACATTTTGGAAATAACCATTTTTTTTAAGTGGATTGCACATTATTCTATCAAATGACGTAAGGGCTGTGATTAAATTAAACAAGTTTTGGGTTACAAAAAATATTTGTCAGCGCAGGTGCGACTGTCAAAAAGCGCAGGCAACTCTGCCAGAAGGTTTCGAGTGCCTGGCAAAGTCAATCGTATACGAAAAGCAATAAAGTAAGTTTTCCTACAATTTTAGATACCCGCACGATCCATCGGAGCCGGTCGTGTTCGCTAAAAGTAATTCATATTCTGTCTAGAATTTTTCGAATTCAGACAATGTTAACCCTCACGATCGTGTACCTCC
This sequence comes from Athrips mouffetella, assembly GCA_947532105.1. Taxonomy (NCBI): domain Eukaryota; kingdom Metazoa; phylum Arthropoda; class Insecta; order Lepidoptera; family Gelechiidae; genus Athrips; species Athrips mouffetella. The sequence continues at coordinate 2,141,972 of OX383969.1, read as the reverse complement.
GGGTGTAAAGGGCTAAGGGGTGATTTAACATTACCAATAGACTATATATATATTTTTTATATTAGGATGATAATGATAGTGAATCCTTCGAATTAAACAAACATTAAACAAATTTATTCAAACGGATAGGCATTTGCTAGTAACTGGATATTTTAAACATCTTTTTCTGCATCACCAGCAGATCATAGAGGTCATTTTACCGTCAAGGCGCTTCACTTCTTTTGAGCTAAAACCAATTTAAAAAGTATTATTTTTATATTTGACATACAATCTATTATTGATATAGAATCACCCCTTAAAAGGAATAATCGTATTTTTTTACACTTTGTACATATTATGGCTTGTACGCGGCTTATTCTGGGGGCTAAATGCAACAGATTATATTTAACGACTTATGGAAATACGTAATAAAAAAAAATCGACTCCAATCCAATTTGTACGAAAAGTCGATTCTTTTAATGCGAATTTCAAAACTACAAAGCATTTAAATAAATCTGTTAGGTTAGACGAAGGATTTTAATGCGCATTTTTTCAAATTAAGTAATGTTATAACTATTCCATTAAAACGTTGTCCATTGTGTCGTATAAACTCCCAAATATTTTCGACCTTTTTAAGCCAAACGCATTGGTGACGGACTGACGGTCTACTGCGGTGGTTTTTTGGCTAACTGTCGTTGAGCTCACTTTAGAAGATTAAATCTTCCGTTGTAACAAACTTTTCAAGAAATCTGAATTTTGTTGTGTAATTATAAATAATCCTTATTTCTTGCTCCTAGTCCCTCCCTGTGTAGGCGATAAGCGTAGCCAGAATCCCAGCGAGGCTATTTGTCCTTGTGGCTATCTCGGACGGCTGGGTATGTCAACGTGGCCCCAAATACAAATGTGTTTCCCGAAATTTTTCCTTATGGAAGACGGAATTGGCAACTGAAACGTTCCGAATATAAAAGCTAAATAAAGGTGTTGTTACATGTAGGTAAGCGACGTCGATTAAAACGATTGATGTTTAATTTAAGACCTTTTTATTATATTTATTTAGTCTATTCTGTTTAGTTGACTGTAAATATAGGGTGACTTTTAATTAGTTCTTGATAGAAAAAGGTATTGATACTGAACAACTTTCCCCAAGGAACATAGGTTGAAATACTAAAATCAAGCTTTGACATCCCATAGAAACTGCATCAGCTGATAGCGCATTTTGTATGGGAGGTCAAATTTGGTTTTTCGTATTTCGATCTATGTTCCTAGGGAAAAGTTGTTCTGTATCATGAGTACATGCATATCTTTTGCTTTCAAGAACTAATTAAAAGTCACTATATATCTATTTTTGTATAGTTTAGATTGAAAGTGGTCGAAGTATGAGATAGCAAGCCATACTTTTAAATGTCTATTTCTCTTTAACTTACTTTAGCTCATCTTATTATTTAAAGTTTATATGCCTTTAAAAGTACAAAATTATAATAACGAATGAATATAACAATATACAAAAAGGTATAAATATCTATTGAAAATGATTTATATTTTAACACTTCCTGTGTGCGGTACTTACGCAGAAGACGCAGGTTCGAATCCTGCCTGTGGTTGTGAAATTTTGCGATTTTCTACTTTGTATAAATATCTATTGTCATTATTTATTATTATAACAATAAAAATACAATTTTAAATTTAAAACGGTGCCATAAAAACCTATTTGGATTTATCCGTGCACCGTCAAAACAAGAGCAAGCTCGACTGTGATAACTCTTCGCAAAGGTGGTCTTGAAGAGGTTGTTTACAGCAATAAGGCCGCCTTTGCCTACATTACATTTTTTTTATTGTCAATGGGCTTACTCTTGACCTTGATCTAGTCTTGAAGACAGAGATGAGGTCGACGATTGAACGAGCTTGCCCAGAAGAAGCCTATTCACTCGCGACTTGAATAGATTCGGGTTATATGATCGCGGGAATGTTTTTGCTTATGTTTTTGTTACATGTGTATTTACAATAACGCGTTTTTTATCTCTACCCACTTATTATGCCATCGATCAACTGAGTGTCGTTCACTGCGAACCCATCGATGTCTGGTCCAGTGTGTTAACACCTTAACAAGCATCTTGATATAGAACGGTATATTGTGAAATATTTACGAAAAAACCTTCGCTTTCGTTGAATGAAAAGTCAGGGTATCGGGTTGTCCTTCTTCCGTAAAGAGGCGGAGTAATTGAATCCAAGGTGGGCTTGTTAAAAAAACGGACATTCAATTCGAGTGGGAGTGAAACGAATCTGAGATACCTACATATACAGCGTGTTAGGGAAAGGGGTGATAATACTAAAGGGTGTGAATCTGCCTATGAAACTGAACAAGTTTTTGACCTCCCATAGATACTGCATCAGCTGATAGCGCATTTTGTACGGGAGGTCAAATTTGGTCTTTCATATTTCGACTTATGTTCCTTGGGAAAAGTTGTTCAGTTTCATGGGGAGATTCACACCCTTCAGTATTATCACACCTTTTCGTGACACGTTGTATAGTTAGTATGGTTTGAGTATACCTATGTATACTACACGGAACTCAGTCAATGTGCTCTACGAATTGAGACTCGCAAATAAAATCAATAATAGCTTTACCTGACAGCGGCATATCCCAAAAGGAGGGTTATGTGTTTGAACTATATGTATGTAAGTATATGTATGTTTTAATGATCTTATCTTGTGTCGTGAGTACTAAACGGCTAAACTGATTTTGATGAATACGTCGTTACATTCCTCTTTACAAGGAAAGTGACACTGGCTGGGTAATAAGCAATAAAGTCCATTTTTACTACCGCAAAACTAAGTTTTTATGTAAAAATTTATTGCAGATTTCTTAAAAACAAAGAAAGCTCCTTAGATAGATCCTTTTATTTTTACTTTAATATTTATATTTACCTCTATGGACTATATCATTCACATTTTTGTTAAGAAAACTTTGCAATAAAATAGGGTAAGCATATATCAGAGGCGTTCCAAATTTCAAGTCGATTACATTAGTAGGTAGTTGTTGAAATAAACAGGTGTGGCAGACAGACCGACGAAGTAGCACCATAAGGGTTTCGTTTTTTCTATTTTGGTTGGGAGTCCTAAAAATTCAAAAAGGGGGTTTTTGGAGCCAAAATAAAAATTATAATAAAAAACTTTACCGCACCTAACCGACTAACGAACGAAAAGCTAGTTTTCCTCTTATCTGTTATTTATTCGTTCAGTTGCTTTTATGCAGTCGGGTTTAAGATTTTATATTTTCTTTTTGCTTCTTTCATGTTGCATGTTTTGGGTTCCATACCACAAAAGAAAACGGTACCCTTTATGTCTGTCTGTCAAGATCAAACCTCTTTCTCAGGAACGGGTACACGACGGGTAGACGAATGATTGTAATAATATCTAGTTTATGGTAACTTGTATTTGTTAAAACTTTACACAAAAAAGACATACATTGACATCACAAAACATAATAGCAATAATTATAATTTTACAAGAGTATATGAGGTCATACTGAAATAGTGAACATAATTTTAGCGTGCTTATCTAGATAATGAAACTGAAAAACTTTTCCTAAGGAACTTAGGTCGAAATACGAAAAAAATTATTTCAACTTCACCTAGAGACTGCGTTTGCTGATAGCGAATTTTGTATGGGAGGTAATTTTTTTTTATATTTCGACCTATGTTTCGGGTAAAGTTGTTCACTTTCATGGTTTGAATAACATACTAAAATTATGTAAACTATTTCATAAGGACCCTATATTTTATCAAACTGCGCATTAAAAACTTGATAATAAGCCCATAAAATGAACATACGCATTTGTTAACACGATCGGTGAGGACATACGGGTTCATAGTTTGTACAGACGCGCTGCGATTCTTTAACTAGTTGGTAGGTTATAGACATTAGGAACAGAGGGGTGTGATCGTGGTAATTTCAACGATATTACCAAAACAAAAACGTTTGCCTAAAACATTTAGTTAAGACTTAAAATATCTTTTGAGGCAAACGTTTTTGTTTTGTCGTTGAAATTACCACGATCACCCCCCAGGACTGACCCTAATAGATTTGCAGCCGCAATCATAATGAAGTTGTAGGTGTCGAGTTAACTTCACACTGTTTCAATTTAGTTTTGCACAACCACAGGGAACCGCTGTAAAATTAGCCATAGGTTCTTCTCATATGAATATACTAAAAGCAGTGAAAATGGACGTAAAGACAGGCCCAATCCTCTGACATGTTATATTTTAATGTAAGAATTAATGTAATTATGAAAGGATGGTATTTAACTGGAAATCAATATAATATAATAATATTGGGAGACATTTCACACAAGGTCATCTGATCCCAAACTAGGAAAAGCCTGTAATATGGGTACCAGAGACTGATATACATACATAAATAGATAAATAACACCCAGACACAGAACAAACACTTGTGTTCATCACACAAATGTTTGCCCTGGGCGGGGATCGAACCCGCGACCCACGGCGTGAGAGGCAGGCTCACTACCAACCACACCAACGGGCAAGTCAAATATTCCTTGAATTATAATACAAATAAAATCCATATGACAATCAGAAACAGCAAAATAGTTACCTCAAAATATTCTAATTTTAGCAGCAATTTAATTTCGTGGACAGTTAAAATCCTGCACTTTCAATCATTTTGCACACTATTAAATAATTAATTCGTAATTAACACCTAATTCGTTTCTGGCACTCGCCGGCCGCTGCCGATCCCTCCTTTTTGATGCGCAATCATTATTTTTGATGAGCATTTAAGTATTGCACCTGAGAAGTAGCAATTTGGTATTTTTGATGTACAGTCAGTATTTTGATGTGCAATCAGTATTTTTGATGTGCAATTGAATGAATGAATGAATGAATAACCGTTTATTATGGATGCAGTACTTACACTTCTAACACTTTCTTATACGTATATATGTATTACAATAAATATTGAATAAAAAAGAAAATCTTTTATTTGTGTACCACACCCATAGTAGGCCCTAACTCAGCATTATGCTAAGACCCGACTGACGAACCTTAGCGCCGTTTTTCAGTTAGTACCTAAGTGCGCGTGAGCGCCGACGTGGAGAAACCCTCAAAGTACCTATACAAGCGGCCATTTATAAATATATATATATATATATACATGACAAACATTATGTAAAAGAACTCATTTTAATTTGTGATCGCCAATAGTGTATAAAATTAATAATACCATCTAAAATATTGAATAAAATATCTACTTTATGCGTTCCAAAGGAAAATATAAATACGTTATGTAATATGATTGATATATATTATATTATACGACTTCATCTACCTATCCAACAGTTATGCGGGACTCTTGGCACACTAACTTTAATAAATAAAATAACAATTAATATTAAATCATTAGGAAATGAATAAGGTGTAATAAATAAATGTAAATCCATAAAATGAGATGAAGATTTTATCCAAATAATCTAATCTAAACGCTCCAACTGTCACTGTAACATAAGTGATCGACGAGTCAAAAGTGAAAACAATTCGTTTCAATTTCAGTTATTTTACAATCGAAACGTAGCAAAAATTTTATCAAAGAACATCTTTAACCGTACGATAGTTTGAATAAAAAAATGCCATGAGATGCTATTTGCAAAAGCTCGTAACTAAGGAAACGAAAAATTTTGTTTAAATAAATAGCCGCCACGATGGGAAATCAACTATTTGCACGTATATTTCATAGCTAAATTGCGTACATTTGGCTGGTTTTCATAGTGTTTTTAGAACAAGCACATTTTAACTTTCGGCGCGTAAAGTAGAATGACCATAATTACCATGTTGTGAAACTTAATGACAACCAAATTTTTTTGAGCCTCTTCTTTAGTAAAAACAAATAATTTAATATCGTTGTCCAGACATAACTAATTAAACGCCAATTTTCACCGTGAGCCTGTACGTACACGACTAGGGATAAGGCATGTGTGACGAAAGAGCTTCTGGACTCGACATAAGGTAATTTTATGTCAATCATGGTGTGCTTTTGAAACAGAAAGGTATAATATTTTCTAATAAAATTTCAGTACTTGTCAATCATTCAAAGAATCTTTAGTAGCTCATCGATTAACTGAACGATGGTCCAAAATAACACTTACCTATGATTATTGAAAGTTACAATAAAAAACTTATGACGTCATAAGTCATATTCTTCCTTACTCTTCAAAAACTACGATTGCAACATACTACCTTAAACCCAACAATAACTTTTTAAACAATAGGATTACAGTAAAATAAATAACTCTGGATTTTCTTAGATATAATACAGTTAAGTATTGTTGCGCTGAATATAATGGAAGGTAGCATCCGACCGGAGAGAATAGGACAATCCCGCAGACCATTCATAATGTGGCGAACCTCATTCATTTTATTCTGAGCCACCTTTTCAAGGAGAAAAATTGTTTATTTACTTTGCTTATTATTCTTCGTTTTCTTTTTTTTTGCTGATGCTGCCAGTGTGAACCAAAAAAGATTAAGTTTTGAAGAAATAAAATGTTGCCATCATAGTCACAAAACAAAAAAATTGTAATTTTAGGTAAACTTGAAGTTTAAGTGAACGATGTCTACGTTAGTATTAGGTCTTTACCTATGAAATTGCCGTTTTGTATGGCGAATTTTAGGTAAACTCAATTTTCAGTACTAACATTTTTGCATTTTTCTTAGGAATTATAAATCTAATCTCTTTTATTTTTTTAAGCATTATTGGAAAAACATTAAGCTAACAGAAGATTAAATTAAATTTTTGAAAAATATTATCTGTAAAAAAATATAACAAATCTAATGATGAAATCGGACGACAATTAAGACGAACAATTTTCGAACCTTAAATTTTATATATCAAACTAAAAATAAAAACTTTATTTTATGCGTAAATTAATAACCTTGAAGTCAACTTTCAAATATAGGACAAATGAAAAAAATTGCATTAGTATTATAGGAATTATGATCTCATTAATCTTTAAGAAAATTTCGGCAATTTCATAGGTAAAGACCTATTATTAATTAGACATATTATTTAGTACCTTGAACTTTTATCATTATTTTGATAGTAAACAACTTTTAAATTTTTGATACCCATTTTTAGGTAAAAATTTTGTTAAATCCGTAATTCAGATTTTTTGTGGTGGGCAATTCTTTAATAAAAACGTTGTTTTATTTTAACTCTCAGTTGTAAAAAAGCTTACTCATACTCATTGATTTCACATCAAATCTCATCCCGTTTTGTCAATTTAATATACGAACAAAAATTATGATTTCTACAACTCAGCATTATGATTCAATCCTATACTTACTTGTGTAGTACAACCTCTCAAGTACAGAATTAATGGCAGTATCTCAACGTGCCGCTCTAGATAATCACATGTCCTAGAAACCACAAATCCATGGCCACCACAGCATAGTTACTGTGCCAGTGTGTGCCATGTTGGAGTTATTTAATGTTGATTCACTGCTGTATAATAGAGGTTTGACCACAGAGTATAAAATACCGCAGTGTAGTTTGGCTGGCAAAAATATTCTCGTAGTTTTTTGCGAAACCAACATGTGTGAGTGCAATTTGAATGCATTGCCGTTCTTCAAATGTCATTTATGAATATTTTCGCTGCGAATGTTCTCTCTTCAGCTTACTGTGAATATTTTTAACATTTTCATCTATGTATTTTGTTCTAACATCGCAGGACCCGAAGTATTAGTTTGGTAATTCTGCTCTTTTTTCATAAATTGTATTTCGTACCTGTATAACTCTGATGCCCCGTGTGGTGCCGGCAAAATATAGTACCAACCCATCTCTACCCGTGGATGTCGTAAAAGGCGACTAAGGGTCAATGAACCAGAGGATGGGCACCAGCATCCTTCTGTGTATCGTATCATCTTACTTTCTGCGGTCCATGGTGCAACCGCGTTCTATGGTACTTCCCCTCCACATTGTTTCCGCAAAAGCAGGAATTTTGGATTAAATTTCCTGTCCTGTAGTGGACGTTTCATGGGATGTCATGATGATGATGACTCTAGAACAAATGTTTGATGGATAGTTTCCAAAACAGAAAGGCCACACCTGTAGAATTTATCGTCATATAAATTATACTGCGCCTAGGACACAAAAAAAAGGTACTACAGCCTCCGTAGTCCAGTGGTTTACAGCGCTCGGCTCTCGATCAGGATGTTTTGGGTTCGATTCCCGGTGGGACACTCTCAATTAAAAATCCCTTCGTGCGACCTCCCCAGTTTGGTTAGAACATTAACAGGATGAATCTCCTGATAGTCTGCTTGCTTCGGAAGCCATTGGCCCTGATTATTATCTACGGATGTAGTCGTTAATGAGCAGCATGTCGCCTTCGCGGCTCAACAACTCAGACACCAGGGTTTTTAAGTATGATGGATATCATTAAGATACGACAGGAGATATGATGATGATAGTCCCTTGTGTTGCCGGCAAAGAATAGTACCAAGCCTTACATACCAGTGGGTGTCGTAAAAGACGACTAACGGTTATAAACTGAAGGATGGGCAGCAGCATCCTCCTTTGTATCTTACTAACTGCGGTCACCTACAACCACGGTCCATGGTGCCAGCCGTAACGCTACAAGCGAGGTGACTATGGTACTTTCCCTCCACATCTTTCCAGCAAAAGCTAGAATTCTGGAGGGAGCCTGTCCTGTAGAGGAGATTTCATGGGATGTTATGATGATCATAACATAAGGGTTGGTATATCAATAAGGATGTGAATCTGCCCATGAAACTGAACAACTTTCCCTAAGGAACATAGGCCGAAATAAAAAAAAAATTGACCTCCCATAGAAACTGAATCAGCTGATAGCGCATTTTGTATGGGCGGCGGGCGGTCACTTATGTACCTTAGGGAAAGTTCTTCAGTTTCATGAGCAGAATCACATCCTTCAGGGTTGGTATACCCTTTTTGTTACACTTTGTATAGGATGTAATGGAAAAGTTGGCAAAAAATGAATGGGCACTGTCAGTCAACGTAACTGAATGACTTTCAGGAAATGAGAAAACAAATAATCCTCTCCATACAAAATTTTGAACTTGATTGGACAGTTTGTTTAAAGAGACGGAGTTTTTATGAAGTGAAAACTTCTTTAGCGGCGCTTGGCACTTTTTTAGATGGGTAAAAAATGTTAACCTCGGTGCAGATGTCGCGTCAGATCTTGCGTCAGATCCGTAGCCTGATCGAAAAAGCGTCAACTGGTCAACCGTATTGTTATTATAATACGGGTTTTTATTCAGTGAAATCAAAGAAGTACGCGAGCAATAAATGGCGCGATTGACCCTTAAAAAAAACATAATATTCAAAAATGCAAGTTTTCACTTCTGCCGGCACTCCCGGAGTGCAACCCGTCCTTTTTTTTATTCCCTAGAGTTTTATTCACTGAAAATTGTTCAGTTACGTTAACTGATCATGCCTTTTCAGTTTTCGTAAACCCTCTCTCCTCCTCCTCCTGTCCCTCACACCCTGTATGTATAACATTGGTCTTTGGTAAACCGATTTTATAAGTGTGTCATCCCCTTGTTTACAAGAAAATCCCATAACATTCGAGCCAACCCGACTCAACCGTACAAGCCGCAAGAAGGGTCACACGGGGTAACTCGGACCTTCGCCTGTTTGTTAGAATAATCCTTAGCTTTGTATACTAGCCTACACTTACCCCGACTGACCCTGATCGATGACATGCAATCTTGTTAACTTTAAATTGGGCAAAGGTTCATAGGTTTGTTTTAAGTGTGTTGAGCTAGGCAACTTTTCAGCGATTGTTTTTATCTTAGGCCGGTATTTCACTGGGACACCATGGCAGCGCAACCAGTCGCCGCTACCAACAAAATGTATACAGCTCTATAGATATTTACTCACCTGGTGTCCGTTTGGTTGCGCAACCAATTTGGCGGCGCAACCAGTTCGGATGCTGGTCGCGCTACCACTCCCAGTGAAATATAGCCCTTAATACTGAGGCCGCAGGGTATGTCTACTGGTGTCTTTACTGGTGTCTAGGTACGGACACCAGTGGCGCAACCAGTCGCGCCACCGTGGTATCCCAGTGAAATACCGGCCTTAGAGATTCGTACATGTAGTCTTCAAAATTTGTTTTTGTTCTTATTGTCGCTCCTTAGTAATTTTCATGTACTTTTTAAGAATTTCATGCTAGTATCACAAACATTACAATGTTGTGCCTCAATGGGTTCCACGTAGTTTGGAAATCTTATTTTCTCATCAATTTAATGTCCGATGGCTTGTTACGATAGGGATAATCTGGATCTAAATTAAAATAAAATACTGTTTTTATCTAAATAAATAAAAAAGAGACCTGAGACATTACTAAAAACCTAGCCATTTCAAATAAGAGTGCAGAAAGGAGATTTTATAAGCTCCTTGGGGTCTTATCTTATCTTCTTATCTTATTAGCCATTTCTGTCCCACTGCTGGGCAAAGGCCTCCCTCCGTTCCTTCCACTGGTCTCTACTCTGAGCCTCTTGTTAATGCCAGTCTTTACAGAAAGCGTCGAGTTCATCGCGCCATCTGCGCCGTGGTCGGCCTCGACGCCGTCTGTTACTTGGCGGTTGCCAGATAGTTGTGGTCTTGGCCCAGAGTTCCAGCGGCATGCGACTAACGTGACCAACCCAGTCCCACTTTAGCTTGGCAGTTGCGTGGGTCCTTGGGGTGCAGTCTGAAATTTATTTCATTGACGAAACTGAGCTGTGACGTCATTGCTATGAGATTTCATACAAATATTGAAGATTATCGTTTGGACCTCATTAATATACCTCCGTTGTCCGTCTGTCTGTCAGCGGGCATCTCATGATGCGTGATAGGTAGACTAGACAGTTGAAATTATCACAAATTACATATTTCTGTAGCCGCTATAACAACAAATACAAAAAAATAAAAAAAGGAAATACTGTGGGGGGCTCCCCTACTAAAAACGTGTTTTTATAGGCGATGTTTGTATTAGCTCTACAATAAAAACGAGAACACTTACAAGCGTGAAAATTTTTCTGTTTATATAGTGGATAAGCTATAGAATAAAAACTGGTCAAGTGCGTGTCGGACTCGCGCGTTTTTAATACACTTCTGCGTGACCGCGTGTCCTTAACTATGATGGTATTTTACCTTAATGGTACGGAACCTTAGGCGCGTAGTCCGACTCGCACTTGGCCGGTTTTTTTTTTATTTAATTTTTATTTACTGTCTTTAATTTTTTTTTTGTTATATCCTATATCCTTTATTTTGTAACCTTCCAATCTCTTTCTCAAGTATCGATTTTATTACATTTTATTTCAAAAGTTATTGCATTTTGCAGCATAACCGCCATTTCGTTGTATAACGGCGCCAATACAGCTAAAGATTCGAGAGATGCATTATGCTATAGCGACGTTTTGTAGTTTATGGGTGACGGTTATTGGCAATATTTGGGTTTAATTTTGTTATAGCGTACTTTAGTAGTTGGACTTTGTTATGAAGTTATAAACATAAATTTTGTTTGTAAGTGTTTTTATCGACGAAAATATTTATTTTGTCACAAGTGAGAAAACAAACAAACATGATTGATGTCGATTCATCACAACTGTCTATAGTACTTAATGCCTTATAGACATCCATAACATCCCATAAAACGTCCACTGTAGGACAGGGAGCTCCCTCCAAAATTCCAGCAAAACGCGTGGTACTTTGTAGGGGAATTACCATAGTCAACACGCTTGTAAGCGTTGCGTAATGTGGTATGATACCACGGAGTAAACTCCGTGTATGATACACAGGAAGATCCGGCTTATAAACCCTTAGTCGCCTCTTACACTGAAAAAACGGAGAGCCAACCAAGATCAATTTTCTCTTGTTTGGCATTTTGTGATTAAATCGAAAAAGATATTGAAAGATTTAATAAAGCGTCTTAGTCAATTTAAATTTGTGATCTTCAATTCAATAATCAAATTGATACAATCCAATAAGGTCTTTGCAAGCTCAAATGGAGTCAAGATGCTTGTTTGAAACTATCAAAATCTGGATTGAATCATTAATTTTTTTTTTCAATATACGACACCCAAGCCACGGGTAGAGATGGGTTGGTACTATTCCTTGTCGGCACCGCCTTATAGACATACTATGGTACTATTTATTTATTTATCGTATGGCATCTCTACTTAAAAAAATAATAATTTATTATATCTAAGGTACGCTACTGCGTCTGTTGATAGCGACAGTAGGTCCCCCTTCGTGCCATCAAACCTTGTGAGAGGGCAGTCAAAAACTATATGTTGCACGGTCTGCTCTGGGCACCCGCACTGGCACGCCGCCGACTCACACCAGCCCCACCTGTACCACAGGGCAGCACAGTTGCCAACTCCCGTCCTGATCCTGTTAAGCAGACACCATACTCGCCGGTGTTCATCAAAACCTGGCGGTCTTTGCTTGATATCAAGCTTAAATAGTTCATTAGGATGGGATTTGAGTTTGATCTCATCAGACCAGGCTTCGTGCAGGTCCTCTGACTCAAAGTTATGAAGCTTCAAAGCAGGAGGCTGCCGGGACTTTAGCCTGGTGGTTTTGAACTCGTTGAGGTCTTGATGTATAGGCAGGGCTTTGTTTTCACGGATTTTGTCCAACTCGTGGGCAAGACATTTCTCTCTGCGAAGATGCGGTGGCATTATGTGGCTGAGCGCCGGCAACCAGTGGCACGGGGTTGGTTTTAGACAGCCAGTTATTAGTCGCATTGAGTGATTTAACTGCACGTCAATAACCGACGTGTGGGCGCTTTTTAGCCAGGCTGCCGAACAGTATTCAGCTGTTGAATACACGAGAGATAACGCAGAGGTTCTCAGGGTGGTAGCGCTAGCTCCCCAGGAAGTACCTGTAAGTTTTTGGATAATACTGTTGCGGGTCCTCAACTTTGCGGACACATTTTCAAGGTGTTGCTTGAAGTTAAGGCTTCTATCCAGGGTGACTCCCAAATATTTGGGGTAGAAATTATGGTTAAGGAGTGTGCTCCTAAACATGACCCTGAGTTCCTTGTTTGCTAGCTTATTGCTAAGATGAAAGCATGAAACCTCAGTCTTGGAAGGGTTAGGGCACAGACGCCAACGGACGAAGAAATCGTCCACAATCGCAAGGTCCTTTTCCAGTACAGCTTCCGAAGTTTCCATGCTTTTATCCTGCGTTATCAAAGCTAGGTCATCCGCATAGCCGAATTTCCGGCTGACAGTATTAGGCAGGTCATGTATGTATAGATTGAAGAGTAGCGGCGCGAGAACTGATCCTTGGGGAAGGCCATTGTTGAGCACACTTATGCTGCTTATATGGTCACCCAGGTGGACCTGGTATGGTCTGTTGCTTAGGGAATTTTCAAGGAGCCTGAAGATTTTCATACAAGGCACTATCTTGAGTAACTTGTACAGGAGCCCTTGGCGCCACACAGTATCGTACGCGGCAGTAAGATCGATGAACGCCGCGGAAGATTTCATTTGACGGTTAAATCCGTTCTCGATATGCGTTGTTAGTGCCAGCACCTGGTCTGTACAGTTTCTGTGCGGTCGGAAGCCTGCTTGCTCGTCTGGAATGCACTCGTTGATGGTGCCCGCAATACGATTGTATATTATGCGTTCCAAGAGCTTATAGATGACGCTAAGCAGTGCTATAGGACGATAGCTGTCTGCTGCATCTTCAGGTTTTCCAGGTTTGAGTATTGCCACTATCGTAGCTCGCTTCATTAGCGGTGGTATCACTCCCGTATCAATTATGCTGGTGTAAAACTTAGCGAGCCATTCTCGCGTACGAGGGCCGCAGTACTTTACGAACTCTGGAAATATGCCATCCTCGCCGCAAGCTTTGTTAGTTGATATTTGTTTTATATTTTGCGTTACTTCGTCAGCTGAAACAGGACGGCTATATTTCTCTTGAGCTTGTGACTTGGACTTAAGTTCGTTTAGTTCCTTGCGTATTTTGCGTGTGTGGCTCTTGTGACTGGGAGCTTTCGAGAGCTTTCGTATTCTTTGGGCTATGGCATTAGGGTTCACTTTGGGCTTGACCTTCCTTTGGTACTAATATGACAGTATGTGTAGCGACATTCCTGCTTAAATCGCAAAGGATCTTTCCGTCAAATATAACATAATAATCTGTTATACGAGTCAATGCAAAAGCTTACCAACACATATTGCAGCCATATCAAGGCTATTATGCTCCATGATCAATAGTAATCAGCTAAAGCTGTCAAAAAAAAACAAGTTTGTGAAACAATGTTATTTTTTCCGTCAAATATACTCTGGTTCGTCTGGTTCGTGGTACTTTGTCTGGTTCTATAGCCGCAAAATGTGTTGGTAAGCGCTGTCATTGACTCATGAAAATAGAGTCGAATTTCCACATCGGAACGATCAAAAACCAAAAAGCAAATTTCATTAGTGACCAGACCGTGAGCTGCTGTCTTCGCTATAAGTTGAAGGTGGAAGCAGAACAGACACTCCCTTCCCCCCTTGCAATCTTCCCCGCACCCTGCGCGCACCCGCCCGCGCTTCTCGTAGTCCTTCTGAGGGTCTTTTGTACTGAATATGCGGACCTACATGACCTTCTAATTTGTAATTTCTAATTCGCGCGCGATGTATGTAGTGTCCAGAGTGGTAAAGTGATGCATGTGCCGGTAATTTTACTGCCTTCTTTGCTATTCGAACTGAAACAAAGAAATGCAGACATTGATGTTTTGCAGCAGAAATTGTATTTTTTTTAATCCTTTCCATAAACTACGGACCGTGCACAAAAGCCCGATCTTCAAAATAGCGTTCCCGAGATCTTATCACCCGAATCTATTCCATTCGCGAGTGAATAGGCTTCTTCTGGGTACGCTAATTCTACCGTCAACCTCATCTCTGTCCTTAGGTTAGATCGAGGTCAAGAACAAGTTCATTTAAGATGAAAAAAATAACTTAAAGTACACCTATGCATTATACTCTTCATATTTTGAGAATTACACCAAATGGTGCATAATTTCTCCATTCAATGCATTTCCAAATACATTTTGCAAGAACAAAACTAACCGAAGTGCTATAAATTATTACAGAAGTTCGTAAACTGCATTCTACTACCATTATCCCGGGAGTGAGCCAATACGAACCGAGGGGGAAGAAACGAGAAAATATGATTCGTAGAACAGTCTACTTTATGAATTGTTAATGTAGTTTAGCTTGTTGTATTCGAATTGAGACGGTATTTAAGGCGGCGTGCATCGTAAATTGTAAAAATAACATTAACAGTCTTCTGCTGTATTTCCTGCAAAAATACATAATAACATCACGTTTCTTTCTCGTCGAGGTAGGCAGATACCCTGTGGTCTGGTGGTGTGGTGTATGTGCGAGTTGATGAAAGTACAGGAAGTGGAGGGCTGTGGCTGTCCACAGCCCTCCACTTCCTGTACTTTCATCAACTCGCACATACACATTCGTTGGTTTAGGGTATACTTTTACCTTTGATTTCTTTATTCCTGCAGCCCAGTTATATAAAAACAAGGAATTTGACCCTACAAAAGACATCAATGCTCAAAACAGATTTCTTGACTTTCCATATAAAATGAGTGACCACTTTATTCTTGATTTTTCGATTTAGGGATCCGTTTGCGATGCACTGCATTTACAAGTGAGCAAACGAGTTGAGTGTTTCCCCCCCCCCTCGTAGCCAGCTAAATGTTAGCGATTGGAAATGAGAAAAATTCGCAGCTGGTTTTAGTATACATCATGAAAATTCAAGGAAAATTATCACAGCTAAGTAGGCTTCACAGGTTAATGAGGTATAGCCGAACAACTGGAAATAATATGAATAGCAATAGCCAGCATATATAGGGTGACTTTTAATTAGTTCTTGATAGCAAAAGATATGCATGTACTCATGATACTGAACAACTTTGCCCAAGGAACATAGGTCGAAATACGAAAAATCAAATTTGACCTCCCATACAAAATGCGCTATCAGCTGCTGTAGTTTCTATGGGAGGTCAAAACTTGATTTTCGTATTTCGACCTATGTTCCTTGGGGAAAGTTGTTCAGTATCATGAGTACATGCATATCTTTTGCTATCAAGAACTAATTAAAAGTCACCCTATATAAGATCATTGGCAATAGCAATCAGGCGCTAGGACCTCACTGAGCATTAGGAGGTAAAATGTTTAAGATATGAACGATATGAAATACATAATTAAAACCAGCTTTGCGATTAAAAATTAAAAAAAAAAACTACGAAACCCTGGCCGGTTTTTTTTTTTTTGGGAAAGTTTCTATGTTCATTAATAGAATGACTGGGCTTGCGGCCAGGTACTCCTGTAAATCCAATGAAAATTCAAGTTTAGGATGACTTACCAGCGATAAAAAATGTGCTCCGTAGCCTACGAATAAACAATGTATTCTGTAAATAGTTTGTAGATAGCTAGTAGCTTTCATATTCATCCTGCTAAAAACCTTGATATAATGAAGAATATACCTACTTTATAGGCATCTCACTTTTATCTAGACCTAATCACAAAGACAAGAATGAAAAGAATAACTGGTACAGTCAAATGCACGTTAAGCTAGTCGCATTGTTGTATTTTGTATATTTTAGGGTTGACAGTGCCACCGTGGCCCACCCAGACGGTGCCACCGTGGCCCACCCAGACGGTGCCACCGTGGCCCACCCAGACGGTGCCACCGTGGCCCACCTAGA
This sequence comes from Athrips mouffetella, assembly GCA_947532105.1. Lineage (NCBI taxonomy): Eukaryota > Metazoa > Arthropoda > Insecta > Lepidoptera > Gelechiidae > Athrips > Athrips mouffetella. The sequence continues at coordinate 2,125,249 of OX383969.1, read as the reverse complement.
CGGTACCACCGTGGCCCACCCAGACGGTGCCACCGTGGCCCACCCAGACGGTGCCACCGTGGCCCACCCAGACGTTGCCACCGCGGCCCTTTTGCTAAGCCTAGTTCGTCGGTATGTGTGACCGACATTAGAAGGGCTGTTGAATCTTAATAAAAATAAGGGGATACCTAGTCAAGAAATGGGTGTCTTAGTGTGTTTTGTTTAAGCTCTAGCGTAAAAACGGGAACACATTCAAGCGTGAAAATTAGTATGTTTTAGCGCATTAGTTATACAATAAAAACAAATCATATAGCATTTAAAAAACGTCAGCGCTACTGCGCGGCTCAGACTAAGACGCTATTTTTACCTTGGTGGTACGGAACCAACTGTGCGCGAGTCTGACTCGCACATGACTTGTTTTTTTTTTAGGAACAAACAAGCAAGTAGGTCACTTAATGGTTGGTGGTCACCTCCACATATAGCTACTACTACTAGCTACCTACTGTTTAATTAGTGACGTACTTTGACAGTAATAAGACAGCAAAAGCGCGTTACCCACCAGAGAACTAAGAATGATTGTCTCAAGTGCGGTTAATTTCACTGAATCCTCTACCCTTGAACCGAAACATCACTGCTGATTTTCGGTAGAAATAGGCCAGACAGTAGTACAGTTTTTTATGTAACAAGTGACCAAGCGAGTGTCTCATGTGCCAGTAATATCCCTAGCTCCCTTGCACTTCAAACCGAAACACAGCAGTGCAAGCACTACTTTGCGGCAGGAAAAAGCAAGGGGGTTGTACTTCCCCAGACGGATTTTGCACAAAAGCCTTACCACCTTCTAAATTATATGCAGATCCTGCTTGACACTCACAGCGTGACTTTAGCTCATGCAGCCATTGAAGTAAGATCGTTAAAAAGTCCGATGTGTAAAGCTCCAAATTATCTTGACTCATCATCATCATATCAGCCGAAAGACGTCCACTGCTAGACATAGGGTTAGAGATCTCCATGACGACCGGTCCTGCGTTGCTCGCACCCAGCGGCTTCCCGCGACCTTGACCAGATCGTCGGTCGGTACACTCGAACTCGGTACACTGTACCGAGTTGACCAAGTGCTTTTTTGAATCGGTCAACTAGGTACATTGTAATGCTTTTTTTATTTGTACAGACGCGGAGAAAAGTGTTTTTATTTTAACAATTAACTATTAAACTTTATTGAGTAGAATATTGTTTATTTTTTATTATTTTAAGAGAATATTTATATAAAAAACTGGCCAAGTGCGAGTCGGACTCGCGCACTGACGGTTCCGTACCACCACATAAACATAATTGTATTAGTTGAAATTTCAGTAAGTTAATGTGCTAGATTTTTTGAGTCCGACACGCGCTTGACCAAATTTTATTATTTGTTGTTATTTTATAGCCTATGCCCTATAAACATACCAATTTTCAAGTTTGTAAGTGTTCCCGTTTTTAAATAGAACTAAAACAAAAATCGCCTCAGCAACCATCCAACTTGACCCCTCTCTTATATGAATGTTCTTGAAACGGGAGCTCACCACAATTGGTTACCATTAGTTGTGAGAAAAGTTGTAATATTTAATGATTTCAGACTTTTCCCATTATTTGTACTGTGAGACCTAGCATCTTGCCAAATTTCATAATTTTAGGTCAACGGGAAGTACCCTGTAGGTTTTTCATTTTTGAATAAATGTATGGAGATGAGGACATAAAATGCCATATCTTTTGATTTCGTCGTTGTAAAAAATTGAAATTTTCAGATCTTGTGTGGTTCATAGATCCTAATATATGGTATTAATTTCAACCTGATACCTTTACCCGTTCGTGAGATAAAGGGTCTTGACAGACAGACAGACAGACGGACAACAAAGTGATCCTATAATTGGACAAACCCCAAGTTTTTAAAAGAAGACTGAAAGCATTCTTGCTAAAAAATTGCTTTTATTCAATAGATGATTTTTTAATTTACAAACCATCTCAGGGATAAGTAGTTTATTTTGGTTGTAATAGACATGATGAATTTTTTTTTATTAGAATTTTAGTGATGAATGTTTCTATTTTATTGTAGTTTTCATTTATTTTTATTAGGATAATTATTAGTTTTTAGAATGAACTTATATTTTTATTTGAATTATTGTTTTATGACATTTGTTGTGATTTTTTTAAATTGTAAGGATTTTCGCAAGGAGTTTTCAATACAATGTACATTGTTAAGAAATAAATAAATACAAATAAATACAAATATAAGGGTTCCGTTTTTTTCTTTTGAGGTACGGAACCCCAAAAAGAAAAAAACAATGACTAAAAGGCCAAATAAATATTGGCCATTGCTTAGAAAAAAATAGGTTTTAATTCATAATATACCTACCAGGTGTAAGGGACAGCCTTCCGAAAACCGAAAGAGCATAATCAGTTAATGAATATGAATAACTTTCCCCATGAAACACATCTCAGGAAACAAAAAAAAAACAGCCCTACTGCCCAATTAAGTTAGTTATTTCATATAAAGCGGCCGATTTAATTTTTAATAGCCAAAGTTATGTTTCTTATGAAAAGTTATTAAAAAACGTTGACTGATTATATATAATATACGAATATACTCTTTAAATTTTCGGAAGGCTGTCGCTTATACATTAGAAATACACAGTATTTTAGAGCAACTCATGAATGATGAAGCTCATGTGATTTTGCATGTTGTTAACTATAAGTAATATCTTTACATTGTTGACATTTTATTATTTTAAGAAATATTTTTTTCAAGAATAATGCTGTGCACTATTAAGCGCATGTGATTTTGCATGTTTTTTTTTAAGTAGAATGTTTATATTTTTTATTGTGTTAAGAGAATGTTTATTAAAATAAGAAAAAAAAGACTAAAGTTGTTGATTTCTTAAACTTAGTTCTAAGTTGATATTAATAAAACTACTTTATTATTTTATTTAAGAATTTGACTGAAACTATTAGTAGGCAACCAACTGTGATTTTAGTTAGTTAGTTTTACTTTTAATAAACGACTGTGATTTTCAAATACTTTATCGTGTGATTTATTTTGAACTTAGTTCATACATAACATCACGCCTCTTTCCCGTCGGGGTAGGCCACAGTCCTCCACCTGCTACGATCTTGACATACTTCCCTTGATTCCTGTACTTTCATCAATCCTTTCATACATGCTCGTCGGTTTAGGGTACTTTTAACCTGGCCTTTATTCAGAACGTCCTGAATTTGGTCCTGGTACGTTCGCCTAGGCCTTCCCCTTCCAACGATTCCATTCACTCTCGCCTGGTAGATCTCTTTCGTCAGTCTTCGTTCATTCATCCTCTCTACATGACCAAACCATCTCAGCATCCCTTTCTCGATTTTGGTCATATATATAGAATATAATAAATCAAACGACTGAGATTTTAATTCTATATTATTTTAATTTTCTCTGAACTTTTTCACACGATTGTACACAGATATGAAAAAAAGCAATAGATTTTGAACTCTATGTACAAGTGTACCGAGTTGACTAAAGGAAATTACGAAAAAAATCGATTGGTAAACTCCGCACACTGTACCGAGTTTTCAATGTACCGAGTTGACTAAAGAGCCGTCGGTCCACCTTGTGGGGGGCCTGCCAACGCTTCGTCTTCCGGTACGTGGTTGCCACTCCAGAACCCTTACGCCCCATCGGCCATCGATTCTTCTTGCGATGTGCCCTGCCCACTGCCACTTCAGTTTAGCGATTCTCAGGGCTATGTCAGTTACTTTTGTCGTTCTGCGGATCTCCTCATTTCTGATTCGAATTATCTTGAGTGTACTACTCTAAACGGACTTTGCCCAAAAGCCCTACCATCTTGAAACTTGACGTGTTCTTGACTGTACCCTATCTGAAACTCCGTATTATGTTGGCTGAATGCCATCTCGTAAATAAGGAAGTTAGTTAAGGGAACAAACGTATGAATAACAATAAGACAGAGATGGTCTTATTTATTTAATTGCTGCCTTGAGATGGATAAATTGATCCTTGGGAAGGAGCCGTATTTCGGGAGATCTTGTGAAGAATGGAGTATTTTCACGGCTGGTGAGTATATTCACGTTACAATAGGGATGGGTCAAAATCGAAATATAATACAGTGTCGGTCTAAGGGACCTCGCGCACTAGCGGCCACGACCGCGGCCAACAACCAGGGTGCGTATTCCGAAGTTTTATCGGAGCTCCGATATTATCAGATTGACAACAACAATTAAGTACGGAAATTTACTTTGTATGGGAATTTCTTTGTCAAAGGCCGAACCATAGACTAATTATCGGCGCGATGTTATCGTAGTTTCACTTCGGAATACGGCAGCTGATTAACTAAGTTGACCGTTCATATGGTGGCTTCTGGTTATTGCGGCCAGTGGCCGTGGTCGTAGCCAATAGTGCGCGAGGTCCCTAAAAAAGAGACTTAAAAAGGAGATGCTTAAACCATCTCTATGTTTAAATTTTGATATATGAACTATTAGGTACTTACAGTTTGCCTGGCCATAAGAGGAGGCAGATAGTAAAATATAAAATTTTGGTTTAAGAATCACATAGAAGGACCATTAGGTACTTACAGTTTGTTCTATGAAAAATCGAACGAACGTTTTAGCTTCTCTATTCTATTTTATTTTATTTTATTTGGGTAGCTTACAGCTGCGTTTACAAAATAATACACTTAGTAAATATCTAGGAGCCAATTACAAGCTTCCACAATTTAAAAGAAATAATTATTATATAAAAAGAAAAAATAATCTTAAGTAACTAATTGAAAAGAAGGTAAGCACCATTATTGCCTAAAATCTAAATTTCAAGTATTGTTATAAACACTAACCATAACGCCTTTAGTTGCATCTATACTGCCAGCAAACAGATCTAAGGAATTGTTATGATTCAATGAATTAAATAATTTCATGGTTCTGGGAAAGAAACTATTCAGTCTATATCGAGTGGTACAAGATGGGACATGAAGCAATAAAGGGTTTCTTAATGTTCTAAATGGAGTTAGCAATTTAAGTAGAGTTCCAGAATAATCCTTTATCTCTCATTCCATTTTGTTTTGATACGTTTTAATGCCTCTCACTAGGCCACACGAAATGCGATGTAAGTAAACTATAGATATATTTATTTACCTAACTCTTTATTGTACACATAAAAATACAAACAAAACATACATACAGGGTGTAAGGGACGATGTACCGAAAACTGAAAGGGCGTGCTCAGTCAACGAAACTGAACAACTTTCCTAAAGAAACATATGCTGGAAAATGAAAAAAAAAGTCCATACAAACTGTTCGACCAGGCTGGGCAATTTGTATGGAGAGATCAATTTTTTTTTTTCATTTACCAACGTAAGAATATGTTTCGTTGGGAAAGTTGTTCAGTTTCATTGACTGAGCACGCCTTTTCAGTTTTCGGTACACCGTCCTTTACACCCTTTATAGAGAACAGACACAACAGGTGCTGCTTATTTCAGCTTGGAAATAAGCAGCTTAAATATTTTATTTTTATTCGCTTACCTAAGAAATTATTTTGAATCTATAGAATTTATAAAATGTGAAATAGTTTAGTAGTTAACAGCCTCCGTGGTCTAGTGGTTAGAGGGTTCGGCTCTCGATCCGGAGGTTCTGGGTTCGATTCTCAGTGGGGACACTGTCAAACAAAAATCTCTTTGTGCGACCTCCCCAGTTTGGTTAGGGCATTTCAGATTCAGATTCAGATATTTATTAATAATTTAAAATTACACGTCATATTACAATGTCAATAAATAAATTAGGTATTACAACAAATTAAAACAAATTAAAATCAATTATAACACATAATTCAACTTATTATTTAGAACATCACTCATGATCATGACATGACTGGGTTAACGACTTAGTGTCGGTTAGAAATTCATCAATGCTGTAGCAAGACATTTTTATAAGAATGTCTTTCAGTTTGGTCAAGAACGCTGTCAGGTTTTTAATATTTTTTATTTTGAGTGGAAGACTGTTATATATTTTCAGACAAAGGACGCTAAAGGATTTTTGCGACTTTGTTAATCGTTTAGGTGGAATGCACAATAAATTTCGACTACGCATGTTTAGGTTATGATGATCTCCGTTCGTTGTTATATTTTTTAAGTTGCTTGTCACGTACTTACAAGCTTCCATGATGTAAACGCTTGGTAACGTAAGTACTCTTGTCTGCCTAAATAGATCCCTGGCAGGATGGTCATAGGGTTTCTTCAATATTATGCGAATGGCACGTTTTTGGAGTTTGAATACGCGGTCGCGGTCAGCAGCAGTACCCCATAGGTCTACCCCGTAAGTAAGTAATGAATGGAAATATCCGTAGTACGCGGATAATAAGTTTTCTTTTGATAAGCTGGCGGACAGACGTTTCAGTGCGTAACATGCGGAGGCTAGTTTATCGCACGTTAAATCGATGTGCGGGAACCAAGTTAAGCCCGAGTCGATCATGAAACCAAGATATTTTACTTCTTTCGTTTGAGGCACCTGCATACCGTTCAGTACAACGTTTAGTTCAGGACCTGTAATGTTACGAAGTTTGAAGTGCATTATGTGAGTTTTCTCGACGTTTAGTAACAGACCGTTAGCTGTAAACCAGTCGTTAATACGATGTATAGTTGTGGTAATTTTGGAACTAAGGTTTAAGAAGTTTGTTGCACTGACCAGTATGCAAGTGTCGTCCGCGAACAAGACATGTTCCGCGTCGTCACACGCCGATGTGGCGTCGTTCATCAGGATGAGAAATAGGTTATTACCCATGGTTGACCCCTGGGGCACAGCACAACTACCTATCGGTTGAAGGTTTGACTTTTCTGTGCTTACATAGGTACATTGCACTCGATTTTCCAAGAATGATTTAATGGTATTAAGAAATCCGTCTATAACTCCATACCTGGAAAGTTTCTCCAGAAGCAAGGTGTGATCCACCATCTCGAAGGCGCGCGAGAGGTCACAGAAGATGGCCGCGACCTGCCGCCCGCCCTCCAGATGGTTCATGACCCGCGACACCACGTCACGCGCCGCGTCCGTCGTCGACAGACCAGGCTGGTAGGCATACTGGTGCTTATTTAAAAGATTGTTTGTAGTGAAATGGAACATTAATCGTTGACTTAGTAGTTTTTCAAAAACCTTAGATATTATAGGTATCATTGAGATTGGGCGATATGATTTTGGCAAGTCAGTTTCACCTTTGCCCTTGTAGATTGGATTGACTTTTATTACTTTTAGCGGATCAGGGTAAGTACCGTTTGCAACACATTCATTGAATAAATGGAGTAACAATGAGATCGTAATTGGTGGAATATAGTCTAACACGTAGGTTGACATGTCGTTAATATCAGAAGATTTTTTTCTTTTGATTTGTTTAATTGCTCTTACAATGTCACGCAAGGTGAAAGGTTTACAGTCGATTACTGGGCATGTTTTATTATTTAAATAGCGCGAGAGATATCCTAACGCTTCGCTAATGTTTTGTTTACCGCAGTTAGTTGCATTGGTATTAATGTAATATTGATTCAGTGAAACGGCGGCAGAGCGCGCGCGGGACGCCGGGCAGTCACCAGCTGATCGACTGATAAGTATATCGAGTGCACTGTTACCCTTGCTGTTGACCTTGCATGTCTCTGATGCGATTGCGCGCCAGACCGATTTACACATACTTTCCTTGCTGTTTGTTATTATACTGTTTACATAATCAGCCCGAGTGTATTTTAAAATATGGAAGTAATTAGACTCTAATTTTAAGAGATCATCAACCAGAGTGGTATTATTTGATTTTTGCGATAGCAAGGTGTTTTTCAAACTTAGTATTTTAGACCGTAATTGTTTTACGGTGTCGTTAACCCATCCATGCATGTGACTTTTAACAGGATATTTCCTAACTGGGAAACAGATGTTGTAAAAGTGGTTTATAACATTCAAGACTGCGCTTAATGAGACACAGGGACTATTATTCTTTAAGAGTAGGGAGCTATAATCATAAGTACTTAAACAATTTTTAAAATTATTTATATTGTATTCTGAAAATAAGCGTTTAATTTTTATTGGATTTTGTATGAGGTCAGAGCGACTGTCAATTTTCAAAAGTATACAGAGATGATCTGACAAGTGCATATCGACACTTGAAATATTCGCTATGTCAGGTTTTGGCAAGTTAGTATATATGTGATCGATCCACGTTTGAGTTGAACAAGTAACTCGTGTAGGGAATTTTACAATTGATTTAAAGCCATAGTATTTTAAGGTTTCTAACAACAACTTAGTATTGGGACATTTATTTTTTAAGTCTATGTTCATATCGCCTGAGATGACAATTTTGTAGTTTTTAATAGCTTGAAGATTTAATAACTCATGCAACTTATCAAACCATATCGTCATATCACCGCTTGGAGGGCGATAAATACATACAACTATTAAGTCATTTCCTATACACTCTATGGCACAACACTCGAAGTGCTTCTCCACGGACAGTTTGGTGAATTCAGAACGTTCTATTGCCGATAGCGAAGACCTCACGTAGATACATGTACCACCGCCCTTGTGTGCCGACCTAGAATATTGTGCTCGGAGACTATAATTCATTATGTTGGTTGATTGGATTTGGCTCGACACGAGCCAATGCTCGGATAAACATATTATGTCAACTTGGTCCATAAGTTGGATTTCACTTTCAATTTTAAAGGTTTTGTTTTCTAACCTGTTTATGTTTTGATGGATGACGGTGAGATGTTTTCCAGTCAATGTATTGTTCTCACTGGTTCTGTTCGTCTGGTGGTGGGTATCGGGGCTTTGCTCGCAGAAAGGGCTTCCATTCAGATATGGTGACGTTGATTGGCCAGACAGAGGCACTTAGAAATTGGTCGTATATTCCTGAAGGTATACCAATTTTAAAGGAGTTGTAAGTGTCTCGTTTGGCTGGTATTTGTTCAGCGGTGTAGTTCTGCTCTGCTTGGATTGTCTTCAAGTAGGCAACGATAGAATCCGGCGTAGTGTCCTTCTTAAAATAGCAGCCGTGTAGGTACCTGTAAGTTTCAACACCCTCAAGAGAGGTACTCTTCGCAGAACCTTTGATTGCAGTAGGTTTTGTAGATCGTCGTCGTTTTTTCTGAACAGTAGTCCATTTTTCTGTGTTTCCATAAGAGTCTGAGTGTTGATTTTCATGATTCTTGCTCAGTTGTTTAGGTTTGTTCATCGAATTGTGTGAGTTTGTAGAAATAAGTAATTCGATCTGCTCTAAATCGTCGTCATTTTCTGAATTTAAGTCGTCTTTCGATTCGTTTTTTGAGGAGATATTCAAGTGATTTGTCGTGGGGCCAAGATTTGCTGGTCGGTTTGTAGCCTTTGTGCTTCGCTGTTTGGTTGACAGTGCCTTTATTTTCTCTTTCGCACTGGCAGCCGCAGTTCGATGCAATCTCACTCGTTGTGGCGGTATCTCGTGCGTGCGAGCGGGAGCAACGATAGGTGTCGTTACGCAGCTAGACGCCGGAGTCGAAGCAGCGGCGAGTTCGGCAGCCGGTTTGCTGTGACCTCCCGCATTTTGCAAGATAATAACGGATTTTAAATCGTTTATTTCACGTTGTAAATCCGTTATTTTTCTCGATAATTCACTTACATTGCAGGATGAATCACCTGATTGCCCGAAAAGTTAGATGATTCCGTGCTTCGGAAGGCACGTAAAGCCGTTGGTCCCGACTACTATCTACGGATGTAGTCGTTAATGAGCCATGTCAGAGGCCTTTAGCGGCTCAACAACTCTGACACCAGGGTTTGTGAGGTCGGTCATCGACCTTGCAACCCACACGATATGATGATGATGATGAGTAGTCAAGACAACAAATTTTTATAATACGATTTACAGTAAATAGGCATCAAAACACTTTTAAAAAATGCTAGCCTAGAAACAGTATTTTCAATAACCAAGTATCTACGTACAGTCGTATTTTAGTAATAAAATATCAATAAGTTAGAAACAAAACTTAGCTTTAAAAGTAATCTCAAACAATTGTTAAGAAACATATAGTAGATTAGTAGCCAAGGGCTGTAAGGCATCAATTGCAGGCCGAGATATTTAGGCGCACGAGCGCAGCGAGCGCGCCTATAGTTCGAGGGTGCAATTGATGCTTACACACCCGAGCTAACTACTCTGCTTTACATCTCGATTGTGAGGTAAGTATGTCCTTATTACCACCAAATTGTAGGTGACCAATTAGCGCTATAGGGTAATAATATATCTAGAAAAGCCCTAAGACGGTAAGTAATTAAACGCCCGCCGCCCCGCTGCTGGAGGCGGCCATCAAGGCGGAGCCGCGCTTGGAGGTGGAGGTGCTGCCGGGTGGGGGCGTTACAATTACTTACCGCCCTAGGGCTTTTCTAGCTACATTATTACCCTAGAGAGCTAATTGGTCACCTACAAGCCCCATTTGGGGGTAATAAGTACCTACTTACCGAATATGAGAGATGTCAAATTTATTTAGTAGACTTTTGTTAATTATTTAATCTAGGGTTTTGTACACGTTTCATTTCGATATAGGCCCATAAGGGCTGTATCTTATTTTCCGGGTGGAATATCCTGGTCTCAAGCAGAATCTTTTTGGATATAATAGGTCTTTACCATACATATATATATTGTTGTTACTTTTGTATAATTTTTGAGCTTGCGCACAGTCTATCTGCCTTCTCCAATATTTTTCACACTCGCCAAGGTCTGCTGGAAGACATTTCTTTATTGAAATAAGTAGTACCTGTTGTGTCGTCTTTCTTTATGTATTGTCCATTGTATTTTCTTGTGTGCAATAAACAATAAATAATAATAATAATAAAAAAAAATAACTTAATTGCCCGAGATTCAGGAATGATAAACTACATAATAATAATACAAGATCTTAATTTCATGAAAAATAATAATTTGATAGAATATGATTAATAATGCCCCTTTCTTTTGCGCCCTATAGGGTACTAGTTCGATCTACGCCCGGGAGGGCCAATATTTACATGAATAACATGGGTGTTTATTCTGTATCAGGATGTTATTTATTTATTTATATGTACATATCCATGCCTGGTACCTATACAGGTCTCGCCTATAGTGTATGTGCGGAAGAGATAAAAGCAATTCTGACGTCTCCCGAGCGCGCACCGCACGCAATGTCACTTGTCTGTCTCTGATAGGAGCTTAGTCGTTGTTCTGCAGTCGAGGTTTTTTTCAGAATTCTAGCTTTTGCTGAAAAAATTTGGAGGGGAAGTACTATAGTCACCTCGCTTGTCAGCGTTACGGCTGGCACCATAGACCACGGTTGTAGGACCGCAGTAAGTAATATGGTATGATACATAGGAGGATGCTGCTGTCCATTCTCCAGTTTATAGCCCTTAGTCGCCTCTTACGACACCCACGGGTCTATATATATGTGGGTATGGGTTGCTACTATTCTTTGCGGCACCACACGGGACACGCTTGGTTATTTTCTATTATTTCACTAAATTACGGATAATTAACTGCTGTGGTTATTTTATACTTTTTAGTGCTAATAGAAACCTTACCAAATTTTGAAGGAGGTGCATAGTTTTTGTTAAAATTATTTTTATTTTACAAGTTTTTTTCGTTTACTTTTTTTTCTTTTTTACCGTTTGTGAGTTCGGTCACCGATTTTACAATCTGAACGATATGATGAAGATGTTGATGATGGAAATCTCAAAATAATTTATTCATTCATTCTTTTTGGCTCACATTAAAGTATGCCACGCTTCCCTGTTCTGTGCCAATTCCGTCCAGTCGGGCCCTACCAGCTCTTTAAGATCCTTGGCGACTTCATCCTTCCATCAGTATCTTGGCCTGCCAACAGGCCGGCGTCCCGATGGTTTGCCTTGATACGCCCTCTTTGCGGCTCGATCCCCTGCCATTCTCTCAACGTGGCCCAGCCAGCGGAGCCGTGAGGATTTTCGGATTTCAAAATAATGGTTATTATTTTTAAATTCTAATAAAGCTTGACCATTCATCGTACAAGTCTTTTGTACCTCATTTGTACATTCTAGTTCTAATTGTTTTATATTTTAGTGGACACAGTGTGGGAGTAGCTTTACTTTAGTCTGGCCTTTAGACATAAATTATAAGCCTTTGTTGGTACAGTCTAGACACACAATTATCTAATAGCTGATAACATTAGTTGGCTTTTAAGCTATTTACGTTAATTTATTTTTAAAATCATTTAGCTTTAGAATAAAAATAAAGTTAGCTTTTAATTTTGTTTATATCTGTTAAATAAGGTCCTAATAAAATATTGAAAATTATTTTAGCATGTTACTGAAACGAGATAAAACTGAACAACTTTCCCCAAGGAACCAAGTCTTTTTACGAAAAAAAAAACTCTAACATTTTCCATTGGAGGTCAATTTCTTTTTAGTATTATTTTTATTTCGACGTAAGTTTCTTAGGGAAAGTTTGTAAAATGGACTTAATTGTTAATTTTACAATGTACTGACTCACCACTACTGATTCAGATTCAGATAATTTTATTCAATGTAGATTCTTTACAGAATACTTATTGAATGTCATGCAGAATACAATGCAAATAGAGCGAGTCTACGCCGTTTCGGATCGTGCTATGGCAGCGTAAAAGAAACGGCAAGAAACCACTGCAGCACGGCCTACTTTAAGAGTCGGCTTTTTACAATGTGTTTCTTGTGTTTCGCTGGAATATCAGAGCACCATACCTCTTTGTCATTCATATAGTCATCCAATCTATAAAAAGCTTTTTTACATAACGTTTGCTTTACACATTCTTTAAACTTTCTCTCAGGTAATTGCACTATATTGTCAGGTATTTTGTTGACTACTGAGCTTTCATGGTTCTATTGTGTGCTCACAACCTCTTAAAATTGTAAATAGAGTTCAATTTCCAAACTCTTTACCTGGGTGTCTGCCCTATAAAGGGTTTACAGTTTTTCGACTATAGCTAAATATTACACAAACGAATCCCTAAATCGAAAAATGATTTTCAAAAGACCTATCCAAGGACAGGACAACTTACATGACGGAATAGACAATAAAAAAAAATCACCCCCACTTTCTTTGTAAAAGTTTTTTTTTAATATTTTACTTTGTCACTTTGTCGGCGTGGACGAAATGTACATTCGTATTAAACTACAGCTTTCTAGCTGTCTCTGAGCTAAGCCGCAGACAGGTCGACAGACAGAAGGACATGACTCCAGGAACTAAATGAAGGAACCCAAAAAAAGCCACAGAATAAATTTTTCGTTGGCTCATTTGTTGGTCTATTCAAAAGATTGGGCTATTTAAGCTTCCATAAAAACAATAGATAGATAACACATTTATTTTCCAACACAGTACAAAAAAGACACAAAACAGAAATAAGCCAGGTAAGAACATAATATTAGTGAGTCACCATCTGAATGTACTGTGCCAGAGAAAAGGTCCAGACTCAGCATGATGTCGTAGCGGGGGGCTACGACGCTGATGATTCTGCCCGCACCTCAGGCAGGAAACAAGAGGGTCGCCATAAATTTAAATATGATGATAAATAGGAACATAAGTAGTAAAGAAAATAAAAAATAGCCAAGCTTTCTATGATGTGAGAATATATGAAAAAAAAGTATGAAATAAAGTTAATATGTGTGTATATATATATATATATATAAATACTAAATATATATCTAAAAATAATAATAAAAATACTAATATAAGTGTACATAAATATCTATAAACATAAATAATCTAAACCCTTACTTACGTACGGTCAACCACGTCGGTGGAAACTTTATAAATTCTATTACCTTGCTATAAGGTCCCAAGTGTTTCCACAGATGTTCTGTTGACTGTACATATCATATTCATTCTAATAAAAAACGACTGATTTTCTCGAAATAGCAGAGTAAAATATTATGTTGTGTATTACGTGTAGTAATTAATTAATTTATTTGCAGTTCAACTAAAACATATAGTTTTAGATTTCCACTCCACTATTAACACCTTGTAGCAGAAAGAGTTTATACTTTTGTTTAAAATATTTCACTGACGTAGTATTCCGCAGAGGTGGTGGGATATTGTTCCATATCTTAGTAGCGTGGTATCTAAAACTACTGCGAAAAGCAGCTGTCCGGTGATTCGGTATTAGAAGAGGTGGTACACAAGTACGTATTGCGTATTTTTTGTTGTATGAACACCAATTAAGTTTCTTGTACAGGTACTCTGGAAGCTTATTTTTAACCACACCAAACATCAGTGTTGCTGTGTATAATTTCAAACGGTCACGCATGTTGAGTAACTTAGAAGCGTTTAAATAATACAATACATACATGCATAAAATCACACCTCTCTCCCGTCGGAGTAGGTAGACAACAGAACCCTCCACCTGCAACGATCTTGACTTCATCAACCCTTTCATACATGCTCGTCGGGTAAAGGAGTTATCACACCTAGCTGAATTCAAAGACTAATTCGGCATACATTGCTCGTTGAAGTAAGGATATTGCAATTAACATAACCAAACCTCCCAGCAATGTATGCCGAAATAGTTTTTGAATTCAGGTTGGTGTGATCACTCCTTATGGATACTTTTAACCTGGCCTTTATTTAGAACGTTCTGAATTTGTTCCCAGAACGTTCCCCGAGGCCTCCCCCTTCCAAATTTTCTTAACTTATAAAAACAAACTTTGAAAGGTTTAAGCTACACTACTAGGGTTAGAATTAGATACAAATCTAAATTGGAAAAATCATATAAAAAAAATAGCAACTAAATTATCAAAATTGTCTTATGCACTTTTGAAATTAAAAAAAGCAACTGATTTTAAAACTTCGCTCATAGCTTATTATGCATATGTTCATTCAAGGCTCAGTTACGGGGTGATCATCTGGGGAAACAGTACTGATGCGCAGGATCTATTCATTTTACAAAAAAAATGTGTGCGAATACTTACAAACATAGACCAAATGACTAGTTGCAGGCCTTATTTTAAAGAGCATAACATACTGACGCTTACCTCTATTTATATTTTAGAAATTTGTAAATTTTGTAAGGAAAAATATTGATCAATATACATACAAGAAAGAAAACCGGAGACTTCCTGAAAAGAGCAAAGAGCTCCAACCACCCTCTTCAAAGCTAAAACTCTTTGACTCTGGGCCTCTAGCAATGTCAATCTATCTATCTATCTATTCTATCTATTCTATAATATATAAAGCTGGATTCGGGTGACTCACTGACAGAAATTATTAGGGTATAAGGAGTACATTTGGAAGGGTATAATGTATGGAGAAAATGTTCAAAGGTGTCTGAAACCAAAGGGAAAATTGTCACGTGTAGACCATGAGGTTTTGTTGAAAAGTTGGTGAACTGCCCGCCGAAACGAAAAGAGATGGAGGGACGCTGTCATATAACAAAATGTAGCAAACCTTGGGCAGTTTGACGGTGGGTTGGAAAAAATTTAAAAACTTTAAAACCAAGATGGCGGCGGGTCGAGAAACGTTTGTATGGAAAACTTTGAGGGGGAAAAACACCCCGAAGGAGAAATTTTAGAGGCCATAAACTCAAGTCAGATCTAGAGTGGGTGGGGTTGTTTGTCGACGTGAAGAAAAAAAATGTGGTGATGACCTTCTTGGTGAAAAGTTGGTGTACTGCCCGCCGAAACGGTAGGAGATGGAGAGTGGCCGCCATACATGAAAATGCTGCAAACCCTGGGCAATTTGACGGCAAATTTAAAAAAAGTTGGATTTCTGAAAAACAAGATGGCGGCGAGGGGTTAAAGTTTGTATGAAAACTGTTCGAGGGGGAAAATCGCCCCGATCGCGGATTTTCGTGGATATAGGCTATGTTAAGGCTTGTAGCAGGTCACAGGAGGTATAAGAAAATTTCAAAAAAATGTGGTCTCAACGGATTCGTTTAAAAGCTGATGAACTGCCTGCCAAAACGGTAAGAGTAAGAGAGTGGCCGTCATACAAGAAAATGTTGCAAACCCTGGGCAATTTGATGGCAAAGAAAAAAATTTTCAAAAAATTGAAAAACAAAATGAGGGCGAGCTGAAAACCTTTGTTTCTTCATACATCTTCGAGGGGGTAAATCTTCCGAAAGCGAATTTTCGTGGATATAGGCTATAGTCAGTCTTGTAGAGGGTTTCAGTGTGTATAGGCAAAAAATATAAAAATGTGGTCTCAATCGGCTCGTTTCCCCGCAACGAGTGGATACAAAAAGTAACTCGGTGGCGAAAATTTTTTAGCCAACAGAAAAGTTAAGTTTGTCTTGCTTACAATATGTACACACTTTGTATAAAAAACAAACTTAACTTTTCTGTTGTGTAACTCGGCATATGAGGCCGATTGTCGCGTGGTGAGAACGAAAATTAGTATAATTAGGCTGAAGGTAGAGTTCACCTCTAAGTAACCTAAACCATACGGCGAGGCCGCAGGCCGAGCTCCGCGTAAAGCGAAGCTCGGAGCGTCCCTCCCTTACTTTGCCTGTCCCCAACCCCTCCCCCCAAGTAACTTAAACCAACATGGCGAGGCCGAAGGCCGAGCTCCGCGTAGAGCGAAGCTCGAAGCGTCCCCCAGCATGTCGTGCTCCCACATACATCCATTAGTACAAGTTTCATACGAGGCCGTAGGCCGAGCTTCCGCGTAGGGCGAAGCCCGAAGCGTCCCCCCTTACTAAGACCTCCCCCTACTTATCCCCCCCCCCTAAGTAACTTTCATCATATAGCGAGGCCGAAGGCCGAGCTCCGCGTAGAGCGAAGCTCGGAGCGTCCTCCGGCTGACCCTGCAGCGTTCTCCTACCATAAGTAATTTACGAGGCCGGAGGCCGAGTTGCGAGGCCGCAGGCCGAGCTCCGCGTAGGGCGAAGCCCGAAGCGTCCCCCCTTCGTTGGAAAAATGGCCGCCATCTTGAATTTTTTGGTTTCTGGACGGATTGCTTTCAAAATCGATATCTGAGAGTCCGAGTCGACTGCGATGACGAATCAGATGTCAGAATTGAAAAAAATGGCCGCCATCTTGAATTTTTCTATTTCTCGACCGATTGCTTTCAAAATCGATATCTGGGGGGCCGAGTCGACTCTGATAACGAATCTCATGTCAAAATTTTGAAAAGTGGCCGCCATCTTGAATTTTTTTGTTATTGGGCCGATTGCTTTCAAAATCGATATCTGAGGGTCCGAGAGGTCTATGATACCGAATCAGGAATAAAATTTTGAAAAATAGCCGCCATTTTGATTTTTTTTGTTACTGGACCGATTGCTTTCAAAATCGATATCTGAGGGTCCGCGAGGTCTCCGATTTCGAATCGAATGTCAAAATTGAAAAAAATTGTCGCCATCTTGAATTTTTTTGTTTTTTAACCGATTGCCGTCAAAATCAATATCTGAGGGTCCGAGAGGTTTACGATTTCGAATCCAATGTCAAAATTGAAAAAAAATAGCCGCCATCTTGAATTTTTCTATTTCTCGACAGATTGCCGTCAAAATCAATATCTTAGGGTCCGAGAGGTCTCCGATACCCAATCAAAAATAAATTTAAAAAAAATGTCCGCCATCTTGATTTTTTCCATTTCTTGACTGATTGCCTTCAAAATTGATATTCTGTCCCGGATAACAAAACCAACAGCCACAACACCTCACGCGGGCTGCTTGCAGCCCGCGCACCCACGCGACCTCTAGTTATATTATATAAAGCTCAATTACCACTGACTCACTCACTGACTGACTGACTCATTGACACAATTGTTCTCCATGAAAGAGGCGAAACCGGTGAAAGTGATGTATGGAAAAGTTGTACGACCGGGTCTGATGAGTACCAGAAAAATCTTAAACCTTGGAAAAGTCTTCAGCATCAGGGTAGGGGTCAACGGCCCGTAAAAACTGTAAGGGATAGGTGGGTCGACCTCGAACAAAAGTCGACCCACACCCTGGTCAAATTCTACCTGGAGTGAAAAAAATCCAAAATGGCGGAAAACAAAATGGCCGCCATACAAATTTTATTAAAAAAATATTCAAAGTGCAATAAATCCTAAACAAAAAGAGCAAAGTACAATGTTCTTCAACAAATGTCAAAGAGGATGATAAAAGGCGACAAACTGTAAAAAAAAAATTCAAAATGGCGGATTCAAAATGGCGGCCAAAAAAAAAGGTGCTCCGATTCGAGTGAAATTTGGTATCTGGGGGTTTTTGTGGGTGTAGATTACGTTTTTGGTGTAAAAAATATTTCGGCGCCATTTTCCAATATGGCCGCCATAGAAACGACCCACACTAGGTAACTTGCGAGGCCGCAGGCCGAGCTCCGCGTAGAGCGAAGCTCGGAGCGTCCCTCCCGTACTTTGCCTGTCCCCAACCCCTCCCCCCAAGTAACTAAAACCAACATGGCGAGGCCGAAGGCCGAGCTCCGCGTAGAGCGAAGCTCGAAGCGTCCCCTACCATGTCGTGCTCCCACATACATCCATTAGTTTAAGTTTCATACGAGGCCGGAGGCCGAGTCGCGAGGCCGTAGGCCGAGCTTCCGCGTAGGGCGAAGCCCGAAGCGTCCCCCCTTACTAATACCTCCCCCTACTTAACCCCCCCCCCCAAGTAACTTTCATCATATAGCGAGGCCGAAGGCCGAGCTCCGCGTAGAGCGAAGCTCGAAGCGTCCTCCGGCTGACCCTGCAACATTCTCCTACAATAAGTAATTTACGAGGCCGGAGGCCGAGTTGCGAGGCCGCAGGCCGAGCTCCGCGTAGGGCGAAGCCCGAAGCGTCCCCCCTTCGTTGGAAAAATGGCCGCCATCTTGAATTTTTTGGTTTCTGGACGGATTGCTTTCAAAATCGATATCTGAGAGTCCGAGTCGACTGCGATGACGAATCAGATGTCAGAATTGAAAAAAATGGCCGCCATCTTGAATTTTTCTATTTCTCAAACGATTGCTTTCAAAATCGATATCTGGGGGGCCGAGATGTCTCCGATACCGGATCAATGATAAAATTTTAGAAAAATGGCCGCCATCTTGAATTTTTTTGTTACTGGGCCAATTGCTTTTAAAATCGATATCTGAGGGTCCGAGAGGTCTCCGATACAGAATCAAGAATAAAATTTTTGAAAAATGGCCGCCATTTTGTTTTTTTTTGTTTCTGGACCGATTTCTTTCAAAATCGATATCTGAGGGTCCGAGACGTCTCCGATACCCAATCAAGAATAAAATTTTGAAAAAATGGCCGCCATCTTGAATTTTTTTGTTTCTTGACCAATTGCTTTCAAAATCGATATCTGAGGGTCCGAGAAGTCTCCTATACCTAATCAAAAATAAAATTTTGAAAAAATGGCCGCCATCTTGAATTTTTCTATTTCTGAACCGATTGCCTTCAAAATCGATATTTGACAATTTACAACAGCCACAACACCTCACGCGGGCTGCTTGCAGCCCGCGCACCCACGCGACCTCTAGTTATAATATATAAAGCTCAATTACCACTGACTCACTCACTCACTGACTGACTGACTGACTGACTCATTGACACAATTGTTCTCCATGAAGGAGGTGAAACCGGTGAAAGTGATGTATGGAAAAGTTGTAGGAACAGGTCTGATGAGTACCAGAAAAATCTTACACCTTGGAAAAGTCTTCAGCATCAGGGTAGGGGTCAACGGCCCGTAAAAACTGTAAGGGATAGCTGGGTCGACCTCGAACAAAAGTCGACCCACACCCTGGTCAAATTCTACCTGGGGTGAAAAAAATCCAAAATGGCGGAAAACAAAATGGCCGCCATACAAATTTTATTTAAAAAATATTCAGTCCAATAAATCCTAAACAAAAAGAGCAAAGTTCAATGTTCTTTAACAAATGTCAAAGAGGATGATAAGAGGCGACTAACTGTGAAAAAAAAAAAAAAAAATGGCGGATTCAAAATGGCAGCCAAAATGAAAGGTGCTCCGATTCGAGTAAAATTTGGTATCTGGGGGTTTTTGTGGGTGTAGATTACGTTTTTGGTGTAAAAAAAATTTTGGCGCCATTTTCCAATATGGCCGCCATAGAAACGACCCACACTAGGTAACTTGCGAGGCCGCAGGCCAAGCTCCGCGTAGAGCGAAGCTCGGAGCGTCCCTCCCGTACTTTGCCTGTCCCCAACCCCTCCCCCCAAGTAACTAAAACCAACATGGCGAGGCCGAAGGCCGAGCTCCGCGTAGAGCGAAGCTCGAAGCGTCCCCCAGCATGTCTTGCTCCCACATACATCCATTAGTTCAAGTTCCATACGAGGCCGGAGGCCGAGTCGCGAGGCCGTAGGCCGAGCTTCCGCGTAGGGCGAAGCCCGAAGCGTCCCCCCTTACTAATACCTCCCCCTACTTAACCCCCCCCCAGGAGGCGAAACCGGTGAAAGTTATGTATGGAAAAGTTGTACGAACAGGTCTGGTGAGTACCAGAAAAATCTTAAACCTTGGAAAAGTCTTCAGCATCAGGGTAGGGGTCAACGGCCAGCAAAAACTGTAAGGGATAGGTGGGTCGACCTCGAACAAAAGTCGACCCCCACCCTGGTCAAATTCTACCTGGGGTAAAAAAAATCCAAAATGGCGGAAAACAAAATGGCCGCCATACAAATTTTATTAAAAAAATATTCAAAGTCCAATAAATCCTAAACGAAAAGAGAGAAGTATATGGTGCTTGAACAAATGTCAAAGAGGATGATAAGAGGCGACTAACTGTAAAAAAAAAAACAAAATGGCGGATTCAAAATGGCAGCCAAAATGAAAGGTGCTCCGATTCGAGTGAAATTTGGTATCTGGGGGTTTTTGTGGGTGTAGATTACGTTTTTAGTGTAAAAAAAAATTTGGCGCCATTTTCCAATATGGCCGCCATAGAAACGACCGACACTAGGTAACTTGCGAGGCCGCAGGCCGAGCTCCGCGTAGAGCGAAGCTCGGAGCGTCCCTTCCGTACTTTGCCTGTCCCCATCCCCTCCCCCCAAGTAACTTAAACCAACATGGCGAGGCCGAAGGCCGAGCTCCGCGTAGAGCGAAGCTCGAAGCGTCCCCCAGCATGTCGTGCTCCCACATACATCCATTAGTCCAAGTTTCATACGAGGCCGGAGGCCGAGTCGCGAGGCCGTAGGCCGAGCTTCCGCGTAGGGCGAAGCCCGAAGCGTCCCCCCTTACTAATACCTCCCCCTACTTAACCCCCCCCCCCAAGTAACTTTCATCATATAGCGAGGCCGAAGGCCGAGCTCCGCGTAGAGCGAAGCTCGAAGCGTCCTCCGGCTGACCCTGCAACCTTCTCATACAATAAGTATTTTACGAGGCCGGAGGCCGAGTTGCGAGGCCGCAGGCCGAGCTCCGCGTAGGGCGAAGCCCGAAGCGTCCCCCCTTCGTTGGAAAAATGGCCGCCATCTTGAATTTTTTGGTTTTTGGACGGATTGCTTTCAAAATCGATATCTGAGAGTCCGAGTCGACTGCGATGACGAATCCGATGACAGAATTGAAAAAAATGGCCGCCATCTTGAATTTTTCTATTTCTCGACCGATTGCTTTCAAAATCGATATCTGTTGGGCCGAGATGTCTCCGATACCAGATCAATGATAAATTTTTTAAAATATGGCCGCCATCTTGAATTTTTTTGTTACTGGGCCAATTGCTTTTAAAATCGATATCTGAGGGTCCGAGAGGTCTCCGATACAGAATCAAGAATAAAATTTTAGAAAAATGGCCGCCATTTTGTTTTTTTTGTTTCTGGACCGATTGCTTTCAAAATCGATATCTGAGGGTCCGAGACGTCTCCGATACCCAATCAAGAATAAAATTTTGAAAAAATGGCCGCCATCTTGAATTTTTTTGTTTCTTGACCAATTGCTTTCAAAATCGATATCTGAGGGTCCGAGACGTCTCCCATCCCTAATCAAAAATAAAATTTAAAAAAAATGGCCGCCATCTTGAATTTTTCTATTTCTGAACCGATTGCCTTCAAAATCGATATTTGACAATTTACAACAGCCACAACACCTCACGCGGGCTGCTTGCAGCCCGCGCACCCACGCGACCTCTAGTTATTATACTATATAAAGCTCAATTACCACTGACTGACTGACTGACTGACTGACTGACTGACTCACTCATTGACACAATTGTTCTCCATGAAAGAGGCGAAACCGGTGAAAGTGATGTATGGAAAAGTTGTACGACCAGGTCTGATGAGTACCAAAGAAATCTTAAACCTTGGAAAAGTCTTCAGCATCAGGGTAGGGGTCAACGGCCCGTAAAAACTGTAAGGGATAGGTGGGTCGAGCTCGAACAAAAGTCGACCCACACCCTGGTCAAATTCTACCTGGGGTGAAAAAAATCCAAAATGGCGGAAAACAAAATGGCCGCCATACAAATTTTATTAAAAAAATATTCAAAGTCCAATAAATCCTAAACGAAAAAACAGAAGTATATGGTGCTTGAACAAATGTCAAAGAGGATGATAAGAGGCGACTAACTGTAAAAAAAAAAACAAAATGGCGGATTCAAAATGGCGGCCAAAATTAAAGGTGCTCCGATTCGAGTGAAATTTGGTATCTGGGGGTCTTTGTGGGTGTAGATTACGTTTTTCGTGTAAAAAAAATTTTGGCGCCATTTTCCAATATGGCCGCCATAGAAACGACCGACACTAGGTAACTTGCGAGGCCGCAGGCCGAGCTCCGCGTAGAGCGAAGCTCGGAGCGTCCCTTCCGTACTTTGCCTGTCCCAAACCCCTCCCCCCAAGTAACTAAAACCAACATGGCGAGGCCGAAGGCCGAGCTCCGCGTAGAGCGAAGCTCGAAGCGTCCCCTACCATGTTCTGCTCCCACATACATCCATTAGTTTAAGTTTCATACGAGGCCGGAGGCCGAGTCGCGAGGCCGTAGGCCGAGCTTCCGCGTAGGGCGAAGCCCGAAGCGTCCCCCCTTACTAATACCTCGCCCTACTTAACCCCCCCCCCCCCCAAGTAACTTTCATCATATAGCGAGGCCGAAGGCCGAGCTCCGCGTAGAGCGAAGCTCGAAGCGTCCTCCGGCTGACCCTGCAACCTTCTCCTACCATAAGTAATATACGAGGCCGGAGGCCGAGTTGCGAGGCCGAAGGCCGAGCTCCGCGTAGGGCGAAGCCCGAAGCGTCCCCCTTCGTTGGAAAACTGGCCGCCATCTTGAATTTTTTGGTTTCTGGACGGATTGCTTTTAAAATCGATATCTGATAGTCCAAGTCGACTGCGATGACGAATCAGATGTCAGAATTGAAAAATTTGGCCGCCATCTTGAATTTTTCTATTTGTCAACCGATTGCTTTGAAAATCGATATCTGAGGGTCCGATATTTCTCCGATACCGAATCAATAATAAAATTTAAAAAAAATGGCCGCCATTTTGATTTTTTTTGTTTCTGGACTGATTGCTTTCAAAATCGATATCTGAGGGTACGAGAGGTCTCCGATACAGAATCAAGAATAAAATTTTGAAAAAATGGCCGCCATTTTGATTTTTTTTGTTTCTGGACCGATTGCTTTCAAAATCGATATCTGAGGGTCCGAGACGTTTTCGATACCCAATCAAGAATAAAATTTTGAAAAAATGGCCGCCATCTTGAATTTTTTTGTTTTTTGGCCAATTGCCTTCAAAATCGAAATTTAGTCCACGATAACAAAAGCAACAGCCACAAATTCTCACGCGGGCTGCTTGCAGCCCGCGCACCCACGCGACCTCTAGTTATATTATATAAAGCTCAATTACCACTGACTCACTCACTCACTGACTGACTGACTGACTGACTCATTGACACAATTGTTCTCCATGAAAGAGGCGAAACCGGTGAAAGTGATGTATGGAAAAGTTGTACGACCAGGTCTGGTGAGTACTAGAAAAATCTTAAACCTTGGAAAAGTCTTCAGCATCAGGGTAGGGGTCAACGGCCCGTAAAAACTGTAAGGGATAGGTGGGTCGACCTCGAACAAAAGTCGACCCACACCCTGGTCAAATTCTACCTGGGGTGAAAAAAATCCAAAATGGCGGAAAACAAAATGGCCGCCATACAAATTTTAATAAAAAAATATTCAAAGTCCAATAAATCCTAAACAAAAAGAGCAAAGTACAATGTTCTTTAACAAATGTCAAAGAAGATGATAAGAGGCGACTAACTGTAAAAAAAATAATTCAAAATGGCGGATTCAAAATGGCGGCCAAAATGAAAGGTGCTCCGATTCGAGTGAAATTTGGTATCTGGGGGTTTTTGTGGGTGTAGATTACGTTTTTGGTGTAAAAAAAATTTTGGCGCCATTTTCCAATATGGCCGCCATAGAAACGAACGACACTTGGTAACTTGCGAGGCCGCAGGCCGAGCTCCGCGTAGAGCGAAGCTCGGAGCGTCCCTCCCGTACTTTGCCTGTCCTCAACCCCTCTCCCAAGTAACTAAAACCAACATGGCGAGGCCGAAGGCCGAGCTCCGCGTAGAGCGAAGCTCGAAGCGTCCCCCAGCATGTCGTGCTCCCACATACATCCATTAGTTCAAGTGTCATACGAGGCCGGAGGCCGAGTCGCGAGGCCGTAGGCCGAGCTTCCGCGTAGGGCGAAGCCCGAAGCGTCCCCCCGTACTAAGACCTCCCCCTACTTAACCCCCCCCCCAAGTAACTTTCATCATATAGCGAGGCCGAAGGCCGAGCTCCGCGTAGAGCGAAGCTCGAAGCGTCCTCCGGCTGACCCTGCAACCTTCTCCTACCATAAGTAATTTACGAGGCCGGAGGCCGAGTTGCGAGGCCGCAGGCCGAGCTCCGCGTAGGGCGAAGCCCGAAGCGTCCCCCCTTCGTTGGAAAAATGGCCGCCATCTTGAATTTTTTGGTTTCTGGACGGATTGCTTTCAAAATCGATATCTGAGAGTCCGAGTTTACTGCGATGACGAATCAGATGTCAGAATTGAAAAAAATGGCCGCCATCTTGAATTTTTCTATTTCTCGATCGATTATTTTCAAAATCGATATCTGGGGGGCCGAGTCGACTCTGATAACGAATCTCATGTCAAAATTTTGAAAAGTGGCCGCCATCTTGAATTTTTTTGTTATTGGGCCGATTGCTTTCAAAATCGATATCTGAGGGTCCGAGACGTCTCCGATACCGAATAAAGAATAAAATTTTGAAAAAATGGCCGCCATCTTGATTTTTTTTGTTACTGGACCGATTGCTTTCAAAATTAATATCTGAGGGTCCGAGACGTCTTCGATACCGAATCAAATGTCAGAATTAAAAAAAATTGCCGCTATCTTGAAATTTTTTGTTTTTCGGCCAATTGTTTTCAAAATCGACATTTAGGCTCGGATAATATACCCAACAGCCACAACACCTCACGCGGGCTGCTTGCAGCCCGCGCACCCACGCGACCTCTAGTTATACTATATAAAGCTGAATTACCACTCACTCACTCACTCACTGACTCACTCATTGACACAATTGTTCTCCATGAAAGAGGCGAAACACGTGAAAGTGATGTATGGAGAAGTTGTACGACCAGGTCTGATGAGTACCAGAAAAATCTTAAACCTTGGAAAAGTCTTCAGCATCAGGGTAGGGGTCAACGGCCCGTAAAAACTGTAAGGGATAGGTGGGTCGACCTCGAACAAAAGTCGACCCACACCCTGGTCAAATTCTACCTGGGGTGAAAAAAATCCAAAATGGCGGAAAACAAAATGGCCGCCATACAAATTTTATTAAAAAAATATTCAAACTCCAATAAATCCTAAACGAAAAGAGAGAAGTATATGGTGCTTGAACAAATGTCAAAGAGGATGTTAAGAGGCGACTATATGTAAATAAAAAAAAAAAATGGCGGATTCAAAATGGCGGCCAAAATAAAAGGTGCTCCGATTCGAGTGAAATTTAGTATCTGGGGGTTTTTGTGGGTGTAGATTACGTTTTTGGAGTAAAAAAATTTTTGGCGCCATTTTCCAATATGGCCGCCATAGAACCGACCGACACTAGGTAACTTGCGAGGCCGCAGGCCGAGCTCCGCGTAGAGCGAAGCTCGGAGCGTCCCTCCCGTACTTTGCCTGTCCCCAACCCCTCCCCCCAAGTAACTAAAACCAACATGGCGAGGCCGAAGGCCGAGCTCCGCGTAGAGCGAAGCTCGAAGCGTCCCCCAGCATGTCGTGCTCCCACATACATCCATTAGTTCAAGTTTCATACGAGGCCGGAGGCCGAGTCGCGAGGCCGTAGGCCGAGCTTCCGCGTAGGGCGAAGCCCGAAGCGTCCCCCCTTACTAATACCTCCCCCTACTTAACCCCCCCCCCAAGTAGCTTTCATCATATAGCGAGGCCGAAGGCCGAGCTCCGCGTAGAGCGAAGCTCGAAGCGTCCTCCGGCTTACCTTGCAACCTTCTCCTACCATAAGTAATATACGAGGCCGGAGGCCGAGTTGCGAGGCCGAAGGCCGAGCTCCGCGTAGGGCGAAGCCCGAAGCGTCCCCCTTCGTTGGAAAACTGGCCGCCATCTTGAATTTTGTGGTTTCTGGACGAATTGCTTTCAAAATCGATATCTGAGAGTCTGAGTCGACTGCGATGACGAATCAGATGTCAGAATTGAAAAATTTGGCCGCCATCTTGAATTTTTCTATTTCTCGACCGATTGCTTTCGAAATCGATATCTGAGGGGCCGAGTCGACTATGATAACGAATCTCATGTCAAAATTTTAAAAAGTGGCCGCCATCTTGAATTTTTTTGTTACTGGGCCGATTGCTTTGAAAATCGATATCTGAGGGTCCGAGATGTCTCCGATTCCGAGTCAATAATAAAATTTAGAAAAAATGGCCGCCATCTTGAATTTTTTTGTTACTGGGCCAATTGCTTTCAAAATTGATATCTGAGAGTCCGAGACGTCTTCGATACCGAATCAAATGTCAGAATTAAAAAAAATGGCCGCCATCTTGATTTTTTTTGTTTCTTGACTGATTGCTTTCAAAATCGATATTTGAGGGTCCGAGAGGTCTCCGATTTCAAATCCAATGTAAAAATTTAAAAAAATAGCCGCCATCTTGAATTTTTTTGTTTATTGACCGATTGCTTTCAAAATCGATATCTGAGGGTCCGAAAGGTCTCCGATACCGAATCGAATGTCAGAATTGAAAAAAATGGCCGCCATCTTGAATTTTTTTGTTTCTTGACCGATTGCTTTCAAAATCGATATCTGAGGATCCGAGAGGTCTCCGATTTCGAATCAAATGTCAAAATTGAAAAAAACAGCCGCCATCTTGAATTTTTTTGTTTTTTGACCGATTGCTTTCAAAATCGACATCTGAGGGTCCGAGTCGACAGCGATGACGAATCAGATGTCAGAATTGAAAAAAATGGCCGCCATCTTGAATTTTTCTATTTCTCGACCGATTGCTTTCAAAATCGATATCTGGGGGGAGATGTCTCCGATACCGGATCAATGATAAAATTTTAAAAAAATGGCCGCCATCTTGAATTTTTTTGTTACTGGGCCAATTGCTTTTAAAATCGATATCTGAGGGTCCGAGAGGTCTCCGATACAGAATCAAGAATAAAATTTTAGAAAAATGCTCGCCATTTTGTTTTTTTTTGTTTCTGGACCGATTGCTTTCAAAATCGATATCTGAGGGTCCGAGAGGTCTCCGATACCGAATCAAGAATAAAATTTTGAAAAAATGTCCGCCATCTTGAATTTTTTTGTTTCTTGACCAATTGCTTTCAAAATCGATATCTGAGGGTCCGAGACGTCTCCCATACCTAATCAAAAATAAAATGCTGAGAAAATGGCCGCCATCTTGAATTTTTCTATTTCTGAACTGATTGCCTTCAAAATCGATATCCGAGACGTCTCCCATACCTAATCAAGAATAAAATTTTAAAAAAATGGACGCCATCTTGATTTTTTTTGTTTTTGGGCCGATTGACTTAAAAATCGATTTTGACAATCTACAACAGCCACAACACCTCACGCGGGCTGCTTGCAGCCCGCGCACCCACGCGACCTCTAGTTATATTATATAAAGCTCAATTACCACTGACTCACTCACTCACTGACAGAATTGTTCTCCATGAAAGAGGCGAAACCGGTGAAAGTGATGTATGGAAAAGTTGTACGACCAGGTCTGATGAGTACCAGAAAAATCTTAAACCTTGGAAAAGTCTTCAGCATCAGGGTAGGGGTCAACGGCCAGCAAAAACTGTAAGGGATAGGTGGGTCGACCTCGAACAAAAGTCGACCCACACCCTGGTCAAATTCTACCTGGGGTGAAAAAAATCCAAAATGGCGGAAAACAAAATGGCCGCCATACAAATTTTATTAAAAAAATATTCAAAGTCCAATAAATCCTAAACAAAAAGAGCAAAGTACAATGTTCTTTAACAAATGTCAAAGAGGATGATAAAAGGCGACAAACTGTTACTAAAAAAAAACAAAATGGCGGATTCAAAATGGCGGCCAAAATAAAAGGTGCTCCGATTCCAGTGAAAATCTGGGGGTTTTTGGGGGTGTGGATTACGTTTGTGGTGTCAATTTTTTTTTGCCGCCATTTTCCAATATGGCCGCCATAGAAACGACCGACACCAGGTAACTTGCGAGGCCGAAGGCCGAGCTCCGCGTAGAGCGAAGCTCAGAGCGTCCCTCCCTTACTGTGCCTGTCCCCAACCCCTCCCCCAAGTAACTTAAACCAACATGGCGAGGCCGAAGGCCGAGCTCCGCGTAGAGCGAAGCTCGAAGCGTCCCCCAGCATACAATCATTAGTTCAAGTATCATACGAGGCCGGAGGCCGAGTCGCGAGGCCGTAGGCCGAGCTTCCGCGTAGGGCGAAGCCCGAAGCGTCCCCCCTTACTAATACCTCCCCCTACTTAACCCCTCCCCCCCAAGTAGCTTTCATCATATAGCGAGGCCGAAGGCCGAGCTCCGCGTAGAGCGAAGCTCGAAGCGTCCTCCGGCTGACCTTGCAACCTTCTCTTACCATAAGTAATATACGAGGCCGGAGGCCGAGTTGCGAGGCCGAAGGCCGAGCTCCGCGTAGGGCGAAGCCCGAAGCGTCCCCCTTCGTTGGAAAACTGGCCGCCATCTTGAATTTTTTGGTTTCTGAACGGATTGCTTTCAAAATCGATATCTGAGAGTCCGAGTCGACTGCGATGACGAATCAGATGTCAAAATTGAAAAATTTGGCCGCCATCTTGAATTTTTCTATTTCTCGACCGATTGCTTAGAAAATTGATATCTGAGGGTCCCAGATGTCTACGAAACAGAATCAATAATAAAATTTTGAAAAAATGGCCGCCATTTTGTTTTTTTTTGTTTCTGGACCGATTGCTTTCAAAATTGATATCTGAGGGTCCGAGACGTCTCCGATACCGAATCAAATGTCAGAATTGAAAAAAATGGCCGCCATCTTGAATTTTTTTATCTCTTGACCGATTGCTTTCAAACTCGATATCTGAGGGTCCGAGAGGTGTCCGATTTTGAATCGAATGTAAAAATTGAAAAAAATGGCCGCCATCTTGAATTTTTTGGTTTCTAGACGGACTGCTTTCAAAATCGATATCTGAGAGTCCGAGTCGACTGCGATGACGAATCATATGTTATAATTGAAAAAAATGGCCGCCATCTTGAATTTTACTTTTTCTCGATCGATTGCTTTCAAAATCGATATCTGCGGGGCCGTGTCGACTCTGATAACGAATCTCATGTCAAAATTTTGAAAAGTGGCCGCCATCTTGATTTTTTTGTTATTGGGCCGATTGCTTTAAAAATCGATATCTGAGGGTCCGAGACGTCATTGATACCGAATCAAGAATAAAATTTTGAAAAAATGGCCGCCATCTTGATTTTTTTTGTTACTGGACCGATTGCTTTCAAAATTGATATCTGAGGGTCCGAGACGTCTTCGATACCGAATCAAATGTCAGAATAAAAAAAAATGGCCGCCATATTGATTTTTTTTGTTTCTTGACCGATTGCTTTCAAAATCGATAACTGAGGGTCCGAGAGGTCTGCCATACCGAATCGAATGTCAGAATTGAAAAAAATGGCCGCCATCTTGAATTTTTTTGTTTTTCGGCCGATTGCTTTCAAAATCGACATTTAGGCTCGGATAATATATCCAACAGCCACAACACCTCACGCGGGCTGCTTGCAGCCCGCGCACCCACGCGACCTCTAGTTATACTATATAAAGCTGAATTACCACTCACTCACTCACTCACTCACTCACTCATTGACACAATTGTTCTCCATGAAAGAGGCGAAACCGGTGAAAGTGATGTATGGACAAGTTGTACGACCAGGTCTGATGAGTACCAGAAAAATCTTAAACCTTGGAAAAGTCTTCAGCATCAGGGTAGGGGTCAACGGCCCGTAAAAACTGTAAGGGATAGGTGGGTCGACCTCGAACAAAAGTCGACCCACACCCTGGTCAAATTCTACCTGGGGTGAAAAAAATCCAAAATGGCGGAAAACAAAATGGCCGCCATACAAATTTTATTAAAAAAATATTCAAAGTCCAATAAATCCTAAACAAAAAGAGCAAAGTACAATGTTCTTTAACAAATGTCAAAGAGGATGATAAAAGGCGAGCAACTGTTACTAAAAAAAAACAAAATGGCGGATTCAAAATGGCGGCCAAAATAAAAGGTGCTCCGATTCCAGTGAAAATTGGTATCTGGGGGTTTTTGGGGGTGTGGATTACGTTTTTGGTGTCAATTTTTATTTGCCGCCATTTTCCAATATGGCCGCCATAGAAACGACCGACACCAGGTAACTTGCGAGGCCGAAGGCCGAGCTCCGCGTAGAGCGAAGCTCGGAGCGTCCCTCCCTTACTGTGCCTGTCCCTAACCCCTCCCCCAAGTAACTTAAACCAACATGGCGAGGCCGAAGGCCGAGCTCCGCGTAGAGCGAAGCTCGAAGCGTCCCCCAGCATGTCGTGCTCCCACATACAATCATTAGTTCAAGTGTCATACGAGGCCGGAGGCCGAGTCGCGAGGCCGTAGGCCGAGCTTCCGCGTAGGGCGAAGCCCGAAGCGTCCCCCCTTACTAATACCTCCCCCTACTTAACCCCTCCCGCCCAAGTAGCTTTCATCATATAGCGAGGCCGAAGGCCGAGCTCCGCGTAGAGCGAAGCTCGAAGCGTCCTCCGGCTGACCTTGCAACCTTCTGTTACCATAAGTAATATACGAGGCCGGAGGCCGAGTTGCGAGGCCGAAGGCCGAGCTCCGCGTAGGGCGAAGCCCGAAGCGTCCCCCTTCGTTGGAAAACTGGCCGCCATCTTGAATTTTTTGGTTTCTGAACGGATTGCTTTCAAAATCGATATCTGAGAGTCCGAGTCGACTGCGATGACGAATCAGATGTCAAAATTGAAAAATTTGGCCGCCATCTTGAATTTTTCTATTTCTCGACCGATTGCTTAGAAAATCGATATCTGAGGGTCCCAGATGTCTACGATACAGAATCAATAATAAAATTTTGAAAAAATGGCCGCCATTTTGTTTTTTTTTGTTTCTGGACCGATTGCTTTCAAAATTGATATCTGAGGGTCCGAGAAGTCTTCGATACCGAATCAAATGTCAGAATAAAAAAAAATGGCCGCCATCTTGAATTTTTTTGTTTTTCGGCCGATTGCTTTCACAATCGACACTTAGGCTCGGATAATATATCCAACAGCCACAACACCTCACGCGGGCTGCTTGCAGCCCGCGCACCCACGCGACCTCTAGTTATACTATATAAAGCTGAATTACCACTCACTCACTCACTCACTCACTCATTGACACAATTGTTCTCCATGAAAGAGGCGAAACCGATGAAAGTGATGTATGGAAAAGTTGTACGACCAGGTCTGGTGAGTACCAGAAAAATCTTAAACCTTGGAAAAGTCTTCAGCATCAGGGTAGGGGTCAACGGCCCGTAAAAACTGTAAGGGATAGGTGGGTCGACCTCGAACAAAAGTCGACCCACACCCTGGTCAAATTCTACCTGGGGTGAAAAAAATCCAAAATGGCGGAAAACAAAATGGCCGCCATACAAATTTTATTAAAAAAATATTCAAAGTCCAATAAATCCTAAACAAAAAGAGAGAAGTATATAGTGCTTGAACAAATGTCAAAGAGAATGTCAAGAGGCAACTGAAAAAAAAAAAAAAAACAAGATGGCGGATTCAAAATGGCGACCAAAATAAAAGGTGCTCCGATTCGAGTGAAATTTGGTATCTGGGGGTTTTTGTGGGTGTAGATTACGTTTTTGGTGTAAAAAAAATTTTGGCGCAATTTTCCAATATGGCCGCCATAGAAACGACCCACACTAGGTAACTTGCGAGGCCGCAGGCCGAGCTCCGCGTAGAGCGAAGCTCGGAGCGTCCCTTCCGTACTTTGCCTGTCCCCAACCCCTCCCCCCAAGTAACTTAAACCAACATGGCGAGGCCGAAGGCCGAGCTCCGCGTAGAGCGAAGCTCGAAGCGTCGCCTAGCATGTCGTGCTCCCACATACATCCATTAGTTCAAGTTTCATACGAGGCCGGAGGCCGAGTCGCGAGGCCGTAGGCCGAGCTTCCGCGTAGGGCGAAGCCCGAAGCGTCCCCCCTTACTAATACCTCCCCCTACTTAACCCCCCCCCCCAAGTAACTTTCATCATATAGCGAGGCCGAAGGCCGAGCTCCGCGTAGAGCGAAGCTCGAAGCGTCCTCCGGTTGACCCTGCAACCTTCTCCTACAATAAGTAATTTACGAGGCCGGAGGCCGAGTTGCGAGGCCGCAGGCCGAGCTCCGCGTAGGGCGAAGCCCGAAGCGTCCCCCCTTCGTTGGAAAAATGGCCGCCATCTTGAATTTTTTGGTTTCTGGACGGATTGCTTTCAAAATCGACATCTGAGAGTCCGAGTCGACTGTGATGACGAATCAGATGTCAGAATTGAAAAAAATGGCCGCCATCTTGAATTTTTCTATTTCTCGACCGATTGCTTTCAAAATCGATATCTGGGGGGCCGAGATGTCTCCGATACCGGATCAATGATAAAATTTTAAAAAAATGGCCGCCATCTTGAATTTTTTTGTTACTGGGCCAATTGCTTTTAAAATCGATATCTGAGGGTCCGAGTGGTCTCCGATACAGAATCAAGAATAAAATTTTAGAAAAATGGCCGCCATTTTGTTTTTTTTTTGTTTCTGGACCGATTGCTTTCAAAATCGATATCTGAGGGTCCGAGACGTCTCCGATACCCAATCAAGAATCAAATTTTGAAAAAATGGCCGCCATCTTGAATTTTTTTTTTTCTTGACCAATTGCTTTCAAAATCGATATCTGAGGGTCCGAGACGTCTCCCATACCTAATCAAAAATAAAATTTTGAAAAAATGGCCGCCATCTTGAATTTTTCTATTTCTGAACTGATTGCCTTCAAAATCGATATTTGACAATTTACAACAGCCACAACACCTCACGCGGGCTGCTTGCAGCCCGCGCAACCACGCGACCTCTAGTCTATATTATATAAAGCTGGATTCAGGTGACTCACTTATAGAAATTATTAGGGTATAAGGAGTACATTTGGAAGGGTATAATGTATGAAGAAAATGTTTGAAGGAGTTTGAAACCAAAGGGAAAATTGTCACGTGTAGACCATGAGGTTTTGGTGAAAAGTTGTTGAACTGCCCGCCGAAACGAAAAGAGATGGAGGGACGCTGTCATACAACAAAATGTAGCAAACCTTGGGCAGTTTGACGTTGGGTTAAAAAAAAATTAAAAACTTTAAAACCAAGATGGCGGCGGGTCGAGAAACGTTTGTATGAAAAACTTTGAGGGGG
Organism: Athrips mouffetella; assembly: GCA_947532105.1. NCBI lineage: Eukaryota > Metazoa > Arthropoda > Insecta > Lepidoptera > Gelechiidae > Athrips > Athrips mouffetella. Next base: position 2,091,496 of record OX383969.1, on the reverse strand, counting down.
AAAAACACCCCGAAGGAGAAATTTTAGAGGCCATAAACTCAAGTCAGATCTGGAGAGAATGGGGTTGTTTGTCGACGTGAAGAAAAAAAATTTAGTAATGACCTTCTTGGTGAAAAGTTGGTGTACTGCCCGCCGAAACGGTAGGAGATGGAGAGTGGCCGCCATACAAGAAAATGCTGCGAACCCTGGGCAATTTGACGGCAAATTTAAAAAAAGTTGGAACTCTGAAAAACAAGATGGCGGCGAGGGGTTAAAGTTTGTATGAAAACTGTTCGAGGGGGAAAATCGCCCCGATCGCGTATTTTCGTGGGTATAGGCTATGTTAAGGCTTGTAGCTGTTCACAGGGGGTATAAGAAAATTTCAAAAAAATGTGGTCTCAACGGATTCGTTAAAAAGCTGGTGAACTGCCCGCCAAAACGGTAAGAGAAAGAGAGTGGCCGTCATACAAGAAAATGTTGCAAACCCTGGGCAATTTGATGGCAAAGAAAAAAATTTTCAAAAAATTGAAAAACAAAATGAGGGCGAGCTGAAAACCTTTGTTTCTTCATACATTTTCGACGGGGTAAATCTTCCGAAAGCGAATTTTCGTGGATATAGGCTACAGTCAGTTTTGTAGAAGGTTTTAGTGTGTATAAGAAAAAAATATTAAAATAACAATATCCATAAAAAAATATTTTTTTAAGTTTTTTTTTTCCGGGAATGGATTTATATTAATAATTATCAGTTGGGGTGTATGATGGTTTCGCTTATTCCATTAACACGTTGTATGTGTTCAATACAAGAAACTAAACTGTGACTAATCAAAGTTCTAGATTCTCTTCTACCCTTACCCTTATTTAGTTTCTTTGAAGTCGGCTACCTACGTAAGAGGGCTTGACGAGTACCCTGGTTCTTACACAGACAATACCAAGGTAGTGGCTATCCAAGCCGTCAGAGTTTTCATATCAAGGTTCAAATTGACGGGACATAACCACTACTAATAATATTAGTAGGTATTAGGAGCTCGAGACCAATGTCTGACCGAGAATTTTGAAGCACGGGAACCCCTCGATTTCTTACTAGCGGTCACTTGTCCAAGTCCAGGCTAATGTTTTAAAAAAAAAATATTCGATGTTTGTAACAATGTCGTGCATTTTGCCAAAATTTTTAAGTTTTTCGGCAATAGTGTATGCTCATTTTACAAAACATGTACTTAAAATTAAATCAATAAAATGAACTTAAAAACAAATGAATATTATACAAAAATTAATTTCAATATTTCGATTCAAACCTCCAAGTAAAAAACATATTATTATTATTATAATTATATTATTTTCGTGTTTAGAAAGAAAGAGCAACCACTACTCAGCCACGAGCGCTTCTCATCAAGTTTCAGTTGTATTTCAGTTCCACATATAAATGAAAACAATATGGTTTCAGGAAACCTAAAGATGGGTGCAGTGGAAAAGGACGTTGTCGGTTTCGCCACTGTACAAGAAGAGTTGAAACCTCAAGGAAAAACCAGAGGTAGCGTATCTCTTAACCTTAATAAGAATATAGTTTGCTTTAAAATCAGCGTTGGTGCCAGCGAAATAAATTGAGATGATTTACCCCTGAAAATTGTCCATCAAACGAAAATATATGGTTATGGTCTCTTGCTATGCTGTGTTGTGTACCGTGCCAATGCTCTTCCAACTAAGGGCTCCCGCACACGACCGAGTTTTTGTAGGTCCGATTATCGGGCACATTTTTCCTCCGATTTTACGACCGATTTTGTGACCGACCCAACGCACACGAGCGATAATCGGTGACCGATTTTCTTGTATGACGAATGACGATAGGGAGGTGATCGATCAAAATAATATCGACACACGATGTCGATGATTTTATTTTTTGTTAGTGAGATAAGATTCCATGAAAATATTTTTTTATAAGTCTCGGTATTATCAAAAATGCTTCTAATGGTCATTTTTCGAATAAACAGGAGCCTGATTCAGTCTACTTTTTGAATTTACACCCCCAGTCCACTCCCCCCCGAGGGCCTACGAAAAAAAACCAAGAACTGATTATTCACGGGTCATAAATGTCATAATGATTGAACTATTTGTTATTATCTCCAAGCATACAAACATATTAGAATATGATATATTATCTACTCATTAAAAAATCCGGCAGTGCGAGTTTAATATTTTTTTACTAAAGTTTCTAGGACCTAGCCTAGGCACCTACCTCAGTACCTTTGTACCACAAAAGATGTAAAAACAGTATAATTACAACTACCTACAAGGTACGCACAGTAGCAAGTAAGTGTTAACAAAGCCAGTAGGTACCTATAACTTGAACCAGCGCTAAGCTACAAACCCCCGAAACCAAAGACCCGCTCAAGGTCAAAGTGTTACTACCTAACGTGCGGCTGACTGTACCTACCCACTAGCGCCGCGGTTGTTGGTCAAACAAACACAATCACTCTGATGATGACTAGGTAGGTTTAGGTTACCAAGAAGGTATATTATTATACAACTTGTAATTACCAATACGCAAAATTCTCGGGTGGTAGTTTTACTCGTTCTACTCATGAAACTGAACAACTTTATTGGAAATTAGAATAAAAAAATTGAGAATCGGAATTTTGTATTTTATTTTTGTTGAACAAAAGTACCACTCGAGAACCTTTGCATACATTGTATATCTCACGGAACTGTTTAATCTACAGGGTGTAAAAAAAGTTCGACTATACTTCTAAGGAGTGATTCTACATCGTATAAAATATAAAAAAAATATATTGCTTAAAAAAAGTTGTTTTAGCTCAAGAAGAAGTGAAGCACAAGGGTTAAACGACGTAGACAAGGATGTTTATTGTTATTTAATATCCACTCACTAGCACATTTCAATAAATTACTGGAATGTAATTCGGAGGAAAAACTAATTTAATGATCAAACAAATCAGAAATTAAATATTAATTAAAGTATTTTTATTTTAGTATTGTACGTACAATCACCCCTTAGAAGGATCATCCTACTTTTTTTTTTACATCCTGTATTTTTCATTCGTCCACGGCTGGCAATGTTGATCGTAGTGGCACGACAATTTCTGTAGGTAGGACAAGGATTTCCAATTTCTATGAGGTAGATACTTACCAAGAGGTACTTATGTAAACCTACCTAGAAAACCAAACGTGAAGCAAATCTAGAATAAAATAGGTACATAATTTTACTTATTTATCGTCGTTCATTCGTCCGGCGGAAAACAGAAAAACGTTCGGTTTTTATTTTTGTCTGAGACTTGTCTTCATACGTTGTTTATTACCTACACGTAATACAGGAATCAAAATCTCGATGTCAATATCCATCGTGCGTGATTCAACACGCACCCCTCCCTAGCGAGTGTACGGAGCTGACTGACGAGACCGCGACGGCCGGCGACGGTGAGTCGTGTGCGTTGAAGTATAGATTTACGTATGTTCCATTTCTCACCGACAAACGGATCGGCCGTGACGGCCGATTTTATTTCTCACCGAGTTTTTGTCGGTCGTGTGCGTTGAAGTATGGCAATCAGTACGTTCCATTTTTGACCTACAAAAAATCGGCCACCGATTCTCGGTCGTGTGCGGGAGCCCTAAGCTATGGCGTTATAAATCGCCTTGTTCAAAATCATGCTGATTGATGCTTCGCCTTCAGAATGTCAGCTATCACGAATTTAGTTTTACGATGGCACTGATTTTTACATATATATTCGTAGTAACAGACAACTGGACCTATGTAACCCATAGGGAGAACCAAACTCAATTGTTGTATGCTTTGAAAGTCTTTAGTTTAAGATTTCTGTCAGTGACAATGGAAATGTCCTAAAAAGAGAAATCGTTTATTAGTCCTCACACAACAATAACTCGAAAGAAACAGGCATAGATTTAAATGATTTCAGGAGTTATTATTTTTAACTACAATCATCACATCTTATGTTGCAGATTGGTCCATAAACGAATTAACAGGCCAAGTATTCATCTTCTTTGCGGCTGGTTTCGCAACTACTGCTTCAGCTCTAGTTATGACTATACATGAGCTGGTTCTCAACCCTGATGCTCAAGATACACTCTACCAGGAAATTAGGAACTTCAAGGAAGCGAGAGGAAATTTGACTTATGACAACATCAATGAGTTGAAATATTTGGATTGCGTGCTGAATGGTAACTGTTTAGATGGCTATTGTATTCAAACCCACTTTTGTGCAGGCAAACATACGGTCCACCGCACGTCAGTAGAAACTTTTTGAACTCTTTTAACTTGCCTTTTATTAAGTGGGAAAAGTCATCAAACTCTGTAGCCACGACACCCTCCAACTTTAGCTGCACCCTCGGCTTGTTGCTCACTGACTTTATGGCTGTTAACAACTTCATTCAATGTAATCATATTACCAATGTTGATGATAGAGTTCTTGATCTTGTTTTGAGTTCATGTGATAATTTTCAAGTAAGCCAACCACCTGGTGTAATAAGTAAACTTGATCCAAAACATCCACCGTTGCTTCTGACTTTTATAGATGTTAGCATTAAGTCCCTCAGACACAATAATCAACCATCCTTTAACTTCTACAAGGCGGATTATGTAGCTATCATGGCGGCTTTAAGCGAGCTGGATTGGGATGCTATCTTTAGCGATTGCAATGATGTAAATGAGATGGTTTCATTATTCTACAGTATACTAAACTCCTTAATAAAAGATCATGTCCCAATGCGTAAATACAATAGGTTTAGGTATCCACCCTGGTTTAATAAACGACTCATAAAACTTCTGGCTGAGAAGGATAAGATTAGGTCTAGATACCGTCGATATAAAAATCCTCGTGATGATGTAGAGTTCGGGTTGCTGCGTGACAGGTGTCATAAACTGCATGATCAGCTCTATACAAGCTATATGGCTGGAGTTGAGGCAAATGTTGTCAAAGACCCTAAATCCTTCTGGAGATATGTGGAAGATAAGAAAGACAAGCGATCGAAGTTTCCTTCGACTATGCATTTGGGAGATAAAGTAGCACACACTGGAACTGACATCGCTAACCTCTTTGCGGAAAAATTTTCAAGCGTATTTGTACCTGGTGGGGGATATGCCGATCCGTGCCCTAATCTACCGCCATTGTCTGTAAACACACTCAAGTCTGTTTTTGTAACGGAACGGGAGGTTTTACGTAAAATCAAAAACCTTAAAGTATTCCAAGGTGCTGGTCCGGACGGCATTCCTCCGCTGTTTATAAAGCGCTGCGGTGGCGTTCTTGCATATCCTCTCTCTGCTATCCTAAATAGGTCACTTTTGAATGGCATTTTTCCTGAGGAATGGAAGAAGGCTACCATTCTTCCGCTTCACAAGAAAGATGATGCTAGTGATGTAGCAAACTACCGCCCCATCTCTATTCTTTCTTGTTTTTCCAAGATTTTTGAGTCATTACTCTGTCCCGTTATTAGTCGCCAAGTAGATCAAGTCCTGTCTGGTCATCAGCATGGTTTTAAGAGAGGCCGTTCGACTGAAACAAACCTTGTCTCTTTCGTGTCTGAAGTCTCAACTGCCATTGACAAGGGCAATCAAATTGATGCTGTCTACACAGACCTGACTAGCGCTTTTGATAAGGTGAGCCACACGTTGTTGCTAACTAGGCTTTGGCAAGTGGGAATCGATGGTTCCCTACTCAATTGGTTCCGCACATATCTAACAGGGAGACCTCTCATGGTGTCGGTAAATAATTTCTCTTCTACCGTATATAATTCTGAATCAGGGGTACCTCAGGGTTCGCATTTGGGCCCAATACTGTTCTCCATCTTCTTCAATGATATTACAAAATGTATACACCACAGTAGTTTCTCATTGTTCGCTGACGACCTCAAAGTCTACCGCGTCGTGAATTCACGTCAAGATATGGACTTACTGCAAAGTGATATAGATAGGATTTCGCAGTGGTGTGTCGAGAATGAGATGGTTTTGAACACCAGCAAATGCAACCACATAAAGTATACACGTAAGAAGCAACCTTTTGACTCAACTTACCATCTAAATGGTTACCCCATTCAGGAGGTTAAGGAAATGCGTGACCTTGGTGTTGTAATCGATGGGAAACTATCATTTCGTTCGCATGTTGATAACGTTGTTAAAAAGGCGTCACAAATGTTCGGTTTCCTCAGGCGCAATACTCGTAATTTTCGTTCCATGAGACCCAAAATGACATTGTATAATGCACTGGTGCGTAGTCGCCTTGAATACTGCTCTACCGCTTGGTGTCCCTTCTATGCAGCACAATCTCAGCGCATTGAACGAATTCAGAGGTGTTTTACTAGAACGCTAGCCTTTACATCGAGCAATATTTCCCATCGTTGCCCTTACGAGACACGCTTATCCTTTTTTAGTATGAAAACCTTGAGGACTAGAAGGAAAATTCGCGATATTATGTTCTTATATAAGCTTATAAACAACTTCATTGACTCTCCGTCCATCCTAGGCTCTGTCGGTCTTGCAATTCCTTTTCGTTATCCTCGTGCTCCGATAGTCCGGTTATTTTCACGTCCGCATTGTAGAACAAATTTAGGCTTAAACTCCCCCCTATCTCGGATTTCAATGGCATATAACGAACTTACTAAGCTTAATGCTAACATCGATATATTTAATGACAGTATGTGCAAATTTAAAGAAAAAATTACTTCTGTGTTGTCTTGACCGCCATTTTATTTAAATTGGTGTTTAATTTTGATCACTGTTAAAATTTTCTATTTATTAGTTTAAAGTTACAAACCTTACTATTTAATTAAATTAAGAGTGCTGTGCTCGCCTATAATAGGTCTTGGTGTCAGACCGTTTCCCTATGTATGCTTTAAGTAAGTTTAACACCATTACTGTTGGCGTTCCTAATTAATAAAATAAAATAAAAATAAAACTCTGTGACCATGCGATAAAGTCCAAAAGTGTTTCTTCTAATGTGCTATTCAATCATGATTGACTAAGCATATCATGTAAATCCTCTTTCACATATATTTTTATTTTTGAGATTTTTCAATGATTTCATAACATTATGACTTTGTCCTTTTTCTTTTACAAACATTTTAGAGACAATGAGGAAATATGCTGCAGCGTTGATCATGGACCGAGTCTGCACGAAGGCATACGAACTCCCTCCGCCCAGGGAGGGTGGGAAACCATTCCCTGTAAGTATTGCAAAAGTATTAACAAAGAGCTATACACCTCCAAGATAGTGTGACCAAACAAATTCCCTTTTACCATCGGGAGTCCAGAAAAACCCTTCTACCATCTTGAGTCCAGATGCACCGCAGGATATGACCCATACTTGTTTGATATTCCGCACATTCACACAAAGCGCTTTGAAACATATTTTTTAATGCACACGGCTAAAAAGTGGAATTATCTGCCTGCGTCTGTGTTCCCGAGTTCATATAACCCGAACCTATTCAAGTCGCGAGAGAATAGGCTTCTTCTGGGCAAGCTCGTTCCGTTGTCGACCTCATCTCTGTCCTCAAGCCTAAGCCCATGGTCAATAAAAAAATCTCTTATAGTAACTATGGCTATCTCTTTCCCAGCTGAAAGCAGGTGACGTGGTGTACAACATGGTGAACACTATCCACATGGACCCACAGTACTTCCCGGACCCTGAGAAGTACGACCCGGAACGATTCTCCGACGAGAACAAGCACAAGATCCAACCATTTACTTTCATGCCATTTGGGATGGGGCCCAGGAACTGTATTGGTGAGCTCATTTCCATACCTATGACTGTTTCGCTCGACTCGCACTTGACCGGTTATTTTTATTTTCAGGGTCCAGATTCGCTCTCCTAGAACTGAAGGTGCTTCTCTTCAATTTGATCCTAAACTTCAAGATCTTGAAGGGACCGAAGACAGCAGATCCAATAGTAATGGAACCGTCAGATTTTAATATTAGAGCAACTGGTGGCACATTTGTTAGGTTAGAAAAGAGAAAATTTGTTTAAATTTATATAATAAAATGTAATTAATTTAAATATCACACAACAATCAAAATTATGATGTAAGTCTTATAAAACGTTTCCTTACCTTTGAAAGTTTTATTTAGATATTTTAATTTCAAATAAACTTGTGTTTTAGATAGATAGATAAAAACTTTATTGTCACACACAAAACACATTAACAATTACAAAGGAGAGTCTTAAATCTAGGGTGACAAAGGCGGTCTTATCACTGGGAGCAATTTCTTCCAGACAACCTTTGCATGTAGGGAAGTATGATAGAAAACTGCAGTAGTGTGCCAATATATAATATTTATATACTATTACAATACAATATATACATAAGTATATATATATACTTACAAATAAATAATGTAAACATAGGAATAAATATTACATATACAAATAGATAAATATATATACATTATATATAAATACAGTACCTGGTCGCCCGAGCTTCGCTCTATAATAGCTACCTCAACATTAAAATATCATCGGGTGAGCAAGCTATGCTACTCGCCAACAGATGGCGCTGTAGGTTTGTCTAAACGCGGCAATTTTTTTAAAATGTTTGAAAACACGGGGAAAATGAATTTTGCCGGACATGAGACCTAGCTAGATCTATTTTTCGCCCCCAAAAACCCCCGTATGGTAAATTTCATCGAAATCGTTAGAGCCGTTTTCGAGAAACCGATTACAAATATATATATTTATATATATATACAAATATTGCTCGTTTAATAGTATAGGATACAACAGCAAAAGGTATCAAATAATCGTTGCAAACTAAGGAACTACTTTATGAAGGAAATGGTTATGTAATTTAGCTTTGAAAACAGCTAGTGACTTGGAGTGACGAATATCTGACGGCAAATCTTTTAACGTAAACGATTCCTTATGGTAATCTGTGTTTTCTACATGTTTATTTCATTTTATTTGTACTTTGAATTTTCTTTGAAATAGTCACCAAGTAATAGGATTTTTCTCACCTACATACCTACGAAATGTAAAAAGAAAAGCCAGTAACAGTAACAATATTATTCCCACCGATCATACAGTTTGTAGACGGAATGCTTTGTTCAAAAAAAAAATTTTTTTTTTTCATCATCTTTTGCACAACAACTGATGCGTGCAGCGTGGAAATGGGTGAAATTGCCGAAATTTTATTCAGAAATGTTACAGAGCTGCAAAAACAGAGGATTAAAAAAAATACGCTACAGTCTAAAGAATGCAGCTTGATTAGAATGACAGATTTTTGTAGAACGAACAAATAATCTTTGACTAGCCTCACAGAAATAAATTAAATACGATATATTTTTTGTGTAAATTATTATTAAGGTGTCAGGTAACCAAGAACAAAATAAATGTACTATAAAAATGTTCTCAATTATTCCTATGATGAACTTCAATTATTATAAGTACCTGGGCGACCGAGCTTCGCTCTATAATAGCCGCCTCAACATCTAAATATCATCGGGTGAGCAAGCTATGCTACCCGCCAACAGATGGCGCTGTAGGTTTCTGTCTAAAACGCGGTATTTTAAAAAAATGCTCTAAAACACGAGGAAAACTAATTTTCCCCGACGTGAGACCTAGCTAGATCGATTTTTCGCCCCCGAAAACCAACGTATGGTAAATTTCATCGAAACCGTTAGAGCCGTTTTCGAGAAATCGATTACAGATACTATATACCTACCTATATAGATATACAAATCATCATCATCATCATCATATCAGCCGAAAGACGTCCACTGCTGGACAAAGGCCTCCCCTAAAGATCCCCATGACGACCGGTCCTGCGCTGCTCGCATCCAGCGGCTTCCCGCGACCTTGACAAGATCGTCGGTCCACCTTGTGGGGGGCCTGCCAACGCTTCGTCTTCCGGTACGTGGTCGCCACTCTAGAACCCTTACGCCCCATCGGCCATCGGTTCTTCTTGCGATGTGCCCTGCCCACTGCCACTTTAGTTTAGCGACTCTCAGAGCTATGTCAGTTACTTTTGTTCTTCTGCGGATCTCCTCATTTTTGATTCGATCTCGCAGAGAGACTCCGAGCATAGCCCTTTCCATAGCTCTTTGGGTGACCTTGAGCTTCCTGATAAGGCCCATCGTGAGCGGCCACGTCTCGGTTCCATATGTCATCACTGGCAACACACACTGGTCAAAGATATACAAATATTGCTCGTTTAATAGTACAGGATATTTAATTACGCATTTACCAAGCTAGGTTCCAATTTAGCCTCCACGTGTTACTTGCTTCGTGATCCTCTTACACAATTCACATTGACAGATATGATTACTTCCAAAACACACCCTTAGATCTTCTAGTAAGGGTGGTGAAGGACAAATTTCTATATGATTTGCTCATGTCTGCCTCTTTGACTGATGATAAGGAGCATCCTCTAAAAGATACAAAAAATATTAGCGGACATCCACACACCTGCGTTTTTGAGGAATTAAGTTTTAACTATATTGAAATTTGACAATGAAACTTACACCTGGCAGACTATTACTATCTGATTAAATACAATGTATAAACCCCAGAAAAATGGTCTGCCACCATAATAGCCCTGCGTTGTAAAGTTACAGCGCTTCAAAATGCAAAAATTCACTATTTCGTCCCGTGATAATGCAGAGCGCCGCATTTTTGCATCTTCGATTTTCTACATCTTCAGAAGTATTTTAAACAGGAGCCACAAAGGCAAACAAAAAAAAAACGTTATTTAGTATCTTATTTTAATTTTTTTTGCTTATCTCTAAAACGCAGCGACGCACAGAAAAACTTGAAAGGACCAAATCGATTCGTATTGAGCTGATCTATCATCCCTATTAATATGAATCATGAGCAAATCATATACCCAAATTGCAGCCAGCACCCTATTCTGAAATCGGTGAGATGTGCATAAAGAAACTATTCTTCCAGGAAATATTTCATTTTGCAAGCTGATAGCACAATGTTTTTTTTTTTGTTGTCAATGGGCTAACTCTTGACCTCGATCTAGCCTTGAAGACAGGGACGAGCTTGCCCAGACGAAGCCTATTCACTCGCGACTTGAATAGATTCGGGTTATATGAACTTGTTAGAATTTATAGGATAGAGACATGTGCAGTTACAAATAAAAGCTTTTTAATATGAGTTTTATATTAAAGAAATACTTGGTATTGAGTTATTTACCTATTGTGCTCTAAAATACGAGGATACATCCAAGCTGTATTGTACTACCTACCTAAATTAACCACGCCTTTTCGTGGATTATAGCTACATAGGAAGGGAATTTTAGAACAAATGATAAACGAAATAAATGGTAGTTATAAATGTACCTACTTGATTATTCAAAGAAACAGCAGTAAAACAGTCATTAATCCAAGGAGAGTTGAAAATACAGTTATCTACATTTAAAAACATGAAAATAACACGTTTACAATGAGATTTACTTCTATTACAACAATACATTTTAAATATTAAAGAAAGTTACTTAACTCAGGACTAGGGATACTTCCAGTTTCGCCGACACTAAGATAAGAGAGATTTAATGCTTTGAGGGAGCTTTTTATCATACAATATGAAATGAAGTTTGTACAGGTAGTGAGCAATACAATTATCCAATCAGGAACGAGGTGAGTGATATTAGCCACATATTAACCAATACAAATAATTCTAGTTACATTAGCCAATGAGCTACATTGAAAAGCATCAAAATTACTACTTTTACATACGATTTGGTATATTTTACTAGATGAATGAATATTAATACAATATTTTGAACACATTATAAACCTTGCAACACATGTCATTTTTATGATTTTACTTAATACAATACTTTAGTTAATTACATTCTACAACGTCCGTTAGGAAAGAGATGAAATCAATACTATTACAATAAAATGTATTTATTACTCCTAACTATCTATTATCTCTGAAATACAATTTAGCCATTTAGCAATATTTTAAGACATATTTTCAAGTATTATAATCTATCAAACTCGGGAACACATACGCAGGCAGAGAATTTCAAAGCTCGGATAAAATTCTAGAGACCCCTAAAAATCTAACAAAATAGACACGTTTCGTGGTAAAGAATAAAAAATAACTGGACAGAGCCGGTTTGAGGTATCCGAAAATAAGTAATTACTTTTGTAGCTAAGGTACTTGAGTACCACCATGGATCTTGGTACCACGAAGTGTAAAAAATTCAAAAGACATGAACAATTGTACAAATAGAAAAAGAAATGCATACTGTGAGGGTCACGGCCTTATGACCCTGTGATGGAGTCGAACCCATGTATAAATCGAAATGTATTATCTCGATTTGTTAGTCTTAAATTTTGTTGATCGTCTTTTATTGGACCGATTGATAAAATAATACTTCACAGTTTTGTCTAGCCAAGCACTGTGCTGTGCGATACTAATAAAATGGCAAATTTACTTGTAAATGGCAAAGTTTTAGAATAGCTCGGCTTATTAAGTTAGGCAAGAATAGATGCTTACTTTTGTGCTTGAAAGGTCTCGAATTATTACGAGTTAGGGAGTAGGTAATATGTTGAAAGAAACAATTAATTTTGTGGTAACAAACGGTAAGTATTTTATTTGGACAAATGGAGCTATTCATGAACTGTAGTAAAATTGATATTTTGTGCGTGACAGAACACTGGCTCAAGAAGCATCAGTTCATGTTTAACTTCAAGAACCACCAGGTTGTTAGTTCGTTCAGCAGAGACAATGCGATACGCGGTGGCTCCTTAATACTTGCCAATAAGTTGCTAAAGTGTAAGGAACGTACAGATGTTGTATGCCTGTCTGTTGAGCGAACTATTGAACTGGCCTGTGTAGAATTTGAGCACCTTATTGTTATAAGCGTATACAGACCTCCAGCTTCGTCATTTGATATGTTCGAAAAAACAATGGATGAAGCTTTAATTAAAGTTAGTAACAGCAACAAAGGCATTATAGTATGTGGAGACTTTAATGTTAACATTTTAGAAGAATCCAGTGTGTGCAATAGATTGAAATCTTTGTTCCTATGCTACAGTGGAATTTCAAGAAATGTGATTTTAATTCATTGTATTCTTCAATGCTATTAGTAGATTGGGGTCAACTCTATGCTATAGAGAATTCTGAAAAAGCAATCTCCCATTTATATGAAGTCCTAAATCAGCTAATTAAGGCCAACACACCTACTAAATCTGATCGGCCATCAGGTCCTCAAAAGTATACATACCCTGAATGGTACTCAGCTGAACTAAAAAGTCACTTAAAAGTCAAAGCTGAGTGGCATAAACAATATAAACGCTTGGGGGTACAGGCAGACTATGAAAAGTTCTCTTTCTACCGAGCACTAGTTAAAGAGAAAGCCCTTTCAGACTATGAAGAATTTAGGGAGAAATTACAAGCGAAATTCTGTTGCGACCCATTATCATTCTGGACTTATATGAGGTCTAAACGGTCAAAACGTAATCCAACTGTGATCACTAAGGACACGAATGAAGTACCAGTAACTAGGCGTGCACAAGAGTTTGCTGAGTATTTCCACTCAGTCTATGCAAAAACCCCCCCAAAGCTTAACGTAAAGGAAGCCCTCGAAAGTGTAGGTCGGTTAGCAAATAGTGAGGATGTACCCCAAGTGAGTATCTCGACCGTACAGATTGAAGAGGTCCGTGCAGCTCTTAAGCGCCTTCCAGCCAAGCATTCAGTTGGGCCAGACGGTATTCCTCCCTTCTTGGTAAAGGATTGCAGAGACGCATTCGAGAAACCCCTCACGTATATTTTTAACTTGTGCCTGGAATCAGCTACTTTCCCGGAACGCTGGAAAACCACTCGTGTTGTCCCTGTTCCCAAGGGGTCTAGCTGTGAAGTGAGCGAGCACCGACCCATAGCAATCTTGTCAGCATTTGCCAAAGTTTTCGAACTGGTCATCCACTCTAAAATTTATGACCAAGTAAACTCACAACTGAGTGAATGCCAACATGGTTTCCGGAAAGGACGGAGCACAGAGAGTAACCTTTTGTCCTTTATGAATTACGTCATACCGAATGTCGATCGAACGATAGGTGGTCAAGTTGACGTAGCCTACTTTGATTTTCGTAAGGCATTCGACACGGTCGATAACGACGTCTTGCTGTCGAAATTCGCTGCAATGGGGTTCTCAGAGAATCTGCTTTGTTTCTTTTCGGACTACTTGCGTAACAGGAAGCAATATGTTGAATGCATGGGTTGTGTATCTGAGCCATACCACACATACTCGGGGGTTAGCCAAGGTAGCATATTGGGTCCTCTTGGCTTTAACATCATGATAAATGACCTTCCCCAGGTAGTCAAATATGCAAAAGCATTATTATTTGCAGATGATCTAAAATTATTCCTGAACATTGATAAAAAAGAGGACTGTGATCGTTTGCAAGCAGATATAGACGGTGTAGTGGAATGGAGTAATAAGAACCTGCTTCTTTTTAACAGCGCCAAGTGTAATGTAATGTCTTGCACACGTGCACAGCAACCACTGCACTGTCTTTATCGCATTGATAATGAACAGATGACGAGGGTTGAATCTGCTTGAGATCTTGGTGTTAAGGTCAAGAGTGACTTAAGGTTTAACGATCATATTGTAGATGTTTGCAAAAAAGCGTTCCGAAACTTGGGATTCATTATTCGCCAAACAAGTGAGTTCAAAAATACCTCGGCCGTGAGAGCACTCTACAATGCACTGGTTAGAAGTAGACTGGAATACGCTGCTATGGTGTGGAATCCGCATGAAATCAAGTACACCCAGATGCTTGAGAGAATTCAAAATAAATTTCTGCGGTTTCTATATTTCAAGCAATATGGGGTATACCCTTTCTACCCACTTATGTATCCAACCCTATTTGTGATGGGTATGGTTGGATACAATAAGTTGGAAGTCAGGAGGAACTTAGCACTGGCTAGGTATTTCTTCAAGCTATTAATTGGCCAAACATTTAATAAAGAAGTGTTTGATTCGCTTGCCTTGGAAGTCCCGAATTCCCGGCTTAGGATAGGGCCAAGACAAAGGATGTATGAGGTGCCATCTGCTCGTACCAACCTAGTTAAGTATTGCCCGTTATCAAGGGCTGTCAATACTCTTAATGAGGTAGCAAAACGGACTGACTTATCCAATTGTTGTTTGACTGAATTCGCAAATTTAGTTTTAAATATATTGACTAACACATAATGTTTATTTTACTTGCTTGCTGTATTGGCTAGACTGTAAGGGCATGCAATTGTATATACATAAAATAAATAAATAAATAAATAAAAACAATCTTGTGAATCTTTTTTTGGTGCCCACCAGAATATCAGCGTCCTCATCTACTTGTATTGATAACATTTTTACGAATTTAGAACCAGTAGATAAATCAATTATCAATAAGTTGGGCTCTGATCATTCTGGCCAGTTGGCAGTTTTCAAAGTCACGACTAAAAAAGCATTGAAAAAGGATATCACGTGCGTACCTATCAATGAAGGTAGACTTATCCGCTACAAAAGTAGTGTTGAAGAAAAACTGCCAAACTTACCATATTGTGATAATCCAAATAAATTGTATGAGTCTCTATTTACTTTAACTAAAAGTGAGTACGATGCAATTTTCAAGGAAAAGAAAATTACTGTAAATGAGAATCTAATGTTTAGTGATTGGGCCACAGTGGGAATACACAGAAGCAGGCTAAGGTTATATGAACTTTACGAGGAAAGAACATATAACAATAGTGATGCATTTGCGCAATTTGTAAAGGATTATTCAAAAACATTCAAAAGGGTTTGTGCTGCAGCCAAATCAAATTTCATTAAAAATAAAATCAAAAATAGTTCCAACATTACGAAAACGACTTGGGAAACTATAAACAGTGAAACTGGAAAATCTAAAGCTCCTCGGAATGACTTCCAGCTTAAGATTGATGATCAGATCATAAGTACAGATATAGAAGTTGCTGAAGCTTTTGAAAACTTCTTTACGGATATTCCAGTTTCAACTACCAAAACCTTGAACTCATCTCCCACTCTTGCCAAATCTTATCTCGAACGACACGTAGATGTTTGCAATGTAGATTTTAAATTCAGTTACGTCAATGCTTTCGTTATAATTAAAGCCTTTAAAACACTTAAAATGAAAAAGACCGCCGATATAGATGGCCTGTCAGTTAAAATTATTTGTGCCGTTATAGAAAGCATTGCACCATACTTATCTAGTATTTTTAATAAATGTGTAGATGATGGTGTTTTTCCTGATTTGATGAAACATAGTAAAATTATTCCGTTGTTTAAAGCTGGTAGTAAATCAGACCCCACTAATTTTAGACCTATTTCTGTTCTACCAACTCTTAGTAAGATATTTGAAAAGATAATTTTAAATCAGGTTCAGAGCCACTTTTATCGCAACAACTTGATGAACCTAAAACAGTTCGGTTTTACCAGGGGTCGCTCAACAGTCGATGCAGGTGTTGAGCTTATTCAAAGTATATTTGACGCCTGGGAGGAGTCAAGTGATGCCATTGGCGTTTTCTGTGACTTGTCCAAGGCTTTCGATTGTGTACATCATGATATTCTTATCAGGAAATTACACCATTATGGAATTAGAGACCAGGCTCTAAGCCTTCTGGAGTCGTATCTAAGTGAAAGGATCCAGAAGGTTGATGTAAATGGGAAAAGGTCACTAGGATCAAAAATTTGTATGGGCGTTCCACAAGGCTCAATCCTGGGACCATTCCTGTTCATTGTCTACATTAACGATTTGCCAAACCTTGTAAAGGACAAGAATGAGATAGTACTATTTGCAGATGATACGTCTTTGATTTTTAAAGTCAAAAGACAACAATCAAATTTTGACGACGTAAATAGTACAATCTCTAATGTAGTTGAGTGGTTCACCGTAAATAATCTTTTACTTAACGAAAAGAAAACTAAGTGTGTTAAATTTGTTTTGCCTAATGTAAAGCCAACTGCTACAAGCCTTTTAGTGAAAAACGATAAATTGAGTCTTGTGGAATCAGCTGTGTTCCTAGGTATTACCTTAGACAACAAATTACAATGGGGACCGCATATTAATAAATTGTCGAACAGACTTAGTTCTGCAGCATACGCAGTGAAAAGAATAAGAGCTCTGACGGATGTAGACACCGCGAGGTTAGTCTACTTCAGTTATTTCCATAGTCTCATGTCATATGGCCTTTTGTTATGGGGTCATGCTGCGGATGCAAACAGCATTTTTTTACTACAAAAGCGAGCTGTTCGTGCAATTTATAAAATGAAGCCTAGAGAATCTCTTCGAAATAAATTTAAAGAAATCAACATTTTGACTTTTGTGTCGCAATACATTTATGAGAATTTAATATATGCTAAACGGAATATACATATTTTTGATAAAAATTGTGACAGGCACAGTGTCAACATAAGAAACAAGAATCAACTTGCTTCTCATGTCAGCCGTATTCACAAAATTAGTAAAACATATAAAGGTCAATGTATACGCTTCTATAATAAGGTACCCACTGATATTGAAAGTTTACCGTTAGATAAATTCAAAACTGTAATCAAGCAGAAACTATGTAAGAAGGGTTATTATAAAATATCAGATTATCTAGAAGAGAAAAATCCATGGGATTAGACTACGGTTCTAACAGGCTAATTCAAAATTAAAACTGACCTATGTATGTTGTATATCAACCTTGTACATTCAAACATATTTAAAAGAGCGCGTGGGTTTTTATTGTCGCTTCTTTTTTTTCCCACAATGGCGCCACATTGTTTGTAAAGCGATGTAGTTTAGCTGACGTCATTAAGAGATTTTAATATCCAACAATGAATAAACGATTTTGATTTGATTTGATTTGATTTACCACATAAAGCGCCTGCATCTTATGAAGTTTACTTTACTTTACGCCAACGAAACCATATATTTATGGAGTATAAATATCAAGTTATTTTAGAATGAATTAACGCGATTTGGCGTATCGGTATTCGTTGGCCTTCGTTTGGCAAAACCCAAATTCTGGCAGGAAAAAAGGAGGGAACAAACGAAGATAAACAAACCCCCCTTGGTTCTACCCTAACCATACAATTCATACATGACATATAGGTACAATCAAATCATTATAAATTGCTTAGCTTTATAGTGGCCACTAGCACCTCAAGTTTGCCGTCTCAGATTACGGTTGACACTAGGTCGCAAATAGGCTCGAAATTGAAATTTATATCAAAAGGTGCAAAATATACCCTGTCAATGTACGGCACTTGTTACAGGTAGTGTCATGAAATCTCAAATGGCAAACGGTAGACTATCTCTATAATCAACAAATAATATTTTGTTATGCTTATCTGGTAATTAGGCGTTCCCACAATTCGCCGTTAATTTAGCACTGAATTTACCGGTATTAATATACCAGAAACACTTCACTCACTCCATCCTCTCACGCGAGGGGATGCACCCCGAATGCCTCTCTTGGCCGTCCAACTCTTCCCCAACCCCGCTGGCGCGAGCGACGCCGTTTCATTCGTAACGTCATTGGCCCTCCATGCCAAGACGCGCGCTTTCGATTGGTCGAAAACCAAATGCGCTGCATTTACGCGCCAAAACTGCCTGACCTGAAACTGTTAGTGTGTGTGTTTAAATGTTCCTATACAGGAGCAAACAGATGCGCTTTAAGTCTTAGACCTAAGGCTCTGCTTTGCTAAACAAGATAGTGGCACTTACGCCTTTTTTATTATATTTGCAATCCAAAGTCAATCCGAACGTTTACCGCGCTCCTTAAAAAATATGGTTGGGATGTTATTTTTATTAGCGGCAGGCTTGTCCCATTACAATACTAACACACTAAAAACGCCTCATTTACAATATTTGAAAATTCAGGAAAAAATCAAAAGAAAAATTCTAGAGTTAAACTCGAGTTGATTTAGTAATTTCAAAAATCACTAAATTTTATCGTGTACATAACATCGCATGAAACGTCATCTGCAGGACAGGGAGCTCCCTCTACACTCCAGCAAAAAACGCGTGGTATCTTGGAGGGAATTTACCATAATTACCACGCTTGTAAGCATTAGGGCTGACGACGTTGTTGGTGACCGCAGTATGTAAGATGGACACACAGAAAGATGCTGCTGCCCATCCTCCGGTTCGTAAGCCCTTAGTCACCACTTAGACACCCACGGGTTGTTACTATTTTTTCCGGCACCACACGGATATAAAATTTCATCGTCATATACAAAATACCATGTCCTGACTGACTGACGTCGCCGTGTCACAACCGCTATAGCTGCAAATGTATGATTTTGTACATGTACATGTAAAATGATGCTTAAAACTCAAAAATAAGTGACATACAAACGGCTTTAATTTTTTTACAAAATCATCCCCCTATAGGCATAAATTTGAGGTATTTTTTAAACAAGTTTTACATACAACTAGTTTCACAAACAAAATGGCGGTTTACATTTGACAAACGTATTGCAGTGGTTAAACGGTCTTTCTGACGGTCATGCTGGAATAGGCTGTAGTGTGATGGTTAAAGAAAATAATAATAAAATTGAACAAATAGTTTTTAAAGAACAAAGGTCATTTTCAGTTAAGAATAATATTAAGTTTAGACAAAATATTTTGAATGTTGAATGGGAATCATTAGGGTTAAATAGTTTTATTAAAAAATTTTATGACATTTTTAACAATAGTTTTAGAAAGATAAAAAAGAAAATTAATCTAACTAAACTAAAGAAAATAAGTTGGATCAGCAAAGGTATCAAAATATCGAGTAAAATGAAAAGAGTATTAAATAACGCAAGTTCAACTAATAACGATATTAGCATTATAAAATATAAAGAAAATTATATAAGGATTTATAGAAAAGTTTTAATTGAAGCTAGGAAAAAGGATACGCAAAGGGAGATTAAAGAAGCTAAAAACTCAGTTAAGGGAATTTGGACAGCTGTAGGCAAATGCAAAAAAACTAACAAAAATGACAATAGAATATATGACAAAATTATTTTAAAGCTAAATGATAAATGTATATTGAATCAGAGAGAAGTAGTAGAAATTTTTTCGGAACAATTTAGAAATGAAAGTAATGAAAATACAAATCAAAATAGTGCGTCACTGGCAAAAAATATGTTAACAGAGAGTACAACAAAAGTAAAAAATGTAATAAATATGAGACCAGTTACAGTATGTGAACTAGAAAAAGTCGTAAATAATATGAAAAATAAAGCATCATATGGTTGTGACGAAGAGCCTATACGAATTATAAAGGAAAACATTGACATCCTAAAACAACCACTTTGTCATCTTTTCAATCTATGCTTCGAAACGTATACTTTTCCGGATCAATTTAAAATTGCTCGTATTCTACCACTACATAAAAAGAAGGACAAATATGATCCAAAAAACTACAGACCGATTTCATTATTGCCGGTACTCTCAAAATTGTTAGAAAAACTCATAAAAGTTAGACTCGTGACACACTTAAATGTTAACAATGTATTAGATGACAGACAGTTTGGTTATAGAAAAGGGTTGGGAACAGCGGATGCGATAACGACTTTAGTCTCTGATGTATTGTTAAGTTTAAATGAGAAAAAAAGAGTGGCAGGTGTTTTTCTCGACTTAACCGCTGCTTTTGATTTAGTGGATCACACTATTTTGATTTCTAAATTAGATTACTATGGCGTTAGAGACTGCAATTTGCAACTTTTTAAGTCGTATTTGTGTAACCGGAGACAATTTACTGAATTAAAAAGCATTTCTCTTGAAGGTAGCGTAGAAAAAAGCACATCTAAACTGGTCTCGGTCACAAAAGGGGTGCCACAAGGCTCAGTTTTGGGACCTATATTTTTTCTTATTTTTCTCAATGACTTATCCAATTATATTCAAAATCAAATTCCAGACGTGAAACTAATATTATTTGCAGACGATACAACAGCTATAATTTCAGGAAATGACATATGTAATTTAAATGACAAAGTTAATACTGCCCTGACTCTTTTTTATAATTGGTTTGAGACAAATAATTTAAAAATTAATATCAAAAAGACTAACGTTATATTGTTTAGAACGACCGCACGTAATAAAGATACACTTCACTTAAACTTAAATGGAGAAAAGATAGAAGTTGCCAGATCGGTAAAGTCACTTGGTACACATATAGACGAAAATTTGAACTGGAAGGATGAGTTGATGGCAATTGAAAATAATATTAGTTCCGCGTGTTATGCTCTACGCAAATTGAGAGAAGTACTGACAATTGACCAAATAAAAAGAGTCTACTATGCTCTTGTTGAGTCAAGGTTTAGATATAGTGTCAAATTGTGGGGCATGAGTTACGACTATAATATGAAAAGAGCCTTTATTTTGCAAAAACGAGCGATACGAGCCATCGTTAGAATCCCCCCATGGGAATCATGTCGGGAACATTTTACCAAACTGGGAATATTAACAATACCTAGTCTATACATTTTAATACTACTTACAGATTTTGTAAAAAGCCGACACAAATTTGAGAGTTCCGCTGAAAAAGACGCTAGGGAAGTTACAAGACGAAAGGATTTCAGGTCGCTTATTACACCAAAACTGAATGTAGTTAAACACGGGGTATTGAACCGAATGACATTTTTTTTTAATAAATTGCCTGTAAAGTTGAAGGTCGAAAGCAGAGTGGACGTTTTTAAGAGAGAACTCAAACTGATTTTATTAAGGAAATGTTATTATAGTGTAAGTGAATTTTTGGACATAAATAATACTTTTGACATGTAATTTTATAATATTAAGATAATTTCAATTTTTCGAGTTTTGGACGTAAATAATAACTTTTGACATAATTTTGTAATATTAAGATTTTCATTTTTGTTTTAGCTATAAGTTAATGTCAAACACAATTGTTTTGTTATTGACTAATAAATAAATAAAACAGTGTCAAGGACTTCGTGCATAATTTTTTAAGATTTATTCTCTATGGAGTAAATCTTTAACCATCAATCAATCAATTTCAATTTTCTTGTACAAAATCACTTGAATACAAATATTTCAATTATTTAGTATACGAGAGGCGTTGCTTTTAATCTGGCTTATAGAAATAAGCTGTAATGGGGTTACCCAGGCTAGCTCGTCCAATGACATTTAGATCTAGGCTTAGGTGTTTATCCTAAGGGCTCTTTAGGGGAAGGTCAAAGTAAACGGCACAATCAGATAACAAACACAGTATATTTAGTTCAACTCGTATAGATAGGTACGCCATAGATGAGCGCAGCTTCAATAATGTATGTCATATCAGGCGTTATGGTAGATTTATACGGGGTGCTAGGTGGGGCGTCACAAAGCCAAATTAAAAGCAAAGTATTCAAGGGCTTTTGCACACGATGGTTTTCTTGGAAAAATCTTTACGGGGCTCTTTGTCTACATCATCAATCATGATGAAAAAATCGTCAGTTTGTTAGGACGTAAAAGAAAAAATATGACTCTTTATGCCCAAGTGCGTCCCTGCTCAATAATTCCGCGGGGCAATTTGCGGGCGTGACTCGACACCGTGTTGCTCCAAATCCGTTCTGATCGCTTCCCACCTTCTAACATGCGAAAAGGTACATATATTTCAACGTTGTAACTTATTTTATTTCTGATATTTCAATTATTTTTACTTTTTCTTATGCTGCCAGCTTAGAATATCACCACATTTTTTTTAAACTCCAGAATAACAACGACATGCATGATCAGTTTCACAAGCCCGGTGAGTGCGTCGCCAGTGTATTGTCTGGCCAACGAAAGCTGTCTATACAAAACCGCGGGAAGTTAAAGAGAAACAAGTTTTAAACCCTGAAAATACTGCAAAATAACGATTTGATATTATTAGTTGGTTTTCAGGTAGTGATTTGTAGTCTTGAAAACCAATTTAAAGTATCAAATTGTTATTTTGTAGTGTTTTCAGGGTTTAAAACTTGTTATTTTAAAATTGTCCGCGGACAGCTTTCGTTGACCAGACTCTACGAACAATTGATCACAGTAAAATGTCATTTTCCTAGATACTACAAGATCACGCCTTATTCCCGTCGGGGAAAGCAGACTTTTCGTAGTGTTTATATTAAGTAAAGCCATCGTAATAGGTCTTTTTTGACAGCTGTCAAACGTATGAAAAATTATGACCCGCAAAGAAAAACTAACCATGTAGATTAAATAATATAGCTGTCATACGTTTGTGTGCTTAACTTAGGCATTTAATACCCTTCTATTTCAAAGCTGAGTTTTTCTATGTTTGTAAATTAAATGACACTCAATGTAGACAAGTAATAGTAGATTGTATCACAAGGCTGTAAAATAATATGTTTAAGGCGAGGGCGCTATTTTGAATCCAGAGCGAAGTGAAGGATTCTTGAGTGGAATCCTGAGCATAGCGAGGGATTCTAAAGTAGAATCCTCAACGTAGCTAGGGATTCAATAGGTCGCCCAAGGTAAAAATATTTTTGCTGCCTCGTAATACACTCTACTTTTCATCTCCCTCTATGAGAATAGAATAAGAGGCTCATTGAGACACACACTCGTCATTAATTTTTAATATAAAGTACCATTACAATATTATTACTTGATGAAACCAAAGAGATTTGAACCTCGCTACGAGCGTAGCGAGGTTCAAATCTCTTTGGATGAAACAATACTCGAAATCATATTAAGTATTATTTGTAACAACTGAAAATGTTATTGACATTTTTGTATCAATTAGGAACAGAACCTCTTTGGTTGGTTTACATATAGAGCATATTTCTTTTTTTATATTCATAATAATTTTAATAGTACGACAGTATCATTTTTCATACAATATTTTGGTTCGACCTCTATCATATGGTTGACCTAAAATATCCCTATGGTGGACCTAAATTCAAATTTTAAATCCCATTTTTACCCGCTACCAAAGTCTCATGGAGAAAAAAGCTATTTTGTTAGCCTTTATTGACGAACCGTTCAGCGTATTTCGAATAGGTGGGATGAAAATATAAGTAAGTACCTACTCAGGCCAACTAATTACAATCAAAAGGCAATAGCTTGTAGTACCACCTACGAAACCTTAAGTTCGCGAGTCCGACTCCCACTTGGTTGGGAAACACAAGGAACACATTGTACGAAGCCGACTCTGAAAGTAGGCCGAGCTGCAGTAGTTTCTTGCCGATTCTTTTACGCTTCCATAACACGATCTGAAACGGTAGTGGACTCACTTATTTGCATTGTATTCTGCATGTCATTCAATAAGTATTCTGTAAGAATCAACATTTAATAAACGAATCTGGTTAGTTGATCAGTTTTATAAAAATAACCTATTTTTCGCTGAGTAAATAACATCTAAAAAAAAACCGGCCAAGTGCGAGTCGGACTCGCGCACAGAGGGTACCGTACCACCACATAATCATAATTGTATTAGTAGAAATTTCAGTAAGTTAATGTGCTAGATTATTTGAGTCCGACACGCGCTTGACAAAATTTTATTATTTTTTAATATTTTATAGCTTATGCACTATAAACATATCAATTTTCAAGTTTGTAAGTGTTCCCGTTTATAAAATAGAACTAAAACAAAAATCGCCTCAGCGACCATTCAACTTGACCCCTCTCTCATATGAATGTTCTTGAAGCGGGAGCTCACCACAATTGGTTACCATTAGTTGTGAGAAAAGTTGTAATATTTAATGATTTCAGACTTTTCCCATTATTGGTACTGTGAGACCTAGCTTCTTGCCAAATTTCATAATTTTAGGTCAACGGGAAGTACCCTGTAGGTTTTGGTTTTTTGCATAAATGTATGGAGATGAGGACATAAAATGCGATAACTTTTGATTGCGTCGTTGTAAAAAATTTAAACTTTCAGATCTTGTGTGGTTCATGGATCCTAATATGTGGTATTAATTTCAACCTGATACCTTTACCCGTTCGTGAGATAAAGGGTCTTGACAGACAGACAGACAGACAGACGGGCAACAAAGTGATCCTATAAGGGTTCCGTTTTTTTCTTTTGAGGTACGGAACCCTAAAAAAACATTCGAAAATCTCTAAGATAAGCCTCTATTACCCTGGTTACCCCCACCTTATAACTAACAAGGACATATGTCCCGGGTAGAAATAAAAAACCGCCCGCATCGCTCATAATCAGCGCGCCCTGGGACGAACAAACCAAATACAATAGGAAAACTCTACCTGACTCTACTACTCTACTACACTGCAGTGCACTAAAAAAATTTAAGATATTTTTTTATTGTTAATGGTCTTACTTTTGACCTCGATCTAGTCTTAAGGACAGAGATGAGGTCGACGATGGAACGAGCTTGCCCAGAAGAAACCTATTCACTCGCGACTTGCATAGAATCGGGTAATATAAACTCGGGAACAAAGACGCAGAGAATTCCACTCTTAGACCGTGCGCATTATAATAGATGTTTCAAAGCACTTTTTGCGAATGTGTTGGGACATGTGTGCAGTGCGTCTGGACTCCCGATGGTAGAAGGCAGATGAAGGAATAAGCTCGTGGAGCTCTGTAGCATATCTTTTTTAATAACAATCTTTGAGGTCGGTCATCGATTTTACTTTACATCCACGCGATATGATAGTGGCAAACAAAAGTAGGGCCATCGTAAGAAGTTTATTTTGATGTTTCCTTACCACAAACACACAAGGTTCACTTTCCTTTACAGTTCTTAATTCTTATATGTTTGACAGCTGTCACAACGGGCCTATTACGAGGGCCTTGGGGTTCGTCATTCCGTAGCGATTTTTTAGATACTTAAAATTAGAGTGGGATATTTGTTATTTTTTATGCCAAGACGAGCAGACAGCTCACCTGATGGAAAGTGTCACTGTCGCCCATGGACCATTGCAACACACCAATAGAGGTGATGCTAGTGCATTTCCGGCTTTTAAGAATTGGTTGAACCGCTTTTTGAAAGCCCTAATATCGTAACTATACTAAGGAACACTGTGCTAATCCCGAATGCCAGACCATCATAAGAACTACCTATACAAATTTATAAAACCATCGTTAAAGGTGTTAGGGCTTTTGGGCAAAGTCCGTCTGGGGAAGTACCACCCAAAAAAATAACAGTGTTTGCACTGCTGTGGTTCGGTTTGAAGGGTGAGGGAGCCAGCGAAATTAGCGGCACACGAGACACACCATCTTAGTTCTCGGGGTGGGTAACGTTCTTTTCTGTCTTACGCTGTGTTCCAAATTGTACAAACGCTGCTAAAAGCGTATACAGTACTGACGGACGGTCCAAATTGATTTAGCACGCTCACAAAGCTACCACTGCTTTAATGGCTGTAGTCAATTTGGAATGGATTTAAGCGCGCTCACGTGTTCATCTGTCAAAATTTCGGTTTTGTTTTTATTTTCTTTAACAAAGCCTAAGCTAATCCCTGAAAAATGTGCGCCAAATCCACTCTCATTTCCATTAGAGACAAACTCATTAAAATCAAAACTTGAGAAACATCAGCTGGCTGCAAATGTGTGGGATTTTATGTGTCAAATCGATTTTGACATTAGCGCTTTTACTGCTCCACCTATTTGACTAAAGCACTGATAGCAGAAACGATGACGTCATCAATGACGTAAGGCGGTGAACGAGCGAGTGCTTTAGAGCACGCTTTTGGTCAATTTGGACCGACTTAAGCGCGCTCACAGTGCTCTAAAGCAGTCTGTTAGCGCAAATTGGACCGCACAGTTATTAGTGTCAAGTTATGCCACTTAAGACAGCGGGTTCCATGGGCGGTGGTGAATATTTTCCATCAGGTGGCCCACCTGCTCGTTTGCTCACTTGTCACATAAAAAAAATATATTTGCATCACATCTATAGATGCCAAGTCTATTTAAGAAATATCACTTGTGCTTTAAATTCATTTTGTGCTAGGTGCAACAATCTACAATTTCATGTTTATTTGTATGCAACTACGGGGTGACTTTGAAGATATTCGACATATTTGAGGTTAAGTTAGTTATCGATTGGATCAATTTTGTATAGGTCTAATGAAAATTTAAGTTAAAACTGATACACAAACGTACTTACCTTAAAAAATATAAAATTAACATAAATGACGCATTTATATTTTTTTAAATAAATTATGGTTATTTTATTGTTGTTATTTTTAAGAACTTTTGTGTAGGTATCGATTTAAAGTATGTTTAAGTTACTAAAATAAAATAAAACTGACGATTTCAAATATCCTTGGACTTATAAAAAATTGATTTATATAAATAATAGAACTTACCCTCAAAACAAACGGCATGCATGTCGGCGTTATCCTGCCGACATGCATGCTGTTTGTTTTGAGTACCGCCCTACACCCACCCATTTAGATAACTCCCACGCCCAGTGGCCGCGCCTATACTAGCTACAGTTATAGTTACTTATTTATAGTTGCTACGAATATGGTGCTATGCCGATTGTCACCGCGTCTACAGTCCCGCCATTTTGTTGTCATCACGTTCATATTCGCCACGTTAAAAATAGCCTCAAAGTTTGTTTTTTTTGTCACAAGTGGGCAAACGAGCAGGTGGGTCACCTGGTGGTAAGTGGTCACCACCACCCATGACACCCACTGTCTTATTAGTGAAATAATTTGACACTAATAAGACAGCAAAGCGCGTTACCTACCCTGAGAACTAAGATGGTATGCCTCGTGTGCCGGTAATTTCACTGTATACTCGTATTTCTACTGGAATTCTGACTCCTTATCCTTATATTTCTATGCCCTACCTATCTGTAGTCATCACGCCTATACAACGTGTTAACGGAATAAGCGAAACTGAGAAAGTAGTTTGTTCAGAATCGAGAGTAGAATCAATTTCACGGGTTTTTGATAGGGGTATTTTTTTTTAATTTATTATCAAAATTTATGTCGCTTCTATTCTAAATATTCTTGTGGAAACGCGCGCGGACGGCGCGAGGCGCGCGGCTCATGAGCGGTGAGGAGGGGACGGAAGTGAGCGCGGAGCGTGCGGACTAGAACAACGAAGAAACTATAACAATGATGAAACTTTAAAGTAACAATATCTAGAAAAAAAAAAAGGTTTTTTTACGGGAAAGGATTTATTTTAATAAAAATCAGTTGGGGTGTATGAGGGTTTCGCTTATTCTATTAACACGTTGTAGGTTGAAAGTTGAAAGACACTCATGCACCTGACTTACGTGTTTTTTTGTCCGCAACTAGATCTTGCAATGCGGTAATTCCACTGGCGTTATCCAGCCGACACGCATGTCATTTGTTTTGATTACCGCCCTCCCCCCCATTTAGCAACCTCCCTCGCCCCTTGACGCCATATAATGTTGTTTATTATTTATTTTATTCCCCTTCGCAGGTGTAAACGGGTAATGGTGTAGTTTTAGGCTGCTTTAGTGCGCTTTCTACGTCTTCATTGCGTCTTGCGGAATGCGAGATATTTTCTTTGTGGAATAAATGGAACAAAGAGTTTTTGTGTCAAATAACTTTTGTTCCATTAATCTTCTTGTTATGATAGTTTTCCCTTAATACTGAAAGTTGGTCTATCCACATGACGTCTGCTTGAAATAAAGTTTGGCCAGCGAGTCGTGTCACAACAAAACCGCGGCAAATTTAAAAATAACAAATACTACAAAATAACAATTTGATACTTTAAGTTGATTTTCAAGACTACAAGTTACTACCTGAAAACGAAATATAAGCATCAGATTGTTATTTTGCAGTATTTTCAAGGTTTAAAACTTGTTATTTTTAAATTTGCCACGGTTTTGTTTTGACACGACTCGCTGGCCAAACTCTATCAAGGTTCTTTTTAGGGAGTAAAAAGATGGATAATTAGGAGTCTAGCTACTAATATCAAGCTAATATGTACTACGAAAAGATTCTTACCACTAGTGGAAATTGAACCACGTTCACTGGGTTTTCGGTTAAGGTGCAGAGAATATTATATTTCCTAAACCCTTTGAGCTTGGCGTGTCATACAATCTTTTTTTAACACGCTTTTATAAGCTTCACCTGTAACTAACAATGTAAGAAAATCTTGGAAGTTATATTTCATTCTCTTCTAGTTGTCGTAGTAATTTGAAACTTTGCAGTTGAATGTAATTCCAATGACAAGGCAATAATGTTGAACTACGAAGCTGGTCTCATGATGACCAGGAAGCTTGCCCATGGAACTCTTTTATACTTTTTAGTACATTTCAGGCAGGCAAAGCGTGTTTTTTTGACGTAACAACGTCTTATAATTCGATGGAGCCGGCTGCACGCACGAAAAAATGCGGCGTTACCTCGCTCTGAGGCGTTCCATTGGAGCCGGCTGCACGCACGAAAAAATGCGGCGTTACCTCGCTCTGAGGCGTTCCATTGGAGCCGGCTGCACGCACGAAAAAATGCGGCGTTACCTCGCTCTGAGGCGTTCCATTGGAGCCGGCTGCACGCACGAAAAAATGCGGCGTTACCTCGCTCTGAGGCGTTCCATTGGAGCCGGCTGCACTCACGAAAAAATGCGGCGTTACCTCGCTCTGAGGCGTTCCATTGGAGCCGGCTGCACGCAGGAAAAAATGCGGCGTTACCTCGCTCTGAGGCGTTCCATTGGAGCCGGCTGCACGCACGAAAAAATGCGGCGTTACCTCGCTCTGAGGCGTTCCATTGGAGCCGGCTGCACGCACGAAAAAATGCAGTGTTACCTCGCTCTGAGGCGTTCCATTGGAGCCGGCTGCACGCACGAAAAAATGCAGCGTTACCTCGCTCTGAGGCGTTCCATTGGAGCCGGCTGCACGCACGAAAAAATGCGGCGTTACCTCGCTCTGAGGCGTTCCATTGGAGCCGGCTGCACGCACGAAAAAATGCGGCGTTACCTCGCTCTGAGGCCTTCGAATTAAGGGTACGGGCACACCTCGGAAGCTCCATACAATCGGGCTCAAAAGTGACAGCTGTCATTTTTACACGCGCAAATGTGTGGGTTAAAGACGTGTGAGTGTAGGGTTGATGGTATCTAGAAAACACTTACCTACCCTAGAAAACGTAGATAACAGAACATTAGCATTATACTTTTATTACAGTTTCCAGTTGCACATTTTTAGTTCGACTGTAAAGCGACTTACACAATTCACAAACGAATTATAACTTTACTATCACTCGTCACCTCACTTTGTTGTATTTAGTAATCGAATTTCAATTAAAACAAACAAACACACGTTGAAATAATCTCACAAACTCTAAAAACAATCATTTTTTTTCACTAAACTTCATCTTTGACGGCTGGCTGGCCGCCGCCCCGCCGGTGCACCAGGGTGACTATCGCGAAAATGGCGAATCTGCTCATATCATCACTGCAAAAAAATCTGCCAAACTTTATTCTAGAAAATGAAAAAAAATGCTGTTATTATTGCTTTAATGTGGAAAGGAATAAATAAATACATACTATTCAAAGCTTTATTTTTAACCCAAAAAATGCTCTATTAAATCTATTAATGAAAGAAATGTTTAAAGGAAAGAAAACATCTGTGTCTACCTTATGGTGTTTATTCCATAATAACAGCTTCTTATTATTGTTTAACTTTATTCCAAATTTTACTTTGTCTTGGAGAGTCGAAAGACAACCGTAAACTGCACAACCACGCACCATTTTTTCAACTTTTGCAAGCGTTGCATATCGCGTGGCAACGGGACGAGAAATGGGACGAGATATCGCGCAGGGCCCCGCGGGGTGATGCACGCGCACTTGAGGTACTCCGATTGGTGGGAGGCGGAGAGCTTCCGTTCTGTATGTAGTACTATTATGAATTCTGTGGTACGGGTACGAGTACGGATACGGGTACACCCAAATTAGTAGTCAGACTCGCACTTGTCTGACTAATACTTACTGTTTATTTGTTTTTTTTTTTGTTTTTTCTTCTTCTACGGATGAGGAAAGCTTAACGATCGATTCAACGTGTATCGATTCATCATTGCCTCATATCTAACTTAAGGTGATCCGTTTTCCATACAAAAATTCAAATGACTTGCATTCTTACGCGGGACATAAAATTCTGTTGAAAAATGAACAAATACTGCTATTTTTAGTTAAATTTTTCGCTGATTAATACAAAAATACAAGAAATGTACTGAAAGTACTAGTCTTTGTAAGCAATTTTTAGTTCAATATTACGATTGTGGGCGTGCGGTCAAAACTGTACGGTTATGCTTTGTGTGCATGTGTGAGTGATCGTACTCATGTAAATCACGGAGTGACGAGAGTAATTGACTTTACTGGACATATGGAAATATCTTTTTTATCGAAATTGTTGTTAGGCGTTTAAGTTGCACCATGAAATTTACGCTGATCAACTTTTTACACATATATAGTTGGTACTTATTGTATTAAAAAATGAAACCTTATATTTGCAGCAGTGGCTCCATCTAGTTGTGTTCGGGTCTAAGCTGGCCGTCACAGATCACCTTAAGGGATATACCAAGGGCATACTGAGCCTAGAGCCAAGCGGCTTTCTACAAACGCAAACGCAAGTAGAATAGAATGCAAATATATTGGGTTGACATTAGCTAACGAAATGTTGCGTGTCAGCTAATGTCAATCCCTTACATTATTATTCTATTTTATAGCGTTTGCGATAATGGAAAGCCACTTGTCTCAGGGCCCTGGTTCAGAGAGCGACTGCTGTACAGCCTCCGCAATCCAGAGGAAAAAAACACATGGGTTCCTTTTTTTCCAAAACTGTATAAGGTAACTAACAAAGCTGGAAAAAATACAACCAATAAGATTTCCTGGAATTTTCCAGCTCACAGCTTATCTCCCTCGCACAGCGCTAGTGGAACTTGACCCTTGTCTTTCTACCAGAGCTATGTCGTTTCCCTAACTTTATATGTCAAATGGAGCAATTCTATTGGTTGGAATTTTCCAGCTCACAGCTTATCTCCCTCGCACAGCACTAGTGGAAACTGACCCCTATTGACCCTTATTGACCCTTGTCTTTCTACCAGAGCTATGTCATTTCCCTAACTTTTTATGTCAAATGGAGCAATCCTATTGGTTGGAATTTTCCATCTCACAGCTTATCTCCCTCGCACAGCACTAGTGGAAATTGACCCTTATTGACCCTTGTCTTTCTACCAGAGCTATGTCATTTTCCTAACTTTATATGTCAAATGGAGCAATCCCATTGGTTGGAATTTTCCAGCTCACAGCTTATCTCCCTCGCACAGCACTAGTGGAAATTGACCCTTATTGACCCTTGTCTTTCTACCAGAGCTATGTCATTTTCCTAACTTTTTATGTCAAACGGAGCAATTCTATTCGTTGGAATTTTCCAGCTCACAACTTAGCTCCCTCGCATAGCACTAGTGGAAACTCACCATTAACCTAAGATTAGGCTTCGCCAGAATATCAAATTATATTTACATAGAATGTTACGACTTGAGAACACTCCTTCTTATTCTCCTGTCCAAGTTTCTTTCCTCTCCTAACATACCAGTTGTAACCGCGTTACCTCAAACGAAACGCGGCTTCAGTGCACCTGTCAGCTGTCATCCTGGCTGTCAACGTCTGTAAAAAAAAGATCGGTATCGCGGCCGCGGGCGCACAAGCTAATTGCGCAAACTAATTACGATATCAAGGGAAAATCTACACGCAGCCCCCTGGAAACCTGTGAGTACCTTCCCCTTTATCCCGTTTTCATGTTCAAGTATTTTCCTCCGCTTTTTACCGCAGGTTTAGATTTTATTGCATTTTAGATCTAGGTCTGCCCAAACTAGAACAACCGACAAGTGCCAACATAATTTCTGGTCCTAACGAGCGCGAATACCTATGGATTCGTACAGTATTCTCTTATTTCGTTAATATTCAGTACATTTCATTAGAAATACTTCAATATTTCAACGAAAATAAGCAAAATTTTATCGCCGGTTGTATAACCCGACTAAATTCGGTGGTTCTAGTTTACACTGTAAGTGTTCGGAATAGTGCGTCAACACAATTTGGTAGGATTATACTAAACACGCGGTGTGCAATAGCCAAATTTTACGATTCGAATGTTAGCTAAATATCTTTTTGACAAAAATCAAAAGTATTTCTTCAACCTTCGTCGTATCTAATCGCCAGGAGCGTTGCATATTGTTTTTACGCCTAAATAAATCATTTTACGTGAATGAGGTAGGTAGGTAAATAAACTTTTTCGTTCCGAATCAAAGTTGAACCTTCAACCTTCTTCGTACCTATTCACTATATACTTTCATAGACACCTTGAACTATGGATGACTCAAAACTTAAGGTTTTGGAATCGCAGCGCGAGTACATTTTCCGCGCCGTTCAAATAATTTTTGATCTTTCTAAAAAAATCGAGTCAGACGCTGCGTCAGAAAGAAGTTTTCGATCGCGTATGTCAGCAATTGAAACTCATCGAACTGATTTTCTCTCGGTAAACTCGCAAATTAATCTACTGAAATTAAAAATTAATCCAGAAGCTAAGTTGGATAACAATGTCTTGCATTCTTTTGACGAGTTGTATTACAACGTGTTAGAGGTAAACAATCAACTTATAGCGATGGATCTTGAGCTACAGCGCGAACGAGAGCGCCGCGAACGAGACGAGCGTGAGCGAGAACGCGAGCACAGGCGCGATGAGGAACGTTCGGAAAATGACTCTAAACCAATAAATGCACGTTTGCCTAAAATCGAATTACCAAAATTTGATAGCAATGTAGAAAATTGGCCAACGTTCTATGACACATTTTCAAACATAATTCATAACAATAAATCTTTAACTTCGATTGAGAAATTTCATTATTTGATCCAATGTTTATCGGGTCCCGCTGAAGCCATTGCTAAAGGTGTCCCGGCAACGGGTGATAATTATCAACACGTTTTCGATACGCTTATTGAACGTTACGAAAATAAACGGTTATTAGTCGTGACTTATTTGGAAAAAATACAAAACTTTCCCCAAATTAAAAATTCGAATTTTATAGAATTACAGCGGTTCTATAACACTCTTTATGAGTCTAGTAATGCTCTTAACTCCTTGAAAGTCGAAAACTTAGGCGATTTTATTTTATTTCATACCGCCTCGCGAGCTCTGGACGCAGACACGCGTAAAAGATTCGAAATTCAAAATACGTCGCAAATACCTTCCTTTCAAGAACTTTTGCAGTTTCTTCAAGATTATGTTAAGGTCTTAGAAACTACCCAACACTCAAGTAACAATCCGAACGCGCCGCCTCGGTCAAGTATACCTCCTTCGTCAACGAAGTCGAACAGAACTTCCGAGTCGCGGTCATCTAGCGGCGGCCAAAAGCGCTCTGCCTACACGTCGCAGACGAACGCTAAGTCCCCCATTACATTTGAGTGTTTATGTTGTGGTGCAGCGCACTGTATCTATAAGTGCCCCACGTACCAAGCAATGAACGTGCAAGCGCGGCTAGCTATCGTCGCCGAAAAAAAGATGTGTTCAAACTGTTTACGTACAAACCATGCATCCGGTCAATGTATGTCTAAACTAAGATGTCACGTGTGTGGATTGCCTCACCACACGACTTTGCATACTGAAAAAATTGATATTCAAAATCCTAAACCGGTGTCAACCACTCCTCCGGTAGCTAGTGACCAGTTTAAAGCTAGCCAAGCTACTACCAGCGTTCACGTTGGGCGCAGTCAAGATTCGTCGTTAGTGTTACTAGGGACATGTATCGTGTGTGTAAACGACGCGCTCGGTGCGCCTCGTAAGTTACGAGCGCTTATCGACAGCGGCGCTCAGGATTCTTTTATAACTTCTGCTTGTGCCAACAAGCTAGGTTTGCCGCTCCGCCGCTGCCGTTTAAACGTCGCTGGCTTAGGTGAAAATACCGTGACTCAAGTAAAGGGGAGTACACACTGTACAATTACACCCTGTGGTTCTAATGAACCTAAATTCCATATACGACCTATAGTTATGGATAAACTGACAACAAACATGCCAGTTATTGAGCTGCCCCCTATCGTGAGAGAACGGTACAAACACTTAGTACTCGCGGACCCGGACTTTGACAAACCATCTGAAATTCACTTATTACTTGGTGCGGAACTGTTCCATGATATTTATGACGGTCAACGTATCAAGCTCGAGCCCGGCTTGCCTGCCGCTCTGCATAGTATTTTCGGGTGGGTTCTCACCGGTCCGCTGAATCTTTCGAATTTCACTCCTCCTTCCACGGTTTCGACTTTATTTGCTTCGACTCTCAATCTTGACGAGGCAGTTAAACGATTCTGGGAAGTCGAAGAGCCACCTCGAGTCAGCCTTTGCTCCCCCGAGGACGCAGAGTGCGAACGCTTATACACTGAACTTACATATCGTGAACCGGACGGACGATACGTCGTACCTATTCTCTTAAAAGGGCCTCAACCCAAGTTAGGCGAGTCCTACAATACGGCTCTGGCACGTTTACGCTCTCTAGAAAAGCGTCTAAACCGAGACGAGCAATTAAAAAACGAATGTATGCAATTCATGCGTGACTACGAAGGCTTAGGTCACATGGAAAAGAAGGACTCTGCCACCCCAGCAAAGTGCTATATCCCATACCATTGTCTCGTCAAAAACGAATCTACTAGCATAACTAGCACACGGTTAAAGAGAGTCGTTTTTAATGCGAGTTCCCAAACCTCAAATAAGTTGTCGCTCAACGACTTGTTGCACACGGGTCCCAAGTTACAAGCCGATATCGTTGATATCATCACGGGTTTTAGACTTCATAACGTGGTTTTCACGTGCGATATATCAAAAATGTACCGGCAAATTCTTATCAGACCGGAAGATCGTACATGGCAACACGTCTTATGGCGCGAAAACCCCATTGATCAGGTGCAAGACTACGAGCTGCGCACGGTGACGTACGGCGTGACTAGCTCTCCTTATCTGGCCATTCGAACCTTACATCAATTAGCTGAGGATCATGGCACAGAGTGGCCACGCGCTGCTGAGGCTCTTCGTCATCATACTTACATGGACGATGTCACGACCGGGGCATCTTGCCTCCAAGAAGCTCTGGAACTCAAAGACGAACTCGTCAGTCTTCTCCAGTGTGCTCAACTTGAACTTCGAAAATGGACCAGCAACAGTCCCCAATTTTTAGAACAATTTCCTGCTGAACATTGCCAGCTCCCAAAAGCCTTCTCAGAAGACGATAGTCGCGGCACGCTTAAAATTTTAGGAGTCCAATGGGAACCTCAAGGTGATTATTTTACCTACTCAGTTTCGGCAGTCGACCCTGTCTATACGAAGCGATCCATTTTGTCGAATGTCGCTCGCATTTTCGATCCGTTGGGTTGGG
Organism: Athrips mouffetella; assembly: GCA_947532105.1. NCBI lineage: Eukaryota > Metazoa > Arthropoda > Insecta > Lepidoptera > Gelechiidae > Athrips > Athrips mouffetella. The sequence continues at coordinate 2,055,285 of OX383969.1, read as the reverse complement.
TCACTCCCTATGTTTTAACGGCAAAATTGCTCCTTCAAAATTTATGGCGCCTGCAGCAAAATTGGGACGAAATAATTCCTCGAGATTTATCTAAAGATTGGAAAGAATTTGTCAACGATTTGGCCAATCTTCCGAGAATTCAAATTTCACGCCAAGCGTTACTTTCAAACTTTGACAATGTTCAGCTGGTTGGCTTCTGCGATGGGTCGACCAAAGCTTACGGATGTTGCGTTTACATACGCACCGAATCGAACCAAGGAGTTCAAACGAGCCTCCTGGTTGCTAAGTCCAAAGTAGCTCCATTAAGACCCCTGACGGTCAATCGACTTGAATTATGCAGCGCGGCCTTGCTCGCTCGTGTACTGCAGCATATGGCTACTTTGCTTAGCACCAAGCTCAACGTCAATCAAGTACTTGCGTTTACTGACAGCTCTACTGTGTTGTCGTGGTTGAACACGGAGCCTCATAAGCTTAAAACCTTCGTGTCTCATAGGGTGGTAAGGACGACCGACCTTGTTCATCAATCACAATGGCGGCACGTTTCCACTCACGACAACCCAGCTGACTATTGCAGTCGTGGCCTCTCCTGTGCTGAACTAGTTCACTGTGACTCATGGTGGCTAGGACCAGATTGGCTCAGAGATGATCCATCACAGTGGCCTGCGCCGGCTAAAATGGAACCATCGGAGGCTCTTCCGGAGTTGAAGTCAACCTCACTCTTGTCTCACTCAGTGGAACCAAGGAGTGTCGAGGTGCTTCAAAACCTCCTGGAGCGTTCTTCATCATTATCACGACTCCAACGTGTCGTAGCATGGTGTCTCCGGTTTTATAACAATGCTCGATCTGCTGCAAAAAAAGAAAACGCTCAAATGCACGGATCGTTAACTTGTTCTGAGCTGGACACCTCTCTTGAACTGCTGATTAAACACACGCAAACTATGGCTTTCGACATCTCATCCATTCAGGCCGGCAAAACACTCCCTAAAAACCTAAAAAAGCTATCTCCGTTTGTCGATAGTCGCGGATTCGTCCGAGTGGGGGGACGTCTCGAAAACGCCGACTTGCCTGAACACGTAAAACATCCCTACCTTCTACCTAAAAAGTCTACTTTGTCAAACTTGATCGTAGACTTTTACCACCGAAAATACCTACACTGTGGACCTCGCACTCTACAGTCTCTCGTCCAACGTAACTTTTGGATTCTAGGGATTCGAAACCTAATCCGATCGCGACTTGCGAAATGCGTAACATGTTTCAAAATAAAACCTGTTTCTTGTCAACCTGTCATGGGCGACCTCCCTTCTTTGCGCCTGCAGGAAGGAAGCTGCTTCCAAAATGTAGGAGTTGATTTTGGAGGACCTTTCACAGTCAAAGAAAGCCGACGACGTAACGTAAAAACATACAAGGCATATATCTGCCTCTTTGTCTGTCTTTCCGTGAAAGCCATACACCTGGAACTGGTTACAGAATTATCAACAGAAGCGTTCATTGCCGCACTAGATCGTTTCGTTGCGAGAAGGGGCTTGTGTCGTACTATCATATCGGACCGAGGTACAAACTTTGTAGGTGCCAAACGTTATCTCGCGGAAGTTACTGAGCTTCTTGTTTCGGAAAACAGCGCGATTTCTGAACAACTAGCATCTCGAGGTATATCTTGGCAACTGAATCCTGCTTCGGCGCCTCACTTTGGGGGTATTTTTGAAAGCGGAATTCGAGCAACCAAGTACCATCTTAAGCGCGTGATCGGATCTCAAGTCCTCACGTTCGAGGAATTTTACACCTTACTTACAAAAATTGAGGCGATGTTAAACTCACGCCCTCTTTGTGAACTTTCAACCGATCCGAATGAGTTGAATGTTCTTACTGCTGGACATTTCTTGGTTGGTCGCCCGTTGGTGTCTCTCCCTGAGCCAGTATTTGCCGAGAATGTCACGCTTCGCTCTCGGTGGCAGATGCTGCAGCGAATGTCGCAAACCTTTTGGCGCATCTGGCAACGCGACTATTTACATACCCTTCAACAAAAGAAGAAGTGGTATACAGACGGAAAACTTAACCTCGATGTAGGTGATGTAGTTATGATCAACGATTCTAATTTACCGCCTACCGAGTGGCGGCTCGGCCGCATCGTTCAGATTCATCCCGGCGCGGATAAGGTGACTCGCGTCGTGACTATCAGAACCACGAAAGGGTTGTTGGTTCGGCCAATCGTTAAAATTTGCCCCTTACCGATAACTTCTACATCTAACTAACATTCTACTCATTAATATAAACTCCTTAAATTAAAATTACTTAGCATAGTTCAATTAGTTTAAGGTCATTGCACAGTCGCTTGCATTTTTATTTTTAAATCTTAAATTACTTTAGCCTAAGTTAAAATCTTATCTTATCTCCGAACACTTCGCTGTTTTCCAGATCTAGTTTCTGAAACAGCAATGATTATCTTGTGAAATCCCTAGACGATTTCAAGTGGGGGGAAATGTTACGACTTGAGAACACTCCTTCTTATTCTCCTGTCCAAGTTTCTTTCCTCTCCTAACATACCAGTTGTAACCGCGTTACCTCAAACGAAACGCGGCTTCAGTGCACCTGTCAGCTGTCATCCTGGCTGTCAACGTCTGTAAAAAAAAGATCGGTATCGCGGCCGCGGGCGCACAAGCTAATTGCGCAAACTAATTACGATATCAAGGGAAAATCTACACGCAGCCCCCTGGAAACCTGTGAGTACCTTCCCCTTTATCCCGTTTTCATGTTCAAGTATTTTCCTCCGCTTTTTACCGCAGGTTTAGATTTTATTGCATTTTAGATCTAGGTCTGCCCAAACTAGAACAACCGACAAGTGCAAACATAGAATATTTAAAAGCTAATATTAACAAGCCGAGTAATTTTCCCAGAAAACATTTGTTTTCTAAAATATTTTCATTATCTACTCTCTTGTAAAATTAAGACAGGTCTCTTGAGGCTACTGGCTGAGTGGAATTTATATCTGCCTATTATTTAGGACCTACTGAATATTACCCAATGGGATTATCCCAAAAAACTTTTTTATTACAATGGTAAATACCTTAAGCAATATACAGGGTGTAAGGGACGGTGTACCGAAAACTAAAAGGGCGTGTTCAGTAAACGAAACTGAACAACTTTCCTAAAGAAACATACGTTGAAAAATGAAAAAAAATTATGACCTCTCTATACAAATTGCCCACTCTTATCGAACAGTTTGTATTGAGAGGTCAAAATTTTTTTTTATTTCCCAACATATGTTTTTTTGGGAAAGTTGTTAAGTTTCGTTGACTAAGCACGCCCTTTCAGGTTTCGGTACACCGTCCCTTACACCCTGTATATTGGGTGTAACAGAAAGGGTATATCAACCCTGAAGATTGTGATTCTGCCCATGAAACTGAACAACTTTCCCTAAATGACATAAGGTCGAAATACGAAAAAAAACCGGTCAAGTGTGAGTCGGACTCGCGCGCCGAGGGTTCCGATATACCTATAGTATTTTTGGAAGCAATAAAGTCCATTTTCAGGACCGCAAAACTAAATTTGTTTGTAAAGGTTTTTTGCAGATTTCTGAAAAACTGTGCAACTTAGAAAGATCGTTTTATTTTTGCTGTAAAGTTTACATAAACCTCTGTCAACTGTAATTAATTCAGATTTTCCCTTACTCAAACTTCGGAGATAAGGGGGGGGGAATGGTATTTTTTTTTGACATTTTTCATCATAACTTGAAAACTAAGAAACTTAAAAAAATACAAAAATATATTTTAAAATGTACAAGTAAAGCCCTTTCATATGATACCCCACTCGACCTAGTAGCGACAATTTGAAATTTGGCCCCCCCTATTTTGGCCCCCTTTACATTAATAATCATACTTTTTTCAAAAAATTTTCATGTGCAATTAAGTTGGGCAACTATATTCTAAAACTATTCCAAATTTCAGCTCGATAGCGTAAGTGGTTGCTGAGATATAGAGGTGTGACAGACAGACGGACAGACAGACAGAGCGGCACCATAAGGGTTCCTTTTTTTTACCATTTTGGTATCGGAACCCTAAAAAAGGACGGGTTGCACTCCGGGAGTGCCGGCATAAGTGAAAACTTGCATTTTTGAATATTATGCATTTTGTAAGGGTCACTCGCGCCATTGCTCGCGTACTTCTTTGATGTCACTGTAATAAGGTTGTTTGAGTAGGTTGTTTAAGATTGACATTAATGTTATTTTATTTTATAGATGTAAGTAATTTTATGTAATTTCGCACACAATGTTAAATTGTTTTTGAATAAATATATATGATAACAATATGGTTGACAGTTGACGCTATTTCGATCAGGCTACAGATCTGACGCGAGATCTGACGCGACATCTGACGTGAGTTTAATATTTTATACCCATCTAAAAAAGTGCCAAGCGCCGCTAAAGAAGTTTTCACTTCGAAAAAAATATTGACCTCCACAAAATGTGCGATCGGCTGTTTCAGTTTTTTTCCAAAATTTTGTCAATTTTTTTTTCGTATTTTGACCCAGGCTCCTAAAAGAAAGTCGTTCAGGTTTATGGGCAGAATACCCTTTCTATTACACCATGTATAGGGTTTTTTTCATTGTGAAGGCTAAATGCAACAACTTTTGTACTACGACTTTAGGATATTCGGCATATTTTTTTTATTCATACCAAACTATAAACTGATCGATCCAATAAGTATGGGAAGTATGTTCTTTTAGCGAATTTTCAAAAGTCGTAGATCAAAAGTTATTGCATAAAGCCTTCACAAAAGCCCTTAACGGAATGTGGTCGAGTTACGAATAGGATAACCCATAAAAATACATTTATAAACTGAGATTGTTGATTTTGATCACGAGCCTTGAAACTGCGAGTATTTCCGTATTTCGGAAGGCAGGTTGCCATCACTGCTACCATCTCAAATAAAAGTCATTAATAGCATGTCATTTTGCGGTAGCTAGGCTTGACAACACATCATCATAACATTCCATGGAACGTCCACCGCAGGACAAGGAACTCCATAAAAAAAATCCAGTTTTTGCTGGATCAATATAAAGGGGAAGTACCATATTCACCACACTAGTTAGCGTTGCGGTTGGCACCATGGACCGTGGTTGTTGGTGACCGCAGTATGTAAGATGGTAGGATACACAGAAGGACGCTGCTGCTCATCCTCCAGCTCATAATCCCTTAGTCGCCTATTACGACACCCACGAGTACAAGGTTGGTATTATTCTTTGCCAGCACCATAAAACATGTTTGACAACACATACAAGCTGACTAATTCACTTTTGAATTTACATTTAAAATAATCTTTTTTAGCTTAGGGTTGCTGACATTATACGAGAAGTACCTGGTCGACCGAGCTTCGCTCTATAATAGCCACCTCAACATTAAAATATCATTAGGTGAGCAAGCTATGCTACTCGCCAACAGATGGCGCTATAGGTTTCTGTCTAAAACGCGGAACTTTTAAAAAATGCTTAAAAACACAGTCAAAGCGATTTTTCCCAGACATGAGACCTAGCTAGATCGATTTTTCGCCCCCGAAAATCCCTGTATACTAAATTTCATCGAAATCGTTAGAGCCGTTTTCGAGAAACCGATTACAAATATATTTATATATATACAAATATTGCTCGTTTAATAGTATAGGATGTTTTCCTTTACCACAGTAAGAAATCACCACAACTTTCACCTCAAAATATCAAGTAAAAAGAAAAGAAAATTTGCTTGTAAAAGTGCTAGTTCAAATTCTGTCTGCACCCCTCGCTAATCCCGTGCGGTGGCTTATACCCGGCTATACCCGGCTTACCGGGACCATGTACCCGGTTTTTATCCGGGCACGAAATATTGCCCCGTTGACGTTCATCTTTTCAACGTGACGACGAGACGTGATAGGGTGAGGTACTTTCTCTTTTCCTTTTTTGGGTACTTTTGTAGTTAAATCGGTGGAGTGAAGAATTTTCGCGGATAAGGGTTACAGAAATACTAAAAAAGTTAACCCCTTAGGGTCATTGTCCACAGAATCGATATTTGTTGAATATATGCAAAACAACAAATGCCGTTTGCAATTTAGATATGTCCACGCAACATGCAAGCGATGAAACAGTGACCTAACCATCTATGGACTCCGGATCACGGTAAAAATTCGCGAAAAGATTCGCATCATAACATCCCATGAAACGTCCTCTACAGGACAGCGAGCTCCCTCCAGAATTCCAGCCTTTGCTAGAAAAATGTGGAGGGGAAGTACCATAGTCACCTCGCTTGTCAGCGTTACGGCTGGCACCATGAACCGTGTCCGCAGTAAGTAAAATGACCATCCTCCAGTTTATAACCCTTAGTCATCTCTTACGACTCCTACGGGTATGTTAGGCATGATACTATTCTTTGCCGGTACCATTTTCATATATAAAGAGTGGCATAGGTCAAGAGAGTGAATGGAAACGTTGGAAGGGGAAGGCCTCGGCGAACGTACCAGGACCAAATTCAGGACGTTCTGAATAAAGGCCAGGTTAAAAGTACCCTAAACCGACGAGCATGTATGAAAGGATTGATGAAGGTTCAGGAAGCAAGGGAAGTATGTCAAGATCGTAGCAGGTGGAGAACTGTGGTCTCTGCCTAACCCGACGGGAACAAGGCGTGATGTTATGTATGTAGGTAAATTTTTTAGGGTTCCGTACCTCAAAATAAAAAAAACGGAACCCTTATAGGATCACTTTGTTGTCCGTCTGTCTGTCTGTCTGTCAAGACCCTTTTTCTCACGAACGAGAAGAGGTATCAGGTTGAAATGGATAACGAATATTAAGGTCCATAAACCACACAAGATCTGAAAATTTTAATTTTTTACAACGACTCAATCAAAAGATATGGCTTTTTATGTCCTCATCTCCATACATTTATGCAAAAAAGCAAAACCTACAGGGTACTTCCCGTTGACCTAAAATTATGAAATTTGGCAAGAAGCTAGGTCTCACAGTTCAAATAAAGGGAAAAGTCTAAAATCATTAAATATTTCAATTTTTCTCACAACTAATACTCGTAGTAACCAATTAAGGTGAGCTCCCGTTTCAAGAACTTTTCTATAAAAGAGGGGTCAAATTGGATGGTCGCGGAGGCGATTTTTGTATTATAATTTTATACAGTAAGCATATGGTGCCTATAATAAATATGTTTGTAATAACCTTGTTTGTAAACTTTTAATAAATATATTTGAATTTGAATTTGAATTTGAGTTATATTTTAAAAAAAACGGGAACACTTACAAACTTGAAAATTTGCAAGATACAAGCAAGTGATTGCTATCGCTAGAGTGATTAATGTCGCTAGGTGATGTCGTGCGGCGTACGTGGACGGACACAGTTCTGTTTGTTTAAATGAAGGGTGCATGCAAGATACAAGCAAGTGATTGCTATAGCTAGAGTGATTAATGTCGCTAGGTAATGTCGTGCGGCGTACGTGGACGGACACAGTTCTGTTTGTTTATATGAAGGGTGCATGCAAGATACAAGTAAGTGATTGCTATCGCTAGAGTTATTAATGTCGCTAGGTTATGTCGTGCGGCGTACGTGGATGGACACAGTTTTGTTTGTTTATATGAAGGGTGCATGCAAGATACAAGCAAGTGATTGCTATCGCAAGAGTGATTAATGTCGCTAGGTGATGTCGTGCGGCGTACGTGGACGGACACAGTTCTGTTTGTTTATATGAAGGGTGCATGCAAGATACAAGCAAGTGAGTGCTATCGCTAAAGTGATTAATGTCGCTAGGTGATGTCGTACGGCGTACGTGGACACAGTTTTGTTTGTTTATATGCAGGATGCATGCAAGTTACAAGCAAGTGATTAATATCGCTACCGTGCGGCGTATGTGGACAATGACTCTTAGTAGAAAAGGATTTTATACGTTACGTATTATTCTGACATATTATGGTCTATTAGAAACAATTGCCTGTTGAAGTAATTTTTTTTATGTTAAAAGTAGGCAGGTGGGCCACCTGATGATACTCGTAAGTGGTCATCACCGCGCATAGCACCCACGGTCGTATCAGTGGCATACATTGACACGACACTAATAAGACTGTAAAGCGCGTTGCCCACCCTAAGAAACTAAGATAATATGATAAGTAATTTCACTGGTCTCTTTACCCTTAAAACCGAAACACAGCAGTGCAATAACTGCTTTACGGCAGAAACAAAAAAAAACCGGTCAAGTGCGAGTCGGACTCGCGCGCCGAGGGTTCCGATATACCTATAGTATTTTTGGAAGCAATAAAGTCCATTTTCAGGACCGCAAAACTAAATTTGTTTGTAAAGGTTTTTTGCAGATTTCTGAAAAACTGTGCAACTTAGAAAGATCGTTTTATTTTTGCTGTAAAGTTTACATAAACCTCTGTCAACTGTAATTAATTCAGTTTTCCCTTACTCAAACTTCGGAGATAAGGGGGGGGGAATGGTATTTTTTTTTGACATTTTTCATCATAAATGAAAACTAAGAAACTTAAAAAAATACAAAAATATATTTTAAAATGTACAAGTAAAGCCCTTTCATATGATACCCCACTCGACCTAGTAGCGACAATTTGAAATTTGGCCCCCCCTATTTTGGCCCCCTTTACATTAATAATCATACTTTTTTCAAAAAATTTTCATGTGCAATTAAGTTGGGCAACTATATTCTAAAACTATTCCAAATTTCAGCTCGATAGCGTAAGTGGTTGCTGAGATATAGAGGTGTGACAGACAGACGGACAGACAGACAGACAGACAGACAGAGCGGCACCATAAGGGTTCCTTTTTTTTACCATTTTGGTATCGGAACCCTAAAAAGGGGGTGGTACTTCCCCAGACGGACTTTCATAAAAGTCCTATGGTAGAAAGTAGTGGCCATATTTGGCCCCTTGTCCGGACCGCGGCTCGATAAGTTGTGGTCTCTGGGTCTCTGTAAAAAAAATTTATGACCTTACCATTACGTTACAAAAGGGCTTGACTAATTTAATAAGTTCCACTAGCACTTGACCGGGCTGGTTGGATCGGCTTTTGTCCACAAGGGAGAGATGTGGCCACAAGTAAAAAAATATATTTTTCTAAATTCAAACTTACAAGTATTAATTTTAGAACAAAAATGGCAAGTAATCCTCCTTCCTATCCTACTATCCTACTTCCTACTAATATTATAAACGCGAAAGTTTTTAAATATGGATGGATGGATGGATGTTTGATACTCTTTCTGTAAACACAACTGAATGTATTTTAATGAAACTTTACAATAATATAGCTTATACTCGTACAACAGAATAACACATAGGCACATATTAAATAACAGTAATAGGCTACAATTTATAAAAGAAGTCGCAGGAATTTCAAATTCTGAAAACGAAACACGAAAAGTGAATAGTGAGCTATCGGCACTAGGCACTAAGTAATTGGTAAAAAGTTTTAATTGGCTGCAGGGTTCTGTTTCAGTAGTGCCAGGAAATTGGCGATGAATAGATGAATATTTTATAATATGGACTATAATTTGTGACTTTTTTTTATATATAATTTTAATATTCTGACATAACAATTTGTGACATTCTGACAATTTTTTTTATGACATAACTATTTGTGACATTCCGACATTTTTTTTTAAATCTAGTCATAGAATAAATAAATCAAATTATTTAACTATGGAAAATTAGTAATAAAACATTGTTTTTTTTTTTAGGACTAAAGATTAAAAATAATTTTAGATAAATGGTACGTAACATAAAATATTATTTTTAGATAAACAATCTTCCTCTCTCCTACTTTTGCTGTGCCCGACAGGGTCCATGATGTACCTATTTATTACATGAACACCTTGTAAATCTCATGGGATGCAATAAATGCATTGAGTATTGAGTATTTTACATTTAAAACTAGAAAAAAGATGTAGAAAATAAAACATTCAGTAGATTTCATGTAGATTCCACTTACAACTAGAGTGCTCACATGAAGGAACATTTCCGTTCCTGAAAAAATAATCTTTAGGTGCCTCCATCTCTTTCTACCAACCGCGGCCCATAGTGGCCCATATCTAGCGGCGGCTAGAACTTGCCGCCTAGGCTGAAGAGAAAACTGGCGAACCATTTGTAGCCACTTTTGACCCCTTCATAAAAAAAACTATTTAACGATAAACACACCGTCTTACTACAAAAACGTTAGACATCTGTTGAACACTTGAATAAAAAAAACGTACAAAATAACTCTGGCTATGTCATTAATGCGCAGAAGTCAAAAAGTACTTATTTTCTTATGACTTGACTTCTGCGCATCAACTGACATAGCCACTTATTTTGTGCATTTTTTTTTATCAAGACCCACAGGGTCTCACTACAAAAAGTTAGACATCTGTTGAACACTTGATTAAAAAAACCGGACAAGTGCGAGTCGGACTCGCGCACCGAGGGTTCCGTACCACCACATAATCATAATTGTATTAGTTCAAATTTCAGTAAGTTAATGTGCTAGATTTTATTATTTATTGTTATTTTATAGCTTATGCACTATAAACATACCAATTTTCAAGTTTATAAGTGTTCTCGTTTTTAAAATAGAACTAAAACAAAAAACGCCTCCACGACCATCCAACTTGACCCCTTTCTGATATGAATGTTCTTGAAACGGGAGCTCACCACAATTGGTTACCATTAGTTGTGAGAAAAGTTATAATATTTAATGATTTCAGACTTTTCCCTTTATTTGTACTGTGAGACCTAGCTTCTTGCCAAATTTCATAATTTTAGGTCAACGGGAAGTACCCTGTAGGTTTTGCATTTTTGCATAAATGTATGGAGATGAGGACATACACTGCCATATCTTTTGATTGCGTCGTTGTAAAAAATTTAAATTTTCAGATCTTGTGTGGTTTATGGACCTTAATATATGGTATTAATTTCAACTTGATACCTTTACCCGTTCGTGAGATAAAGGGTCTTGACAGACAGACAGACAGACGGACAACAAAGTGATCCTATAAGGGTTCCGTTTTTGTACTTTTGAGGTACGGAACCCTAAAAACTAACGATAAACACACAAAGTTTTATGAAACAGTTATTTAATTAGGCACAGCGTGTAACGAAAAGGTGTGATAATACTAAAGGGTGTGAATCCTCCCATGAAACTGAACAACTTTTCCTAATAAGGAACATAGGTCATAGAACAAAATCAATTTTTGACCTCCCATAAAAACTACAACAGCTGATATCGCATTTTGTATTGGAGGTCAAATTTGGCTTTTCGTATGTCGACCTATTTTCCCTGGGAAAAGTTGTTCAGTTTTATGGGCAGATTCACAACTTTTAGTACACATATACTGCGTGAATTTGTAGTGGTTTCGCACCCAAAGCCCAGTGATTCTGCTCATGATAACAAGCAACTTTCCCGAAGAAAAAATTTTTTACTCGAAAAAAATTTTTCGCCTCCCCATACAAAATGAGTCGATCACGTGACCACTTTACTATGGAGAGGCGAAAAAATTTTTTCGGAAGAAAAATTTTTTCTTCGTGAAAGTTGCTTGTTATCATGAGTAGAATCACTGGGCTTCGGGTGCGAAACCAATACAAATTCACGCTGTAGTCAAATAGTTAACACATCTTTCCTTTGGCACGCTGTAGACATTAACGTCTAAAATCAGTCACTTTTATGACTGATTCATTGACATACTCGTAAAGATGAAAAACCTAAACCAATTCCAGATGTTTCCATTTCTTCGTTAATGATTTTGTATCATGTTTCTTTAGGACTTTGGTCGAATTTCGTTTACTGATTAGACCAAGGAGGTTGAAGTAGCAGCCCTTTCTACTAAGGACGCCATAAGCGTATCAATTGCTTGCAAGGGACCTCAATACCTACTAAAATGTATGCATTTTTATCAAATCCCAAAAACGTAAAATTTTTATCTTTCCCTCTGAGAAATATACAACTTAGGACTAATAAATGTTACTACTACAGTTTTTCTGGTAAAAATACAAACAATTTAGGAAAAAATAGTGTCAAAAGTCACGTATAAAATTTTACGCTTCCTTTCTTATTATTAATGATCAACACAGGTAAAAAAGATATATTTTCAAATAATAAAAGAAGAAATTCGATTTATTAAAGATTTAATTCGTAATCGTGTTTTTTTAAACGTAACTGGATATGTTTCTTGACTACCTCAAAACTCCTATACAGACTATGTATATGACGGACTCTATGTAATATTTACTCTGTGGATAAGACGCTGACACACGGTTCGAGATCCCCAGTTGCTCTTCGTAAGACATTCTGTCTTAAAATATTCGCCTATATTCTGGCCCCGAGGGATGAAAGTACAACTCTCAAACTCCTAAATTCACTCAGTTAAGGTCTACAGCTAGCTAGTTGAACAGCAAGGCTAGTCAAACAAAAGTTTAACTGGAGCAAGTTGCTGCTAACTGGCCAGTGCCATAGTTTGAATTTGTTAAATTATTCAGAACTAAGGCGTCATACATAGTCACAGATAAGGTTAAAATAATTTCATATTTAATTTATTTAATGTAGATTCTTTACAGTATATTTATTTAACGTCACAACATGCAGAATATAACGCAAATCATCATTATCATATCATCATAACATCCCAGAAAACGTCCACAACTTGAACGAGGAAGAGGGGAAGGGGAAAGGGGAAGGACGAGGGGGGGGGGGGGGAAGTACCATAGTCACTTCGCTTGTTAGCGTTACGGCTGGCACCATGGACCGCGGTTGTAGGTGACCGCAGTAATTAAGATGTAAGATACAAAGGAGAATGCTGCTGCCCATCCTCCAGTTTATAACCCTTAGTCGCCTCTTACGACACCCACGGGTATGTATGGGTTGGTACTATTCTTTGCCGGCACCACACGGGACAACGCAAATAGAGCGAGTCAACTATAGTTTTTAGGGTTTCGAACCATACTGTTAAAAAAGGAACCCAATTATGGTGTGACTTTGTCTGTCTGTCTGTCACACCTGTATATCTCAGCAACGACGCATGCTACCAACTTGAAATTTGGACTAGTTTTAGACTATGATTGTCAAAAATAATTTAAAAAATATTATTATTGTCAAGGGGGCCGAAATAGAGTGGGCAAAATTTCAAATTGTCTTTACTAGGTCGAGTGGAGTATCATATGAAAGGGTTTTGTACATGCCAAAATATTTTTTTGACTGTTAGTTTTCAAGGTATGATGGAAAAAAAAATACCCTTATCTCCGAAGTTTGCGAAAGGAAAAATGTGAATTAATTATAGTCAATAGAACGTTACGTATATATTACAAGAAAAATTAAACGATCTTTCTGAATTGCACAGTTTTATAGAAACCTGCAAAAAACCTTTACAAACAGATTTAATTTTGCGGTCCTAAAAATTTACTTTATTTCTTTCAAAAATACTATTGATATATCTAAACTCACGGCGTGCGAGTCGGAATCGCATTTGACAGGTTTTTTAATCTTGTGTAACTCTCTTAAGTACAACCTTCATATGAGATTTAACATTCATTAAAGGATCAATCTATGAACATTAGTCAAGTCATGTTATTTGGTGAACATTTAAGGGATCCTTGGCGGCGGGATTATTCTGAATCAAATTTCAATTTTTAAATGAGGAACTTCAAACTTTAAATAATTTATTGCTAAGATACAGGTATCTTGCGAATAGATTTGATACCAAAACAGCATGCACCTTAATTTAAATAAATAGACATGATTTAAAACCTGACATCAAAATTATTTTTTTTCATGATCATACTTTAATTATTTTATTTTATTTGTTTACATTGTTGTGCTTCTATGTTGTATAATTTAGTCTGTAGTCTGTAATTGTACCTTTTGCAAATAAAATAAAATAAATAAATCAGCTGCCTGCTGAATTTCTGAACTTTACATTTGCTGTAATAATTTTAACAGGAAATGATATTTAACACAAAAAATATATTCATAAAATCTATAAACGGCTGCCATGCTAATCAATTATTAATGTAGTACGCAAAGATTCTTGCAAAAATCAATTCCAGGACACAACACACTGTTTTAAACATTGTTTTGAATGACACAGACACATGACGCATAGGTACATACATGACATCTTTTATGTTAAACAATTTTATTATAAACGCACCTTCATTTCCAATACTTTTAAAATAACAGTCAGTCGTTATTATTCACTAAACTGTGTCTCAGGTAATTCACTCTAAGGTTCGTATTTATAAGCTCTTAAGTTTGAGATCGCACTCAAGATGTATAATGTGTATATGTTAGGTCCATCTTGAGAGAAATCTCGCACTTGAGCGGGATTTAATAATACGACATAACTTAGGTACGGCGCGATGACTGACCCGATTTAAACTACAAGCAGTTTCCAATTTGTTAGTTCAATAACTTCTGCGGATTGTGCACCTGTTAAAGTTATGACACAGTTCGTTAGTTCTATTAACAGAGAACCGTGTTAGCAAAATCGAGTGAAATTCTGAATATCAGAATAATCCTTTCAAAGCTAAACTTTTAATTAGTCCAACCAACCCTTACGTTCCAACTGGAGCTCAGAGTAAGACAGGGATTTAAAGATATTATTAAATTCCTTACGAAATGGCTAAACTTTAATATATCGTCTGAAGTTACAACAATTACGTTTTAAAAGTCAAAAGTTAAATGAGAAGATGTTTGAGTAATCTAGATACAATACGGTTTTAGGAAGGGATCTTTTAACGTTTATATTACGTGTTACAAAGGGAAACCTTTCGAATTCAGATTATTATATAATAGGGAAGGGCGAAGGGATTGAAATTGGTTTCCTGTTATCGACATGATTTTATTAGTTCGGAGGTTAAATCTAATGAACACTTTTGTGATTCGACTATTTGGAATTCACAAAAAAATACTTTACTTTGTATAAGTAGTTAAAGTATATTTTGTATAGGTATTGTACATCAAAAAGTCATTTATGAAAATATTGACATTTAACTTTCTGATTAAGCAAAACTGCACACAATTTTTCCAACAATTTTTTGCTTGATTGATAGTGTAACATTTGTCTATGACATTCTATTTCATTTCCATACATACAAACAAATAGACAATATTAAAATCGGCCAAAAAAAATATAAATTAATGACTAATACAGAATTAATGAGTTAAAATTAGATTAAATTGAACTAAAATAACTTCTTTTTATTTATTTTTGTGATAAGATAACAATTAACACAATAATACTCCTGTAATTAAGACAACTACACGCACAATGATTTCCATATTCTAATTAACTCTTTCTCGTAGTATCAATTCACAACTGGTGAAAAAAATCTGTGAAACTTTAAAATTATAGTATCAACAGTATCTATATAAAAAACGTCGCATGAACTGAAATACCTGGTCTCCCATAGTACAGGTTATCCTAGTTTTGGACCAGGAAACTCACAAATATTAGTAAGTACATACCTCCCTACCTTAGAAATAAATTAAGTTGAAAGAAAATTGCTACGCAGCTGCTAATTAAGAAATTTTTAATTTGAATTCGAATGATCTTTCTTAAGTCAGACCAATACTCGTATGCATCCAATATACACTTTTCAGTAAATACTATTAAAAGCTAAACATAACTTAACTATCACAGCTCAAGATTCAAGTTTTTCATTTGTAATATCTATTTCTTTTTCTGATAACGGCTCAGACGCCTCAACATCCTTTGATAGTAAATGAACTCCTTTATATTCATCTTCTATATCCTGCAGTGTTCTTCCTTTAGTTTCTGGCAACAAGAACCACATTACACTCAAGCAATACGCGATTGCCCCAGCATACAAAACATAAGTTCCAGAAAGTCCAAATTTATGTATCAAAGTTGGAAAAGTTTTTAAAACTATAAATGTAAAGGAAGCTACAGATATAATGCTAATACTGCCTCCTATACTTCTATACTCTAAAGGAAATACTTCGCCAGCTATTACACTTGGTAATGGTACCATGCCTGTTGCTAAAGCAAATATCAACATGTTAAGTAAAACTATTGGAATCCACTTGGAATCAAATGGAAGGATATCACTTGACTTCGCATAAACATAACCGGCTAAAAGCAAATATGAAGTAACACTGAGAGATCCTATAGAAAACATTAATACTCTTCTTCGACATTTGTTAATGACGAACACTGCAGCTGTGTTGGATATAATTCTTTGAGCATCCAAGGCTATCATCCAGAAGTTGATATCAGCTTGTTTTCCGAGTAGCAGACCAATGATGACGGTAGAATACGAAGCCATGGTCGTTCCACCGGCAAACTCTACCATAGCATAAGCATGCACCATCAGCAAAACTGGTTTGTAAAATTCTTTCTTTCTAACCGCAGTTATAGCATCTTTTACACTGCTTCTTTGTGTTCTATTCCCTGTTTTAAGAACCAACTGCCTTGCTTCAATCATATGCTCCAATTCTTCATTTTCAGTATCACCTCTCAACCACCGGAAGACTTTTCTGCACTCTTCATATTTTCCTTTTGCCACCAAGTAACTTGGGGACTCGGGCGAGTAGACTGTCATGCACAGACTTACGAAGGAGAAGAAAATACATATCAGTGCAGTTTTCTGCCAGCTCAGTAAAGAACCAATGAGATGGACGAAAAAAATACCGAACGTCTGAGCTACGGAGACCATTGTAAGAAATGCTCCTCTGTTCTTTGGACTTGTGTATTCTCCGATTAACACTGATCGTAGAGGTAGGTTTAAGCCGAAAGATAAACCATGGAAGACTCTTCCTATAACCAGCATCTGTAAACAAAATAAAAGCTATGAATGATGCGGTTAAAAAAAATCTGTTACAAACATGTTACAAAGATTACAAGAGAAATCTAACCTCGCAAGAGACGATTCACTGCGATAATTTATTTATTTATTACACATTTCATTTAGACAATGTCCATATTAGTATTAGTACATTAGTAGAAATTGGTTCTTTATAAACTACATTAGTATTGTTAGTTACTTAAGATTAAACTGATGTGCAGGTGGATAATTTAGATTTTTTTTTACATCACGCGTCAGATGAACAAAATAATAACAAATAAAAGCAGTCAAAGTCTTACTACTAATCTTGCCGCTACCTTACTCAATTATGATCCATTTAATTTGGTTTTTTCCGACGCTTACCAACACATTTTGCAGCTTTGTCAAAAGCAATTGGCTAAAGCTGTCAGAAAAGACAAGTTTGGAAAATTATGTTATTCTTTCCGTCAAAAATTCTCTGGCTTAAAGTGTCATGGCTGGAAAATGTGTGGGTAAGCGTTGGAATATACGGAAAAAAAGGAATTATACGCTGTTATTCCTGCGATACCTTATCTAGTCTATAAAAAAACAAGAATGAAATTTAAAAAGTGATAACGGTTACAAATATTGACTTTTCATTTAAAATAGTAGCGTAAACTACAAAAGGCTTAGTGATTTGATAAGTGACAAGACGACATTTTGGCGTAGGCACATTCGCACAAAGCGCTTTGAAACATCTTTTATAATGCGCACGGCTAAAGAGTGGAATTCTCTGCCTGCGTCTGTGTTCCCGAGTTTATATAACCCGAATCTATTCAAGTCGCGAGTGAATAGGCTTCTTCTGGGTAAGCTCGTTCCATCGTCGACCTCATATCTGTCTTCAAGACTAGATCGAGGTCAAGAGTAAGCCCATTTTCAATAAAAAAAGGCAGTTGTAGGGTCTTTTGATCCTCGGCTGGGACACATATTTGAATTATCGGATTATCTCTTTGTAGTTCTGATCATGTTTAAATTTGTGTGTTCATGTGATATAACCACTAGTGGTATTGCAAGGAGAGTAGGATTATCCTTGCTTTGGAAGGCAAATCAAGCCGTTGTTAGTAACAGTATTATATTGTTGTATCATCATAATATCCCATGAAAGGTCCACTGCAGAACAGGGAGCCCCCTCCAGAACTCCAGCTAAAACGCGTGGTAATTTGGAGGGGATTTACCATAGTCACCACGCTTGTAAGCGTTGCGGCTGGCGACTGCTGTTGTTGGTGACCGCAGTATGTGCTGATAGACAGAAAGATGTTGTTGCCCATACTCTGGTTCATTAGGCCTCAGTCGCCTCTTACGACACCCACGGGTAGAAATAGTTAGGTACTATTCTTTGCCGGCAACACACGGACGATTGCTGTATGATCCCAGGTAATATCTGAAATAGCCTTCGTTACGCTTAGTCGGATTCTAGCTTGGATTCCAGCCGGTTTGTCCATTTGGAGGCTTGAAACCAAATTGAACTCTTGACAACAGGTACTGACCAGGACTGGAAAGCATCCGGTAGGCCGACCACCTTTCAGCTGTTTCAGACATTGTCACTGACTCTGAAATTTGCCGATTAGAAACTTCGGGTTAGTGGCAACTGCAACCACTTTCTACTCCCCCCTGCTGTCTTACTCCCAATCTTAGCTGTACCCGATGAACCACGGGACTGGAGTGAGTGGCACAAAATAGAAGAAGCCTATGTCCAGCATTGGGCGGACTTGGACTTTTTTTACTAGATCATTTGACGAGAGCTAACTACAAACGTCCCGTGTGGTGCCGGCAAAGAATAGTATCATCCCATGGGTGTCGTAAGATGCGACTAAGGGTTATAGACTGGCAGATGGGCAGCAGCATCCTCCTGTGTATCATACCATCTTACTTACTCTGGTCACCTACAACCGCGGTCCATGGTGCCAGCCGTAACCGTAACGCTAACATTCTTCTAACAAGAGCTGAAATTCTGGAGCTCCTTGTCCTGTAGTGGACATATTATGGGATGTTATGATCTTAGATTATGAATAACGGCAGCTTACTGGTTATGATGATGAACTACAAACCTCAAAACTATTCGCTGTCATTATAATTAGCCATCCTATTAGAACAGGTATCGCCACAGCGTAGTGCGCCATCTTTCTGCCCATATGGTCCATAATGAGCGGTGTCATGAAATTGCCCAGGAGCATTGGGATGGCCATGGCTGAAGCTGTGAAAAAAAAAATTGTTATAAGTACAGGTCAAAAGAAATAAGTTATTGCAAGACAAAGCAATAATGTATTCTGCAGTGTATTAGAGATAATATGGGCATTAATCTAATCATCCATTGTTAATGTTTGTAAATATACAGGGCAGGGCGAGAGACCGCTTTTATTTTTCGAGTTTAAGAAAACTAAGCATAATTATAGTCACGCAGTACAGTCAAGCGCTTATCAAGCTTGACACCAATATTTTGTACCGTTGTTATTTCAATAGCTCCGGGAGCTAAAGTCACGCTGTGTTGTCAAGCTTGACCTGCTGTTGACTGTACGTGCTTATGGCTGAGAGCGTACTTTTGCATGCCCTATGTACTTACTTGGTAAACTATTTGGTAAAAAAAACGGTTTTCTGTAGACTGTATAAAACGTGCCTGCCTGTTTTTTTTATCTCAACATTTCATTGTGCAGCAGCCTAGATAGGTCACTGCTTGGTATCCGATGAGGTAGGGTTGACAACCGGCCGCTCTTAGTCTAATGCATATACTAACTCTGCTTCTTTTTTTTTTTTTTTTATTGAAGATGGGCTTAAACGTAGATGCAGCGACGTATTTTTTCAACTTTTTGTTGCCTACGTGAGCAATCTCTCACCTTCAAAAATAAAGCCTTTTTGCACTTACCAATCCATGATGACATTTCCTTGGTAATCGGCACCAATGCTTCCGGCTTCTCCAGTTGAGGTAGCAACACTGCTGGATACCCTAAAGCGCAGCCATGACCAATGATATGACCACATACTGCTGCCGTCACGAAGCACTGAAAATAAAGAAAACAGAGCATCAATTCAGTAATTCAGTATTTTAAGTATAAATTGGATGTAGAGCCTTCTATAAATTATTTTAGGTTTTAATTTTTTTTATACAAGGTGTAATAAAAAGGGTGTATCAAACCTGAAGGATATGATTTTTCCCATGAAACTGA
The DNA here is from genome assembly GCA_947532105.1 of Athrips mouffetella. Lineage (NCBI taxonomy): Eukaryota > Metazoa > Arthropoda > Insecta > Lepidoptera > Gelechiidae > Athrips > Athrips mouffetella. Next base: position 2,035,307 of record OX383969.1, on the reverse strand, counting down.
ACAACTTTCTCCAAGGAACATAGGTCAAAATTCGAAAAAAATATTATGTTTCTATTTGCATTATAGTTGGGCAGGCATATTCTAAAACTATTCCAAATTTCAAGTTGATAACGTGAGTAGTTGCTAAGATAAACAGGTGTGACCGACAGACAGACGAAGTCGCACCATAAGGGTTCCTATTTACCATTTTGGTTTGGAACCCTAAAAATGAAACTGGTGATATTTTTTGTACCAATTTGCAAAGGAAACTTATATGAAAGGTACCTTTAAACTTGGCTCATAAACAGGAATAGGATCATTAAAGATATATAAATTTTCGTCAAATATCGATAGGTCGTATGGCAGAATGTGATGAGTAGTCATTGCCTATCATAAAAAAAAACTAACAGCTCTATACACCGACCACAGACTACTAAGAAGAGTTGTCAGTTCTTTTTTATAAGACTGGCCATGGCTACATTTCATTCTGCCATACGGCTATTCGATATTTGACAAAAACAAAATTATTTTTTAACTTTATTATTTGCAACCGAAAATAATTCGTATTTTTTATTTTTACTTATTGACCTTATCCCTGTCTATGAGCCAAGTTTCGAGGTACCTTACACATACGTTTCCTATGCCAATGTTGAGAATATGGAACACTCGGTATCAATATTTATAGTCAGACAGGTCAAGCTTGACACTCCCAGCTTTGACAGCCTTGACAGCCCTTGCAGCGATTAAAAATAAATGTTACAAAGTCCAATGTGTCGAACACGACGTGCTCTTGACTGTATTCAATTCGCGAATGAATAGGCTTCTTCTGGCCAAGCTCGTTCCACCGTCGACCTCATCTTTGTCCTCAAGACTAGATCGAGGTCAAGAGTAAGCCCATAAACAATAATAAAAAAAACATTAAATGAACTGAAGTTATTACATATTGAGATAAATATGTTTCTATAAAAAAACGCAAATACACAAATAATTCACTCACTTGTTTGAAGAACGGCGATGATTTACCTTCAGCATTTGTCATGGTCGCTCGCGCACTGAAGTACTCATTACAATAGCACCGAGGTGAATGATAAAGATCTCTTGGAAAACACTTCAACTGCTGATAATGAGAGAGTTTTTACACTTTGATAAAATTGCTGTATGTTTATTTATTTAATGTAATATTTTTATCGTGATTTTAACTTCTAAGTTCGAAAAGGGTGATCACTTTGGACCTGTCAAATCGTTATCGGCGTGTACCATAGAATACATAAAACAGGCGTGTACTGTGTCTTATAGCTCGAAAAATTGCTCTTTTTAGGGTTCCGTAACTAAAAAGAAAAAAACGGAACCCTTATAGGATCACTTTGTTGTCCGTCTGTCTGTCTGTCTGTCTGTCTGTCTGTCTGTCTGTCTGTCTGTCTGTCTGTCTGTCAAGACCCTTTATCTCACGAACGGGTAAATGTATCAGGTTGAAACTAATACCATATATTAGGATCCATGAACCACACAAGATCTGAAAATTTCAATTTTTTACTACGACTCAATCAAAAGATATGGCATTTTATGTCCTCGTCTCCATACATTTATTCAAAAATGCAAAACCTACAGGGTACTTCCCGTTGACCTAAAATTATGAAATTTGGGAAGAAGCTAGGTCTCACAGTACAAATAATGGGAAAAGTCTGAAATCATTAAATATTTCAACTTTTCTCCCAACTAATGGTAACCAATTGTGGTGAGCTCCCGTTTCAAGAACTTTCATATAGGAGAGGGGTCAAGTTGGATGGTCGCTGAGGCGATTTTTGTTTTAGTTCTTTTTAAAAACGGGAACTCTTACAAACTTGAAAATTGGTATGTTTATAGTGCATAAGCTATAAAATAACAACAAATAATAAAATTTAGTCAAGCGCGTGTCGGACTCAAAAAATCTAGCACATTAACTTACTGAAATTTCAACTAATACAATTATGTTTATGTGGTGGTACGGAACCCTCAGTGCGCGAGTCCGACTCGCACTTGGCCAGTTTTTTTAGGGTTCCGTACCTCAAAAGAAAAAAACGGAACCCTTATAGGATCACTTTGTTGTCCGTCTGTCTGTCTGTCTGTCTGTCTGTCAAGACCCTTTATCTCACGAACGGGTAAAGGTATCAGGTTGAAATTAATACCATATATTAGGATCCACGAACCACACAAGATCTGAAAATTTAAATTTTTTACAACGACGCAATCAAAAGATATGGCATTTTATGTCCTCATCTCCATATATTTATTCAAAAATGCAAAACCTACAGGGTACTTCCCGTTGACCTAAAATTATGAAATTTGGCAAGAAGCTAGGCCTCACAGTACAAATAATGGGAAAAGTCTGAAATCATTAAATATTACAACTTTTCTCACAACTAATGGTAACCAATTGTGGTGAGCTCCCGTTTCAAGAACATTCATATGAGAGAGGGGTCAAGTTGGATGGTCGCTGAGGCGATTTTTGTTTTAGTTCTTTTTAAAAACGGGAACTCTTACAAACTTGAAAATTGGTATGTTTATAGTGCATAAGCTATAAAATAACAACAAATAATAAAATTTGGTCAAGCGCGTGTCGGACTCAAAAAATCTAGCACATTAACTTACTGAAATTTCAACTAATACAATTATGTTTATGTGGTGGTACGGAACCCTCAGTGCGCGAGTCCGACTCGCACTTGGCCGGTTTTTTTTGTTATTACCAGAACAATGAACAAAATTTCAAAATGGACTCCGAAAAAATTTTAAATGAATTTTTAATGTAGGTTGACGCTGACGTTGATCATAATAACTTTATTTCATAATATTTTCATTCAGACATAAAATTTCAAATAAAACTATAAAACATCATTTAACACGCCTGCCGTGACCAGTCTGACAGGGCAACAAATGTTTGAAAATTTTCACATCATTAATTGGTTTAACGTAGAAAATTATCTGGTACACACGGCCGCACATCAGTAGAAACACTTTTGGATCTTATGGCGTGGTTATAGAGTTGAAAAAGTTTCTACCGACAAGCGGTTGACCGTACAATAGAATATTTCCCTAAATTACACGTTTACACTGATTTTAGTAACCAAAACAATTTCGATTTGTTTCTAAATCCACTATTAGGAATATGCATTAACATTAAAATATTAAAGATTTATCAAGCGTCTCACTTATCAAGTGCCTATCATTAAAATGAATCAGCATTGCTCGTTGTTAGGGTTCCGTACCTTAAAAGAATAAAAACGGAACCCTTATAGGATCACTTTGTCGTCCGTCGTCTGTCTGTCAAGACCCTTCTTCTCACGGGTAGAGTTATCAATTTCAAAACATCAAATATTAGGATCAATGGAACCTTTGAAGGTGTGAAAATTAAAAGCTTCTAAAAAAACGCATTAAAAGAATACGGCCATATATGAACCCATCTTCCCACATTTATGAACCAAACAAAAACCTGTATTGTACTCGTACTTTCTGTCGACCTAGAAGCATAAAATTTGGAAAGAAGCTAGGTATCACAGCACAAGTAAAGGGAAAAGTGTAACCAATTCAGTTGAGCTCTCCTTTCAAGTACGGTCAACCGCTCGTCGGTAGAAACTTTTTCAACTCTATTACCGCGCCATAAGGTTCAAAAGTGTTTCTACTGACGTGCTGTCGAGTATACATTAACAGTAAAGAGGCCAAGTTGGGTGGTCATAAAGTTTTTAAAATCAATAGAAAAAAGCTTGTCTATCATAATTATGGTAGATATGTACGGAACCCTTATTGCGTGAGTCCGACTCGCACATGGCCGATTTTATTGGGAGTAAGGTCACTGCATGTACTTTCATTAAGAATCAGCAAAAAATAGCAAGCGGCCTTGATTTGTAACAAAACGAAGACGTCTTGATGTTAGATATAAAAATTTGAAAAGTTTCAAAAGTTGCAGAAATACGAGTAAAATTGTTCATTGCATTTAACTCCCGCCCATAAAAGGGTTCAAACTTTATTGAAACATGTACGAGTATGTATGCCCTGTAAAAAGGATGTACGTTACAGGTTTCCGGAAACTGAAAATATGTTTTTTTTTATTGTTAATGGGCTTGCTCCTGACCCCGATCTAGACTTGAGGACAGAGATGAGGTCGACGATAGAACGAGTTTGCCTAGAAGGCTACGCGACGTGAATAGATCCGGTTTATATGAACTTGGGAACACAGACGCAGGCAGAGAATTCCACTCCTTAGCTGAGCGCATTATAAAAAGATGTTGCAAACCGCTTTGTTCGAATGAATGGAATATCAACTAAGTATGGTTGATAACCTGCAGTGCCTCTATCTCGAAGGGTATAAGTTCATGGAGCTCTTAGGTACCTTATTCCCTGTGTACATGCAATGGTGCCAGCCGTAACGCTAACAAGCGTGGTGACTAAGGTACTTCCCCTCCACATTCTTCTAGCAAGAGCTGGAATTCTGGAGGGAGCTCCCTGTCCTGTAGTGGACATATTATGGGATGTTATGATGATGATGCAATGGAATGGCCTTGTTGAAAGCATCATGTTCAAACCTTGGAAAGCTATTAAATTTAAACCTAATTTAAATTTTGCTTATGCAGATAGCAGAGAATAATCTCACTGAAGCTGGTGTAAAATTATTCGAGTTCGCTGCAAACATGCAATATTAGAACGTTACGTACAATTATACGAGAAACCGCTGACCTAAGCCAATATCGTTAAGCTCTACTTACTTGCATTTTTTTTTATTTTTACTAGTAAATCGGTATTTCAAACTGACGCTTAGCATTTATTATTAGATCAACTCAGAATTAATTATATCTTTGAATCCCATGTAATAAAGTTGTAATTTGTATGGCCTACCTTTTTTGTAAAGAGTGACATTAAGATTATCCGAATGAGGTTTGTAAGACATGACATATTGCCCGGAAAACTATTGTTTGGGAAAACTGTCTTTTTTGTAGGATTTTTGTATGAATTCGAAAATCATCGTTGCCCCAGCCAGTGTTACAAGTAAATAGGAAAAAAAGAAGAAGCTCGTTGGTGATGAGATGCTGGTGAAAGCCAATTTTCACAGCCTAGCCAGCGACGCAAAGTTGCATGTCTGTCGATCTTTTACAGATTGTTCTTTGGAGTGTGCCCAAGAGCTACATGAGCTTATTCCGCCATCGCCCTTCTACCATCGGGAATCCAGACGCACCGCAGGATATCACCCATACTTGGTGGATATTCTACACATCCGCACAAAGCGCATTGAAATATCTTTTATAATGCGCACGGCTAGGAGTGGAATTCTCTGTCTGTGTTCCCGAGCTCTTAAAACCCGAATCTATGCAAGTCGCGAATGAATAGGGTTCTTCTGGGCAAGTTCGCTTTATTGTCGACCTCATCTCTGTCCTCAGGGCTAGATCAAAGTCAAGAGTAAGCACATAGACAGTAAAAAAAAGTAGTGTGATAGGTAATGTACATAAAGATATATTTTTATTCAATTGTTTATTTTTCATTTTTCTTGACAAGCCCGTTGGTGTGGTTGGTAGTGAGCCTGCCTTTCACGCCATGGGCCGTGGGTTCGATTGCCGCCCTGGGTAACCATTTTGTGCGATGAACACAAAATGTTTGCGCAGTGTTTGTTCTGTGGCTGGGTGTTATTTATCTATGTATGTATGTACATCAGTCTCTTAGGCTCTGCCTAGTTTAGGATCAGATGACCTTGTGTGAAATGTCCCCCAATATTTATTTATTTTTGAATTTACAAGTATTACTAGAACTGTGTTATACAAACGGAAAAGCAACTAAAAGTGTAAGCAAACAACATCTCCAATGTTGCTACTCCATCAGTTCAGGAGTAGTTTTCAAAACCAGTTACAATTTCTCTTCCGTGGGCCAAGTTGCGAGTTCATGCCAACACGGTTTCGCAAAGTTTCAAGAGCGGGTGGTAAACTCACTGTTCTCTTTAAACTTTATGTTGCATGTCGTTATGACGTTAAAAATATATTTTTTTTAAATTGCTAGGTTTTGCCAGGTTCGTGGCCAACCGAATTTCCAAGACGCCAAATGGCTTCTAACGATTCACAGCCGATAACAGAGTATATAACATATTTATTTAACTTATTTATTATTTATTTATTATATATTATTTATTTAACTTATTATTTTATTTAAGAATAGAATAGAATAGAAAACGTTTATTTCACCACATAGCACAAAATGTAGAAAAAAAGTACTTTAGAGTAAGACCTGTAAACTTACAATAACATTTCAGCAGAAAGTACAGATATTATTAAACATTTTGACTTATTTATTATTATTATTATTTTATTTAACTTATTTATTATTATTTATTTATATATATATTTATTTATTATTTAACATACTTATAGTAGATTAGTAGCCAAGGGCTGTAAGGCATCAATTGCAGCCCAAGATATTTATAGTTCGAGACTGCAATTGATACTTACATCCGAGCTAACTACTCTATGTTACATCTCGATTGTGAGGTAAGTAGGTCCTTATTACCACCAAATTGTAGGTGACCAATTAGCGCTCTAGCGTAATAATGTAGCTAGAAAAGCCCTAGGGCGGTAAGTTATTAAAAAAAACACTTCACTCTTTCAAAACTCAATTAATTACCGCCCTAGGGCTTTTCTAGCTACATTATTACCCTAAAGCGCTAATTGGTTACCTACATGCCCCATTTGGGGGTAATAAGGACCTACTTACCGAATATGAGAGATGTAAAACATATTAATACATATAAACACATTCGTACACGCTCATACATACACTTACACACACATTTACACACACACTCATCAACACACACATTCACACATACACATCAAAGTTGTTTTAATTTCATTTCATTTTATTTTGTAATTATATAATTTAGTTTTTCTTTGAGGTCTAAAACTATTCTTATAGCAATTGGTAGATATGGAAGAGCGGGTTCTTCTGGCACAGGTATATTTTACTTAAACGAAGATCCCAACAATCTGTAATTATGGTTAGTTTCTGACTGAATAAAGACATTTTTAATTTTTAACAGAGTGTCTACTCTGAATTTTCGATATATCGATACGATAGTATTCGAGACATGCTAATTCAAAACTTCGCCTCTTGGCGATAGAGTAGGATATTGGTTGGATGTTAATCACTGCCAATTTGACAATTCATCCAACCAATATTCTACTCTATTGTCAGTGCAAGAAGTTATAAATTCGACTGTATCGAAGTAGTATCGTATCGAAATATCGGAAATTGAGAGTAGACATCAATATTTACGTAGAAAAACGCGACTGACCGCCATGTTGTGAGCGTGGAAATTTAACGGCACATTTTAAGTACCATCATAATAAGAATATGTACTAAGCTTTTTTTTAGGGTTCCGATACCAAAATGGTAAAAAAAAGGAACCCTTATGGTGCCGCTCTGTCTGTCTGTCTGTCTGTCTGTCCGTCTGTCTGTCACACCTCTATATCTCAGCAACCACTTACGCTATCGAGCTGAAATTTGGAATAGTTTTAGAATATAGTTGTCCAACTTAATTGCACATGAAATTTTTTTGAAAAAAGTATGATTATTAATGTAAAGGGGGCCAAAATAGGGGGGGCCAAATTTCAAATTGTCGCTACTAGGTCGAGTGGGGTATCATATGAAAGGGCTTTACTTGTACATTTTAAAATATATTTTTGTATTTTTTTCAGTTTCTTAGTTTTCAAGTTATGATGAAAAATGTCAAAAAAAATACCATTCCCCCCCCCTTATCTCCGAAGTTTGAGTAAGGGAAAATCTGAATTAATTACAGTTGACAGAGGTTTATGTAAACTTTACAGCAAAAATAAAACGATCTTTCTAAGTTGCACAGTTTTTCAGAAATCTGCAAAAAACCTTTACAAACAAATTTAGTTTTGCGGTCCTGAAAATGGACTTTATTGCTTCCAAAAATACTATAGGTATATCGGAACCCTCGGCGCGCGAGTCCGACTCGCACTTGACCGGTTTTTTTTATGTAACAAGTGAGCAAACGAGCAGGTGGGCCACCTGATGTTAAGTGGTCTTCACCGCCCATAGCACCCACTGTCTTATTAGTGACATACTTTGACGCTAATAAGACAGCAAAGCGCGTTACCCACCCTGAGAACTGAGATGTTATGTCTCATGTGCCAGTAATTTCACTGGCTCCCTTACCCTTCAAACCGAAACACAGCAGTGCAAACACTGCTGCTTTACGGCAGAAATAAGTAAGAGGGTGGTACTTCCCCAGACGGACTTTGTACAAAAGCCCTACCACCTCCTATGGGTATATAGTGGTGGTGACCACTGACCACTTACTACCCATAGTCACCCACCTGCTCGTCTGCTGGCTTGTATCATTTAAAAAAATAGTAATTTACAGAACCTGCAAAAGAAAAATCCTGAGCGTTGCGAGTGTTTAAGTCACGAGACGCAAAGTAACTTTGCTGGCGAGCGAAACACATAACTTTTCACCTCACTGTTACGAAGAAAATGCTGACGAATAGAATTAGCACCTTATACCACTTAACCATCACGCTAAAATTTAAAAACCTTTTGCCCGCTAGGGGCCAAAAATGACTTTTGAACGCAAATTTTGACCGATAAAACAAAGTTTTCTGAGCTAGTAAGGTGCAATAGATATTCCTCCCGAAAATTGTGACTATAGATTTCTGGACCAGCATGTAAAAAAAAGATTTTTTACTTGGTCGTTTGCTGTAAGTTCCTAACTCAAACCTAACATTCACTCGAGAAGCATCTGCTCCCGATCCCAACTGAACTTGGCCGGTTGTACGTGCGCAATTATCACTAACTTCACTGCTAACTAGCGTTCGAGTCCGTGCCTTCCTTAATCACTAATGTACTCTATGAAGAAAACAAGTTTATGGAAACAATTTTTTTTTTTCGGAGGAGCAAAAATATATTTAATCAGTAAATTTTTGTAAGAAATAGAATTAGGCGTTACTTAAAAGGTAGTAAGAAGAGCGCCTACCCGGTGGACAGATGCCATCTTGGAGTCCACCAACTGTAACACCCAGGGGGCAATCCACCTAGCCCAAAACAGAAATACATGGAGAGCCCCAACCCGTAGGGCTACTTTTGGTGGTCACGACCCTCAGCCATGACGAAACGATGAAGAAGAAGAAAAAGGTAGTTCAAGTTTAAGTTTATTTTTATTCGCAAACAATAATATTGTGTTCCAAAAACATGCACTTTTCCATGGACTTTTCACACTATTATGGTTATGAGCTTGAACAATCTTACAATTTATCAATTAAAAATTCACATAAAAATAGAATAGATTGATTATGACCGGAGAATCTGTCAAACAAACAGTAACTTACACAAGACAGTGTACGTAACGACAACTCATGCACTGGGAAATACTTCGACTACCGTTTACGAGTAACATCCAAAGTCCCCATTCCCGTTTTCTAACACTTAGGGTTTCGTACCTCAAAATAAAAAAAACAGAACCCTTATAGGTTCCCTTTGTTGTCCGTCTGTCTGTCTGTCTGTCAAGACCCTTTTTCTCACGATCTAGAAGAGGTATCAGGTTGAAATTGATAACGAATATTAAGGTCCATAAACCACACAAGATCTGAAAATTTCAATTTTTTACAACGACGACGCAATCAAAAGATATGGCTATTTATGTCCTCATCTCCATACATTTATGCAAAAAGCAAAACCTACAGGGTACTTCCCGTTGACCTAAAATGATGAAATTTGGCAAGAAGCTAGGTCTCACAGTACAAATAAAGAGAAAAGTCTAAAATCATATAATATTTCAATTTTTCTCACAACTAATAGTAACCAATTTAGGTGAGCTCCCGTTTCAAGAACTTTTCCAAGTTCAAGGAGAGTCAAGTTGGATGGTCAGTGAGTTTTAAAATCAAAGAGCAAAAGCTTTTAGTATATCATATGATAGATAGGTACGGAACCCCTAAGGGCGCGAGTCCGACTCGTACTTGGCCGGTTTTTCAATTACAACTGTGGTTGATTTCTTAACTAAGCATTCTATTTTTAATGGAAAGGACTTTACTTATAAATAGGCTCATCTTATCTCATTAGTGGCTCTCCATCGTTCGGTATTGGAAATTTCGCGCGCCGTAGGGCGGAACGCAAATCGCAAGCTAATGAGGGACTTGGCCTGCCTCTGCCGTGCGCTCTTTTAATGAGAAATAATAATAATAAGTTCAACAAAAGGCTTGATATAATAAGTTGATTCAAGTTTTGGTGACTTAAAATTAATTAATTTAAAGCTAATTTAAATTCAGACCTCTCAGGTAAATAAGGCGAGGTTCCTGACTCTTTGTCTTGCTTCGTCATATCCAGAACAATTTTTGAATTGAAAATATTTAAAATATTCAGGCCAGATAAAATTTATTATATTTGTCATTTTTAAAGGACATCAAGCAGAATCACTAATCACAAAATCACTAATGTCTTTTAAAAATTCACTAATTATTTTATGAAAGAGAATCCAGGAATACAAAAATAAATTGTATTATGTACTATGTTCTTTATAAAGGGTGTAAGGAACGGTGTACGGAAAACTGAAAGGGCGTGCTCAGTCAACGAAACTGAACAACTTTCCCAAAGAAACATATGTCAGTAAACGAAAAAAAATATTGACCTTTCCATACAAATTGCCCACTCTGGTCGAACAGTTTGTATAGAGAGATCAATTTTTTTTTTCATTTCTCAACATATGTTTCTTTGGGAGAGTTATTCAGTTTCGTTGAATGTGCAAGCCCTTTCAGTTTTCGGTACACTGTCTCTTACACCCTGCAGAACGAACCCTATAACACTCGGCAGAACGAGGCTAGACTGAACCTATTTGAAATTCCCCGAACTGCATTCAAAGCAAAAGTACCTACCTACATTTTAGCCAAAGCGATTTCAGCTATCTCTACCTACTTCTGCTATTGTCCGGCTCTAAAAACCACATAGGGCGTTGATTGTGACTGAGTTGCCACAACCTAAGGCCGCAAATCTTATTTCGCCTCTTCGAAGAAGTAACCTTTTTGCACCTAACTATCAAAGGGTTAAAACTAAGGAGTAGAATCTTGTACCACTTAGAGTATCTAGAAAACATGATTCCCCGCATTTTCCTCTTTATTTCTCAAACACCGCCAAGGAGAGTGTGTAAACTTTCAATTATGATTGCATAAATCTATGGCGCTATCGGAAAAGCGTGTCCTTGCATACTAAACTCCTTTGATCGTGTTTTAAAAGTTCTCTACAGGAACTAGGTAAGGTTATGTAGGAACGAGTGTGAATGGTGAGGTTTCTTTTTATTTTATTTTTTTATCAAAAATATATGAAAAATTACAATATTTTAGACAAAACAATATCTAATGATGGGGTCGTTTTACTTTTTAGATATTTTTGCAATAACATAGAAAAAATAATACTTTTCCCTCATTTTTGTGAATTTCAGGGTCACTGTTGGTCGTAACAGCCGAGTTGCAAGGCACGCTTATGTGAACGTTATTGACGTGTAAATGAAGTCGAAATTAACATTGACGAGCGTGTAGCTGCTAATTTTAGCGACGGTATAGCCTTAAGGCGCTAATAGCGGTCAAATGCCTAACTTTACGTTGAAATATTAAAATAAATGGCCATCAAAACCATTGAAAAAAAATACGGGGTGATATATCAAGATTTTAAAAAGGTTTTTACTTGAACAGAATTGTATTTTTGCGAACTACGTTTTAGAAAAAAAATCCCCAAAAGCACTTGTTTTTGTGATAATTTGCAAAATTTCTCCAAAACCGCAAAAGTTCACTAGTTAGGTTTTACACACAAAAAAGGTATCTATTATATTTATATTTTTACTTGAATGTTTTATTTTTATTCCACATAATACTAATGGGAAGTGCAAAAAACCGAGTTTTTGACCAAAAACTGTAAGCGCGTGACATCTTAGCGTGCACATACGGTTAGAGTGAATTTTTAATATGATCAAGTAGTTAATGAGCGCTATTAAGGCCTTAATGTTACATTATGTTTTAAGCTGTTATTTACAGTTTTTATGAGTTAAAAATAGATTGTACGCTTTTGCGATGTCCTTAAAAATTTAAAAAGTATCTTTCCTCGTTCCAAGAGACGAGTTTTTATAAGAAAGCTTTTAACGCGTTCAACCCTTGAATTTTTAAAAATCGCTAATTGATTTACTTTCAGTAAAAAGCACTCAAGGCTAAGTGGAAATTGCTCTTGCTTTCCGATCTTGATAGTTAAGCTCCGTCGGCCCCGGCAGATTAGTGATCGTTAATGTAAACAACTGGCGTTAAGTCTTTCCTGTGAGTTAAAATTTAAGGCTAATACTCCCCGAATGATCTTGAGACTGAATAACTTAGTGACCACTTTTTACACTAAATATGGAATTTATCTTAACAGAAAAAAACTTAGTCTTCTTCTTACGAATCGATTCTGACGTGATTTATTCTGTATAGGACCAATACTCCGCCACAGAGACAGCACTATCGGTGGCATTGTAATGGTCTTCGCGTGAGCAAGTAGAGGGGCACGCAGGGCAGGTCAAAAGGTGTGCCATCGTTTGTGGAGAGAAGCCACACAGACAAGCAGGGCCCTGAGTCAAGTGGCATTCTACTATCGCAAACGCTATAGAATAGAATAAAACTCTATGGGTTTGACATAAACTGTCACGTGACATTTCGTTAGATAATGTCAATCCCACACATTTTCATTCTATTCTCCTGGCGTTTGCGATTGTAGAAAGCCACTTGACTCAGGGCTCAGGATCTGCACCAAAGCCCCACTTGCACATGTTTTCGTTGCTCCGACCGACTTGGGTCTGGAGTCTGTTTAATGTAATGACTACCAAGTCGGCCAGGGCAGATGGTGTCCAGGGGGCATTTGCTCAGATATTGGGATAATTGATGCAGAGGGGTATGTCTCCTGCCAAAGTTTAACACGGAATTTGGTGGACCTTTATAAAGCTTCGTCGACTTTTGAGTCTCTGAGGTACCGAGATATGGTGGTGCATAGGGTGCCGGGGATCTGAGTCACACTTAGTTCTTTCTATAGAACTTGCTATTTCTCTCCGGATATCCGGGGGTGCTACACCTGCTAGGGGATACCACATACCTCCAGGAGTTGACTTGAGACATCGGCATGTGTCTTTCAGTGCTGTATACATTAAAGCTCAAGTCAGACAGAGGCGGTATGATTGCGAAAGCGGTCCGGGGCGGTTTGGCGGGAACAAAATACCGCGCCGCGACCGCTTTTCAATGTGACAGGGTGCATAAGAACTCATACTTTACAAAAAATACCGGCCCCGGAACGCTTCCGCTACCGCCTCTGTGTGACGCGGGCTTAATTGCGTGTGTGCGGAGCGGCTCCAGACCGAGCTAGCGAAAATAGAATTAAGAAAAAAGTTTATACTTTACTTACCTTTGAAAAATTCTGAGGATCAGATGAAAGTTAAGATCGTAATTCTGAATACCTCTGAAATAATTTATTTAACCTTTAAAATTTTTCTTTCTCTTGTTATAGTTTTAGGGTTGCGTAAACAAAGGGTTCCTACATCGCCCGTATTATTCAGCCTACCCTGTCTATCTATCCATATTATCAATTTATGACAGTAGAAAGTGTCACTATAGTGGATATCCCCTAAAAATAAAATATAACAATAGTTAACTGATCAATGGATGATAGACATCTCAATGTTTTGGTGTAACTTTATGGTATAAGCAGTAATACTTACCAGCGCTTAACTTGGTGTAATTACTACTCGTATCGTATAAAAAAAACCGGCCAAGTGCGAGTCGGACTCGCGCACTGAGGGTTCCGTACCACCACATAAACATAATTGTATTAGTTGAAATTTCAGTAAGTTAATGTGCTAGATTTTTTGAGTCCGACACGCGCTTGACCAAATTTTATTATTTGTTGTTATTTTATAGCCTATGCCCTAAAAACATACCAATTTTCAAGTTTGTAAGTGTTCCCGTTTTTAAATAGAACTGAAACAAAAATCGCCTCAGCAACCATCCAACTTGACCCCTCTCTTATATGAATGTTCTTGAAACGGGAGCTCACCACAATTGGTTACCATTAGTTGTGAGTAAAGTTGTAATATTTAATGATTTCAGACTTTTCCCATTATTTGTACTGTGAGACCTAGCTTCTTGCCAAATTTCATAATTTTAGGTCAACGGGAAGTACCCTGTAGGTTTTTCATTTTTGAATAAATGTATGGAGATGAGGACATAAAATGCCATATCTTTTGATTGCGTCGTTGTAAAAAATTGAAATTTTCAGATCTTGTGTGGTTCATGGATCCTAATATATGGTATTAATTTCAACCTGATACCTTTACCCGTTCGTGAGATAAAGGGTCTTGACAGACAGACAGACAGACAGACAGACAGACAGACAGACAGACAGACAGACAGACGGACAACAAAGTGATCCTATAAGGGTTCCGTTTTTTTCTTTTGAGGTACGGAACCCTAAAAAGTGGGTAACAGTAATACCAGCTACGTACTAGTTGGCCTTAAAATTATGTTTAGAACCTGGTCGACCGAGCGTCGCTCTATGATAGCCGCCTCAACATTAAAATATCATTGGGTGAGCAAGCTGTGCTACCCGCCAACAGATGGCACTGTAGGTTACTGTTTAAAACGCGGTATTTGAAAAAAAAATTAAAAACACAGGAAAAACGAATTTTCCAAGACATGAAACCTAGCTAAATCGATATTTCGCCCTCGAATACGGGGGTCCGTATGGTAAATTTCATCGAAATCGTTAGAGGCGTTTTCGAGAAACCAATTACAAATATATTATATACAAATATATTTATATACAAATATTGCTCGTTTGATTGTATAGGATTTACACGTCATCGGAACCCTTGGCGCATACCACCACCACATAAATAATTATTTCTTCAAAATTTTTACTTAAATTTCAGAAGCCGTAAAATTTAGAATTTTTGGGTGGAAGAAGCATCAAAATCGGTTCAGACGTTTAGGAGCCTTAGAAGCAATTAGAGAATTTTTGCGTAAAATAAGGGGATAGAGAAGATTTTTTTCTGCCAAAACTAACAGTTAAAATAAAAATAATGAACTAAACTAAAATATCTTTCTTAATATTTTTCATTTTATTGAATACATAATATTGAATTGTAGTTGTATTGTTTATAAATTGTATTGTTTATAAATTGATAATTTATTTTTATGTTAATTTTTTATGTATTGAGCACTTAGATATAAAAACATTTTGCACGACTGCATACAGGCTGAACCCGAGACTCTAGCAAATAAATGACTTATCTTTTCTAAAAGTCCTACTACTTTCATATAATACTGGGCGTAAGTAGTACGGACTACGGAACTCTCGGTGCGCGACTTCGACTCGCACTAGGCCGGGTTTTCTTGTTAGAGTTTAAGAAATTGTGCAAAAAGCAAAAAATTAACGAGTGAAAAATGGCCTTTGAATTGGATAATTGTATTAAAGTAAGTATTGGAACTTTTGCTTTTACAATCGTAATAAAACATTTTAAACCTGTTTAATTTGTGTTTTTATTTTTAATCGTGTAAAACTTTTAAAGAAGAATAAAAAAAACGACTTTTCATGCTAATTGGACTGAAAAACCGTAAGCTACCGTTATTCATAATCTAAGGAAAAACCTGATCATTTCCTACGGACAAACTAATTTTCTTTGCTAATTTCCAAAAGTCTGATCTGTGACGGCCAGCTTAGCCCCGAACGCAACTAGATGGAGCCACTGCTGCAAATATAAGGTTTTATTTCTTAATGCACCAACTATATATGTGCAAAAAGTTGATTCGCGTAAATTTCATCCTGCAACTTCAACGCCTAACAACAATTTCGATAAGAAAAATATCTCCATATGTCCACTAAAATATCAATTACTCTCGTCAGTCCGTGTTTACATGAGTACGATCACTCACACATGCACACAAAGCACAACCGTACAGTTCTGACCGCACGCCCATAATCGTAATATTGAACCAAAAATTGCTAACAAAAATAGTACTTTCAGTACATTAACTGTATTTTTGTCTTAATTAGCGAAAAATTTAACTAAAAATAGCAGTATTCGTTCGTTTTTCAACAAAATTGTATGTCCCGCGTAAGAATGCAAGTCATTTGAATTTTTGTATGGAAAACGGATCACCACGGCCGCACATCGGTAGAAACACTATTGGACCTTATGGCGTGGTAATAGAGTTGAAAAAGTATCTACCGGGGTTTTCGGGGGCAAAAAATCGATCTAGCTATGTCTCATGTCTGGGAAAATTCGTTTTCACCGTCTTTTTTCATATTTCTTAACGCGTTTTAGTGCGTTCAAGAAACTTACAGCGCCATCTGTTGTTGAGTAGCTTAGCTTGCTCACCCGATGATATTTTAATCATACAGAGCATAGCTCGGTCGTACTAAGACATAACTCGAGAAATTCAAGAGACATTCCCTCGGGAATCGTTTTTCGTACCTTACGAACAGTTACAGAACATGACTACGCTCGCAAGCGCACTTTTTGAAACTTAGTTAAATAGTTAGCGCTAACTTTAGCTTCTAGTCTTGGGGCCATGAAAACTGTTTAATGAGACTGAAAAATTATACTACAAACACACAAAAAAATTCTATTTTCATCGAAGAGGATTGAACCCGCGACCTTAAGGGGCTGATAAGACATAATACGATTCACTGGAGCAGGTTTTTAACGAAAAGTGATGAATATATACATACATACATAACATCACGCCTTGTTCCCGTCGGGGTAGGCAGAGACCACAGTTCTCCACCTGCTACGATCTTGACATACTTCCCTTGCTTCCTCTTTCTTGCTTTTCTTTCTCTTTCTCTTTCTCTTTCTCTTTTTTTTTTCCCACAATGGCGCCACATTGTTTGTGAAGCGATGTAGTTTAGCTGACGTCATTAAGAGATTTTAATATCCAACAATGAATAAACGATTTTGATTTGATTTGATTTGATTCCTGAACTTTCATCAATCCTTTCATACATACTCGTCAGTTTAGGGTACTTTTAACCTGGCCTTTATCCAGAACGTCCTGAATTTGGTCCTGGTACGAATAATATATGGCAGTGAAAAAAACTTATGTGATAATTAAGCATCTTTACAAGAATATGGCCGACTCCAAAATACGATTAAATATATTTTGTACGCCATGAAAAAATTCCAAAGTTACCTCTGCTTTATGCTTTTAAACCGTTTTTCTTAAGTACCCATTAATCTATGATTCCAAAACTTTTACACATTATTCAATATATTATGCATAATAATATAGCTGTTTTATCTATATATATAAAAGAAGAAGGTGACTGACTGACTGACTGACATATCAGCCCAAACCGCTGGGTCTAGAGATTCCAAATTTGACATGTAGGTTCCTTATGAGACCTAGGGGTGCACTAAGAAAGGGTTTTATAAAATTCCACCCCTAAGGGGGTAAAATAGGGAATGAAAGTTTGTATGAAAGTCCGTCAGTTTTGAAGTTAGGATCTTCAAAATTTGTATTTAGGCTGACGACTAAAAATTAAGTTTTACGTGTCTCAGGGTTTTTGAAAATTCTACACCCTATGGGGTGAAAAGGGGGATGAAGTTGAAAATCCATCATTTTCAAAGTAAAATCCAAAAAAAATATTATTTAGGCATTAGGGTTGTAATTCTGTAGAACGCAAATCACTGTAATTGAAATTCCACCCCAAATTCAACCCCTAAAAAAGGAAAATGGGGTACAAAAGTATAAAAGCCAATATGGGTATCGTTTGTATGGTTTATCGGGTCGCTGATTACGAAAGCTACAACAATTTTAAAATCCAACGTGGTGAACGTGAAATATCATCATCCCCTGGGGATGGGGTTGAGGTGCGATAGGGTTGGAATGTCTAAAAATCAATATGGGTGTCGTTTGTATGGTTTATCGGGTCGCTCATTACGAAAACTACAAAAATTTTGAAATCCAACGTGGTGGACGTGAAATACCATCATCCCCGAGAAATGGGGTAGAGGTGCGATAAGGTTGAAATGCCTAAAAATCAATATGGGTGTCGTTTGTATGGTTTATCGGGTCGCTGATTACGAAAACTACAACAATTTTGAAATCCAACGTGATGGAAGTGAAATACCATCATCCCCTGGGGTTGGGGTGCGATAGGTTTGAAATGTCTAAAAATCAATATGGGTAACATTTCTATGTTAGGGATAGCGATTAAATTGGCGATAGGGGTAGGGATAGGGGCAGGGATATGTAGAGGTAGAGGTAGAGAGGTAGAGAGGTAGAGAGGTTGAGAGGTAGAGAGGTAGAGAGGTAGAGACGTGGAGAGGTAGAGGGAGAGGGAGAGGTAGAGAGGTAGAGGGAGAGGGAGAGGGAGAGGGAGAGGTAGAGAGGTAGAGAGGTAGAGAGGTAGAGAGGTAGAGAGGTAGAGAGGTATAGAGGTAGATAGGTAGAGAGGTAGAGGTGGAGAGGTAGAGAGGTAGAGATGTAGAGATGTAGAGAGGTAGAGAGGTAGAGAGGTACAGAGGTAGAGAGGTAGAGAGGTAGAGAGGTAGAGAGGTAGAGAGGTAGAGAGGTAGAGAGGTAGAGAGGTAGAGAGGTAGAGAGGTAGAGAGGTAGAGAGGTAGAGAGGTAGAGAGGTAGAGAGGTAGAGAGGTAGAGAGGTAGAGTGGTAGAGAGTTAGATAGGTAGAGAGGTAGAGAGGTAGAGAGGTAGAGAGGTAGAGAGGTAGAGAGGTAGAGAGGTAGAGAGGTAGAGAGGTAGAGAGGTAGAGAGCTAGATAGGTAGAGATGTAGAGAGGTAGAGAGGTAGAGAGGTAGAGTGGTAGAGAGGTAGAGAGGTAGATAGGTAGAGAGGTAGAGAGGTAGAGGGAGAGGGAGGGGGAGAAGGAGGGGAAGGGGAGAGGGAAGGTAAGAGGGAGGGGGGCAGGGAAAGAAGGAGGGGTAGGGGGAGGGGGAAAGGGAGGGAGGGGAGGGGAAGAGGAGGTGGAGGTGGAGAGGGAGAGGGAAAAGGAGAGGGAAAGGGTGAGGGAGAGGGAGGGGGAGAGGAAGGGGGAATAGGGAAAGAGAGGGGAGGGTTTTAGTTTTTCTCAATTACTTCTGCGAATTGGCTCTGTTTTGAAAAATTACATAAAGGTGTCTTTCATCTCTCTTTCTACATTTGTTAGGTTAAGTGACAACTTTAAGGTATAATACTGCTGCTAAGTTCTTCGGTTCTGAGTAATTTAGGAGTAACTTCAGCTGGATCTTGAATTGTACTCATTGATTTGCGCAGGGTTAGTCCCGTTTTTCCTTAGTTTAAAATTACCCCGAAATGACGGGAAAATATCTCATTGCTTCGGAAAACCGGTAACAACATAAACACGAAAACCACGCGAGCGAAGCCGCGGGTAACAGCTAGTAATTAATATTATGGGTACAGATTTTGAGAAAAATGCAAAAATCCGCTCTGTTATAGCCCGCGCATTCTGCCCTTTGTTAGAAAGGGAGGTAGTTCAGCTCTTATCAGCCCTTTATGGTAATATAACGCAGAAGACACACATTTTACAATTACACAGAAGGATGCTGCTGCCCATCCTTCAGTTCATAATCCCTTAGTCGCGTCTTACGACACCCACGGGTAGATATGTTTACCGGCATCATAGACTTCTTTATGCTGCGTGAAATAAGATTATTATGTAAAATTTCTTGTAAATCCTTACTAAATAATTAATTAATAAAAAATAGTAGTTTATGCCACTCTCAAGTAAAGATAGTCATTGTAACATGAGTGCTTGTTTGTGACATGAGGCGCAGCCGAATGTCACAATAGACAGCACGAATGTTACAATGACTAGTTTGCAATCAGTGGCATACATTACTTTTTCTACGAGCATAAAAATCATTAATACAAAAACGTACTAACTTTGTTTACTTTTGTCGTAGTAGTAGAGCACTAGAACACCTCCACTTTTTTGGCAATAAAGTCCTCTTGAGTTTCGTACGCTGCCTTAATTATTTCGGTCGGCGTGAATATTTTACTCATATTTACAAATTTTCAATGGAACTCAAGATGTTTATCGTTAAATTATAAATTAAAACTATTAAAAGTTATTTTTTGACAGATTAAATAAGCGCGAACGTAAATCACTACATACGTTCATGTATTACAATTTACAGTGTATACCGTTCTCTTTCTTTCACACTGCTGCATCCTGCATCCCTCTCGGCCAGCCATCATATAATACTGTGTATGGGGGGGTTCAGTTCATAAGTGCATGAATTCTTTTTGAAGTTGTCCTTTACGGCTTAGTAACTAGCATATTAGCTGATGGCATCCAATACAACATTGTATTAACGTAATTTTGTTGCCAGACCTAACAAAAAGGTGAAAAAATTATATTACCGTATTGTAGACAGTTGCATTTATAAATATTACGCAACTGTTGTCGGAATGGCAATGTTTGTAATACTATTTCCGGTTTCGTATTTCGAACTTTTACAAATGGGAGTAGAAAAAATATAGTAGAGAGTTCCTTTAAGCCACATGTTCTATCCATGAAACTAAATAACTTTTCCCAAGGAAAATAAAATAAAATTCTATACCATAAATGTACAGAACGTAAAAAAAAACATTCGTTCTTTGAAGAAAGTTGTCATTTTTTTCAAAAATCGCGAGCTCTTGGATCGTGGTTTCGCTTGTCGAGTAGCTCTACAAGAAAATTACGTGCAGAGCGTCCGCGATAATATAATTATTAGTTTATGATCGGTTGGAGATGTGATGGAGGGTAGACTACTACATGGTTATTGGCAAGTTAAGACGATATACTACAGCTGGGCACACACAAACACGACTCTATAACAATAGTTATTTGTTATGCGAGGCTGCAAATTGTTATTTGGCGCGAGTGCCTTTTATTGAAACTCGAGCAAGCGAAAGATTATTGGATAGAGCCACGAGCAAAGCAAGTGGTTCAAAAGAAGAATCCTGAGCATAGCGAGGGTTTCAATGCACGAGGCGCGAAATAACTTTGCTGCTGAACGAAACACACTATGTTTCACATGGTTTCACCTCACTGCTTAGAGGAATACGTCAAACCGCGCAAGTGTGTGCGAAAATCGTGTTACTCTAAGCTTCACTACAATGAGGAAAATGCTAACGAATAACGTATAGTACTTATGTTATAATCCATTATCTATCACGTTCTAATTTCAAAACTTTTTCCACGTCAAAAATGTTGTTTGTGCGCAGATTTAGACCGATAAAGCAAAGTTTTCCGAGCTAGTGAGATGAAAAATAATATCAGCAAATTTTCAACGAACGACTCACAACAGTCGGCTCATCTAAACGAGTTCTGGAAAACAAGAAAAAAAAGAGAATTTTTAAAGGTAGGGCTTAGAAAGTTAAAGAAACAGAGCGTATGTTCCACTTCACTCGAAATAATGATTAAAAAAAAGGACGAGTTGCTCTCCAGGAGTGCCGGCAGAAGTGAAAACTTAAACATCAATTTGTTGTGCATTTTTGAATATTAGGGAATAATTGAATGGTTAGGGAATAATTTTGCACGAATTGTTTTATTTTTCAGTATAAAAGTACAAACAATATTCATTTATTGTGCTATCGTAGACAAATATGACAATTTATATAACAGCTGTTGCCCGCGGCTTCGCTCGCGTAGATTTCGTATTTATGTTGTTACCGGTTTTCCGAAGCAATGAGATATTTTCCCGTCATTTCGGGGTAATTTTAAACTAAGGAAAAACGGGACTAACCCTGCGCAAATAAATGAATACAATTCAACATCCAGGTGAATTTTATATAATATTCAGACGTTACTCATAAATTACAGGAACTTAGCAGCAGTATTATGCCATAAAGTTGCCGCTTAACCTCACAAATGTAGAGAGAGAGAGAGAGATGAGAGACTCCTTCATGTTATTTCAAAACAGAGCCAATTCGCAGAAGTAATTGAGAAAAACTTAAACGCTCTCCCTCTCTCTCCCTCTCCCCCTTCCTCTCCTCCTCTCTCTGTCACTCCCTCCCTCCCCCTCTCCCTCTCCCCTCCCTCTACCCCTTGCCCTTCCCCTCCTCCTTGGTTGAATTTGGGGTGAAATTTCAATAACAGTGATGAACTTTGCATAGAATTACAACCCTAATGCCTAAATAATAAATTTAGTGGTTCTTACTTTTAACATGAGGGATTTTCAACTTCATCCCCCTTTTCACCCCTTAGGGTGTAGAATTTTCAAAAACCCTGAGACACGTATAATTTAGTTGTTAATCGTCATTTTAAATACAAAATTTGAAGATCCTAACTTCAAATCTGACGGACTTTCATAGAAACTTTCATCCCCGTTTTTACCCCCTTAGGGGTTGAACTTTGTAAAACCCTTTCTTAGTGCACCCCTAGACCTTATGAGGAACCCACATGCCAAATTTGGAATCTCTAGACCCAGCGGTTTGGGCTGTGCGTTGATATGTCAGTGAGTGAGTCAGTCAGTCAGTCACCTTCTTCTTTTATAAATATAGATAGACAATCTTCGTCAGATCTGACGCGCCGTTATAGAAGTTTTCACTTCAAAACTTAAGCATCTGACGCGAGATCTATGACGTGAGTTTAACATTTTTACCCATCAAAAAAAGTGCCACGCGCCCCTAAAGAAGTTTTCACTTCAAAAATATAGAGAGAAAGCACTGACCATCTAGTTTTTTGATCCATTTGTGTGCCGCTTTTAGCCTATCTATTTGTAAACGAAACAATATCTTCAAATTTATGTAAAAAAAAAAATGTGGATATTTCTGACCTTAGATTATGAATAACGGCAGCTTATGTTTTTGACTAACTGCATGTAAAACGATAGTCTAAGCGTTTTACTGTGAGTATATTGTTTGAAGATAAATCTTTTCTTAACTGCAAAATGCTTATTTAAATAACGTCACACTCTTTCGTAAACTCTACATGGTGACTTAGAGGCTTATAAAAGCTAAATAATCTTCACTTGAGCAGGTTTTTAACGAAAAGTGATGAACGTACGGCCGTAAAAAAAAATTATGTTATAATTAAGCATCTTTACAAGAATATGGCCGACTCTGAAACACGATAAAATTTATTTTGTACGCCATAAAAAAAATCCAAAGTTACCTCAGGTTTTTGCTTTTACCCATTAATCTATGATTTCGAAACTTTTGCACATTCTGTTTTATTATTAATATTATGGGTACAGATTTTGAGAAAAATGCAAAAATGAGCGAAAAACGTAAAACAGCGCGAATCCGCTCCGTTCTAGCACGCGCATTCTGCCCTTTGTTAGAATGGAAGGTAATTCAGCTCTTATCAGCCCCTTAAGGGTAAGTTTTGTTATCGATATAGATCAGTTTTGTGTAGATCTAAGGAAATTTGGAGTGGTCGTAAATTTTACTTGTAGATATTGAGTTAAATATTCTTAAAACTGATACACAAATTATACTTACCTAAAAATATAAAATTTTAAAAGTATAAAAAAGACTTAAAAAAATTACTTACTACTCAAAATAAAACTCCCTTATTGTCTTTCCCTTTCGATGACACGCTCTGGAGAATTCCTTTTTCTTAAATTTCTAGTAAAATTGGTTTTCTAAAAAAGTAGTAAACCACGTAATGTTCCGTTAATCTGTGCAGTAAGTTTGGTAGGAGCAACTAAAGTTACTGCCATTCGCAGTCAGCAAGGTGTGAAATTGGATCGGTTTACTTAAATTGAAATCTTAATCTTAAGTAGATTTTAGCCAACGCCATACTAAAAAATATATTAAATAAGATGTAGAAAAAAGCAGAAGGTTTTTTGTCACGAAATCAAAATATGCAGAGGAAACAAGAACCAAGATTTTGAAAATCGTATTTAGGAAGAAGACTAAGTATAGGTATACTCAATACTCAATACTTTATTGCAACCATAATGTACAGTAGGTGACTTAAAATTAAAGAAACAATTATGGACCCTGTTGGGCACTGCAAAGTTTACAGAAACTTAAAACTAATATTTTTGAGCTACAAACAAAAAATAATTTATATTTTTAAACTCAAAACATAAACATTATACGTAGACTATACTTACGCTATTTATAATTTAACTTTATACTTATTTTACTAACATTTATTAGGTAACTATATTTTTAACTTTTAACCTCAAAAAATTCTTTGAGATTATAATAACACTTTTCAATTAAATATTTTTTCAAAGTGTTAACAAACATTTTGTCTTTATCTATATCTTTAATATATCGGGGAATTTTGTTATATATCTGAATTGCCATTGAATGGGGACTGTTTTTGAACATTTGTAATCTAACTGTTGTCGGTTGAACAAGTCTATTTCTATTTCGCAAGTTATGTGGCTGAGGGTTATGTTCTTTTGCTTGAATGAAGTAATGATTATGCTGACGAACAAATTTACAAATTTCCAATATGTAGATAGAAGTTAACGTCAGAATATTGAGATTTACGAAATGTGGTCTACAACTCTCCATTTGTTCAATGTTTACTAATATCCTAATGCATTTTTTTTGCAGTATAAACAGATCACCTGCATCAGTACTATTACCCCAGAGGATAATTCCATATTGTAGCCAGGCATGAGCGTAGGCATAATAGGCACTGGTAGCTGTTTTAAGGTCTGTTGTGCGTTTAAGTTCGTATAATGCGTAGGAAAAACGAGATAGCTTACCTGCAATTTTCTCTATATGGTGCTTCCAATTTATATGTGTGTCTAATTCTACACCTAAAAGTGAACAATTTGGAACAGATTCAAGAGGAATATTTTTAAAAGTGTAGTCGACGTCTAATGGAACCTTTTGATGGAACTTTTTGTTGATGGAACTTGATGGATTGGATGGATGTTGATGTATGAATGTTGGATGGAACTTTTAATAATATGTTGCAGCACGCCCAACTATGCGCTTAGTTAGTAGTGATGTTGGAGCTTTTGCCACGTATTTTAAGTGGCACTAAGACAAAGGTAAGGTTTTAGTACATAAATAGCTAGCTAAGATTCCACTATATTCGCAGTATAACATCAACCATGGAGTAGTAATTTCTCTCCCCCTCTATAGGGTGACTTTTAATTAGTTCTTGATAACAAAAGATATGCATGTACTCATGATACTAAACAACTTTCCCCAAGGAACATAGGTCGAAATACGAACGACCAAATTTGACCTCCCGTACAAAATGCGCTATCAGCTGATGCAGTTTATATGGGAGGTCAAAACTTGATTTTCGTATTTCGACCTATGTTCCTTGGGGAAAGTTGTTCAGTATCATGAGTACAATCATAGCTTTTTCTATCAAGAACTAATTAAAAGTCACCCTATATATTGGGCACACGGGGGCTATGCATGCAATTATCTGACGCCACGCAAGTTGAGCCACAATCACACCGGGACTCCGCCGATAAAGTTGGTGATTTTGTAGTAATGACTATCAAGTTGATGTCAGTCCTTTCAAAGACCTTTTTAAACGGAGAGCTTAGCTAGTGCTTTCCATTTAAGTAAAGCCAAAGCACCAAAATAAATCACCTTCCCAAAATCACGAGCACCCAGACATACTCGTAATAATGTTCAGTTTAGACATTTAAGAATATCTCAGAGAGAATGAAGAAGAAAAGAAACTTGAAAAAATTTAAAGTTTTGACCACGGGTGACTTTGGAGCCGGTTTCCGCTTTACATTATTTCAGTAAAAATAAATGGTACAGCAGCACTGCACTTACTTTCTCGCAATACTCAAAGAAAAACTATCAACCGCAAACTTAAATTTGTAATGCCATACACATAGTATGGTAATACAAACTTTTATTTACGTTTTTTCCAAAAAAATGTTCGAGTGAAATATACAGATCAATTCAGAATTCAAATTGTCAAACATTAAAACAAACTTCAAACGATTTCGAGTAAATCACATGTTTAACTTTTGGTAGTACTGGAACACCCTTTATATGAATTTTAACAGATCAATGGATACTACCGTAGGATACTTGCATGGAGATTTTTAAAATTTCCCAACACATATTCCTTATGGATAATTGTTCAGTTTAGTCTACTGAGCAAGCCCTTTCAGTTTTTGGTACACCCTGTGTACTAAATTTTATTCAATAAAATCATAAATAATATCCAGTCAGGTAGACAACCAATCCAGGATTAATATTATGGAAAATTTTAATAAACTTAATGGAACCAATTTTGGGTAAATCACATATTTAAGATTTGGTGGTACAGGAACACCCCTTATATGAAATTACACAGATCAATTGATACTAGTGCAAGATATCTTACATGGAGATGCTTGGTCATGCAAAGTTTCATCAAGATTCTATGAGCCGTTTTTGAGAAAATTTCTATTTTTCATTTTCGTTGTATGACAGCTACCCTCAAAATGAGAGCCAGCAAGAAACCACTTAGAACCCTTCGTTGGATTTGCATAAAACTCCTTAATTCAAGATCTGGTGTCAATCGGACCATTCGTTTAGCCGCTAGGCCAAAGCGTGACGGACAGACCGACCGACGGACCGACCGACCGACCGACGGACGGACATTTTTGGGAGACTTGTTTTTTATGATGTATAAGTGACATAGAACACATTTTTGACAAAGTAAGAAAAACTTTTTTTTTTCACGAATACAATACCTTTCTCGCTCCGCTCGAAAGTAAAAATCACTGTGGTTTGAAATCATAATCAAACACTTGCAGGCAGTTGCACAAAAGTTCTTTAAAGTTAAAACTCTCTTAAATCTATTGCTACTACTTTTTGCTTTGGTGATTTTCAGGAGCTTTAACTTTAAATACGCTTAGTGCATCTGGCAGTTAGAATCATAAACCAGAGACCTTTTCTGAAATTAAAATTAGTTTTGAACGCCATAAAAGTTTTGTAAATATATTTTTTTGTATGGCAGGTACTCGGGCGACTAACCAAAAGCTGCAGGCAGATAAATTTTTAGTTAAAGTTTAAAAAAGATGTTTGAAAATTCTTTAGTTGAAATTTTTATTGTTGGGCGACTGTCTGAGAAAACAATGGTAAGTTTTAATTTAATTTTAGTTCGTCGGAGAGGAAAAAGGAGTCTTGCATCGTGCAATGACGCAGCCAACAAAATTAACTACTTAGGTACCTAATAGTAGGTACACACAAGAGTAAGCCCATTTTCAATAAAAAAAAAGGTATGGAACCTTGAAAATGCAAAAAAAAACTATTCCTTTATGTTTAATGTTTATATACACTCTATTTTCTATTGCTTTTATTAATATAGTTATTTGTTAGGATATCTGCGAAAATTACAAGCAGCTAGCTACTCGTAATACGGTTCAAAAGATAGAGCAGACATACAGAGTGTAACAAAAAGATTATACCAACCCTGAAGGATATGAATCTGCCCATGAAACTGAACAACTTTACGTAATGAACATAGGCCGAAATATGACAAAAAAAAATTACCACCCTTAGAAACTGAATCAGCTGATAGCGCATTTTTATGGGAAATAAATCAAATTTTTTTTTCGAGTTTCGACCTATGCAGAATCACATCCTTTAATGCTGATATACCCTCTGTTAGACCTTGTATACGACTTAGGCTTAGTAATATGTGGCACCTTTTGGGTACGGAACCCTAAATACACCTAGAATGATAGACTATAGCTGCATATGTGGTGTGATGAGCTTACTATAGCTCACGCCACGTAAATGCCGAATCACCTATATTACGGGGCAAATCGCGCGGAAGGTAACTGATTGCTAGTCATTATGTTTTAATGTACCCACTGTACCCGCTGGATTTTACTGAATGAGTAAATAAAGGGCTTGGCTACATAGTCCTTCTGGCGAAGTATTGCTGTGTTTGGTTCTACAGTGATTTCTTGCCATTATTTACAGCACTTACTCGAATCGGTAGAAGACTTGCTCCGTTTTGCATTATACTTCGCTCTATAGAGGCTGTAAAAAAGTAAGATAATCCTTCTAAAGGGTAATTCAAAATCAATAATAGATTGTAAAAAAAAGAAAATTAATATATTTTTTTTTAGTTTGGGTAATCATGAAATTTGACTTTCCTTCGAATTACATGACAGTAATATTTTAAAATGGATAGGTAGGTACTTCCTAGTGACTCACCAGCTGATCATAGGCGTCATTTTAAAACTACTTCTTTTAACAAAAAGTATTTGTTTTTTTACATTTTTATACAATCTATTAGTGATGTAGAATCACCCCTTAGCCCTTACCCCTTTTACACCCTATATATTCTTAACCAAAGCCATCCAACAGTGCTATTTTCAAGAAATGCTCAAAAATCCCAAGAAAACAACTTCTCCAAGACATGAATAAACTATACATATCCATTGTGTGGTATAATATAGAAATCGTTTGCGCCGTTTTCGAGAAACCGCTTACGAACATATAGTCAAACAATAAATAAATAGGACTTATAATTGTAGGCAACGAAGCAGTTGACCCCAACATAAATTTCTCAGGCAGATTTTATTTAACAGGATGATAAAGAATCATGAATTATTCCAATAACCAAAAAAAATTTTCCAAAAAAAAAATTTCAACATTTTTTGTGATTTTTGTATGGAAAAATTAAAAGTACTTAACAATTTTTTTTGGATTTTTTTTATATTAGGTTTGTCTCATGTAGTGTAAAACCCCAGCAAAGTTTCATCGACTGAGGATTTAATGCGGGGGTCTTCATACAACGATCCGCTTCGTTGCCTAGACTATTACGGTGTAGAACCGAAGCTTGACCCCACGCTTGATCAAACACTACAAACCTTTTGCCGCAAAAGCACAAGCAAAAGCCAAATATATCTCGCTTCAATGACTAAAAATCATATATCTTCTATCTATCACGCGACTGAGCGTATAACATCCAGAACGATTCAATATGACTCTTATGCGACTGCTATGTGACTAATATATCGCTTCTATAAAGCTAATAATACAATACTTTGCATATCAAGCGTGTATTTGCTCGTCTTGCCGTTTGTAAGATATAGCATATTTTTCAGCTTTGGTAGTATAGGAGACAGTGCCATTTTGGTAATTAGATAGATGCCTATGTACACACGGCCGCACATCAGTAGAAACACTTTTGGACCTGGTAATAGAGTTGAAAAAGTTTCTACCGACAAGCGGTTGACCGTACTAACCATAGTAAGCACCGTTTTGTATACAGGGTATAACAAAAAAGGTATATGATCCCTGAAAGATATGAATCTAAAACATAAAAAAACCGGCCAAGTGCAAGTCGGACTCGCGCCATTAAGGGTTCCGTACCTATCTACCATATGATATACTAAAACTTTTGCTCTCTGATTTTAAAAAATCCGCGACTATCCATGGACTTGACCCCTCTTTTATACAAAAGTTCTTGAAACGGGAGCTCAACTTAATTGGTTACTATTAGTTGTGAGAAAAATTGAAATATTTAATGATTTTAGACTTTTCCCTTTATTTGTACTGTGAGACCTAGCTTCTTGCCAAATTTCATAATTTTAGGTCAACGGGAAGTACCCTGTAGGTTTTGCTTTTTTGGATAAATGTATGGAGATGAGGACATAAAAAGCCATATCTTCTGATCGCGTTGTTGTAAAAAATTGAAATTTTCAGATCTTGTGTGGTTTATAGACCTTAATATTCGTTATCAATTTCAACCTGGAGTGCTATTCCCAATTTATCAAATGTCACCCATAACCTCCCGAACGAATACGCCCTCACTTCCCGAACGCATCAGATCACGCACGCAAAATTTTTGGTATTCTGTCGCATTAGCACAAGCGGGTCGAGATGACATAGGGATGACCACCCATTTGCGTACATAAGAATCGAGAAATCGATTGAACATTATCAGCGTAATAATAAGATTTTAACTATGTTATTGTTAGTATTTCACTAATTAATATAAGAGTCGAATCTTTTGCGTAATCATTGCTTGAAAGATCCTTCGTTTTCAAAAAAGAGTACAAATAATAAAGTGGCATTGATGTTTTAAAAAAGCACCGCTTCGGCGTTTTTATCGTGATTGAACTCTGCCAAAAGTAATGCGAGCCGAGTAGGATGTGAAATGGGATGTAGGAAATTTTCTAATAGGGTGACCACAATATTATGTTTGTTGAGTGGGACAAGTATTGTGACGATTTGTTTAAAAACAGAAATAAGGGAAACTACTCGTACCTGTAAAGAAAGCTTCATACAATGCGTTTTTATTAGTTTGTGAGACACCAGAGCAACATTGAATCGCTTATGTTTATTTTTTTCGTTCTTCTGAAAACTGTTACCTACATGAATATTACTATGTTAGAATTAAGCATTTATTAGAACATTACAATTTGCAGACTTAACAAATGAAAAACCGATTGCACTGGAAAACCTTTCAAAATGAACAGTCATTCCAAATGCACAATCTTTCATTTTATAATCACTTTAAACGAGTTTTCAATAACACATTTGGCATATTGCCATGCAACATATTAACTTTGTTTTATTGCAATTGGTTTACTCAAACAACAGCAAAGCCGCTTAAAATTTTTACTACTTTTTTGAAAAATATAACGAGTTCTGAAAAAGACTGGCGCTGCCAGGGTGGCCTGGGGAGGTACAAAAACTACAGCTGTGGTTTTAGAACTTTTTTATGATTAAATTTTTTACCTACAGCTTTGAAATATTGTGCGATGCCTAGGAAATTGAAGAATGTATTACACAGTGAATAACATATATCTTCGGATGCAGCGTCAAATATAGTTATGGTCAAAAATCAATTTTTACGGCAAAAATGCAGATAAATGAACGAAAAAGAACAACTTTCATGTTAAATAATCTTTCAAAGTGAAAAAGATTTATACAGGGTTTAAAGAAAAGTACCGATTTCCTTTTAACCACATGTTCAATAAGTAGAATATAGAACAACTAGCGGCCCGCCCCGGCTTCGCACGGGAAGCTGGAGTTCATAAAAAGATCCCATAGATAAAGCGATTTTGAAACGTGTTTCTTTTTTGTTTTAGATGTATCGTAAAAGTAAATTATAGAATAACAACAAATTATTAAAACTGGTCAAATGCGAGTCGGACTCGCGCGCATTATATACAATTATCAGCTGGCGGATCGCACTTAACCCGTCTTTTGGTCTGTAGGAATTTCATATTAACTTTTATACTTAATTTTCATTCCCTGGGGGGTGATTTTTCAAAAACGCTGATACACATGTTTATTTCTTTTTTAGCCTAATTCCTAATTTTTTCTAGGATTTTCATACGAACTTTCATCCCTTATTTCACCCTCTTGGGGGATGATATCTCAAAATTGCTGGAACAGTGTTTCTTTATTATTACTCGTATTAGCTAAAATCCGAATTTCAAGTACGTTATGTCAAAACTGTATGATTTTCATCTCTTATTTAACCCCCTTGGGTTTCTGTATGATATCTCAAAGTTTCTGAAACACGTGTTTCTTTATTTCTTATAGCGGTTCGCCCCGGCTTCGCACGGGTAGATATAGGTTCTTGTTGCATCGGGGGTTACTAAAGAAACCAGCCAAGCGCAAGTTGGACTCCCACCGAGGGTTCCGTACCACTAAGGTAAAAATACTGTCCTAGTTATGGGCAGTCATACCATCTTAGTCACGCAGAAGTGCATTAAATTCGCTCGAGCCGACACGCACTTCATCAAAACCATCATAAAATCCCATAATACGTCCACTACAGGACAGGGAGCTCCCTCCAGAATTCGAGCCCTTGCTAGAAGAATGTGGAGGGGAAGTATCTTAGTCACCACGCTTGTTAGCATTAAGGCTGGCACCATGGACCGCGGTTGTTGGTGACCGCAGTATGTAAGATGGTGCGATACACGGAAAGATGTTGCTGCCCATCTTCCGGTTTGTAAAACCTTAGTCGCCTCTTACGACACCTAAAGGTTGAGATGGGTTGGCACTATTCTTTGCCGCTACCACACGGAACGACACGCACTTGACCAGTCAAATTTTTCGTGTCTATTCTCTGTTGTAGATAAAACCATTACAGTCACTTAGGGCGCTGTTTCTTTAATTTCAATTTTGATAACGATTACACTCATGATAACTTTTGAATGGTATGTCCGATTTGAATAATTCAAAAAGTTATTTACAGGTACTGATATAGCCTTGAATACGAAATCATTTATTTGGATAAGAATTAATAGGTACGAATAATGTGGCCTATAAAGTTTGTACCGGCGTAACTATTACATATTTTAACATGAAAAAGTAGTTATTGTGACATAACTGTAATAGTTAGACATATGGTATCGCGGACTTTTTTGTAGATATTGATGGTTTCTATAATTCTGTAGTAGATTCCTTTGCTCTATTGTTAATAGTTTCGGCAGCGTACTCGATATAAGGATGCTATTTAGTATTTTTTTCACACCTTGGGTTACATTATCGAAGTTTTCATACGGAACCCTAACTTTTTTTTAAATATTTTATAGCCTATGTTCATCCCGGATAATGCAGGGTTGCAATTCTCCTAAATCTTAAGCAAGTTAAGAGTTCCTGTCGACTATCCGGCGAAATTATTAAAAATTACGACATTTTATCGTGATACATTGACTGATTTATTAGAAAACACGTTGTTGTATATTACAGAAGAATCGATGTATAGAGTTATTAAAAGGGTTCACGCACACAGACACAAAACTCACTCACACACCAGTAACACGTCAGTAAGAAGGTAAGAAGGCTATGGTTCTTTTCACTTAGTTTCTTAATTTATCTTCTTATCTTTCTAAAAAAAATACAATTGCTTCGAAACATCGCAATATGAAACAAATAAACACAAGCAGTCAAGAAATACTATATACTACATTTAAACTTTGTGTATTGGAGGTCTGAAGTTGGTAAAATTGGTGTTTTGCAAAATCGGCTACAATCAAAGAAAATACCAGTCGGCGCAACTGGCTCAGAAAGAAACGTAGTTCGCCGGGTGTTCACTTTCTGAAAACGATTCGTAGTTGGTAAGTTAAATAAATGCAATCTCATGCAAAAAAAGTTCACAGTATAATTATCCATTCTAAGTTTAAAACTTTAAAATTAAAAATATGCTTCATACAATAAAAAATACTCATACTCTACTGAAATGCATTTAAAAATTACAATTACAAAAAGCAAGTAGTAGCATAAGCATGTTCATAGGTGGTAACACTACGTACAGAGAGACATGGATGAGATGTGACATCGGTTCGAAACTTTAGTTTTAATTTGGGAACTTTTGAGTCTTTGATGGGGAACTTTAGCAGAAAAATAATAGCTATCACTGTTACCTGAAAAGGTAATCATGAAAGGAAAAATATTTAAAAGTACCTATTACATAAATTAGAGAAGTTTTCTTGATGATTATCCCCATCTAGCTAATTCATGCTTTTGATGTATTGGTAAGTCGAAAGGTTCCATTTGATAACCGCGCCGCGTCTCGAC
Organism: Athrips mouffetella; assembly: GCA_947532105.1. NCBI lineage: Eukaryota > Metazoa > Arthropoda > Insecta > Lepidoptera > Gelechiidae > Athrips > Athrips mouffetella. The sequence continues at coordinate 2,001,858 of OX383969.1, read as the reverse complement.
GACTTTCCGTTCCCCACAACAAAAAACTCCTCATGGCAATGCTAAAAAAGAAAAAGGTTTTCAAACGGCGGCACTTCCTCCAGCTAAAAGTGCACCTCATTAACATCCGCGGGTTGCACTCCAATCTCGATCCGGTCCATCATCACCTCGAGACCGAGAAGCCGCACCTATTCTTTGTAACGGAGACGCAGATAGCAACACCGTCAGACGTGGCGTACCTCAACTACCCGGGTTACTCGTTGGAACACAAGTTAAGGAAACGAGCAGGGGTCTGTGTGTACATCCGCGATGACATTTGCTATCGGAATCTCCGTTGCTTTAAGGATTCAGGGTTTTCAACGTTGTGGATTCTGGTGGACACCGGCATTGAGAAATCTCTCCACGTCAGTGTTTACCGGTCGCACAGCGGTGACCGGTGAGCGGTGAACTTACGTACCTTGGCAGCTGCATTACCTACCAAGGAGGCTCGACCGAAGATATTGAAGCTAGAATTAATAAAGCAAAAGGCGCTTTTGCCCAACTCAAACCTGTCTGGACATCAAATATAATCACCCGTCGTATGAAACTAACCTTCTTCGAGTCGATCGTCAAGAGCGTGCTGCTGTTTGGCTGCGAAACGTGGAGAGTGACGAAGGCACTGACGGACCAGCTCCAAGTGTTCGTCAACAAGTGCCTTAGGTCCATACTCCGCATCTACTGGCCGGACACGATCAGTAATGAAGATTTGTGGCCCCGATGCCAGCAAAGGCCTATGAAACAAGAAATTGCGCAGCGGAAAAGGCGGTGGATTGGGCATACCCTCCGGCGTAACGACATAAACGCGGCATCAATAGCGTTTGAGTGGCAGCCGAGTGGCAGACGAAGACCTGGGCGACCCGTTCACTCCTGGCGACGTACCGTCGAGAGCGAGCTCAAGGCTGCTGGACTGACGTGGGAAGAAGCAAGAAGGACGGCGCAAGACAGGGGGAAGTGGAGACAGCTCATGAAGGCCCTTTGCACCAGCGGGGTGCCCTAGGATAACAACAACAACAACAACAGCGGTGAGACGACCAGGCTCTTGGAGCACCTGATGGAGAAGGCGGATTGGGCCCAACAGCGGTACCCAATAGCACAGCTTCATTTTCAATTGTGCCGATCCAAGCACCGCTGCACTCGATGGTTATGAAAAAGTCGGTGAATTCGTGTATCTTTGATCGATGATAACCTGTGATGGGAGCTGCACCGCTGAAATTCGTCGTAGAGCTGGTATGGCCAAAAATGATTTGGAAGAACAGAGGTATTTGACGTACGACTAAAGCTGGGTACTCATTAGCGAGCTGTAACCGTAACCGTTGCATGTATTGTAACCAAAAAACATAGTGTGTACGTTGTTCGCAAACCTGCTGCGAGCGGTACGCTTGCGGCTCACAGCGAGCCGACGCTTACAACTTAGGTACTCATTTCTGAACCCGTAACGTTGCACATAACTGTAACCGTTACTGTAACCTAAAACATAGTGTGTACGTGGTTCGCGAGCCTGCAACGAACACTACACGAGCGGCACGCAGCGAGCCTATATAGTCTAAGCAGCGAGCCGACGATTGTCGGTTTTTGGCGCAAATCAAAGGGCGCTCGCAGTGCGTTCGTGGACGTCATAAGAGAGGTTGTTCCTAGCCGCTGCGAACCAGCTATACACGGTGTAAAGAAAAGTACCGATTTCCTTTTAACCACATGTTCTATAAGTAGAATATAGAACAATAAGCATGTTTAAACACTTAAACTTTTTTTTCTGATGTGGGTAGTTGAAGTGTAAACACTGTTTTAAAGAGCTCTCACTGTTTTTAATTGCTAAAAATATATATATTTGCCTATTTACATCTAAATGTAATAATTTGGGTTAACAAACCTGCTTCACAACTGCTCATAACAAATTTTCTCTCCATCAACATCACAATCTTCATACCACTGCCACATCATCACTAGTGCCACATCATGGATCTGTACAGTAAGCTACAAGAGGTAGAATCAAGCGTCGCGCAGAGGATAGCTGAATTTGAAGAAGTGTTGAACAGTCACCAGTCTCCTCACAAAGATCTAGGCAAGTTATCTCAAGATTTCTTGGTGTTCCGCAATCTCACATTAAAAACTCTCAGCATGTTGAGGTCGCAGATGGAGCTAGTTCTCTTGGGATTGGACAGGCATGAGATGGCGTCGCGTCGTAAGGTGCTCCTGTTTCACGGAATCCCAGAGTCTGATGCCACTGACCCAGAAACAGCAATTGTGTATATTTTATCCAACCAAATGAAGTTGACTGGTTGCACGGAAGAGGATTTATCGGCTTGCTATCGACTGGGCACCAACACCAGTAAGCCCAGGCCAATATTAGTCAGGTTCCACAGTATGAGGCGATGCAGTGAGGTGTGGAAAAACAAGACACTCCTGAAGGGATCTAAGGTCATAATTTCAGAATTTTTGACCAAATCACGACATGATGTCTTTCTAGAGGCCCGCTCTCACTTCGGTGTTAACCGCAGCTGGACAGCAGATGGGAAAATCATCATCCTTCTCCCGGATAATAAGCGCAGCAAGATTGAACAGATGTCCGAACTTCAGCACCTCAAAACCAAGTTCCCCTCGATTCAAAAAGAGCAAGGAGCTCCACAATCATCAGGAAAATCTCATGAGGAGCCCAAGACGGCACCAAAGTCAGCGCCCGAGCGAGAAACCAGCAAGAGGACAAATCGTCGAAAGTAGTATGGCGGTATCTTGAACTTAGATAGTACTTCACTCATATTTTTAAAACTCTTCTATTTTGAGGTAGTTGTAACACATTTTTTCTACCTCTTTTGATCAAATTTCAAAATTATCAACATATTTCAATTATGATTCATGAATGTAATGATGTCAATGACAAGACAACTGACAGACAGATGACAATGATATTTGATTTTGCGTTTCGTTTTGTTGGTCATGTAAATTTTCTGACTTGGAGTATAGTAATTTTCCAATCACGAAAAGAGCGTTTGTGAAGTAAGTTACTTGTAAATTTTAGATTTTAGTTTGTTAGATTTATTTTAGTGTTTTGTATTATTTTACTATATTTTTATTTATCATATTTTTATATATTACTTGTATATTATCTTAGTATGGAAGATTTAGATATTGATGATGCCTTCTTTTCATGCTGTTCCTCATGCTCGTCAGACGTAAGCTATGCTAGTGCGTTTAGTGAGGACGATGATTCAACTCAACTACGAGACTTGATTCAAACAAAATTTTCGCCATTTCCTAAGTTCCTCAACATCGTCCACATAAACGCACAGAGTGTCCCAGCCCATTATCCCGATCTCTTATCCACTTTCGACTCCAGTGTCGTTCATGCAGTCCTTATCTCCGAATCCTTCCTTAAACCTGCTCTTCCCTCTACTCAGTACTCCCTACCTGGCTATCGTTTACTACGCAACGATAGAACAGGGAAAGGAGGAGGTGGCGTAGCAATTTACCTTCGTTCTGATATTCCTTCCAAAGTCATTGATTCGTCCCCAGGCGAATATACGCAGTCCACTGAAAACCTATTTATTGAAATCTCCTTTCACCATACTAAGCTTCTTCTAGGCGTTCTTTATAGCCCCTCTTCTCGTATTGACTATTTCTCTTCTTTCGAATCCAAACTTGAATCTCTCTGTCCCCTTTATGATCACACAATAATCCTTGGTGATTTTAATACCTGCCTTCTAAAATCTGACAGTCGTGCTGAGAAACTTCGTGCAGTAGTCACTTCCCTCAATCTAAATATCCTCCCTCTTTCAGCTACTCATCGTGCACCTCAATATCAGGACCACTCTCTTCTGGATTTAATCATTGTTTCCGACTCTAACATGGTGGCTACGCACGGACAACTATCGGCCCCCTTTTCCTATCATGATTTAATCTACCTCTCCTACAAAATTCGCCCTCCTAAACCCAAACCCAAATACCTTTTCCTCCGTAGCTTCAAGGGTATAGACGTGGAGCGATTGCGGGCTGACGCGAGTAATGTTGACTGGTCGACTGTCTTTGACTCTAACACGGTTGATGACATGGTTTTTTCTTTTAATAAAATTATCTCTCTTCTTTATGATTCTCATGCTCCTATCAGACGTGTTAGAGTCAAACAGTTACCCTCACCTTGGTTGTCTGACACAATTAAGCGGATGATGGCCAAGAGAGATAAAGCTAAACGCAGATACAGAAAGTCCCCATCGGAAGACAATCTTTCAACTTACAAAAAACTCCGTAATCGCTGCAATCGGATATGTAGAGATGCCAAAAGACGCCATATTCATAACTCCTTAGAAGATCTGAACACATGCCAAATTTGGAAATTTCTCCATTCACTGGGCATTGGCAAACACTTAAACGAAACTTCCTCAAATGTTAACTTCGACGCTTTGAATGAGCATTTCTCTCAAGCTCCCATTATTCTTAATGACAGTACTAAGTCTTCTACACTTTTACAACTTTCCTAAAAGCCTCTACCCAAGTGCACTCCCTTTACCTTCACTCCGGTTACAGAGTGTGACATTAAGAGAACTATCCTTTCTATTTCTACAAAGGCTGTGGGCGAGGATGGGATTCATCTTCATATGATCCTTCTGCTTGTGGATGAGCTTGTCCCTATCATTACACATATTCTTAACTACTCTCTCTCAAAGGGCTCATTCCCAAGTAGCTGGAGGAAGGCTCATGTTCTCCCACTTCCTAAGGTCCCTAATCCTTCTTCTTTTTCTCAGTTTCGTCCTATTTCAATTCTTCCCATTCTCTCTAAAGTCTTGGAGAGTGTAGTCCAAAGACAGCTTACTATCTATCTTAATAGAAACAATCTTCTTAACTCTTTTCAGTCTGGTTTCCGCCAAGGTCACAGCACGGTTACGGCCTTGCTCAAGGTCACTGACGACATTCGCCAGGCGATTGATGTGGGGCAGCTAACCGTGCTGATCTTATTGGACTTCAGTAGTGCGTTTAACTCGGTAGACTTTGACATTCTTCTAAGTATCCTTGGATCTCTTAATGTATCTCCACCTGCTCTAACCTGGTTCGATTCTTATCTTCGGGGACGCTCGCAGTGTATCCGCTCTGACGATTCTACATCGAAATGGTGTGACTTGACTGTGGGTGTTCCTCAAGGTGGCGTATTATCTCCTCTCCTTTTCTCCATTTTCATTAATGAAATCACTCAGGTGCTGACTTCTCACTACCATCTCTACGCTGACGATTTGCAGATTTACAGACATTTTAGAGCGGATGATGTGGCCCTTGCTATTGCCAAAATCAATGAAGATCTTGATAGGATTAGTGCTTGGGCTAAATCTTATGGACTTGTTGTAAATCCATCAAAGTCACAGGTTTTGATAATTGGTAGTTCCTATATGTACAATTCGATTGACCACATTAATTTGCCTCCTGTGACACTAGATGGAATTCCAATCGCTTATTCTAAAACTGCCAAAAACCTAGGTATCACTTTTGATTGTCATCTGTCTTGGTCCAGTCAGATAAATTTAGTCAGCAGGAAAGTGCATTTCACGTTCCAGTCTCTCAAGCGTCTCCAGCGTTTCGTGCCCTTTGAAGCTAAAGTCACCCTAGCCCAATCCCTTATGCTTCCTCTCCTTGATTATGCGGATGTCTGCTTCCTCGACGCTTCGGAGGAGCTGTGGAACAAACTGGAAAGATTACAAAATCTTTGCATACGATTTATTTTTGGTTTACGCAAATATGATCACGTCTCGCAGTACAGAACTCAACTGAACTGGTTGCCCATCCGACGTCGCCGTGATGTACATGTTTTATGTATGCTGTACAACATTCTCAACAACCCATCTGTCCCCCAGTACCTCCGTGAGCGCTTCGAGTATCAGATTCCCCGTGGTGTACTCTGTCGCACTAGTAGATCCCTTCTCCTTAACTATCCCCGTCACTCCTCTAGCCGTTACGGCGGTTCGTTCACTGTGCACTCTGTGCATCTGTGGAACTCAGTTCCGCACTCAATTCGTGCAAGCCCCTCTCTCGAAGTATTCAAGAAGGCATTGAAGGAGTATTATCTAACGATTTAATGTTATAGTATATGTATTTAGGTTATGTTGTATTTATACTTGGATTATACATTATTATGTAAATGTATGTATGTGTATAAGTGTATGTTGTGTATATATATATTAATATTATTAATGATATATGTATTATATATTTGTTCCTGTATTAGTGTGTATTTTTTTTTTCTCTTATAAAATAATTTTGTGATGACACAATTAAAAGTGTAAATTAATTGTATACCTACTGTATAATATTGTAAATACTTAGTTTAGATTGTACACTTCTGCCCATTTATGTAAAGCTCTCTCTCTCGGAGAACGGTTAGCTGGTAGACAACTCAATTTATGAGTTAAGCTCGCCATTGTATAACTTTTCGCAACTACTGCATTGTATAATTGTGTGTACAATAAAGAATAAAGAAACAACAGATGTCACCGACTCAAAATCTTCCTGATCCATCTAATTGGGGATGTACCAAAGTCGGCAACAGCTGGCAACTTACATGGACAGACTTGCCAGTGGTTGCCGAAGCATGCATGGAAATGATCAGATGCAGATGCAAAAAGAAGTGCAGTGGCCACAGATGCAGGTGCTTGCAGCGGCAACTTAAGTGCACAGATTTGTGCGCTTGCGAAGACAAATGTACATAAAAGACAGAATATATCTACATGTAGGTAGTTTACGCACATATCTATGTTGATCGATTAATTACAGACCTTTGAGTTACTCGAAATTGTCTTTAAGTTTAGCTCAGCTATAAGTTTAAATATGACGGTATAACTATAGGTGCACAGGGTTCATACACGGGTGTTCAGGGTTCTTATTATATAAAAAAAAATAGAATTGACCCCTATTCTTTAAAAACAAAATTCTATTCTTACTTGATACTGGTTCTTACCAACATATAATGTCGTTTTTGTTGTCCTGTATTTTTCTAAGAATTTGTATGTCACTGCCGCTTTGAGTAAAAATTTTTTTTACGTTTTCTTTTACAATAGTTTTCAACAAAGCTAAATATTTTTAGAATCTGTATGAATGCGGCATTTTAAAAATATTTTTTTAAAACCGATACCGATAAACGTTAAAACTTTGTGGCCATTAACAAAAAAAATATTGAACTTATTTTTTATTATTTTGGACAGTAATTATTATTTTTTGTATGTAAATGCTTCTTTTTTGTTTCAGAAAACAATCTACCATCTTTTGTTTAGCTGAAAACGATACCAAACTAGTAGCTAAAATTTTGCAGTTATGATGAGCCACGGTCTCGCGGATAAGGAAAACTTTTCCCCCTCCCCCTACCCCCCACCTGGCTTTTAGCCCCATACTCCCGGGCGTTTTTAATACTAGTCTACCTAACTAACAAGTGTGCCAAGGCTCATACTTTAATCCGGAAAATATTGGTCCCCATACATTGAATGCCCATACTGACTCAGCTACATACCTTGGACTGCCATGCGAACTAATGAGTCCATATTGATAGAACTTAACATCACGACGCGGCTCTTCAGTATATACTGAAAGCGTGCCCTGCGTTTCTTCGCACACACTATGCGATCTAAGTCAAAGTTAAGTGTGGTTTTAAAGGCATTTTTTGGAAAAACAGATTATTTTTAGGCCAAATAGAAGGCAGACGTGCTTAAGGTAGGGCACCTACGAGATGGTCAGAAACAATAAAGAAGGCAGTGGGCGGCAACATGCAGCGATCGGTTCACACATCATATTATCGCAGTCTATGAAAGGAAAATATATGTGGTCACGATCCTCATCAGTGAGGGACCGAGGAAAAGAGATACTAAAGTGGTCACGTGAACGACTCATTTTGTATGGGAAGGTGAAAAATTCTTCTCAACTAAAAATTTTTTTCTTCGGTAAATTTGCTTGTTATCATGAGTAGAATCACTGGGCTTCGGGATTAAAACGAATAAAAATTCACGCTGTATAAGGGTTATTTTATTTTCATTTTTAGTTACGGTACTCTAAAAAGGACCTTGGACGCTCCTTTCCGTGATTGGTGTTGTTTAGAAAACCTACCCAAATACAATAACGCACTTTTTGGAAAGACACAGATGCTAACAGATTTGTGCAACAATTTTAATTTTTTCATAATTTTTTTTTATTCCGTAACTTTTTATGTTACATAACGAAACAAACTGAAATGAGCTTATGGCAACACTGTTAATGTCAAATCAATCGAACAAAAAAAAACATTCCGTTGTTGTTGAATGTTGTTTTCGGGTTTTTTGCTAGACGTTAAACTCTAAACTGCTCGCCCCTGGACACCAACAACTGCTCTTCTAACGTTTGACCCCTGTTCATCCTACCCATTGACGTAAGAAAAACGCTAATCTTTGATCCTACCGGACCTTGTTTGACCTGACGATTTACATGGCTGGCTCTGTAAAGAGTTGTTGTCACAAGTTGTTGTGTCCCGAAATGTGGAAAAAGCCGTGAGTAATCTAAAATTATAATTGAATTGAAATGTAATTTGACACTCCTAAAGCAATTTGTGCCGGAAAATAGCTGCCAAATACAAGCTGAAGGTACATAAAGGTCCTCTCAAGTTTCGGTGTACTCACTGCTTGTAGGGTGCCATGACTTTGATTCAGCCCCATGGTAGCTTATGTAAGCGTCATTTAAAGAAGTATTACCATGGTGACATCAGTATGGTAACTAAGCATTGTAGGTATCACTCATATGCTGATGACATTCAATTGTACCTACCCTTTAGCTCTTGTTTACCATTATCTTTATTTCTGTTGGAACCCTAGATGACCTGGACTACGCTGACGATTTAGTGTTGATCTCGCCAACATTACCCCAACTGCAAGCGAAACTTCAAAATTTACAAGAAGCTGCTCATCAGACTGGGTTGCGAATCAACGCTCGCAAGACCGTCGACATGCGTGTGTTCCCAAATAACGTGTCCCCAGTGCTTCTGGATAACAACCCACTAGCTACCGTCAACTCGTTCTCATATCTGGGTAGTACGGTAACCAACACAGGTGGGTCCGATGAAGATATTGAAGCTAGGATAAAGAAATCCAAAGCAGTCTTTGCCCAGTTAAGACCAGTGTGGCTATCAAATGTTCTCACCAGACGCATAAAACTTTCCCTCTTCAAGTCAATTGTGAAGTCGGTGCTTCTCTACGGCTGCGAGACGTGGAGAGTGACAAAAGGCCTGACAAACAAGATCCAGGTCTTCATCAACAAATCTCTGCGGACCATCTATCGTATCTTCTGGCCGAACACTATTTCCAATGAAGAACTGTGGTCCAAATGCCAGCAAACTCCAATTGCACAAGAAATCTCCCAGCGCAAATGGAGGTGGATTGGTCACACTCTAAGAAGGGAGGAAAATTCGGCCAGCATTGCCTTTGACTGGCAGCCGGGAGGCAGAAGGAGACGTGGACGTCCCACTCACACTTGGAGGCGCTCTGTGGACAAGGAGCTGAAGGAAGCTGGACTGTCGTGGAGCGATGCAAGGAAAACTGCGCAGGACCGGCCGGCGTAGAAACAACTTATTGAGGCCCTCTGCACCAGCGGGGTGCCATAGGACTACAACAACAACCTTGAAAAAAAGTATTCAACTTGGACAACAAGATTATCTTATGGAGCTGTTCCTAGCATGCCTGGTAATTTTTAAATGACTTAAACTTTTATTATTCTTTCAGTTTTCAATATTTCTGAACTAAAACTGTTTTAACATTAGTGATTATCTACTTTTAAGGCTTCAAAATTTTGAGAGATGCAACAAATATTGTGATAGAAAGAATGCATGCGGTACATCTGGTGTGGCCTCTACATCATCTGCTCCTCCTCCAAAAAACTTCAAGTCAGAATTTGTCAGTGCAGAAAAATCTTTAAAAGGTAAACAAATTATGCTAAGATATTTCTGTGTTTGTTTGTAATATTTGGGGGTTGTACAAGACACCACTTTTTTGCATTATGGCTGATACAATGAACAGCAGTGGATGTTGACTGCAGTATGGTAGTACGACGGTAGTACAGAATGCCCATTCTCAGCCACCTTTTTTTTCACCAGTCTGAATCATACGGCAACATTCTTGATGTAGTCATCTTGTCTATAATATACTTTTTACTTTCGAGCGGAGCGAGAAAGGTATTGTATTCGTGAAAAAAAGTTTTTCTAATTTTCTAAAAATGTGTTCTATATCACTTATACATCATAAAAAACAAGTCTCCCAAAAATGTCCGTCCGTCGGTCGGTCGGTCGGTCTGTCCGTCATGCTTTGGCCTAGCAGCTAAACGAAAGTTCCGATTGACACCATATTTTGAATTTAGGAGTTTTATGCAAATCCATCGAAGGGTTCTAAGTGGTTTCTTGCTGGCTCTCATTTTGAGGGTAGCTGTCATGCAACGAAAATGAAAAAAATAATTTTTCTCATAAATGGCTCATAGAATCTTGATGAAACTTTGCATGACCAAGCATCTCCATATAAGATATCTTGCGCCAGTATCAATTGATCTGTGTAATTTCATATAAGGGGTGTTCCTGTACGACCAAATCGTAAATATGTGATTTACCCAAAATTGGTTCAATTGATTTATTAAAATTTTCTATAATATTAATCCTGGATTGGTTGTCTACCTGACTGGATATTCTTTATGATTTTTTTGAATAAAATTTAGTACACACGGTGTACCAAAAACTGGAAGGGCTTGCTCAGTAGACTAAACTGAACAATTATCCATAAAGAACATGTGTTGGGAAATTTAAAAAATCTCCATGCAAGAATCCTACGGTAGTATCCATGGATCTGTGAAAATTCACATAAAGGGTGTTCCAGTGCTACCAAAAGTTAAACATGTGATTTACTTGAAATTGTTTGAGGTTTGTTTGTTTTAATGTTTGACAATTTGAATTCTGAATTAATCTGTATATTTCATTCGAATTATTTAAAAAAAAAATGTAAATAAAAGTTTGTAATTCCATACTATGTGTATATTATTACAAATTTAAGTTTGCGGTTGATAGTTTTTCCTTGAGTATTGCGAGAAAGTAAGTGCAGTGCTGCTGTACCATTTATATACATAACATTTACTTTATGAATTCTTTAATTATATCTCAGGTAATTGAGCTACATTTTCCGTTATTTTGTTGTAAATTGTACAAAAGGACTAATAAAGATGTTTTGACTTTTGTTTATTTACTATGTGGTTGATCAAGTTAATAAGTACTTATTTCTCTTATAAGTTATGCCATGCCTGTCACAATTTTTAGGTAATTGGGAATATTGTTTCTAGACAAACAACTTTTCAAAAGTAACATTTTTGGCAAATGATAAAAAAATTTGACCTCGCCATAGAAATTGCTCACACTGATCGAACAGTTTGTATGGAGAAGTCGAAAGTTTTTTCATACCCGAAAAATGATTCTGTGGAAAATTTATTCAGTTATGTTGACTGAGTACGCCCTTACAGTTTTCGGTACACCGTCTCTTACACAGTTTGTATCGGTTAGTTGTTTGTGATTTTTCTAACATTTATTTTTTTTTGTTTCAGAAAAAGATATTTTACCTAAAGTGTCAGGAAACAGCAGACGTCATTTTATTTTTTGACCAATTGTTTGACTCCCTTAATGGGAGTTTCGAAAATTCAAAAAAATGAAGCGGAAAACCTCTTCTAGCCGCATTAACGCCAAGATCTCAGCATAGTACGGTATGGTCGAAAGCAAAAGTAGTACTGAATTCCATGACATTCCTAGTGAATAACAAAGAAACAACAGTACCAACAATAAAAAACTTTTTACATACTGTTAACAATATTATAGGGATTTAAGGGATGTACTTTTTGAAAATTACAATATTAAATCAATATGGATGCGACATTTTAACCAAGACCCGTAAGAAAACTTTTTTGGAGCCATAAGAAGCCACGGTTTTAGGAACACAAACCCATCTCCACAAGCTTTTGAGATCGCGTTTGCGTCCCTGTTTTTAAACAATTTGACAGGGGCGCATTCACAATTAGACCCGGGTGTCTAATTGTGAAAAAGATACATGTAAAAATATGTTTAAATCTATGAAAGAACTTTTCAAGCAAAATGAAGCAAATAATACATCTCTTAAGATAGATTTAAGCTATTTAGAAAAAGATATATTTATACCTTATGAAGTTGTGCGATAACCCAAAAAGAAAGGCACACATGCAGTATGTAACTGGTTATTTATTGAAAAAAAAACATAAACTCACATCTTCAAAGACTGTGTTACATACAAAAACAACTTTTATGATAAAAATAAAACCAGTGAGTTTTTGAAAAGTAGAGAATACAATAAAAAAAAATGAAAAGTTGTTTTACCTTAACAAAGATTTACAGGAAATGTTTTCGACCATTCAGGATGTATTAGTTTGGGTAACTAAAACCCACACCAAATCAGAAAATATAAAATTGTACGCAGAAACTATTTTAAGTATTGAGGTAAATACTAACTTTATTAACTGCATTGAGCATAAAGAAAAAAAATTTGATTTTATATTCGATTTAGCATGTAGATTTTTTATTTTTAACTGGTGTAAAGATATAAATAATATTTTAATGACACGCTGCCGATCTGATAATGATGATGAAATGAAAATGCTTGCTCTTAATTATACAGGGTGTAAGGGACAGCCCTCCGAATACTGAAAGAGCATGAGCAATCAACGTAACATATTTTAGCGAATAAAACTTTCAGGAAAGAAAGAAATAATCGGCCTCCATACAAAATTGCTAACTTGATTGGACAGTTTGTATGGAAAAGCCGATATTTTTTTCGTTTCCTGAAAGTTTTGTTCACTGAAAGTTGTTCAATTACGTTGACTGATCATGCATAGCCTTTCAGTATTCTCAGTATTCGGAGGGCTGTCTCTTACACCCATTATAAGAAAAAGAAATAAACATATGAAAAATAAGGCTCGTGTTTTAATTACTATTGTATCCACATTTTATTCTGCAGTTCCAGTTGATGCTGATAATAGTAGATTAGTAGCCAAGGGCAGTAAGGCATCAATTGCAGGCCGATATATTTAGGCGCACGAGCGCAGCGAGGGCGCCTATAGTTCGAGGGTGCAATTGATGCTTACACCCGAGCTAACTACTCTGCTTTACATCTCGATTGTGAGGTAAGTAGGTACTTACTTACTTACCGCCCTAGGGCTTTTCTAGCTACATTATCACCCTAGAGCGCTAATTGGTCACATACAAGCCCCATTTGGTGGTAATAAGGACCTACTTACCGAATATGAGAGATGTAGGTAAATGTAATTTTATCTTCATCTGCTCTGATGCAGATAATTTACATTTTATCAGCATCAACTGGGTATTTATTCATAAATTTGGATCCTACAGGTTCGTTTCTAACGTAGTACTTAATTTAGTCAATTTGCGCTAAATGGCGCTAATTATTATATATTTACTGCATTTGAACAGTCAAGAGCAGGTCAAGCTAGACACAATGTATAATATAATTTAATCAAATTACTGTGACTTGTAAAATCTTAACTTTATCAATAAATTGATTGTTTTGAGCTTTGTACCGTTCTTAATTTGATTACTAAGGCTAGAATTGCTTTGCGAGTGTTAAGCTTGACCTGCACTTGACTTTACCTATAAATACGCAAAGCTAGCCCGTCTGAAGCTGACAGATAAAATATCTGTTAATACCTAAAATATTAATTTATACCTATTATAGAGTTCACAAAAGAGTCAGTGTTTTGTAAACAAACTTTTTTCTTATAAAAAAAGATTTATTTCCAATTATACAAGGCACACGTTTATAACCACAATACACAGAGGAACACTTAGTCTATCGTTTTACATACAGAAAGTCAGAAATATCTACATTTTTAACACATGAACTTGATGTTTTGATTTTGTTTACAAAACACCTGACTATTTCCTGATCTCTGGTATATGCTGTGTGGCTGTGAGTGACAAAAAGTACAGAATATGCTTTTAAAATATTTATTAGTTTAAGATACCCACAAATATTTTCATTTCTCCCCAATAAGTAAGAAATTAGAAGTGGCACATTTGGTAAACCTGACCAGTAGTCATAAAAAATCTTAAGACTCTTTGTAATATTTTTGTATAGATATTTGTCTTTCAAAAAAGCTCTTTACAGCTTACAAAATAACTCGGGTTGTGACCATTAATGTGCCGAAGTTGAAAAATGAGTCGCGGGGGTGAGCGCTGCGTGTGGGGGAAGGCTAACGAATCATTCATCGGCTCTCCGCCTCTCACCAATGCTCAGAAAATAACCATCATAGCCCGACTTATCCTGAATGCTCTATACCTTATCTAATAATTTGTTAGCTTATTCAGTTCCCAAATATACCCTACAATTTTTACTTTATAACTTACATTAGCATCCAAGTAGTTTTTTAATGGCCTTTTGGTACTGGGGCGTTTAGCTTTTAAGTAAACCACATACTAAATTTATCAAGGAAAATCCACAATCCCAAATAATACATCTCAGTTTTGTTTTATTGAATTAATTACAGGTTTCTCAAGAATTTTTACTCTTTTCTTTGCTTTTGTTTCATATTTGTTATAATAATGATAAATTAATATTTCTTTGACCAGTGAACCATCAGCGGTTTGACTGTCGAAGACATTGATCTGAAGATCTGATCCTGTGATTCTTCCCTGGTGAAAGCTAAGCCACAGTTTGGAATCAGATTATTGGGCAGTACATTTTTTGAACTCATCCAGAGACCCGCTCAAGGTTAAAATGATTTCACCGACGAGCAGCTTTGTGCAACTAAACTTCAGAGATTTTGCTCGTGCAATATAATATGTGTAGTGTAGTTGATTATCTTTGTATGCATTCACTATCATTCACTTCAATAGTATTGTGTGGTTTGAATGGTCCAACAGTTGCACTAATTCTATTCCAATCTTCATTTCTGTTTACTTATAGGTGGTAAGAGAGACTATTCATACATTAGGTATAACAACACCTTTGTGCCCATATTAGGTAGGTTTATTTATAGCCCTGAAAGATTTTCACCCTGTAAAAGAAAAACAACAACGTTTTACCAAAATTTTGATTGGGTTAAAGTAAACATTCAGTTTTATTTTATCCGTAGGTTAGTTACTTACTGTAAAAAGGTTTTGTTTAAGTATAATATATCACAGACTTAAAAAGGAGAGCGTCTCCTTTTTTATAATTTCTAAATAATTTTTGTAAGTAGGTAAATAATGGCCGCCATTGTGGATGCGTGAGTGCGTGACGTATTTTAGATAAATGTATCCATCTCTTTCAGTTTCATAGCGTCGTTCATCTTGCATATCTTTCTCTCCTTTCTTAAGTATAAAATTTTATCCTTGAGTTGAGTTGACAGATTTTTTATTTTCTAATTTTTACGCTGCTCGTTGTGTATAGAATAAATTTCTAGTTCTTTTAGAAAGCATGCAATGTACACGCGTTTTCGCCGATAGCAAATACCGGACTCTTAACATTAACTCAATGTTAAGAAATTTAGGAGAATAGCGACCCAGATTTCTAATGGTGAAAGAATTTTTCAAATCGGTCCAGTATTTTCGGAGCCTATTCATTACAAACATACAAAAATAGGTACAAATCTTTCCTCTTTATAATATTAGTATTAGTAGAACAATAAGCATGTTGAAACAACAAAAAACCGGCCAAGTGCGAGTCGGACTCGCGCACCGAGGGTTCCGTACCGCCACATAATCATAATTGTATTAGTTGAAATTTCAGTAAGTTAATGTGCTAGATTTTTTTAGTCCGACAGGCGCTTGACCAAATTTTATTATTTGTTGTTATTTTATACCTTATGCACTATAAACATACCAATTTTCAAGTTTGTAAGTGTTCCCGTTTTAAAAATAGAACTAAAACAAAAATCGCCTCCGCGACCATCCAACTTGACCCCTCTCTTATATGAATGTTCTTGAAACGGGAGCTCACCTGACCATTAGTTGTGAGAAAAGTTGTAATATTTAATAATTTCAGACTTTTCCCATTATTTGTACTGTGAGACCTAGCTTCTTGCCAAATTTCATAATTTTAGGTCAACGGGAAGTATCCTGTAGGTTTTGCTTTTTTGCATAAATGTATGGAGATGAGGACATAAAATGCCATATCTTTTGATTGCGTCGTTGTAAAAATTGAAATTTTCAGATCTTGTGTGGTTCATAGATCCTAACATATGGTATTAATTTCAACCTGATACCTTTACCCGTTCGTGAGATAAAGGGTCTTGACAGACAGACGGAGAACAAAGTGATCCTATAAGGGTTCCGTTTTTTCTTTTGAGGTACGGAACCCTAAAAAAGAATAAAAAAACAGAAATTAAAAACTTATATTAAAATTTCATTGTGTCAACCCTCGCCAGAGTCGCAGCGCGCATGAAGGTAACTAATAGGTCTTTACCTATGAAATTTCCGTTTTGTATGGCGAATTTTAGGTAAACTCAATTTTCAGTACTAAAATTTTGCATTTTTCATAGGAATTATAAATCCAATTTATTTTATTTTTTTAAGCATTATTGGGACGACATTAAGCTAACAAAAGCTTAAACTTAATTCTCAAAAATATTATCTGTAAAAAAATATAACAAATCTAATGATGAAAACAATTTACGAACCTTTAATTTTATATATCAAACTAAAAATAAAAACTTTATTTTATGCGTAAATTGATAACCTTGAAGTCAACTTTCAAATATAAGACAAATGAAAAAGGTTCCATTAATATTATAGGAATTATGATCTCATTAATCTGTAAGAAAATTTCGGCAATTTCATAGGTAAAGACCTATTATTTTTCTCGTTTACAATAGGTGCGCCGAGTGCGCGTTGTGATTTTTAAAGTAGGGTCGGCGATTTGAACTTTTTAAGGAAGGTAGGTATTTTATTTAATTTTATTATAGCTAGTAATTGTTACAGTTTAGTTTTTACTAAGATGAGTATGTATTTACGTTTCTTTCTTTCATATAAATAAGTCTTATTTTCTTTCATGGTTTTCTCTGTTTGCACGCTTGCATCCTGCATCATTATACTTTATCCTTTAGTCACTCTAAGATTGACTGGTAGAGATCTCACGTAGGGATGAGTCCGCCTTTGCATGTCGTCTTTTCCGAGAATAGTATTTTTGTAATTTTCGTGCAATTAATAAAGATCGTAGCAGGTGGAGGACTGTGGTCTCTGCCTACCCCAACGGGAAAGAGGCGTGATGTTATGTATGTATGTAAAGATTAAACAACAACAACAAAGAATGGTCTTCACACGTGTATTCTAGCATTCTTTCATCTGACCATTCTTTATTTTCTCCCGTGGTCAGTATGCGAGTTTTCGTCTGCGGAGAGGAAAGGGAACCTTTGTCCCCGTAGGCACGAAAACATTATTTTCACGACACGGCGCCGTTACTCTCACTCATATATTCAAACCCGCTAGGTGGTAGTTGTTCTAGTTTTGTTCCGATAAATAATAAATACATGGTGATGGCTGCGACGCAAGTAATTTGTTTCTACATATGTAATGGCATGGTCACCCTTGTTCATATGCAACACTTTTTTATGTTTAATGGTTAACCTGTGAATGTTTATGCCGCAACCACCAAATAATCCACTTTTCCTAAAAAAGGCACAACATTTTATACTAACATAAATACAAAATTTAAATTAAACATCCACAAGATCTCAAGATTAAGAAACGAAGTTGTGATGACAAGTGACATCAACAACATGGCATGCAAAGGGATACCAGAAAATTATTTTAGCAAATGTTTTAGATATAGATAAAACTAAATAAAAAAGTATTCCGCAGCTACTAAACTTGTATTAGAAAAAGACTGCTTTTCATTTAAAAATCAATAACTTTTTATTTTGCGGGCTTAATAATGCACAACTTATTTTAAAATAAAGTATAAATAAAAACACGTGGATGCCAAACTTAACTTATTGCACGGAAATTGTGCAAAATTTGTTAGTAGGTATGGCAAGAATTAGAAAGGGATAAACCGCTCCGATCTTGCTCTACTCGTTTTGCCTTTGTAAGTTTAGGTTGCAGTCTACAATCACGATACTTGTTATAACATCATTGTAAAGTGGTTGGTTGTTGTGGCAAAACATTTTTTATGGCCATCAGGCCATCACATCAGGAGTTTTTTGCCAATTTCAGAGTTATGTTTATGCTTGGAGGAACTACTGTTTATGGATACATGGATGAATTTCCATGTACCTACAGGGTGGATTTTTGAGATGGGACAGCAAGGGCAGGTAGGCACGACAGCAAGCACGTAGAAACAAAGCAGTAAAAGCAACGCGTCGTGCGTGCGTGACGCTACAACCAGAGACCTGCTCTACTAGCGTTTGTACCAACGAGCGGCCGTGTGTACCATAACCGTTACAGCTTCACGAATATGGTCTTAGGAGACTATCCATAATTTATTGTGAAATTTTGATTCCCATTCATACATAAAAAAAATACAAAAATTGCTATTCTACGCAAAAAAAATATTCCACTCATCAAAAACTTCAATGAGAAGTAGGCTACGAATAGGCCTTGGGTCTTAGGTTGTAGTAGGTACTAATAAAAAAGTCGGAAATTGTAAAAAAAACTTTCACTCATGTCTTTGAAATATGATTCTTGAATCATTCACTCATATCAGCAGATGAAGGGGCGGGCTTACACGGGCAGGGCTTTTTGTCCTGATAGCCAATTTTGCAATTACTTTCGTATTATTATAGTCATTGACATGGGATAAACGCTCCGTTTCTATGCGCGTATTTTCCAAAATCTTTGGTTTTGAAGGAAAACGCTTGAATAGTTGTTGAATTCAAATAGTTATTCTGTAGAAAAGATTGTTCAGATTAATTTTTATTTTGTTTAAAACGTAGAGCAATTTAGAAAAATTATAACTTTGAATTTTAATCAGATAAAAACTATAATTTTCGCATACGGGCCACACAGGAGGACAATGTCCGTGACTGCCCGCGTCTGCACGCCCCTTCATCTGCTGAGCGCTATAAAGTTGAATATTATGCAGAGTAGGTATCTATAAAAAATACCAGGATATATTTATTTTAAGTAAGTATCTATCTAAGTAAGTAGCTTTTCTGAACAGTTCTTTTTGTCCATTTTTAGGGTTCCGATACCAAAATGGTAAAAAAAGGAACCCTTATGGTGCCGCTCTGTCTGTCCGTCTGTCTGTCACACCTCTATATCTCAGCAACCACTTACGCTATCGAGCTGAAATTTGGAATAGTTTTAGAATATAGTTGCCCAACTTAATTGCACATGAATTTTTTTTGAAAAAAGTATGATTATTAATGTAAAGGGGGCCAAAATAGGGGGGGCCAAATTTCAAATTGTCGCTACTAGGTCGAGTGGGGTATCATATGAAAGGGCTTTACTTGTACATTTTAAAATATATTTTTGTATTTTTTTAAGTTTCTTAGTTTTCAAGTTATGATGAAAAATGTCAAAAAAAATACCATTCCCCCCCCCTTATCTCCGAAGTTTGAGTAAGGGAAAATCTGAATTAATTACAGTTGACAGAGGTTTATGTAAACTTTACAGCAAAAATAAAACGATCTTTCTAAGTTGCACAGTTTTTCAGAAATCTGCAAAAAACCTTTACAAACAAATTTAGTTTTGCGGTCCTGAAAATGGACTTTATTGCTTCCAAAAATACTATAGGTATATCGGAACCCTCGGCGCGCGAGTCCGACTCGCACTTGACCGGTTTTTTTTCCTCTTGCTGTCTGGCAGCAAAGATTTTGTTTTTCTTACGTCAATGTCTGGCAGTCATATAACAAAAAAAAACCGGTCAAGTGCGAGTCGGACTCGCGCGCCGAGGGTTCCGATATACCTATAGTATTTTTGGAAGCAATAAAGTCCATTTTCAGGACCGCAAAACTAAATTTGTTTGTAAAGGTTTTTTGCAGATTTCTGAAAAACTGTGCAACTTAGAAAGATCGTTTTATTTTTGCTGTAAAGTTTACATAAACCTCTGTCAACTGTAATTAATTCAGATTTTCCCTTACTCAAACTTCGGAGATAAGGGGGGGGGAATGGTATTTTTTTTGACATTTTTCATCATAACTTGAAAACTAAGAAACTTAAAAAAATACAAAAATATATTTTAAAATGTACAAGTAAAGCCCTTTCATATGATACCCCACTCGACCTAGTAGCGACAATTTGAAATTTGGCCCCCCCTATTTTGGCCCCCTTTACATTAATAATCATACTTTTTTCAAAAAAAATTCATGTGCAATTAAGTTGGGCAACTATATTCTAAAACTATTCCAAATTTCAGCTCGATAGCGTAAGTGGTTGCTGAGATATAGAGGTGTGACAGACAGACGGACAGACAGAGCGGCACCATAAGGGTTCCTTTTTTTTACCATTTTGGTATCGGAACCCTAAAAAAACAAAGAGATTTGAGGCGCTCGCCCATTGGGAGGAGCCAAATATTTTGAAAACTACGCGAGTGCAGCGTTTTTATTATCTCGATGGGAGGAGCGCACGCATCGCGCGCATTTTGGTTATTAGGTGCCGACACCCTCGCACACCCATCCCCGCCGCATCGGTCAGTGTGACTAGTTTCTACCAATTTGGCTATTTAATATTTATTTTGGAACATTTTATTTACGAAACACACATACAAAATATACCTATGTCGATACTGGAAAGGAAATATCGCTTAAACGCCATTTTGAAGACGAGACGAGGACAGGTTGGTAGTTAGCATCATTGTGGTACCTAGTTTAGTGTCTCAATGGTTAGTCGGTCAAATCTAACGTCAGATCAATGACATCTGGGAGATAAACAAGGTTGTCACTAGCTTCAATCAGTAAAACAGCGATGTTCCTTGGGGAAAGTTGTTCAGTTTCGTGGTCTGAACTCAATCTATAAATTTGTCGAAAGTTTTCAAATTCACCCTAGATAAACATCCCCTAAAACTGAGTACTACCCATGCAAAGTCGGGGCGGGCCACTAGTCTGGTATAAAATTTTCTTTGTCGGTTGTGACTGTCTGCCAGTGTGGCCGGTACTGCAACTTTTTCAAAGATTTTGGAAACTACGCGCGAGCGTTTTTCTTACGTCAATGAACTTTATTCGAAAAATAAACGCTGCGCTTCTATGCGCGTAGTTTTGGTTTGGAAGGAAAACATATTTAATATAGACTTTAAGGGCACTGCATGTTATCCTACGTCATCTAGTACACGAAATTTGCAACTTTGTGGCGATAGTAGTGGCCTACTAAGTCCACAAAACGTTGGTCTGCCAATCCGAAACCTGGCAGATTTTGTACAGTCGGAGCGCAAAGTGGTTAAGTGACAGATTACACGAATGAAATCTATTCGTGGAAATAGAAGTTACCTATATAAGTAAAAAACAGCAGGTCTGCCTTGCATCCTATTGGCAGTTTTACTAGGCCCTTACGGTCTAGGTCTAATAGTTGTTCAAGAAAGAGTACAATTCAAGGAGGTTTTAACCCACGCTACGCTCTAGGAAGGAGAGATGAATGGCCAAAAAAAGCGTGACGACGAGTATATCTAATAGTCGCGGCAGCATCTCTTTCACACAGTAGGATGACCTTACTATTTTACGCTTGGGGATGTTATATTATTAAAGCCCTCTGGAACAGCAGCTTCATTTTCAATATTTTATTTGGCAGGATATTATCCTTTAGTTTCTGCCTGATAAGTTGTGCTTCTCTCGGCAACAAAGTGTTTCGTGTCTTAAAATCCTCGCAACGCTGAGGATTCTTCTTTAGAACCACTCGCTTGGCTCGTGGCTCAATTATAGAGTCATAGAGGTAAATGAAGTCGAGTCCGTTTGGTGCCGGCAAAGTATAGTACCAACCCATCTCCACCCGTGGGTATCGTAATGTACGTACAGTGTACGTTTCATGGGATGCCATGTACAACATGAGAATATTATTCAAGCATGGTATGTGCATGTCATGTATATTATTCAAGTATGTCATGAGTACCTTGGGCTCAATTCTTGAATAACACCGGGTGATAAACAATTAACACCAGAAAAATTCAAAATTAAATTTTTTTCTTTACAAAAGTGCAGAATGATATTCGTTAAATATAGGTATAAAGTAGTGATTGATTGTTACTTTTTATGTATTATGGTTTACATTTTTAACAGATTATCAGGGTACATTTGATATTTTTTTATGTTAAAAGTGAGCAAACGAGCAGGTGGGCCACCTGATGGTTAGTGGTCACCACCACCGCCCATAGCACCCACTGTCTTATTTGATGTCTCAAAAATTATATTTTATCACTCGGTAATATTCATCAATCGGGTCAGAGTTTTTTCAGCAGCAGCATTCTTTTTGTTTGTTTCCAAAATAACCTTTTTTCATTTCTTTCTTCTTGCTTTCCAGAAAAGCTCAGGGAATTCTTGAAAATCACCGGGTGATAAAATATTACTTTTGAGACTTAAAGAATTCACATTTGCGCTGATAAACTGTTGAAAGGTAAATCAGAATACATGGAAATTAACAATCAAGGACTGCTTTATATTTTAAGAAAATCAATCTCAACTTTTGAAAACAAAAATCTATGATTTTGAATTTTTTGATTATTTTATGATTATTAAGATTTTATTTCTTATTTCATCGATTCAGTTCTGACTTTACATTTTTTTCACTCACATGGAATAACAATAATTTAAAAATATGGACTGGCTGTTGAACTTAGCCTCATTTATACGTTTCTAAATATTATGGCCCAAGTTTTTGTCAATATCTTTTTACTGAAATAAACTATCAATACTCATACTCATAAAACCAATATGTTGTTCATTTTCACTACTTATTGAAAAGACCTCGTACATCGGCTGTCTCTCTGTCCATCTATATTTGCGATCCGTCTGGCTGTCCAGGAACAACAGGTCGATATAGGTTTTTGTTGGTATTCTTCTAAAAACTCATCATCAACCAGCTTCATTTGGGCCTAATTGCGAGCCACCTACTTTTTAACCGACTTCAAAAAGGAGGAGGTTCTCTATTCGATCCTTTTTTTTTTCAATGAATGAATCATTCTTGCCTACCAAGTGACATCTGAAACTTTTTTAAACAAATTCCAACCCAAGGGCATCAGATAAAATCTCTCAATAATGCCCGGCACAAAACTTTGATGCTGACCGTAAATGGCTCGAAATATCTATCGCGAGGGAAGCGCAGGACAGGCGTGTGAATTATTGGCTTCTCGCATGTCGTCAATAAGAACGCAGCAAATAACCGGCAGCATCAGATGTACTATTTTCCTATTATTGTACAACAGTACAGGTTCCGTTGTTTAGTTTGATTTTCTTTTAAGAGCATGCGTCGCCACAACAAGGACTCGGCCACGACTAAGCGCTGGCGCTTTCTCGCATCGATTTTATAGGAGTACTAAATAATTCACAGTAAAATATAAATACAATATATTCCAAAAAAAAAAGATACAGTATTTTAGAGTATGAATGATTTCACATGCTATGTCCAAAAAGAAAAAATAATGTCTTACATTTTCACCTAAAATGACAGGGTTAATATCCCGTACATTTACTGAAAATGTCACTTTTGATTGTAGTTTTTTTGAATGATTTTTTGCCTAAATAGAGTTTTTTTGTTAAACCAAAAACTAAACAATATCCTGAATTTTGGAATGGTAATTTTTATTTTTATTTTGTAGCATTTGATCCTACATAAATCTCGCATCTGCGTAGACGGCCAAGCGCTAAGTTAAAAACGGACGTGTTAAAAAACTGTTCTATTTGGAAAAATATCCCAATATTTTGAGATGTTTTAAACCAAAAAGCAGATCAATAATATATATCTAATATGATATTAATGTCTTCTTCGAAAACTGAGAACTGCATTGTTTTATCCTTCGGCGAAAATCGTAAATTTTGACTCCAGCGCGATTTTAACGGATGAACGCTCTTAAAACTAATGCAAGCTGTTTTTCTCTTTCATGTTTAGATTCAGATATCTTCATCATAATGTTATTTCATTATAATGTTCTTTGGGACAAGTTGTTCAGTTTTATGGGCTGATTCTGCAGATTCACATCCCACAATACTGATGTGGTTATACCTTTTTAGTTTCCTTTGTGTTCAAATATCTTACATTACAGCCACCCTACTTCATACGTAAAACAGGTCGGCTTTTTCATAGAAAAAGTAAAGGAATAATGGGTACCCATAGAAGAATATTCCGCAAATAGCATAACTATCAATTTTGCAGCCATTTACTCTACAATATTTCACTGTTTTTGCAGAAAATATACGCGATTTTAAAAAAACATTTAGCATGACATAAAAATGTGTCAAAGACGGGGATACCAGTAATGTATTAAAAAATATTACCAAAAAGGTTGATGACCAATGAAGAAGTACATAACATGCTTGACCTTAAACAACACAATTAGATCAAAAATATTTATATTTATAAATATATTTATAAATATAAATATAGGGTGACTTTTATTTAGTTCTTGATAGCAAAAGATATGCATGTACTCATGATACTGAACAACTTTTCCCAAGGAACATAGGTCGAAATACGAAATACCAAGTTTGACCTCCCATACATAATGCGCTATCAGCTGATGCAGTTTTTATGGGAGGTCAAAACTAGATTTTCGTATTTTGACCTATGTTCCTTTGGGAAAGTTGTTCAGTACATTCATACCTTTTTCTATCAAGAACTAATTAAAAGTCACCCTATATATTTATATATTAATATAGGGTTAGTATTGTATTGAAGAATGCACCTGAGAGAAAATCTGAAATCTACGATTACTTGTACATAGTGACTCAATAAGCCGTATACGATTTTTTTGTCTCGATTTTGCAAAAAAATATCAAAAAAAGACCAAATCGACCGATGCTGGCTGCTGGTCTATCTCGATTTACAAGCCCGCAGACACGCTCCACTTATAGCTTTGACAGAATTTTTTGAGATGTTTTTAAACTAAAAAGCAGATCGTGAAAGTATATCTAATATGATATTAATGTCTTCTTTGAAAACTGAGAACTGCATTGTTTTATCCTTCGGCGAAAATCGTAAATTTTGACTCCAGCGCGATTTTAACGGATGAACGCTCTTAAAACTAATGCAAGCTGTTTTTCTCTTTCATGTTTAGATTCAGATATCTTCATCGTAATGTTATTTCATCATAATGTTCTTTGGGACAAGTTGTTCAGTTTTATGGGCTGATTCTGCAGATTCACATCCCACAATACTGATGTGGTTGTACCTTTTTAGTTTCCTTTGTGTTCAAATATCGTACATTACAGCCACCCTACTTCATACGTAAAACAGTTCGGCTTTTTCATAGAAAAAGTAAAGGAATAATGGATACCCATAGAAGAATATTCCGCAAATAGCATA
Organism: Athrips mouffetella; assembly: GCA_947532105.1. NCBI lineage: Eukaryota > Metazoa > Arthropoda > Insecta > Lepidoptera > Gelechiidae > Athrips > Athrips mouffetella. Next base: position 1,976,423 of record OX383969.1, on the reverse strand, counting down.
ACTATAAATTTTGCAGCCATTTACTCTACAATATTTCACTGTTTTTGCAGAAAATATACTCGATTTAAAAAAACATTTAGCATGACATAAAAATGTGTCAAAGACGGGGATACCAGTAATGTATTAAAAAATATTACCAAGGTTGATGACCAATGAAGAAGTACATAACCTGCTTGACCTTAAACAACACAATTAGATCAAAAATATTTATATGATAGGGTGACTTTTAATTAGTTCTTGATAGCAAAAGATATGCATGTACTCATGATACTGAACAACTTTTCCCAAGGAACATAGGTCGAAATACGAAAAACCAAGTTTGACCTCCCATACATAATGCGCTATCAGCTGATGCAGTTTTTATGGGAGGTCAAAACTAGATTTTCGTATTTCGACCTATGTTCCTTTGGGAAAGTTGTTCAGTACATTCATACCTTTTTCTATTAAGAACTAATTAAAAGTCACCCTATATATTTATATACCTATATAGGGTGACTTTTAATTAGTTCTTGATAGAAAAAGGTATGAATGTACTCATGATCCTGAACAACTTTCCCCAAGGAACGTAGGTCGAAATACGAAAATCAAGTTTTGACCTCCCACAGAAACCGCATCAACTGATAGCGCATTTTGTATGGGAGGTCAAATTTGGTTTATCGTATTTCGACATATGTGCCTTAGGGAAAGTTGTTCAGTATCATGACTACATGCATATCTTTTGCTATCAAGAACTAATTAAAAGTCACCCTATATGCAAACATTGCTCGTTTAATAGTATCGGGTTAGTATTTATTGTATTGAAGAATGCACCGGAGAGAAAATCTGAAATCTACGATTACTTATACATAGTGACTCAATAAGCCGTATACGATTTTTTTTGTCTCGATTTTGCAAAAAAATATCCAAAAAAGACCAAATCGACCGATGCTGGCTGCTGGTCTATCTCGACTTACAAGCCCGCAGACACGCTCCACCAGGGACTAGATAAGTACTATACGTACAACTGGACTGAGTGCCATGTAGAAAAATTGTGCTGACAGCAAGTAACATAAGATACCGCGGTGTCTCTTTCTAAAAAGGGTGACAATGATATTCTGAAGATTGTGGGAAACCAAACAGGGTATCGTATCGAAATAGAGCCAATTAAAAGCATACTACATTATAAACAGTGTTTTATTATTTACAGGTAATTATTAAAAAACGTCACGTCAAAACAGAAAAAATATACAATATTTACATACCTACAAATAAGAAAAAAAAGCATTCGCCCATCAAAAACAAGTTATTCCCCAGGTATCTCCAGGGTTCCCATCTCGGACCTTGTTTTTTCACGCTTTTTATTAACGATATAAGTCAATGTTTTCATAATTCGAATCATTACTTGTTTGCCGATGACCTCAAAGTATTTAAAAGCATTAAAAATTGGAACGACTCTAGGTTACTTCAAGATGACCTAGACAGGCTTAGAGATTGGTGTCAGAAAAATAGGCTAAAATTAAATGTTGGCAAATGCCAGCACAGTAAATTTACTCGTAATAAAAACATAGTATGTACAAAATACAGTTTAAATGGGGAAACGCTAGAGGAAGTAAGTCACATCCGTGATCTAGGCGTTCAACTTGACTCCAAGCTTAATTTTATCAGGCATATAGATACAGTCATTGTCAAGTCTACTAAAATGCTTGGTTTTATTCTAAGAGAGTGTAAGAATTTTAAAAACCCAGTCACAAAAAAAAACATGTTTTACTCCTTAGTCAGAAGTCAACTAGAGTATTGTAGTGTGGCTTGGGCACCATCTTATAAAGTTCATATAAATCGGCTTGAGAAATTACAAAGAGTATTCCTTCGGCATATGACTTACCATTGCAAACTGGCTAAAAAACTAAAGTCGTACGAAGAACGTTTGATACATTTATGTCTTCATTGGAGAAAAATCGTCAAATGCTGGATTTGGTCTTTCTCAAAAGACTAGTTACTAGTTCCATTAATTTTCCTAGCCTTCTTCGTAAAATCAAATTCAATGTGCCTCGAACCTTACCACGTTCATCCAACATTAAACTTTTTCAACAACGTATCAGTCGTACCAACTTAAATAAAAACCGGTCAAGTGCGAGTCGGACTCGCGCGCCGAGGGTTCCGATATACCTATAGTATTTTTGGAAGCAATAAAGTCCATTTTCAGGACCGCAAAACTAAATTTGTTTGTAAAGGTTTTTTGCAGATTTCTGAAAAACTGTGCAACTTAGAAAGATCGTTTTATTTTTGCTGTAAAGTTTACATAAACCTCTGTCAACTGTAATTAATTCAGATTTTCCCTTACTCAAACTTCGGAGATAAGGGGGGGGGAATGGTATTTTTTTTGACATTTTTCATCATAACTTGAAAACTAAGAAACTTAAAAAAATACAAAAATATATTTTAAAATGTACAAGTAAAGCCCTTTCATATGATACCCCACTCGACCTAGTAGCGACAATTTGAAATTTGGCCCCCCCTATTTTGGCCCCCTTTACATTAATAATCATACTTTTTTCAAAAAAATTTCATGTGCAATTAAGTTGGGCAACTATATTCTAAAACTATTCCAAATTTCAGCTCGATAGCGTAAGTGGTTGCTGAGATATAGAGGTGTGACAGACAGACGGACAGACAGACAGAGCGGCACCATAAGGGTTCCTTTTTTTTGCCATTTTGGTATCGGAACCCTAAAAAGCATTCATCACTTTATAGATTTTTTTCCCTGTATAACGTATTCCAAGAATCTATAGACTTAAATGTAACACCAATTAGTAGGATAAAAAGTATTGTACTCACTAGTTGAGAGCATAAAACTTACTGCCAATACTGAAATTTTAAGTAGTTTCTCTTTTTTTCTTTTTTTCTTATAGATTTTTTGTATCAGCATCTAGCACCATTTTTCAAAGCTAGCTTGTTTTTGTTTTCTCATTTAATGCTTATGAGTATAGTGTTGGTGTATTAATGTTTCTAATTAGTATTAAATATAAAGTAATTTAAGGTCCTTAATTAAATTATTCAGAGCATGTTATGCTCTTCTTTAAGTGATATGACACTTAGATTTAAGTAATGTTTGTCTTCTTGTATTTATACAGTGTACATATTGTTGAAGAGCCAAATAAATAAATAAAAAATAAATAAAAATAAAAAGTTATGATGGACATGAACATCTCCACATGGAACAATTTAAAAATGAAACTGATTTTACTGTGAGAAAAATAACACACATTGTGGAAATTTGCGGTTTGCTTGGTAGATTTTAACATACAAGTGGACGTCGACTGTCAGAGCTACTAAAAAACAGACGAACAACAGCCAACTATTTAAACCAACAAAGCACAAGTGCAAAAACCCACTAAAAACCAGCTACACTTGCTACAAAAAATACAAAGAATAAATAAAGGAATACAAAGATATAAATATAACATCAGTAGGTACAGAAATATTTAACACCATAGAAAAAAATATAAATAAGTATGCTAAAACTTTGAAAATAAAATAAAGATAAATAATAATACTAAAGATACCTAAAAATTTAAATACTGAAATAAAGAAATTAAAATAAGACAAAAAAAAAACTAAAAGCTGAAGGGGAATTCATACATATCATGCAATTTGTGCCAAGTTTTTTTTTTCGGAATTCAGTACCTATGTTATAAAGGTTTTAGAAAACCAACGCAAGCAAGGAAAATAAACAGCAATCAACAAAATTCATTAACGCTGAGCCGTATCTGCTGGAGCTACAGATGTGAAATTTTGTACAGAGATTTTTTGCACGTCAAAACAACCCACTAAGAAAGGACTTTTAGAAATTTGTCCCCAAGGAAGTGTAAAAGGGATGAAACTTTGTATAAAAGGCCACAGTACAGTTAAGGGTACAGTTTTGACACGACTTACCTACTCATAGTAAAAAAAAATTTTAACCAGAGAAGGTACAGCACTCTGTTTCAAAAATGCTCGATCTTTATTTGGCACAAAGTCTTCTTTTTTAAAATGTTTGCTACATACAGATGTTATATGTATACAGTATATGTATACAGATGTTAGATGTATACAGATGTTTCGGAATTTTTCTCGAAAATTTTGGTATCACAAGGTTTTCGGAATCTGAAAAGTTTAAAAACCACGCGAGTGAAGTCGTGAGCTTTTGTGTAGCTTCTACTACACAAAACGTCTAGAATCCATCCCATCTCTACCCGTGGGTGTCGTAGAGGCGACTAAGGGCTCATGAACCGGAGGATATGGGCAGTAGCGTCCTTCCGTCTACCTACTACGGTCACCAACAACCGTGGTCTATGGTCAGCTGTAACGCTCCCAAGCGTGGTGACTAAGGTAGGTACAATGATTTATTAATTATTATTTTACTAGCATGGTAAGTACTTCCCCTCCATATCGTTCCAGCAAGAGCTGGAGTTCTAAAGGGAGCTCCGTGTCCTGCAGTGGACGTATTACGGGATGTTATTGAAGTATTATGAAACTTTGCAACGCTAAAAAAGTATTAGCTTCTGCCCAGAGCGGCTTCCGAGAAAAATCTTCCCATCGCAACGACGGGTCGAGACGTCCAACCTAAATTTATGTCACCCTAACTTCTAAACTTATCTAAACAAGCAAATCGTAGTAAAAACACATACTTATGGTAAGAAAGTCCACAATCCTGAAAATATTCGCTCTTGCAGGCTTCAACAATGCAATTTTGCATTTTAAATTTTTTCAAAATTTAGTATTTTCAAAAAATCCGCGTCGTTCCATATTTTGGTAAAATGACATTTAGAGTTGACACATACTTATTTGTTTTCTACCACTTATCAGCGGATGCAGTTTTTATGGTAAGTCAAATTTATGTTCCTTGGGAAACGTTGTCAGTTACATGGGTAGGCTACCACCCGAGAGGTTTTGCGTATTTGAAATTACACGTTGTATTTTATCTCGGGCGTCGTGCTGAGGGGGCGGTAGCTCTGAACATGAAACTGAAAAACTTTTGTACTGCAACTTTTGTAACACTGCAAAAAAAATTGCTTTTTCATACAAATTGGCTTGGTCTTGTTCAGTTTTATGTTCAGTGCTACCACCCGAGAGATTTTTCGTTATTTACTCAATACGTTGTCTACGCCTAGAGACCATACAAGTATATATCGAATTTCATACATTGCACAAAACGCCTGCAATAGATTGCCGTTGACATTTAAATGAATTTGGTATACCGCCGCTCACCAATAAAATCCAGCAGCAAGCTAGGCATTTTACTAAAAAATGCGTTAGCGTACGCATGTATTTTATTGCAAAATGTTCACTACTTAATTTACTTTAAGTATCGTACACTTTTTTTCTGTTAAATTGTTTATAAAATAATTCAAATTTGTACCAAAAATTTAATAATCAGAAAAAGTATGAACGGCAACACCGCTTTTTTGACCACTTATTTTGCGTACGAAGTATATCGACCTTCGAATAACTTGGCGGAAAAAGTAAATTTGTACGTTCAGGGGCTCGCTCCACTTACAGCTTTGACAGAATTTTTTTTGGTATTCTGTAAATTTTTACAACACAAGCGCAGTGGAGTGAACTAGGGATGGGCAACAAATCGCTTATATGAAAATCGACAAATCGACTGTACATTATCAGCTCATTTCGACGTTAATTAATTATTCATTTAGTGTTTCTAAAAACAAAACGTAATAGTCAATCCTTTTACTTAATTTGAAGTTTAAAATATTAGTTCTGTACAAAATTTTATAATAGATTCAGAGCGCAATGCCTTTGCGGGCGAGCTATACATAAAAAAAAAATATGAACCATGTCAACATCTGTCAAACAAGTCACAAATCACAACAACAACAAATTTAATTATTTTGCTAGATTTTCAACTAAATTTAAATTCGCTTCATAATAGCACAAAGTAGAAGAGCATTTGATGCCACAAGTTGTTATATAATTACAAAATACAAGGTAATTGACTATGAAATCTGTCACCAAAGCCTTTGCACAAATAAGCACATAACTTACTAACAATTTTTTTATAATTTCAGATAAAAGTGGCGGTATCTTCCATGTCTCGCTTCTTGAGCTATATCTTGGGACCGCAAACCAAAGAAAAGGTCGCTCACGCGTCGGATTCATGGAAATTTGCCTGGTAGAGCCTGCATTCAGATAACTATTTTGAATGCTATGGATGACTTCTTTCCAGCAGATTACCGAACAATAATATTTCATTTTCATCAGATGTGTACGAACATCTGATATCTTGGGACCGCAAACCAACGAAAAGGTCTCTCACGCGTCGGATTAATAGAAATTTGCCTGGTGGAGCCTGCATTCAGATAACTATTTTGAATGCTATGGATGACTTCTTTCCAGCAGATTACCGCACAATAATATTGCATTTGCATCAAGATGTGTACGAACATCTGATTTTTCATTTTACAGTGGCTTTGATTGTTTTAAATGTTATTTTAAAGTGACTATTTCTATAAATAATGTGTCTATTGTTTATAAACGTTTATGTACTTAAGTACGTACGGTCAACCGCTTGTCGGTAGAAACTTTTTCAACTCTATTACCACGCCATAAGGTCCAAAAGTGTTTCTACTAATGTGCGGCCGTGTGTACCTAAATATTTTATTAACATTCAATACTGTGTATTAGATAAAATAGATGTAGCGTGCTTATAAATTATAACAGTATCAAAGTAAGGTAGGCTAAAAATATCTCTGGTGGAGACCTTTTATATTTTGTTTATAAAATCCTGTACTATTAAACAAGCAATATTTGTTTGTGTATATATTTCTACAAGCGAAGTGACTATGGTACTTCCTCTCCACATTTTTCCAGAAAAAGCTAGAATTCTGGAGGGAGCTCCCTGTCCTGTAGTGGACGTTTTATGGGATGTTATGATGATGATGATGTATATATTTCTAATCGGTTTCTCGAAAACTACATACACTATTTTCTTATGTCTCTAAAAATTAAAATTAACCAATTGAACTAATGAACTGAATTTTACTTTTTAGAAAGCTTCTTTGAACAGAGAAGATAATTATGTTATTACAACGGGAAAAACATTAAACCCCAGAGCTATCCCTTATTAATGGAAACGGGTTATTCCCACGGGAAAGCCACTTACTTATTCCTACGAAAAAACCGTTCAATTATTGAACTAATGAACCAATTCTAAAGGTTTTTCTGTTGCGGTAAGATATGTTAACGGGAAAACTTCTCATTCCTTCAGTAAAAATGTCCTACAGATTTTCTTCTGTGGAATGCTACAGTATCCCTGATTGACGTAAGTTACATATAACCGCGGGAAAAACGAACCAGTGCTATTTATTTTTGTCATATGTACAGCTAAATGTAAACGTATTCAGAAGTTTCTTTTCTTGTGGAATGCTACATTGTGCTAATTTTAGCTACTCATTACCGCGGAAAAACGTCCATTTAACACGGGAAAAACGTTTGACTTTTGAACTATATATACTCTTTATTGCACACATATTGAAAAAAAGCAGAATTAAAGGACATATACAAGGGCGGGCTTATCTCTAAAAGGTATTTCTTCCAGCCAACCTATGGCAGTTAGATAAATTCTTTTAAAGTTTTCACTAATAGGAAATTGCATAATCTCTGACTTCCAAAAGCTCCTTTTACCGTAGTTTTATATCCAAAAAATCTCAAAAATTAACTGCTCACTTACAGATCCGCAGGTAGGTTGTAACTTTTGTGTTGTTCGAGGTTTGCCTTCTTAGTGAGCGCTGGAGTGAACGCGGGCTATGCACAGGAATACCAATTCAAATGTCAAACCATACAATAATGTCAAATGTTAATTTTAGGTAGTTCTCTTCACCACCAACTTTACCCAGTAGTGGCGCTAGCATCTTCATGCTGGTTTAAGTCATCCCAATTTTGTATTTTATCTGCAAATTTACGCATGTTCTGAGGGTTTCTCATCATATAGTAGCATTTAAAATATTTCACAACTCAAAATATAGTAAAAAACACAAAAATAGTAATCGTAAAGGTTAACATAAAAATTCGAGAGTGAGCGCGGAATGCGTTACGGAATACCAATTTAAACGTCAACCCATACAAAAATGTCAAAAAGTCCGCTCAGCGGTTCACGCAGTGATCTCACCGTCGTGATAACTTGGTTGCAGAATACCAATTCGACACACACCTGCGGATCACCTGCGGATCCGTGTGCGGACGTCAAAATTGTTGTTTTGGGAATAGCACTCCTGATTCAGAGAGGTAGATCGTAGTACCCAAGGAGGTTTAAGTAGCAGCTCTTTCTGCTAAGGAGGGAGCCATAAGCGTAGCACTTTCTTGCGAGGGACCTCCATACTAAAATGTATGGTTTTTTTTCAACTCCTAAAAACGTAAAATTTTTATCTTTTTCTCTGAGAAATATGAGACATGAGACTAATAAATGCTACTACCACAGTTTTTATAGTGAAAACACTTACCATTCAGGAAAAAAACGGTGTTAAAAATCACGCATAAAATGGCTATTACGGATTATTTACGATCAATTCACCTGTAAAAAACTATATATTTTCACTTTCACATACAAAGTTTATACTAAAACATTAGATTTTTAAAGATATCTTGATTTTTGTAAAACTTAACTGAGTTTTTTGACCGACTAGAATGGGCGACAGTGACACTTCACTAGCTCATAAAGAATATGTATATGGCGGACTCTATAGTTTTTTACTCTGAGGTAGTACCTATGAGAATAAATATGATAAATGTCTCATACATTCACTGACTGAGATACCAAAACAGAAAAAAGGTTTTCAATTTTTGAAATCCCAAAAATTATAAAATTTTCGGGATGTAAGTAATTACATTAGGTTACCTAAAAGACCATTTGACCAATCTTTGTGTGGTAATTCGTTTATGGCAGATACGAACGGGCTACCGTCATAGTGCCCCTGGCCTTTGTACAAATCATGTCAACAAGCATGTAGGTGGTTAAAGAGCTCTAATGGACTAATTATTAATCATTCTAAAATTATTGCTTGTTAGTAAATATAAACTTAGATAAAGTGCGAGTATAGGACCTGGTCGTCGCAATTTTCCTTTAAAGGAGTGATCACACCTGGCTGAATTCAAAGACTAATTTGGCATACATTGCTCGTTGTAGTAAGGATATTGAAATTAACATAACCAAGCCTCCCAGCAATGTATGCCGAATTAGTCTTTGAATTCAGCTAGGTGTGATCACTCCTTTACACCCTCTACCAACATAATAGTTCATAATAAATTGTATGAAGTTTTTACACTTCCGTTGATGTCAATATAATCATGCTAATATATTCAGTCATTGATCCGACTTAGTGATGCCAAAAACTGTCACCGTTGACTATTCAAAGTGTTTTAACACCTTCACTTTTTGCTGCTTTATCATTTGATTGGAGGCCACCATGAGACAGCAATATTAATTTTGTTTTGCCAAAAAAGTCCATACGACATTATTGTTACGTTCTATCAATATATTTTTGTCATTTTCCAAATAGTATATTTTAGTTTGATAGTTTTGATAAGTTTGTAGGAAAATCGACTTTTCTCTCTAATTCTATAGTTCCTTAAGTGTTAAGTCATTTATAATATTTTCTTCTTAGAGGCCAATAAAAATTCCTTAAAAATTTAGTTTTAATTTTAAATGTCTCTGGAAACTGCACAATTTCGCTTTTATTATATGTACCAGTATTTGATTTTCTAAAAAAAAACCTTCTATAATCCGATTTGGATTGATAATGATGATTTTGTATGCAATATTTAAGTCGTTTCAAATAGTAGTTCAGGAGCTGAACTAATTTGTTACTCGTATAACATTAGTTCTAGTGTGCCTAATCATCCCTTGGTAGTTTGTGGTTCTGTTGGAGATAATGTACTGTACACACGACCACTAGTCAGTGGTGACATTTAGATCTTGAGCGGATCTCTGACATCAAGGTTTTGTATACAGGGTGTAACACAACAACCCCGAAGGATGCGAATCTGCCTATGAAGCTGAACAACTTTCCCTAAGGATCATGGGCCGAAATATGAAAAAAATGTTTCGACCTCCCATACAAAATACGCTATCATCTAAAAAATTTTTTTTCGTATTTTGTCCCATGTTCCTTGGGAAAAATTGTTCAGTTTCATGGGCAACTCCATCAGGATTGATGGAGTCCATCTGATTCAACTCCTTCAGGGTTGCTATACCCTTTCTGTTACACCCTGTATAGCGTAGCGCTATAGTTTCGTTTAGTTAGTTTAGTTAGCTTATACTGGTATTTGTTTCCACTTGCTTGCTCCCGTGCCTACATGTAAATTTTACAAAGACTCAATAAAAATTACAGATAATAAACAAAATATGACAACGACACCATACGAAAGTAATTGGCATGCGTTTAGCGGACATAATCACGAATAATGAACCCGGTTGAATTAGGCAGGATTACAGACCACAAAAACGCGATAAGCGTTCAAACCCACCGTTTTTAGGGTTACGTAGTCAATAGGATGATATTCCATGGGACCACTTAAGTAATAACAAAAACCAAAAGTTTATTATCAGTTTTGAAAGAAAATCTTCAGAAGTTATTTAAGAGTAATTGGTTGCACCGATTTTTGGAGTAAAGAAGTTTACGGAAGACAAAGAAAATATTTTTGGTAAAATGCACGAAGAAGTTATAAGAAAAAGAGTGCAATTTATTTGAGGTTTTAGCTATTAGTTAGTACTTATTTATTTTAAAGGTGGCTTTCCACCATAGCTATAGCTGACGCGTGAGCTGGAGAAATTCCAACCAATAGCGCAGTTCAAGCTGCAAAAATGTGGCAACCCTATTAGTTTACATTTTTTTTTTACAGCTCAATACACAAAGTAAAAAATAAATAAAAATTAAATAATAAACAATTTTTGCTTGTGCAATAAATTTTTCTTGATATTTTAACTGTGAGCTTTCTTATTAATTATAAAATTAATAAATAGTAAAGCTACTGAACCATCAGCTCAAATTTTGAAGTTCAAACTCTACACTTTGCTGTTTAAGGAACTTGTTCCTAGTTGTGCAAAAAAGAAAATAATTAAGTAGATACATACCTAACTGAAGATAAATGTGATAATCATGTGTAATATAAATTAACGGACCACCTTTTCTTGTACGTGTTGTGATAACTAGACGTGATTTTGTCTCATAAATAATCAATAAAAATCTCTACATTAACTGGGCTTACAAACAACTTCCTCTTTGAGAAAAACTTCTGTCTCACGAAACAAACCCATTATACATTTTAATCATACTATCTTGGAAAACTTTGCTCTATCGGTCGAAATCTAATTTGAAAAAGGTTTTTGAAATTTTAATTCATTAAAATCAGCGTCCGAATGTCATTTGAATGATGATGTGTTGATGAATCATGGTATAGGGTGCTGGTGTTATTCTTTAGAGTTTTCTTCGTATTGGGGCGAAAAATAGTTTTTCTCAGCAGCAATAGTTATTTGTTATTGAGGCAGCAAAATTGTTGTTTGGCACGAGTCCCTTGTATTGAAAATCGTACTGTACGATTGAGCCAAGAGCAGAGCGACTGGTAAAAATAAGAATCCTTAGCATGGCGAGGGATATAAGGCACGAGACGTGAAATAACTTTGTTGCTGAGCGGATCACTTTATTTATCACCTGTAGAAGCAAGGAAAGTACGTCAAAATCATAGCATGAGAAAGGATGTGGTCTCTGCCTACGACTACGAGAAAAATATGTCAATCGTCTCTTAATTATGAAACAAAAGTACTTTATCACTAAACTTATGCATCGGCATTTATTATATTTGAGAAACAAAGTACGAAATACTTATGAAAACTAGAAAAAACCTCACCACAAAGATGTTTCTCTTTTTGTAGTAAAAATCTGATTGAAATATTAGTTTACTGCTCATCAATGCCACCGAGTTGCCTTCATTTATCATGCCGCAAGTACGTATGAAAGCAAGCACGTACACACGGCCGAATATCAGTAGAAATACTTTTGGACCTTATGGCGTAGTAATAGAGTTGAAAAAGTTTCTACCGACGAGCGGTTGACCGTACATTCAAAACCAGTATCATTTGAACCAGTGTAACGCTACAAACGCTTGAGAACAGAGATCCGTACAAGGCCAAAGTGTTTCCACCGACGTGCGGCGTGTATCTATGTTTTAACTTTTAAATTTCATAATGAGATGCATAACTTTGAGGTGGGATTAGACGCAACAACGCAAGTAAACACATGTTTACAAACTAGTAAACAAAACTACACAACCTCTACAAAACCCACATAATATCACATATCTCATTCATTCAAATTATGAATTAATCAACATACTTACATAATCAGATGTAAATATAGCAATTATCAAATAATCAGACATCTTACCAACAGCTACAGAACAAACATTCATAAGATTCAAACGAACCGACAGAAAGTCTAATCGTTGGATAGTAATTTCGTTCTTGTGGAATGGCATAATAAGGTGAATTACAAAATATTTGCTTAACCATCCAACTCGCTTAAAAGATTTATTTGCAATTCGAAGAGAGATGATCTCGTTATTCGTAAAGAATTACGCTGTTGGTGTGAAAAGTTACTTATGATGCTGTACTAGACTAAAATTAACACACTTTTCAGAATAATAATTACGCACAGGGTTATTTTTACCCGTCTGTCCCAAAACAGGATGGTTATGTTTTTCGAGTGTATGTTTAAATTTATCTCGATTTCTTTGTCGCGCTCTGCAGCCTAAAAGGCTTGATAGATTTCAACATATTGTGAGGTGTCGTTAGATTTGTATTCATTGGAGAGTGTCATAACTCCATATCAAAAAAAATATAATAAAAAAATAATCTTTCATTAATAAAACTCAAAAGTACCTACTAAATATAAAGAAAATATTTTAAAAAACAAAATATCCGACTTCGTAGAAAAATATTAACTGAAAAGAGAAAAAAATAGTTCTAAAATTTTCATGAGGTACGAGTATTGCAGCTGATCATAGAGGTCATATAAACCTCCAAGTGATTCATTTTTTTTTTCATTTTTTATACAATCTATTAGTGATGGTAAGTGTTCACCATTGCCCATACACACCAGAAACTCCAGGGGTTATTGATAAATATAATTAATTTCCATAGGGGGTACCCCGAGGGCAGTTAACATAAACTTATCTCGTTCAATCGGGCTATGGCTGGTTTCCAGTGAATCGACTATTATTTAAATGAGATATTCAATGAGTCTTCGACTTAAACAAAAACAAGTATAAGCTTTTTGCTAAATAGATTTTTGGCCCTATTCTTAGTAAAAATATCTTACATAATATAGTAATGGGTACGATAAATGGTTGAAAACTAAATAAAATATTGTTTCCATCTAAGAAAGATACCCGCAAAATGCTGAAACTAATAATTTTAAATTTTATATGAGTTTTAAATATATTTAATAAATTTTATAGGTATTAATAAGATCGTAAAAGACGATACATATCAATGACAATACATATGTCTTTTCCTACAAAATATGTAGAAGATTATCATTTTGACATTCAATAAAGTTTAGTTGATTTGACTAGGTTTGGCTTTCCTCATGCGCAGCGAGGTTCAAATCTCTTTGTTCTTCATTATGTTACTTTCTCACTCAGACTTATGTTTAAGTTTAAATTAACTGTAATAGTGATTAGCTACCACATAACAATCATGTCATATTCACATTGTTTAGATAAGTTCAAAATTATGGCGTAAACCCTTAAAGAAAATTATATTATTTGTATTTGATCTATTGTTTATAGTAAGATATATTGAATGGCGATCCACAAAATATAACATTGACATAAATAACAATATACCTACCTATTCCAAGTTTTGGAAAGACTCTGTATTGTTAAAGGCTGTTTGGTTTAAGCAAAAACGATTCTCATTAGTAGGTACTTGCAATCTCTGTGATGTCTCTTAATTTTTACTCTGAGTTTGTTCCACCATAAGAAAATTATTACATTATTATAAATTAAAGCTTTTTGTTAAAGTAAATGAATGAATAAACGATTTTATTGTGCATAACATTACATTAATACTATTAGTGTTTAGCTAATTTGCTGATTTTGAACTGAAACAGAATCAGATCAAGGATGTGTAAATAGAAGTGGATTCCTTAGTCGCCTTTTACGACATCCACAGAAAGAGATGGGGAGGTACTACGGCACCACACAGCCACAGCATAGCACAGCACGGGCAACTATTAGCGTGGGTCATTGTCCCAGAACTCCCAGAATTATACCACTCCTTTTTGCTCTCAAATTCTGGGAGAGGTCTTTACGTACAAGTGGTCTTTTTATGGAATTTTATTGGTAAAAAAAAATATACATACAGTGTAACAATAGAAACTCCTCCTTTTTTTGAAGTCGGTTAAAAATATAGATAACTCCAATCTTGGGATGACTATGACCGTAATATTACACCCTACAGTACTTCATACTTCACTTTTAGACTTAATGACATAGTAATAGAGGTCAAAAAGTTTCTTTTAACAAGCGCTTGACCGTACAATACGTAAAAGGACGCTCCTACCCATTTGTGCAAGGAAAAGATGGAATGGTATTACCGAAGCCAAACGAGAACTCACTGCCTCACAAACAAAGTGCTTGATAATGAATGCGTTTAGAAACAAAATTGCCAATTTTGCAATTTGAGTGAATGTGCGAACTGTGTATTGTCTCTACCAAGCCACTTTAAAGTCGTAAGAAACTAAATTTATTAAACAACGCTTTTTCAAAACGAATAAATATCTCAGGTAACATAACATTATTATTGCACGGAAATAGAGCAACAAAATTAGCGAATTTTCTTGGAAAACACACATTCACCAGGTCTAGCCAGAGATACACAAACATCAAATAAACAGGAAGTTCTATAACACAGTAACTTTTTCCATGCATAGCATTAAGTGTGAAAATAGTGCGTCTTTACGGGCAAGATTATCAAAGTTTCCAAGAAAGACACCTTCACTCCCGGTAGTCTAGGCTGAGATAGGGCAGTTGATTTAGCTAGTGCGGCGAGGGATTTATTCCACCGATATTATGCGCAGCTAACAGGTAGCGTGATATTGAGAAAGGTGAAGATGTTGGGAGGAGCGGAGAGCGGAAACAATGTGAACATAGCTAATTTAGTATTGTCTGAAAGAAACTTCCTGCCAATTGAGAAAAAAACAACCCACTCTCGCTCACAAAAAGCCCACTCCCTTCACTCAAGGTTATCTCCTGTGTGCTATACCAACATTCCCTAGCTCGCTCCAGCTTGTGCTGCCTACTGTTCCTCCTATGGCTACCCCGCCTAACGCTTCCTGATGGCAGACACTGGGATATAAATAGCAGTCTTTTGTTTTATATAAACCTAGATATATGTAATGTTTCTAAACGAAAGTCCTTGTCCTTTGAGAAAAATCAACCCGCTCCCGCTCTCAGTAAGCGCACTCCCTTCACTCAAGGTTATCTCCTGTGTGCTAGCAACATTCCCTAGCTCGCTCCAGCTTGTCCTGCCTACTGTTCCGTCGATGGCTGCCCTGCCTAACGGTTCCTGATGGCAGACACTGGGATATTGCTCCTATTACATCACGGAATATAAATAGCCGTCTTTTGTTTGCAAGTGTGGACAATGGCGATAGTGTTTTGTCTAATGTTCGATCTCTATGACTAAATTATAGTATATATGTTGCAAGTACAGTTGCGTCAATGAGAAAATAACAAACTATCAAGGACTATTACAAAGTGTACCAAAAAGGGTACAAGGATGTGAATACGCATATGATTACTATCTCTAAAGATGAAAATGTTTCTAATTTCATCAAAACTGCATCAAATTACCTATTTAAGCGCATTTTGACTGACAGATTAAAAAAAAATCATTTTTCTTCGTATTATTTGAGTGATAGGCGAATTATTCATTTTGTAAATGAATCTTGTTAAATTAGTAAGATGCAATGACAAAAATAAAAATTTTGGCTTGAAATAAATTTTAAATCTATAAAAAGCGTACTTCTGTACCAAGAATTCAAAACAAGCAACAAACCCTACAATTAGCTGCATAAAGACTTCCTAATCTGCCTGTCTAAGCTCAGCCTAGGCAATGGACATTATCTAGTACTAATGGGCGCATTAAGTCCTCGCTGATTGGCTCGCGTGAACCTGATAAATGTACTACTGTATACCAAGATTAATAATGACAAATAGTTAGAGATATTGCTTTAGAAGAGCGCTTTAAAATGGTTAGCTTTGTCCATCGTTGTAAGAGTTTTGTTCTTATGTAATAAAGGAGTTATAGTGCGGTCAGTTAGCTGTTTCACGTAGACACGCCTTACAATTTTACCGAATTTTTTCCAGGTACACACGGCCGCACATCGGTAGAAACACTTTTGGACCTTATGGCATGGTAATAGAGTTGAAAAAGTTTCTACCGACAAGCGGTTGACCGTACTAGTAAGGTACATAGCTCTCAATTGTTGATAAGAGCCAATTCTTGAATTTCAAAAAAATCCATAACAAATTCAAGAATTGGCTTATATAAAAAATTGAGAGCTATGTACCTGGAAAAAATTTGGTGCAATTTGGCGGTAAGGGACCGAGAAAGTGATTGATGAAGCCTTTACCAGTAAAACTTATTTCAGATTTTTCTTATTTAACTTGATTAATTTTGGAGTTTTTATTTGTTGGTTTACATAATCAGTTATGCTATGACATCGCCACGAGTGAAATTGACGACACTTATAAGTCTTTTGGTTAATTGGGTTGTTGTAGCCCATTTAAATAAAATATCTGAATTCTATGCCTTCAGAAAAATTAAGAAAAAACAGTCTTATAGTTATCAGCAAAAGCCTCTTTTTACAACAAAAGATATTTATATGATACTTAGCTAATATTTTACGACGGTACTTATTTAACCGTTTTCTATTTACCAGCGAGCAGTTACTTTTACTGAAAGGCGCCATTATTTTGTACATGCATTGTAACTCAAAGCAGTAAGTGTTATGAGACGGTGTGAAAACAACTGCTAAGACTTATCTCCCAAGATAATCTTAATTAAAAACAATCTACTTCAAAATATTCATGCAATGTCAAAAATAATTTAATTCTTAGAAATCAAAACAATCTACGGAATTCCAACCACGGCAATTTGAACACTTCGGATGATATAAATCTTCTCTAGTATAGCGCCAACATACTTACTTATACATGCTTATACGCATTATTTTCCAATTTGTCTTGATAAGACAACATCTGCTTTTTATTATAGTTATTATAAACAAACAAAGCTATTACAAATCTCACCCACATCTCTACGAAGAAAGCATGACGAACAATTAATTCAGCATTATATTTTTAACTTTGTATATCACGGAATGAATGCTTGGGTCTTGGCAGACTGTGACTATCCACGTTTGACATCTCGAGAATTAATTTCACTATATCCGCTTATGAATAAGGTTTTCTTTAGAGATTTATGTTTTGTTAAGAGTCTCAGATATCGTCATAGCATTCTGCAACTATCTTTTAGGTATGTATTTGTGCAGTCTGTACAAGATCGTTATGCAAAATTTGGACATTTTATTCTCTAGTGCACATCATGGAGTTACTTTCGTTTACGGCAAGCATATTGAAACGTCTTAGCCGCTTTACATTTCTAAAGAGACTGCAATGTTTTTCCAATTAAATAGTCAGTAGACCAGTAAGTTGACTAGATATTACATTGTATTAGTTTAGCTGACGAAAGGGTAAATTAGCTTTTCAATCACCTTATCAAATTGCTATTAAGATATGCACAGTTATATTTATTTTAGGACTTGCTGTGCCCTGACAGGCACTGCTGTGGCTCAGTTTTCGATAATATCAGGCTGCCTATATAATATGGTCTTTGGTAAATGTCTGCAAAACTCTCGGGTGGTAGCTCTACCCATAAAACTGAACAACTTCCCCCAAAGAACATAGGTCGAAACACGAAAAAAAATTATGACCTGCCATACAAAACAGCTGAGGCAGTTTCTATGGGACGTTGAAATTGTTCTTTCGTATTTCAGTCTATGTTCCTTAGGGAAAGTTGTTCAGTTTTATGGGTGGAGCCGAGAGGTTTGCAGACATTTACCAAAGACCCTGTAGATAGATCAAGATAAATTAGATAGAGATAAGGCTATATCAACAATGCTCTAGCAAGATAATATTGAACTTCTCTGACCAGCCCTACCTGACATTTTCATTTATATTAATATCTTCAAACGAATCACCATTTGAAAACCACTCGCTTTATTTAGCAGCATAATTGTATACCCCCTACCTGCAGTGTATACTATAGAAGTTCCACTTTTCGATGCACTATCTGGATATTCTCAGTAATAGTAAGCGTAGGCTGGGACAAAGTTATTGTTACTGCCGCTATTTGCTACCTGAATAATATTCTAATCAGTCAGAAGAAAGTTCTTGCCTTCAGGCCAAATACTCATAGTTTAGCTTAGTTTATGTTTCAGCACGAAATAAATTTACTCTCACACCTCAAAGAGCAGGTTCACTGTGATTTCGCGTTAAGATATCAAGAATAATCTCATTGGGTGGTTATTATTAAGATAATCTAGTATAATATGTACGTAGCACAGACGTCGCGTCTGTGGCCAGCAAACCACGACCGCAATGCATGCAAGCAGGCGATCAAACTTTCATGCACACTCGTTTGACTAAGCGAATTGAATTAGTATCGCCTCTATATCAACACAAAGAAGAATACACGATAAACAGGACACATACCTTCCTATAAACAGGATTTCAAAAAATTCGTGGCAAAATCCTTATTTTAGTAAAAAATTCGCTGAGCCGGTTGCCAACCCAAATTGATTGATTTTTAGAATGGCAACATGCTCTAAACACCACAAAACAACTTCCTTATCAACTTCAACTTAACGATCACAGGACCTGAAGATTTAATCTCAAAATATGACACATTTGCTATTGTCTTCTTAGCTCTGTCATGTGTATACGATATGAGGCATCAGCAAAAGTATCTGTAAGTTTTCGCGATGAAATAATAGTAGATTACCCAGCAAGTAAAAAAAGGAAATTCCCTTCGAGGGACTAAGTTGGATCCCGCGAGCAGCAAATCCCGAGGATATCCTCGGGCCTTATATAAGGCCCGAAATGATTTTTTTTTCACGTGTTATGTACGCTACTTTTCACCATTGACGACATAAACTATTTTACAACAAAAGTAAAAATCGCAGCATTTGTTTTTCTTAATTTAAAATGAGCTATATTCTATGCAACTAGCCAGTACGTTCATTCGGTACGTTTCATTATTATTATTATTTTACATGCAAATCGCATTGTTTCAAATTTAACAAGTCTTATTTCAATCAGTGAAAACATGAGCGTTTTTTACTGTTTTTGATGTTAGGAGGCCTCTGTTTGAATGGCAATGATGAAAAATAATTAAACGGTATTATCGACGGTCAACCCCACAATCTGAGCTTTGGTGATGTCACTTTCAATTCTTAACTTTCATATTCGGAAAGAAATAGCAAACCGCTCAACCACGAGCCCTTCTGACTTGCCTTAAAACCTATCAGTGGTTTAATTTAAAGCCACATTAATTCTGATGTCATACCATCAAGCAAAACGATGCGGATGTTTTAATATTCTTTTACGACCGGGAGACGATCTTTTTAATTGCAAAGAAGCCATTAGATTATTAACATGATTGTCCTTACATCATCAAGAAGTCCTTAAAAGGCATGATTGTGACCACTATAAAGTTTAAGTTAATGAAGTTAAAAATGACTTCACAATTCAGTCGATCTTTTATTTATAAACATTCAAGTGAAGTAGAAGCAAGTGAATTTTAGTAAATTCAGTTATCAAACAGAGTTTTCAAACAAAAGTTAAGTTTCTTAATAAGATTCAGATAATTTTATTCAATGTAGATTCTTTACAGAATACTTATTGAATGTCATGCAGAATACAATGCAAATAGAGCGAGTCTACGCCTTTTCGCATCGTGCTTTGGCAGCGTAAAAGAAACGGCAAGAAACCACTGCAGCACGGCCTACTTTAAGAGTCGGCTTTTTATAATGTGTTTCTTGTGTTTCGCTGGAATATCAGAGCACCATACCTGCTTCTCATTGATATAGTAATCTAATCTATAATAAGCATTTTTACATAATGTTTGCTTTACACATTCTTTAAACTTTCTCTCTGGTAATTGCACTATATTGTCAGGTATTTTGTTGTAGTATCGTATACGCAGACCAACGAAAGATGTATTGACTTTAGATAATCTAGTATATGGCTGATCAATTTTGTGCTTATTTCTAGTATTAAAATTATGCCTGTCACAATTTTTAGGTAATTGATGAATGTTCTTTCTAGCGTACATAATGTTTTCATAAATACTCGTATATTGCCATGGCACTGTCATAATGTTGTGGAAATTTCGTAATTAGTAATTGTAGACAGAAGGAAAATGGTTCTATTAAGAAACTTAACTTTTTATCCAATCATAATAATGGGGTGCTATCTTCAGAATGGAGTATCTTTATTCAATAAATGCTAGAAATGAAAAAGAAAATTCGTCACTACGACCGGTCCAATGCTTCCTCAAATTTAGCTTTTTATTAAAAAGTTATGATTTTAGAATGATTAAAAATTAGTCGATTGGAGCTTCTTCAGCACCAACAAGCCTGTTGATATGATTTATATAAAGACCTGATTTAAGGTAATTAAACTAGAAACATAAAGTTATTACCATTTTGTGTTACCATTACTCTTTGTAGGCCTCTCGTGGCTTAGTCGCGTCTTTCCATTCTATACAAGGCCAGAACGCAACCATAGGAAACTGCTCGCGTATATATTGTAATGCTGTTTTTAAATCTTTTATTACAAAACGTACACGAATTTTGCGTACTGATCGTGTATAGTTTGTATCGTGGATGCTCGCGGCGTCTTTCCATTCTATACAAGGCTAGAACGCAACCATAGGAAATTGCTCGCTTATATAGCGGTCCGCCCCGGCTTCGCACGGGTACTAATCTACGGGTAGAGTGGTACTTTTTATTACGATATTATGACGTAGTCTTCAACTTGCTACACAATTTTTAAAACATTCTAAAATATTTCGTTGTACACAACATTTATAACTTCTTCAGGATTAGGTGCAAAAATGAACAAATCTAACTTTCTTTTATAATATGTAGCGATAGTGATAATGTAACGCCGTTTTTAAATCTGTTTCTACAATGCATATGTCACAGGAAAAGTGTATAATTTGTCATTTAATATTTTGGTTTGCCATTCTACAAAATGCTGAGATATTTTAAGGGTTCCGTACCCAAAGGGTGAAAACGGCACCCTATTGATATGCCTCCGAAGCCTCCGATGCTTGTCTGTCTAGATATCGGCTGTACACGTATTGTGGGACAGTCCTTGTTTAATGTTGTTAAAAATAACATTTTGGGCCTGTTGGTCTGTAGTGACATGTTTTAGAAGATTATTGAAAATATTAATGGGTATTTAATAACAATGGATGTGCTTCTAAAATAAAAGTGAATTCGTTGTAAATTTCTTTCATTTCAGTCACTGCTTTATTGTAAGTGATAGAAAAAGAACCGGTCAAGTGCAAGTCGGACTCGTGCGCTGAGGGTTCCGATATACCTATATAGTATTTTTGGAAGCAATAAAGTCCATTTTTAGGACCGCAAAACTAAATTTGTTTGTAAAGGTTTTTTGCAGATTTCTAAAAAACTGTGCAACTTAGAAAGATCGTTTTAGTTTTGCTCTAATATGTACATAAATTTCTATCGACTGTAATTAATCCAAATTTTTCCTTTCACAAATTTCAGAGATAAGGGTAGGTATTTTTTTAACATTTTTCATCACAACTTTAAAACTAACAGTCGTAAAAAAACACAAAAATATACCCTTTATAGTAATAATAATAATATTTTTTTAAATCTTACATGTGCAGTTAAGTTGGGCAACCATATTCTATAACTATTCCAAATTTCAAGTCGATAGCATGAGTGGTTGCTGAGATATAGAGATGTGAAAAAGAAAGTCGCACCATAAGGGTTCCTTTTTTTATCATTTAGGTATCGGAACCCTAAAAACGGGAAATTCATCATTGATGCATAGGTAATAGGTAAATTGGTTGGGGACTCTTCTGATGTTGTCATGTCTATGGGAATGTCTTTGCGGTATTTTCAACGATAAAGTTGATTCAATGTTTAAAATAGATACGCCAATATGAATACCAACAAATAGAAAGAGAGGTCATTACATCAAAATGGCGAGCATGCAACTGTTCGCGTACAAATTGAAATCTAGAGTTTAGCGCGCTTACTCCAATACATACACGATTAGTCCGTATGCGTACTGGCGCTGTACATTATGGAACGAGATATACTTCTACGTTATTACGAAGTATACGCGAGTATTTGCGTACTACTCTTGTATGGATTGGAAGAACTTAGTAAAAACGGTATTTCCAATCTATACGCGATTAGTTTCATACCCTTGCGTTCTGGCCTTGTATAGAATGGAAAGACGCGGCTTAGTCATGGTTACTCTTAGCATTTATCTATCTATCTATCTCTTTCTTTGAAATATCGATAGTTAAGCAATATAGACTAGTGTACTACAAGTGTTCCCTAATACTAAAATTGTCTGGAAGAAATAAATTTTAGTGTTAAGGCCGCCTCTTGCCCACCTAAGTCGACTCTTTAAAAAAATATAAGACTTTCCTAATTGAAAGGATATCGGTTTCAATATTACGGCATTCAATAAGTAGTGAGAATGACCCAGAAAATAAACGACTATAAAAAAATAATAAAGCTCTTTTCTACGTAGCTTCAACATATCATTGAACCCTGAATTTCGCTGTTTTCCGAAGCTTCGATCCCTTTGAAATATATTGTTTTCATTTTGGTCCTACAAAAGCTCGGGATCCATGACTTCGATTTTGCCTCCGTATCTGTTGTTCCTTCAGTGTTTGTAAGAAGATAGAGCTATGAAAAGAAGAATGTCAGTTTAATCTCGTAATTGGAGAGAGTGGTTAACTCGTTCAAACTCGCCTTGTTGAATGACATCTATTGAAACTTTAGTTTTTCTCAATTTTCAAGTTGTTTGCTGAATTGGATACCCGGCTGTTGTACTTTACCTCATTATTTATAGGTTTTTTAATTATTATCGTCTAAGTTTTTAGATTCTTTTTATGTCACAAGTGGGCAAACGAGTAGGTGGGACACCTGTTTATAAAAGGTCACCAGCGCCCATGACACCCACTATCGTCTAGATATCATCTTTTTAATGAAGTGAAATAAATGAATTAATTTTCAAGTCAAATACATAAACTATCAATAAACACCGAAAGACTTTACAGCCAAAATGTTGATCATTCTCACTACTTATTAAACACCCCTCAAACATAACGCCTCTACCTAGTCTGAGGAGGTAGAAATAATAAATGCGTTCTGCTTAAACATAATAATTACATCATCTTCTGCACTATTAATGCCATAGATCCTGTCTATACGTCCTCATTATAGCCTGTAATTACTATCTCAATCTGCCTAATAGATATTTAATACATCTTACAACTACGCGGATTAGCCTAACTTCCTTTGAGAAAATACTTTTTTTACAACCGGAGGCTATGAGAATGATAATTTTATTGTAAGTGTAAAGAAGGTATAGTTTTAGTCTTTGTACAATGGAAGTTGGCTTCCTATACGAATGATAATTTACTTAAAATATAGAGTAGGTAGTGAATATTCATGTCAAACCTTTTATAATTTACTTTAAATATCGCATCTTTTGCTGTTAAAAGATTGACATGAACAAAACATAATTATTCTCATCAATTAGCTCTCATATTTCATCATAATTAGAAGCAAATAAACCTTGAAGTTAAAGTCCAAGATATAATATATAATGATAATATATAATATATAATATGTAAATGTATAATGATGAATTTCGAAAGCCGTGCTACAATGATGTTGTATTTGTTATTAAAAACTTGTAGAAATTTATTAATTGCACAATATTTTATTTATATTTTGGGGGTATCAAATTCACACACTGATCCCAAACTAGGCAAAGTCAGTGGGTACCAGACACTGATATGCATACATAAATAGATAATTAACACCCAGACAGAACAAACACTCGTGTTCATCACACAAATGTTTGCCCTTGGCGGGGATCGAACCTGCAGCCCACAGCGTTGAAGGCAGGCTCACTACCAACCACACCAGTGGGCCAGCCAATCAACAATCAGAAACTTACCTTCAAATTAAAGGAGACTAGATTCAGAAGCTGTTTCACTTAGTGTCCTTAGTTGGCTATAGTTGTAGTTTGTTGTTATTTTCGTTTGTTGCTTATTTTTATATCTGAAACAAAAGAATTTCATGTTTAATTATAATGAACTTCGTCAATCTTTTACATATTTGTCATTGTAGGGTGTCCCAGAATTAACGCAAGATTTATGAGCTGCCTAGTTATATAAAATGGTGAGTTTAGATGTTTGATGACTCACACCGCTCACACCCATTTCAGAGGAAGATAATGTACTTGTGTTTCGACCGCTTCGGACCCACCATACCCCTGGGCCATCATAACCCTGGGGGTAGGGTGGGACAAAACCATACCACCAAAGTAGTGTTGGGATTTGAAAAATTGTAAAGCACTAGGTTCAAATAAAATTGATTATTTAAATGGAACTAAAAAACAACTCGTCGAAACTTAGAAATAATTGTAATAGAACTTCTTATACACGACCCAGCTTAGATTTCCATGACCAAGTTCCTCTCCCGCGATAACTCGTAAAATGCTTCAGGGAGTTGTATCATGAACCCTCGTGAACGTCAGCCTTCTGAAAATTTTACAAATAATAGGTATCCTAATATCTTAAAGAAAAAAAGTCAGCTGACAATACAGTAGTGTCAGTCATCAGCTGTGTGATGAACTGAATACTTGATGCTCCGATCCGGCCCCCGCGGTACAATTTCAGTGCATCAGCTGACAATCTTTCCACCGAGGTACAGCCAGCTGACTGTTTCATAGATTCACAATAGCACTTAAACTGTCATCTATAAAGTTTCATTTAAGAAATAACTGAATTTATACAACTTTTTGTCTTGTTCGTGTGATCAGCTGACTTACAATCCCACACTTTATGGTCAGCCGACCTTTTGTTTTCTTCAAGATACCTATTTGATAAATTCTCAATCGGGAGGAAATGCCTGAAAAAAAAGGACGGGTTGCACTCCGGGAGTGCCGGCAGAAGTGAAAAATTATACATCAACGTTGTCCATTTTTGAATATTTTGGAATGGTAAGGAAATAATTTCGCACGAATTGTTTTATTTATCAGTATAAAAGTACATGTATACAATATTCATTTATTGCGCTATCGTAGACAAACAATACAATTTATATTACATATAGACAATCTGTGGAAGGAACGGAGGGAGGCCTTTGCCCAGCAGTGGGACAGAAATGGCTAATAAGATAGACAATCTTCTTCAGATCTGACGCACCGCTAAAAAAGTTTTCACTTCAAAACTTAAACATCTGACGTGAGTTTAACATTTTTTCCCCATCTAAAAAGTGCTAAGCGCCGCTAAAGAAGTTTTCACTTCACACATTTTTCGTTCACCTATGGAACCTACCCACGGAATCGCGGCTGACATTCACAAGCCTTTATGCGGCCACTCTTGACATGAAATACACGATAAGATTATCTTAATTTTGACTTATCAAACAAAACTTAATACTCGTATGTAGTATGAATAAATACTTCCATAGATACGTGGTTTCGTCCCACCTTACCCCCAGGGGTATGGTGGGTCCGGAGCGTGTTTCGACCATATAGCCACTTTTTGACAAAGCCTTTTTCCATAAATAAAACATTAAAAATATACCGGACATGCATAGCTATAAATTTCTTTGGTATACATTTATTAGCCCTTATTCTGTTCCTTACATACGTGCTGAGCTCAGAAAACATTTCCACTTTTCAATAAAGATGCATGGCCTATTAAAAAAATTGCTCGTAGTGAGAAGGCAGATTAGGTTTAAATTTTTTTTTTCCAAATTAGGTTTAAATTTTTATGTATATTTATTTGTTATGTGAGCAATAAAGGGCATAATTTATATCCGCCTAGCTATTCTAGTCATAACGTAGAATAATTAACTTTTGTGATATCCATCCTTACGCCATGCATGATGTAGTCAAAAGACAGTGTTATGTTTTAAGAATGAACTGCTACCATTTCATTATAAGTCGATCAGGCTCTGACATCATAAATGCTGAAATGGGCAAGAGGAGAGGATTGGATGAGGAATGAGCATATGCAGAAGTTTTAAGATCCGTCCGATCCAAGAAAAACTCTCCAAAACGCGTCTCATGAAGGCCGATCCAAAGAAACGTGGAAGACCCCGCCAAACTTGGATGTCCTTCATCAACAACGACCCAAAAAAGCCCAAGTAGATAACTCGACGATCCAAAACCAATGCACCTGATCAGGAATAACGAGGCGCGCCTGTCCCAAATGAAATGGGATAAGGTTAGGCAGAGAGACATAGGGCTCTGAGAGAGAAAAATAGGAGTGCCTACCCTAAATGAAATGGGTTAAGGCTAGGCAGAGAGAGAGAGAGAGAGGGCTCTGACATCATAAAAATCATGTCCGTGTAGTAAAAAGTGTGCAATGAGTACAACGCGTATCGAATACTTTTTGTAAGATTATTATAACTTAAACCGTTATCGTATAAAAACCGTTAAATCTTAGTACACGAAAACACCGCACTGAAACCGTTTTTCAATAAATCAATTTACTCAGAAGAGGTTAAAGGATTCTGCCTATGCCAACAAAACTGACAAATGGACAGGCTGTTGGGAGGTATATTGATTGCCTATACGTCTTAAACTAGCAGACCAGGCAGTAATTTAGAACTTTAAATCCAGTGTTGGTGTTAATATATTAGTTTGTTTTGACAAGAAAATAGTATAAATTATAACAGTCATATATTTAAAAGTGCCGCTTTTTACGCTATGATTTATATTTCTTAGACGGTAAGTATTTAAATACTTAATTATGGTAAAAATAATTTATTTGATTTTAATGAGACGTAAACTGTTTTACATTAACATAAGTAACAGTTTCGAAGTTAATAAATAAAAAATAAACATATTATCAAAATGTTTTAAAGATGTTAAACAAAATACCGCCGCAGGATGGAACTACATCGATTTATAATTAAAAGGCTTATCTAAAAATTCCAATCTTAAGTTTTGCTGTGCAAATTTTTTTGTAACTTCTGCTTGATTAAAGTCAAACACTTTTGATAATACAACGATATTAGTCCTTATGGAGCGGTTAATTTTTAAAGTAAAAAAAATAAACTTCACAATCCGGGCTCTTTCTGTTCCTTATCTTTAATAGTCGCGAGTAAGTAAGGATTCTTTTGGTGAGCTCGTACGTCGTACCATCGTCAACCTTATCTCTGTCAACTTGGTTAGATAAAATACTTCCCTAAAATGATAGAAAGTAAAATAAAACGTAGAAAATCTAATCGAAGCAATATGTGTATCGTTGATGTGTTCTTTGATTACTTTTAAGTTAGATCCTGAAGTCACCAACACTTTTCAAGCTGGTTGCTGAAAAACCAAAAGGAAATAAGTACTAAGCAGAATATCTATTTCTAAGCATTTTTTACTAATTACTAAATCAAATAGGGAGGCCTATGTGCAGCAGTGGACGTCTTTCGGCTGATATGATGATGATGATGACTAAATCAAATAAGCGGGTAGGTATAATCCGACAAAAGAACAAGTACCACACTTTCCAATCTCATAGTGAATCTAAAAGCAATTCAGCGCTTGTTTTCTAAACAATTCCAATCGTAGGTAATCTGCTGACAGAGAATACGTAACTTATGGAGACAAAACCGGGATTAGATAACTTCGTCAACCCCTATGTGGTGCGTCATATAGACGATAACGTAAAAAACCAAAAACTTTGAACCAATTGTTTCTTTTAACATGGTCAAACTAAAATGCAAAATATATCAGCTCATTCAACTGTTGACGCATCTTCTCTGTCATTGCTTGTCTAGAGGTCCGTAGGGACGTGGCCTGTTCTATTGAGAAGCAAAAACAGGGGGAGGATCCAGAGGGGCTAAATGTTGAAATAAAAAAAAAGGTAGTTAATAGAATCAGGCGTTACTTTGCGGAAGTCCATCTCAAAGTAATTATGTGAAACAAATATATAGCCACCTTCCGCAACAATGATGGATGCTTTGTACTCACTGTGCAGTGAGCATCGTCGCCCCTCGGTGTTTGGCACTGGTCGGTCAACATCTCCTGAGGATGCCTCGTGTAGAGGCGAAACACGTGTAGAGTGTTTATGGGTGGTTGCTGTGTTGCAGTTGCCTGCGCATGCGCATTTATTTGCGGGCGCGCGGGCGGTGCACAGTGAGTACATAGCATCCATCATTGTTGCGGAAGGTGGCTATATATTTGTTTCACATAATTACTTAAAAAAAAGGTTTTACAGTTTGTCTGATACGACAAATATGAACATTTAGTTTCAAGTAGGTACGTTCCTATCGTACCTACCACCTGCTTTGGCTTAATTAAAAGCTGTGTCAAGATGATAATGCATGATTTTTTAAAGATTGTTGTGTACATAACACCTTTTATTTAAAAAAAGTATTTATTGCCAATCTTTTAATCCATGTTTAGCTACATTCTGTCTAGCTGTGTTGCGAGCTCAATTTGTTCTAGCAAGCAATCCGCTTGGATAAGATAGGGGTAAATCTAAGCCCGCCGCCGTAACCATTTGTGGTCAGGGCATACCGGTTCGACATTGTCAGCGATTTGGCATCGAACGGTCCCTGTGGAATATCGTAAACAGTTACTGCGTTCGGTTTTGGGGTATTCATTGATTCGTCCAAGGGTTTTACATGCAAGTCAATATTCGAAAGTTCTAATTTATTGGATTGTATATTAAACAAAACTATACATTTACTAAAAAATCCCTTTTCCTTAATAAAATTAATATACAACTGGTTGGTTAGACTATCTACATAATAAAAATTATAATAACATTGAGGGTATTTGGGACCCCTAAATCTTTTTGTTTATAATGATTCTAGATCCCAAATCTAAAAACCTAGTAGTACCTATTTATATGTATGTTCGTTATAGATAATTTATGCCTTATAATTAGGTTATGAATAAATAGATTAGATTAGATTCCTATCGTCTTTAGTCTATAGTCGTTAAC
This sequence comes from Athrips mouffetella, assembly GCA_947532105.1. Taxonomy (NCBI): domain Eukaryota; kingdom Metazoa; phylum Arthropoda; class Insecta; order Lepidoptera; family Gelechiidae; genus Athrips; species Athrips mouffetella. Next base: position 1,947,085 of record OX383969.1, on the reverse strand, counting down.
TTTTCTGCGCTACAGTGTCTCTTTATTAGGTAAAGGCGTATCTGTCTTACCTCCACTGGTTCCTATCCAAAGCCTGCTGGTGCCAATTGTGCCAAATCTTGCAAAAGGCGTCGAGTTAATCGTATCATTGGCATCTTGGCTCTTGGCTCAACGCCTTGTCGCATTGTGGTATCCAAGATACAGGCCTACCCAATCCTACTTGAGCTTGATTTATATACAAAATAATACATATAAAATTTACAAAGTAATGACCTCATCATAATTTGAATAGAGATGTGTATACGGAAAGTATGTACATTTTATTATATTTTGCTCGCCCTCATCTTAACTCTTCAAACCTGTAAAACCACACGTACTTATACCACACATAGACGAGTCATTGACCAATACTTCCAATCCATTTTTGACATAGACTAATGCTTTGAACAGAGTTTAGGCGTATGCCCTTTGCTAAGGAGGATCTAATTGCTATATTTACATTTAGATTGAGAAACCCGATGTCCAGACGCATTAAATAGTCGATGTTTACATTGATGTGCGCGCACGCAAGCTAGATTTATGGAGGCAAAACGTAAGAACCGTAATACTAAAGGGATAGTGGAAACACACTGAGATATTATTACAAATAAATCATGTTAAAATGATATTTATTTCTTGAAAAGAGGAAAGCCTTTGATCGAATAGGAAACGAGTATTTTATAAACCTCTGAGTCTTTATCATAAGGAAACGAGACGCTCGCAAAATGACTGGAAAATATATTTTTATAGCTAGAATATAAGTGTGTAACTTGAAATCATAATTGATTTCTTAAGAAGACAAGTCTAAAGTACTTATTACTGTGAATAAATATAATCTAACGAGTGAAAATTACCCAGTTAATTCAAATGAAAACGGATATTAGTGGTAAACCATTCATTACATAGCACGTGAAGGTATTCAAAGCCCAGCAGGGCGTCTTAACAGAGGAGCATACCCAACAAATGCGTAAATTGAATACGAGCAATAAAATAGTCAGAGAGCTAAAAAAAGGAGATGGCCACCTTATGCGAGGGTACCGGACCCACTTGAATAGGCTTTTGTGCGTATGCTCATCCTAAGCAGCAAATTGGAAAGGTAATTTTATAACCACATTATATTTGCAACTGCAAAATTCTCAAGCAAATGTTAGTATGGGCAGTTAACGCGGTGGTGTGGCAGTTATAGAAAATAACATTGTCGGCTTTCAAAGATAAAATGCAAACTACGTGAAATTCTAATACTAATATAAAATTGTTACTGTGAATAAAATTAAAAAGTAAGGGTAACGAGTTTCTGAGAAAATAATAATTTTGTGAGGGGAAACGAGTAGAGATATGAAAATATTGAAGTTTTGAGATTCTTTAATTTGAGATAAAATTAATTGAAATAAATGGTAATACTTACGAACGGGACAGATAAAAGTAATACAAAGAAGAAATGAAGTGTGGTATGGAGGGGTTTGAGGGTCAGTATATAAATGAATAGATCTAACCTAACCAAAAATTAACAAGATCGGAGTGCCACCGCCCTGGATATTCTAGTTTTTACTACATAAAAAAAATAAACATCTTTTCCAACGAAACATGGGTCGCTAAACGAGAAAATTTTTGGTGGTTCCAAACGAATTGCGAAAAGCTTTTTAGGGCAAATAAAACGGAAATTGACGTTTTTCAATTCACTTTTCAAAGATAATGTTTAGTTTTATAATCAAAATATAAAAATGTAGTAAATGAAAGTAGCCCAGTTTCTATAATACACTTATTAACGTTGTGTAAACGCCCTAACTAGCTACTATGACTAGCACGCGCCCCCTGCTGCGCTTGCGCACGGCACGCTAGACCAGGAGCCAGTTAAGATTAATATCGCCCGTTCGAAAGCACACGTCAGCTCTCCCGTTAACACTTAACACGTGTCAGAGGCGCACTCTTTGGAAATAAAGTATTCATCTTATTCATAGGTGATTCTTAAAGCCCATAGATAGTGAAAAGGGAGGAGATCGGACTAGCCACCTAGTTTCTTTGCAGTCTGAGTGTTGTAAACTCGCGCTCTCACCGCAATAATTACAATTAAGCAATAATTAAATAACTAAAAATTAAAAAATAATTAGAAATTAAAACAAGATGCACGCACTCTTATCTCCTATTTTATTTTTTCTCCTTTTTTGTATTTTTATCTATGTTCCTGTTCAATTTTATGGTCCGGGGCTCCAGCCCAGAGACAAAGTGAGGCAACGACAGTCACGCGCGAAATGTTTCCAAAATGAAGACAAACCGGCCAAGTGCGTGTCGGGCTTCGCACATTTATGGATTTATTATGTGGCATAGTGCACATTATCATTTTATAAAAATCTACAAAATTGGCAGCTGTAACTAATACACTGGATGAAATTTCATTTCATTGCCAATTGGCTTGCTATTAATTTCTACCATTAGGAGTCCAGATGAAACCATATTTGGTTGATATTCCGTTCATTAAACTCAAACTAAAAATCATTTAATAATTGTTGGATATTAAAATCTCTTGCAACAAGACATTCAACATTCACAAACATTCGAAGAATCTTTTACAATGCGCACAGCTAAGGAGTGGAACTTTCTGCCTGCGTCTGTGTTCCCGAGTTTATAAAAACCGGATTATTTCAAGTAGCGAGTAAATAGGCTACTTCTGGGCAAACTCGCTCTATCTCATCTCTGTCCTCAAGGCTAGATCGAGGTCAAGAGTAAGCCCATTATCAATAAAAAAAAACCTTTGGAGGAATATGCTCACTGAGAATACAGATTAAGTTATCAGCCCTACTACATGACAGTTCCACTTCTCTAATATTTTGTAGGTCTTTGATCTTATTCAACTTGATTAATGTAACGCACTCGTCTTCATTTACATCTTCAAGTGTGAAATAAGCTTTTTTTACTTCAGGCAAAGGTGTCATTGCCCATTGGAACAGTTGGTCTGCTTGCAACATACTTGCAACGGTATCTTTATGATGATCTAATAGAACACAAAAAAATCTAACTGGATTAAAAATTCTCAACGAACTTTTTATCGGAATGTTGAAGTAATTTTTTTAGATTCTTTTAATCGAAAAATTATGAAAATTAAAAGTTTATTAAACAAACATATTGATGGGCAAAACATACTAAACATAGTTATGTATGAACAGGGAATCACTACTTATACCTTTGTAATAAATTCATAATATTAGGGGCTATTCTAGACCCTAAACGCAGCAACTTCTACTTCTGGACTTTTATCTATTCACGAAAATTTTCTTCCTCTAGAAATTGGACGAACAACAGAACTGATAACTGAAGAGCCCAAAGAATAAAAATGGTTGTTTTAGCCCCAAACAAACTAGCCTTTTTAATTATTCTTAATTGTAAGTTTGTAGCTTCTTTCTGTACATTGTGTTATAAAAACACCTAAGCAAGTAGGTTACTCTTGACCTGATAGTATTGAAACTGACAATATTTCACGCTTACAACTATCGGTAGTAGTCCAGTGCTCAATTGAATGTATTAATATCCTGCCCTATTCAATTACCTACTAGCCTAGTCGATCTGTTCGGGATCACGAAGGTCAACACTATAGTTTACTTAATGGATGGAAACCTCGTTAGTTAACGTCAAGTTTGTACAGGCAAACTAATAATGGATTAGTCAGATACAGTATAAACTTGGTTGGAAAATAGGGCGTTGTTGGACCTAGGAGAAACAAATATCTTTGTTTATGATTAAAATGGAAAAAAAGTCACCTATTCTATTTATCATCTCAAAGAATCTGTTCTATTTATCATCGACCCCTTCAGCAATAACAAGCTCTATCTAAAAACAGACGGGACATTATAAGAAAAATAGAATACTTTTGAATGAACGAAACAAACCTAACAAAACTGACGATTTGTCATTTGTGTGTGACACAAAAAAATATCCAATCAAGAATTGATTCTTAACAAAATAATTTACGCATACGAGGAAAATAATATGTTTAAAAATAGGTGGAATAAAATAGTTGGCAAGCAACATTATGATGGAATTCAAATTCGATTCAAGTATAATAAAATCGAAAAATATTTTATTTAAATCCCCACGCGTGATGGCGATGCATAATTCAGACTTTTGTTATCAAGTTGACAAAGACGCAAGTGGTCGCCTACTGCGATTTATGCGGACACTTCCAAGTTATTTTATTAGGCAGTTCGCACGACATAGTGTAAGGTCAACCGCACGACAGTGGAAACATTTGCAACTCTATTACCATGACAAAGTCCAAATTGTTTCTACTAACGTGCTGTTGGGTGTACCTAGCAACACAGAGTCATGAGGCTTGAGCTATTTATTTACCGGACGGGTTGTAGATGATTTGCGTTCAGAAAATACAGTGTATATTTTGTTATTTTCGTTTCTTCTCAATGCGCTGTATTGCAAATGCTTTTTAAACATCACGAGTAAACAGTTTTCAAAAATGATTGATTCATTATTGAATCATGATTCTTAACATTTGTTTTAAGTCTTGGGTGGCACGTTAACTCCTTTGGAGTTAACGTGCCGCCTCCTCCGTTATGGTTGATCCTGAAAAAGATTTTGTGATCTCTTTGACCGTTCATTCATGAGTGGAGACAATTTGCAAAAAAATTTGTGTTAAATGAAGGATCAGGTTACAAATTTGACGATAAAGACGGAAATGGACAGAAAGGATTTTTTTTTTCAGTTTAATGGGCAGAACCACGTCTTAAAATATTTGGGGTGATAAAAGATAAGGGTGTATTACCAGTGGATTAACTTTATCATACCTACATGGGATAAAAACATAGGTGAAAATTACTAACAATATAATCTATTTATGTACGTATATATCAGTTTCTGAGAACAATAGAACAGATTTTGCCTAGTTTGTGATCAGATGACCTTGTTTGAAATGTCTCTCATCAACACTTTTAATATAATGAGCAGATGTGATCGCAAAAAGCTCATGCAATGTTGATACGAGTGAACGTCAACGTGCAGCACATGAGATAAAAATACCTTTCTCAAACAGGGTAGTAGGCCTACCTAACCACTGTAAGTTTTTTAAGGTGTGAAAACCCTGCTACCCAATCACAAAGTGCACTAGCCAACTTAGAGGTCGCTAAACCGACTGCGAACCCAGATCGGGCGCTGCTGTAGAGAAAACATGACGAAATGAGACTTGACAAACCAGTTGCAAAATTCTGCAAATGTGGAGCTCCATGTTAGACAATGGAGATCTTTAAGTGAGGCCTGTGCCCAGCAGTGGACGTTTTTCGGCTGATATAATCTTAAACCATGGCACAGTTGCTCTTCGGCCAGCTACATACCCCTCCACCTGTATCAATGAGGATCTTTACAAGGTAGCAGATCAAACATTCAAAGCGTTGACGTCAAGAAGAAGGAGATCTTACAAAAGTGGCAACGTGCATGCGTCCATTATTTCAAGAGATAGGAAGACCTTTTTACATTTATAGTCGTAAGGACTAATAGGTAATTTCATAATTTTTTTTTGGTTTTATTTTCAATGCGAAAATGACAGAGTCCGTTTATTGGGCTACAATTTATCTCGTCTCTTTTATTTCTGCCACTTCTTACTCCGGTGATGTTGTGCAACTTCAGTAACTCTGCATAAAAGAGGCTAGTGGTCTATGCCCGCCAGTCTTTGACTTGGATACACCCTGGATACGTCTATGCTTTCGTTTGGGAGGTCATTTCGTGGATATAGGCCCTTATTATATCATCATCATATCAGCCGAAAGATGTCCACTGCTGGACATAGGACAGAGGCCCTCTAGCGGCAATAATTGGTACTACATCGAGCTATGGATGAGTCAGAAGGTGAGAGAACGGGTGTGAGGAGGGTGAGAGGTGTGGGGAGAGGGAGCGAAGGGAAGGGGCGAGGGGAGGTTGAGATGAGTGGATGTGGATTGAGGCGTAACGTACTCTTGACTGTACCTACCTACATACACATATCCATGTAAAACTTAAGGCCGCATCATGGATACAGCCAACCAGGATGTATTAATTTTTTTAGGTATTTAACACTGTATATGAATATATAATGTCCATCTGTCCGTTCGAAGTAATTAGCGACGTAATGACTGACCGCATTGATGGATGAAATAATAAATTGGTTATGGTTGTAAGGAAGTGAGGAATGGAATAACAGTTCACATTTGCGTATTTCACCTACGAAGCCTCTATACTTGTAGCGAATAAGAAAATAAAATATGGGCGGCAAGACAAAATTACATAAAAATGGATCGGAGCAGCAACATAAAGATTCAAGTGCGCTCGTTTGGTAATTACACTCGAGGCTCAGAAAGATGAAAAAGGTATTTTTTAAAATTGTCAATGGGCTTACTCTTGACTCCAATCTAGCCCTGAGGACAGAAATGAGGTCCACGATGAACGGGCTTACACAGAAGAAGCCTATTCACTAGCGACTTAAATAGGTTCCGGTTGTGAGAACTTGGAAACAGACGCAGGCAGATAATCCCATTCCTTAGCCGTGCGCATTACAAAAGATGTTACATCTTCCACATAGTGGCAATAGTAGGGAATGCTTGGATGAACGAGGTGGCAAACAGGGTAGATGGTGTGATTAATTAGTTAAAAATCGAAAGCATAACATAGTCACAAAAACATCCCATAAAAATTCCACTGCTGGAAAGGAAGCTCCTTACAGAATTTCTCTAAACAGAGCTAAAGAGCGTGGTATATTTTAAGGATATACCAGACGGATGTACCATAGTTACCACGCTTGTTAGCGTTGCGGCTGGCACAATAGAACGTGGTGAATTATGACCGCAGTTTGGTGATACGATATGGAGGAAGGTAACAGCTGCGTGGTTGATGGTCCCTCAGTCGCCTTCTACTTCATCTACGGCCACGGCAAGAAATAGGGTGGACTATTCTTAGCTGGTACAACAAATACAACACGGATCACACTTGCAACCTCACAATAAGAAAATTACGTCCAACTGACCGTAATTTTATAGTTTTCAGACCCTGAGGAAAGATTTTCACTTTTTTATGTCACAAGTGGGAAAACGAGCAGGTAAGTTGTTACCCGTTGCGAAGTGGTCACCACCGCCCATGATATGATGATACCCACTGACATAGAAGTGAAATATTATGAGACTAATAAGACAGCAAATCGCTTTACCCACCCGGATTAAGATGATATGTCTAATGTGTCAATAATTTCACTGGTTCCTTTACCTTTCAAACCGAAACACAGCAGTGCAAACACTGTTGCTTTACGGCAAAACTTAACTTCCTTTTTGAACACCTTTCTGTAGACCGAATTGCAATATGCTATAGATAATCTCCCATATTATCCATTGCGTGTGTAAAGAATGTCTTCGACGTATCGTCACGCCACATTTGCTAATTCCAAATCATCACAATTTGCAACGGAATTATCCCATTCAGATATAGAGCAATGCAAACGACAGAGTAAATTTTAAAACTATGTTAATTCACAGTCATTACTATGTGGAGCTGTAGATTAAACTTAATTAAGAAATGTAGTGGTAATATCATTATTTGCAAGGATGAAGTTCTCAGAGCATTATTTTTCTTAGTTGACTGTTTAATTATTATGTATCAGTCTGGTTGTTAACATGACTTGGAAGATAAGAAAAGGTTTCCCAGTTTTCTAAATGTAAAAATACCCTCTATAGGGGAAACCCTTGGGGAAACTAAGCATATACAGCGTGTAACGGAAAGATGTGGTAATAATAAAGGGTGAGAATCTGCCCATAAAACTGGACCACTTTTCCCAAATAACATAAGTCATAGAACAAAAAAGTTTTTACCTGCCACAGAAACTGAATCAGCGCTGATAGCGCATTTTATATTGGAGGTCAAATTTGGTTTTTCGTATTTGGACTTGTTCCTTGGGAAAAGTTTTTGAGTTTCATGGGCATATTGACACACTTCCGTATTATCACACATTCCCGTTAGACATTGTCAAAAACATTTACATACTGTAAGGATTTTTGGAAGGTTATGGGATTTTTGAGGTGCGACTTTAGCCCCCAATAAAAAGTTTTATGGAAGAATGAGGGGTATCAACTTCTACTGTACTTCTCCTCTTATGAGCGAGATTTGCAAGGAGTAAAATGTGAAAAATCCTTGCTGTGCTTCATCCTTGCTGTGACTAACTTTTACGCTAATGAGATAGCAACAAAATAAAAATACAAACAGTCATTCATAAAATCACGCCTCTTTCCCGTCAGGGTAGGAAACCCTCCATCTGCTACGATCTTGACATACTTCCCTTGCTTCTTCTACTTTCATCAGATTCAGATTATTTATTCAATGTAGATTCTTTACAGAATACTTATTGAATGTCATGCAGAATACAATGCAAATAGAGCGAGTCTACGCCGTTTCGGAACGTGCTATGGCAGCGTAAAATAAACGGCAAGAAACCACTGCAGCACGGCCTACTTTAAGAGTCGGCTTTTTACAATGTGTTTCTTGTGTTTTGCTGGAATATCAGAGCACCATACCTCTTTGTCATTCATATAGTCATCGACCCTTTCCAATCCCTTTCATACACGCTCGTCGGTTTAGGGTACTTTTAAAAATCAATGTAAAAAGACTCAGTATTATCTTTGTGCTAACTAAGATTTCACCGTTACCATTATAGTAAATTCGTCTTTGAAGACAAGTAATGCTACGTTCGGCAGCGGCCAGCGGAAAGCGAGAGCCGCACAAACAATCGTTTATCGTGAAGAATCAAACCAAATTGCAATAATGACTTCTCGCACGTGACCGAGCGGATCAATGGGGAGTCATGATTAGGGTTACCATCCGTTCCAATTTGGAAGGACATGTCAAGACTTTCGGTTTTGCGTACCGTACCGACTTTGTCCTGCCTCTTAAAACTGCTTAAATTTAAAACTGCTTAAATTTAATTAAAGACTTAAAACTGACTACGACTTAAAACTACTTAAATTAAATTAAACAAGCACTTTGTTTACATCTACAACATTAAAGTAATATGGGTGAAAACGCGATTTATTTTGCTTTTTTAAGAAACTGCCTCACGTGATAGTGCATTTGGTATGAGAAGTCTTTTTTATTTTATTTCGGCTTATGTGTTTTAGGATGCGTTGTATAGTTTAGCACGTACTAGGAGTTTAACTAAAGGATTTTTTTATTTTTATTGTAGAGAACTGATAAGAGATCACAGTCTATTATTGCTGTCATCATCATTTTACTAGTCTTATTCCGTTTTTGTCAATAGCTTTTACGGATTCGGCTACCTACCAAACCTAGGGGATTGGACGAGGGCGCTAGTTTTTACACAGAGCGACTGCTATCTCACCTCTACAACCTAGAAGGCAAATCCTCTTCCGTCCAAGCAGCCGTGCGAATCAGTCGTGTTCTCCCTATCGCAGTGCTAGTAGCATAGTATATGTGAAATTATCAGATAAATCACCAATCTCATAATCCGGATACCCATTTACTAGAAAAATCTGTCTTGGATTTTAATATCGAATTAGAACCTTTTCTACAAGAATTCACCATGGCCGATCAAGCTTACAACGCTCTCATGAAAAACGCTGATGGAAAGAAAAAGTCCAAAGAAGAATTTCAAAACTCCGTTATCGAAATACTAACTGAAATGAAGACCCACCAGGACACCCAACTTGCTTCCATAACCGAAGATCTAAAAGACATTAAAGCTCAAATTGCAGAGTTTCGACTTAAGCAGGACAAGATGGAGGAGTCCTTAAACTTCATTAATGAAAAATACGAGGAAATGAAAGGGAGAGTAGACAAGCTTGAAGAAAAAGATAAACTTAACGAAGGAACTAGAAAACAAGTGGCTGCGAGCGGCGTACTGCTTAATCTGATGGACAATAAACTCGAAGACATGACGAGGAAGCTGCGTGAGAAAACGATCGAAATCAAGAACTTACCCTACACCAGAGATGAAAACAAATTCACAATCATTCAAAATCTCTATGCTAAGCTTTCACTTCCATTTGATGAAGCTTACGTAAACGAAATTTATCGTGTGCATACACCAGACAATAATAACAAGCCACTTATTGTCGATATGACTAAACTCAAACACAAATCCGACTTCTTAGGTGCACTGAAGAACTACAACAAAAGCCATCCTGACAGGCCACTTTGCACCAGAGACCTAGGTTTCAACGGAAAGGGTGAACGTGTATACGCGGCTGACTACCTCACCCCACAGGCTGCGAAACTATTCTATCTTGGCAGAGATCTCAAAAGAAACCACGGATATAAACATTGCTGGACGAGTTTAGGTAAAGTCTATGTGAAGAAGGACGACAATGACCGAACACCGGCCATCTTGATTAAGAGTTCGAAGCAGATCGACGAGCTCAAAACTATCTGACTTCGTAATTTAAGTAAGCAATTTGTGGATTTAACTTTGTTTTTATCCTACTACAATATTTTCTATGACTTATCTTGCATGAAGATCAAATCTGTAACTAAAACACTTATATCGTACAACCTTTTAACATTCACAACAGCACATAAACCTTTTGATAGACTACTTTTAAATTATACGAGTTCATATAACCTTAACACCATTTGCCACCCAATATTTTGTCTTACTGCCAACAATCATTTGGAGCCTCTTTTCATTCTAATCTTGGCACACCAACCACCTTCTGCTCAAGCTTATTCACTATATAACTTTCAAAAATGACTGCAATTGTTGATCTGATACATGACGTTGATGCAACTGAATTGGTACAAAACTTTAAACTTCAGGGTCCTGAATACTGCAAATCTAAACTGACTCTAACCTCAAATAGTCTTACCATAATCTCCCAAAACATTCGCAGTATTAATAAAAACTTAAACGATTTTAACGTTTTCATTTCAAGGCTTGGTTTTGATCCAGATATAATTGTTTTGTCTGAGTGCTGGCTTCATGAAAAGTATTCCCACTTTAAACTACCCAACTATAACTATCACTGTTCAAAAACATATCACAACCAAAATGATGGCGTCGTGATATATTCAAAGAAGGATCTTAATGTCACAGTTAAGGAACCCTCTCCTTCCGATGCTGGCAATTGTCTTGTTCTCGAAATTGGCTGCGATATCAGTATTATTGCAGTTTATCGCTCCCCATCCTTGAACAAAGATTCTTTTATTGATGCTTTAGATAGGGTACTCAAAGAACAAAACACGAAGACCTGTATTTTGGCTGGAGATATTAATATAGACATAGCTAATGGAAACTATGACAGTCATAGTGATAAAGACTTAAATTTACTAGCCTTTCATGGCTACTATCCATCTTTTACTATACCTACTCATGGCAAAACTTGCATTGACCACATTGCAATTAGAACTACTGATAAAGCAACTGCTTTGGTTGTTGAGTCTACAATAACCGATCATTATACAACTTTACTATCAGTAGATTCAAATGTAAAAAATGCTTCCCCTAAGTCTCGCACAATTAAGAAAGTAGACATAGAACTTTTGTGCTCGAAACTATCGGAAAAAACATGGGCTGATGTTTATAGCGTCACTGACCCCAATATAAGTACTGTAATTTTTGTCAATACATTGAAATCCCTTACTGATGAATGTACCATGACCTATACAATCGCCCATAATAAGTTTAATCTGAAGCCATGGATCACTACTTCTTTAATCAAATGCATGCAGAGACGTGATCGTCTACACCAAGCAGTTAAAAGTGTTCCAGAGGATGACACACTTAAAAAAATATACAAAGACTATAGAAATACTTGCAACTATATCTTACAAAACCTACGCGATGCTCATGATAAGACCGATCTGCAGGTGACAATCAAAGATAGAAAGAAGACCTGGATGAAACTTAAATCTATTTGCAACATTGATAATCCTAGGACATCTAACCATAGCTTAAGTACTATTAGTGATACGCCTAAAGACTCTGCTGATAGGGTAAATGATTTTTTCACAAATGTTGGTACAAACTTAGCTGAGGAAATCCTGACAAAATCGAAAAGGTCTGAGACAGAACTCCTCTCTAATATCAAAGGGCGTATAAAAACTAACCCTAATTCTATTTTTCTCCAACCAACTGATGCTAGTGAAATATGTAAACTTATTCAGGCCTTCAAAACTGATAGTTCTCCAGGGTGGGATGGTATCACTCCTAAAATATTAAAAGAAGTTAAGCATATTGTAGCAGAACCCATAGCACATATAGTTAACTCCATTATGACAACTGGGTGTGTACCTGAATCATTTAAAATTGCTCAGGTGTGTCCTATATTTAAATCAGGCCAACCCAATGAAGTCAATAATTATAGGCCCATTTCATTAATTACAATTATGGCTAAAATATTCGAAAAAGTCCTTAACAAAAGGCTCTTATCATTTCTAGACAGCAATAACATATTTGCTGAAAACCAGTTTGGTTTTAGATCTAAAAAAAGTACGGAAGACGCGGTGTTACTGTTATCTGATCTAGTTGCGCAGAGACTGGATGCTGGTAAAAAATGTGTGGGTGTCTTTTTAGATCTTAAGAAGGCATTCGACACTGTGTCATTGCCACTACTTTTGCAAAAACTAGAGGCAGTAGGAATTAGAGGGATAGCACTGACATTGTTGAAAAGCTACTTATACGGTAGAAAACAATTTGTTAATTTAAACGGAGTACATAGCGGTATGAACACGACTTCGTTTGGAGTGCCGCAGGGAAGTGTTCTTGGGCCGACGCTGTTTTTAATATAAATTAACGACCTCTGTCAGATAAACGTAGCGTCGGCCCAAGTAATCACCTTTGCTGATGACACTGCAATTTTATTTGAGGGTAAGACGTGGAACGATGTTAAGGCCATAACTGAAGAAGGCATGAAAGATATCGTGGAATGGCTAGAGGATAATCTTTTGACTTTAAACATCCTAAAAACTAAGCATATCTGTTTCTATGTGTCAGCAAGAACCCAGCCTTCATCCTGTCTTAACTTCATTAAATTACACAATAATGCTTGCGTTAATAGTTTTACATGTAATTGTCATGGAATTGAGCGCATAGATCGCATCAAATACTTAGGAGTTCTAATAGACCAAAATCTGAAATGGCAATATCATATCGAAGCTATTTCTGCTAGAACTAGAAAACTATTGCATGTCTTTAAAAAACTACGCAGGGTTGCAAGTAATGAGCTTATTAAAACTGTTTATTTTGCGTTATGCCAGTCACTATCAACATACTGTATAGTCGCATGGGGAGCAGCTGCGAAAACTTTCCTAATAAAATTGGAACGCGCTCAAAGAGCTGCACTAAAAGTGGCTTTCAATAAACCTATAAGACTACCTCAGAAGACAGGGCTTGTACAGAAGAAAACTCCAGGCGTATCCGAAAAACCACTATATTTTGAACTCCAGAATCAATTTGTAACTTTACTTTATCGAACCAATTAACCAGCCAAAAATAAGAACACTTATTTCACTCTGAGACATCCGTTCGGTGCGACTATCACAACTCGACTGCCGTCCCGAACGCTCGGCCCCCAGTTCGCCAAGTTTCCCCCACCAAATAAAAATGAGTGTTGCCAGTATTGATTCCAGAATATTCATAACTTTATATCGATATTATCAACACTCTGTAACCAACTCGGTAGTTATTTAAATTAAAAAAAATTATCAAACGAATGAAAAATTATAAAACCTTACACTCGCCCATCCTGAAATTGTGTATGTCCCCATACACAACCCAGGTGGAACCTTACACTTGGCAAATGGGGAACTACTTAAATTTTATAATATTAATGTTTTTTTTTTCTTAACAGATACAACTAGATACCTGCCTAAACTTTAGTTGAGAAAAAGTGAATAAATGCTTATCAAAATACATATTGCAAAATAAAATTATATAAGTTAAAACATGAATGTACATACATATTTCAGATAAGTAACTAATCTAAAAGTATTGAATGCATTATCCAGCATATAAATACAAAAACATTACCATAACTCTACCTATAACTACTAAATTATTAAGCTCAATTCGAAGTAAATGTCCATTTGACAAATCAAATATTATACAATTTTATCATAAAAGAAATTTATATAAAATGCATCCATTTAAATTTGTAATAATTTACGTGTACTTATATTAAACAAATTTTATTCATACACTATCATGTTTCTGGCATTAACCATGTATATAAATTAATCCAAACTTTATACACCAGTAATTAGCCATCCAAAATGTATCCAACCGAAAGTTTAGTTCAATCCAAGCAATTATTCTTTATATTATATCCATCCGTTTTTATCCATCTGTTTTTATCCATCCGTTTTTATCCATCCATTTTTATCCATTCGTATTAACAAACCAAATCTGTCAACTTACTATCCCCTCCCTAAGGATAAGTTAGTTGAAAGACCAACCGGTAACCAACCATCTTCATAACAGGTCAAGTCACGGGCTTATCCGTTTGATGTCTCGCGCTTGACCGGTAACCAACCATCTTCATAACAGGTCAAGTCACGGGCTTATCCGTTTGATGTCTCGCGCTTGACCGGTAACCAACCATCTTCATAACAGGTCAAGTCACGGGCTTATCCGTTTGATGTCTCGCGCTTGACCTGAAACAACAAAAGAAAATCTTTGCAATTTAAAAACTTTAATGAAACAGTTTAACTAGTTAAAATTTAAGAATCATTGTAGCAGCCATCAAGGTAAACAACTTAACTAATCAGACATAACTTCGTCGCTTTCATCAAGCACAGAATCATCGGCACATCTGAACAGCTTATTATCCTTTAGAACGTAATTATTCTTGATATACTCTAATCCCTTAGGATCTATGTCACTGCTAACGATATCGCAAATCCGACACAACTCCGAGTCCCCCAGTTGGAGAGTAAGCAGCCAGTCGTCTTCGCTGATAGTCATGACTGTGGGATATTGTTCGGGAGATTGTGTTTCTAAATCTTGCACAGGGTTTCTGGAAAGTGCGTCAACGTGAGCCATTTTTGCACCCGCTCTATACTCCATAGTGCAGTTAAATTCCGGCAAAGCGAGCCACCATCGAGCGATCCGAGGTATAAGATCGCGTTTTTCGAAAGTGGAGCGAAGAGCACTACAATTATGTATATGTGTTATGTTTATTGAATAAAGGTTTTATCTATCTATCTATCTATCTATCAATTAGTGACCACTTTGAATTTCTTTCCTAAAAGGTACACCCTGAACTTTTTCAAAGAGCATATGACAGCTAGGGTCTCCAATTCATAGGAGTGAAAGTTCCTCTCTTCCGGCGTCGTTTGGCGACTGAAATAAGCCACAGGGTTAAAGGGACCTTCACTCCCATGAGGGCGCTGCAAAAGGATGCCCCCAACACCTAATCTACTTGTGCAGCTCAAATTCAGCCGAAGGATCATAAATTCCTAGCACAGGCCTATCAATCAGCCTTGCTTTCAAAGTTTTAAAAGATTCTTCTTGTTCAGCTGTCCACTGCCACAAGGCATCCTTTTTAAGCAGTTTAGTGAGGGGATGGGCTAGTTGCGCAAAACCCTGAATGAACCTTCTGAAGTAACTCACGAGACCTAAAAATTTTCGAACACCATGAACGTTCTCAGGACGGGGGAACTCAGTAACACTCTGAATCTTGGCCTTTCCCGGTCGCATACCCTCTGAACTAATCTCGTATCCCAAATAGGTTATTTTATTTTGTAAGAAGCTACATTTAGAGAGGTTCAATTTCAGGTTTGCTTTTAGTAGTAATCCTAATATGTCCTCCAGACGGTTCATACATTCAGTTGGATCCTTCCCAAAAATCAATAAGTCGTCTATATACACTGTGGCCTTGTCAAACCGAGCTGGCCCTAGGACATGGTTCATCATCCGTTGAAACACGGCTGGCGCGTTTGCCAAGCCGAACGGCATACGGTTGTATTCATATTGTCCGTCTGGCGTGACAAACGCCGTCAGGTGCTTGCTTTCCTCCGCAATTGGAACTTGGTAGTAGCCTGACATTAGATCTAGGGTGATGAACCACGCCTGTCCAGAAAGTCGAGCAATTTCATCGTCTATAACAGGAATCGGGTACCTTTCTTTTACAGTGATTGAATTAAGGAGCCTGTAATCCACGCACAATCGAAAGTTGCCGTCCTTCTTGCGAACTAGGATAATCGGACTTGCGTAGTTAGACACAGACTCCCTAATGATTCCTGCTTGCAACATCTCCTCTATCATTTCACGTACCTTCTCACGCTCGTGATGTGAAAGACGATAAGGCCTATAGACGACTGGGCGTTGATTGTTAAGGTCAATCTTCATCTCCGTGGTAGTTGTACATCCTAAATCGGCCAAACTGGATGCAAAACATTCTTTGTGTCGTCGCAATAACTCGATTAGTTTTATTTTGTCACTATCTGATACCGAGTCTCCTAAGTGCACTTCATTCTCATCAAAACATTTGCCTAAAGAACTCTCAGACTGTTGGACTGAAACCGACGAAGATGTTTCTACTTCCGCAAGCCTATAGACGGCTTCCACCTTCTCTGCTCGTGAAAATATGAAATTCTCTTGAACACAACATGGAGTCGAGCAAGGTGTCACCGTCACAAAGAGAGAACCATCCTTCACCTCGTAGACACCACCACATACCATGTATTGTTCATTTGGCTTCCCTACAATTTTAGTGTTTAATATAACGTTGCCTGTGAACTCTGTGTGTGCTGAGGCTCTAATGCTAGCTGGCCCAAATAAGTCACAACAAGCTACTGGCCTAATCCTCAAGTGACTATCGTCTTCTTCGATGATATCGAAATTTTGGATGTCGCCACTCATACGAAAGAATTGTAATTTATGTGCATCTTTGTACACTACTATGTGCGGCTGCTCAGAATAAGTTTGCCCTATAAGCATTGGCTTTTCCAGGAATCGATCTTCGATAACTCTGCAAACAACATCAGCGTCTACACCATCTATGCTCAATTTAAGCTTAGCTGAACCCAAGGAATGAACGAGATTATTGCCGAAACCCTTCATAGTAGTCGAAATATGATCATGTTTGAGTCCAAGCTTCGAAAAAGTAGATTGTCTAATAAGTGTCACTTCGCTACCTAGATCAACGAAAGCCTCCACAGTTTCATTTTCAATATTGACTTGTTTAATGAATTTTTTATTCATATTTGAAGTGGAAATACGCATTGTTTTAGGTACTGTGTCAGCCTTAGTTGTCCCCGTTTCTGATTTGGATCGACAAATTTCCGACTTGTGTCCAATTTTACTGCAAAGGCCACACTTGACTAAAGGTTTCGGGCATTTAGTAAAAGGGTGCCCCTTCTCTTTGCAGTTGTAACAATACACATTGGAGTTACCCTTGCTGCTCGATCTGGAATTTTGTCGATCTTCAGAGAAACTAACATTCCTATCCCTGTTGAATGGCTGTTGCGTAGATAGTTCGTTGTTATTACTTAATAGAAATTTCAACAACTGATCTGGCTCATCACATCTCAATGCCAAGGCACTTGACCTTATGGTTTTGTCACTGATACCGTGGATGATGCAATCAACAGCGCGTCGGCCACTAATATCGCACTGATTAAGGAGGGCTAATTTCCCGTAATAGTAGTTCTCAATTAATTCGTTAGGACGACTTTTCCGCTTAAGCATATCTTCTAGCATTTGACCGTAATTTTGCTCACAGGGAAAGGCACTCATTAATTTTGCCTGCCACTCCTCCCAAGAGAACAATATTGAATTAAGGCTCTCGTACCAGGTTTTCGCAAGTCCGGTAAGTTTCTGCATTGCGAAGTGCACTATTGTCCTCTCATCCCAGCCGTAAACCTTTGCGCATTCGTTGACCTTTTTTATCCACATATCCATACGCTGGTTTTTTTGAGTAGGGTTAAATTCTGGAAGTATGTTTTTGTAATCTAAGCTTTTATTATTTGACGTTGCACTCTGGTTTGACGGCTGAGATGGGACGACATCCTTAATAGCCTGAATTATTTGAACAATATCCTTAGTAGAAAAAGAAGGGCTACATGACCTTTTGAACCGACGACCGACGCTGGTTTGGCTGCGACTTCGACTCCTCCTCCGCCTTGTCCCTTGCTCCTTTGCTGCAGAGCGCCGTTCACTGTGCTGCCGACGTTGCTCAGCATCCCGTTCTTGTTGTAGTGCCAGTTCCAGTTGTCGATGTCTTTCCTGCTCCCGCCTCAGAGTCAGCTCGTGATCTAGCAGGTAGCGGCTGCGGCTGCGGCTATGGCCGCGGCTGCGGCTGCGGCTTCTCCTGTGTGAGCTTCCACGGCGGCGACTTCGACTGCGTCTTGCACGTGAGCGGCTCCTCCGAGGAGTCTCCAGGCTCTTACGATTTCCATCATCTCCGTCCATTCCCTGAAACTCGTAGCAAAGAATTACACAAACTTTAGAGTGTAGCCAATTATCTTTAGAATAACAGTAAAAACAAATAAATAAAAGAAATTGTCATTATCTCGAAAACGGTGCATCTGAGAGCAAAAATAACGAAATTTGAACCCCCTTTTACAAACCCCGCCAAACTATTTCTCTATCATATACAACGTTTTTTTTTTTAAATACCTTCGAAAATTTAGAAAATATTTTTTTTTTGTTTCGATTTGCACAGAAGTCTTGCATACCGAAAAGGGTCCTTAACCCAAGGGTGGGACACAGCTGACTGAATAAAATAAGATTGTGGCGGCGCGCAATGTATGCCGTCGCGCTCGCCCCGCAATGAACATCGTACACTTCAGGTTGCTATAGTGAATCGTTGTTATTTCATCTGCTTGAAAACTGAAAATCTTGTAAAAGTTAGGCGAGCCTCGAAAATATAATTATCTACGTTGAAATCACTCCTTCAGTCTATCATTTGGGGACCATCTCTACAAGTTCAATCTTAACAAGCGTGCCTGAATATGGATCGTAAGCTAATAAAAAAAAATAACCAAAGTGAGCTGATGGAATAAAATAGTAAATTCATTTACTCAACTCATTATGTTACGGAGATTTTTATAGAATTTATGCAAAAATCATTTACCCTAACAAAGTACTGCTAAAACTGCTTAGCATAACCCTAAGCGAACACGTGTCGAACCACATTTTTGACGACATGTTAGGCCCCATTTTCGACCACGTGGCACAACCAGCTAACCTTACTAAACAGCAAGATTTTAATTAAAATAGAGATATATTCAAAAGGACACCCATACCTGCTTATACTTAAGTGTATTTAAAAGAAAATGTGCATTCTCTAAATAACTCTTAATTCATAACAGTAAAAGGCAAAAATCAGAAAAGGTAGGTAAAATATTAGGCGAGTACTTACAGGATCTTCCTTAGTCCACTTGTGGGCACGTGGTTTGGCTATCCCGCTTCTGAGATATAAGACTACCTCAGAAGACAGGGCTTGTACAGAAGAAAACTCCAGGCGTATCCGAAAAACCACTATATTTTGAACTCCAGAATCAATTTGTAACTTTACTTTATCGAACCAATTAACCAGCCAAAAATAAGAACACTTATTTCACTCTGAGACATCCGTTCGGTGCGACTATCACAACTCGACTGCCGTCCCGAACGCTCGGCCCCCAGTTCGCCAAGTTTCCCCCACCAAATAAAAATGAGTGTTGCCAGTATTGATTCCAGAATATTCATAACTTTATATCGATATTATCAACACTCTGTAACCAACTCGGTAGTTATTTAAATTAAAAAAAATTATCAAACGAATGAAAAATTATAAAACCTTACAAACCATTCCGGTATAGTACTCAGCTACTGTATTCCGAAAACCAACTACTTACAATAAGACAGCTATACATCCAGAAAACGTGCTTAAGATTCCATAAGACATCTTTAAGTACTATGCTTCCAGTCCCTGTCCACGAAGTTAATCTTCGTAACATATCGGCAAGAGATCGCCCGTGGTTGATTCCTAAAACACGAACATGCTTTGCACAAAAGTTCTATTATTTTATGGGGCCGCTTATCTATACACTGACTAACAAATTACTAAGCATTGCAGATAAAACACAAAAAGTATCTAAAAATCAAATTTTTCACTGGTTAAGACGTCAAGATTACAATCAAACTGAGCTGTTGGTGGTTGCTAAACCAGGAACTACACTTTTCCAACAAATTATTTCAAATTAGTAAATTGCGCTGAAATCTGATCTACCCAATCAATAATTAGTATTATTTTTGCTATTATTGATCCCAAGAATAGGTTTTCGTAGGGGTTGGGTAGTATTATGGGTAGTATTATGAAAATATTTGTGTGGCCTGATGATAAAACACGTACTCCAATATAATGCTGTTAATGTTAAAGATTATCTGTCTGCGTTACGTATACTATGCAAAACCAATATGAATGCAAATATAGGACCTGCGTTCGGCTTAACTCATTAGCAGTGCCATTTGTACTTTAATGATTGTTCGATGACTGCAAGTCTATCTTTGCATTACTCGCAAGTGCGATTTGTGTTATTGTTGTGATCCGAGCTAGTTGTAACTACCTACATCAAACTGATGTTTCGTTAGTGAATTAAGATTTATTAAGCACGTTGTTTTTAATGTTTTATTATAATTGTTACGTGCTGGACAGGAAGACCTGGTTACCCATAGTACAGGGTATCCTAGTTTGGGAACCAGGCACTTTACACGTCAACAGAATAACCTACCTTTATTTTTTACGTTAGACTTGAGATTATGCGTGTAAAAAATGTTCTTGTTTCCTAAATAAAGATATTTTCATTTTCATTTTCATTTTCAAACCACACCCAATCCTAGATTAGGCTTTGCCAGGTTAGTGGCCAACCTGGCTATCAGAATTTACAAGCAGGAAAATGGCTTGGCTTAACGACTTATATCATTGACAGTGGTTTGGACCAACGGCTTAACGTGCTTTCCGAAGTAGAAGAAGGTCACCCATCCGTGTTGTAATCACGGCCAACGCTGCTTTACTTTTGTGATCGAAAAGAAAGAGCAACTATAACTCAGCCACGAGCGCTTCACCTCGTTGCTTAAATGTTCAGATTAATTTGCATTTTTTTATTTTGTTTGTTTTTTTGTATCTTACGAGATGGACAACCTAATCTTGATTCACTACTCTATTCATAAACCAAGTATAGACAGCAAAAAAATACAAATGAATTGTTACTTATTTAACAAGAAAAAAAATAAGGAATGTTAAATGAATGTGACGTTGAACTGAAATAATATAAAAGCTAAAAAAGTATTCGCGGAGTTTTTATTTGCAGAGTTGAAGATTTGATGTATGTTTGTAATATTTATTTATTTAGAAGTTTACAATTTAGAATTATAATTAATACAAAGCCCCACAAAACCGCTTCAGCGGTTTGTCTGCGGGAACGACGGGATGGTTATTGTATTTTGCAATGCTTGTGCTTATTCTTATATGGTTGAAGTTTCAAAGACTGTTGATGAATAGAAGAACCCTGCTGCCAAACCACAACACAAACATAATCAATCTATTTAATTTATTGTATTTATTTAGACCGCGATGTTTCTAAATTAAGTTTAAGGCGGTAATAACAAAGCCATTCGTCAGTGTCTTATTTGAAATGCCCCGAATAATACAACAACCTAGACAAAAGCAATTGAATATGTAAGGAATAAATTTGTTAATATGACGCAAATTAAAATATTAGTTATGGTTTAGATATGCAAATATTTAGTTGATTTGGCTGAGTTTTTCTCTCAGCACGTTTTTCAACCATAATTTTGTCGATCCAGATATTTCTCTAAGTTTTTTCACACGTTATTTTTCTTTTTGAATTGGGTTTTTTTATGTCTTTTTCAACTGTTGATGGGTGGTATATGGATCAGTGTTCGTAATTTCTTTTTTGGGTGGTTTATTAATATAGAAGAAATAATTAATAATTGAATTTTCTCAGAACTAAAACGGGACCATTTTGGACAACAAAGGTTTTATGGGGTTTTGGACATCACAGAATCCAGAAATCAATGTTGTCAAGCCGAAATCGTTCAAAAAAGTCAAAAAATAACCTAGGCTAATTTACGGTGTGAGGTTTTTTGTTTTAAAACTGCAGGAACACTTTTAAAACAAGAAACCTCTTACAGTACTTTAGCCTAGGTTATTGTCTGACTTTTTTGGACTAGTGGGGATTCCGGCTTGACAACATTGATTTTTGAACTCTGCGGTGTTCAAAACCCCAGAAAAACTTGACTGTCAGATCTGGTCCCATTTAAGTTCTGACCCTAAGAAGGAGAGCCAAATTATGAAATTCATCCCAGTCTATTAAAATATATGACAATTTTTTTATAAGAAAAGATATAACATACATTTGAAAGCAGCAATCAAAGTGATTTAATCATTTTCATACATTGTGACCGTCCTGTATCACCATTAGCCAAACTATTAGCATTTACTATTTTCCTTATGCTGATCTGCACCGCCATCCAGGGTTGGTATTCCGAAGTTTAATCGGAGCTCCGATATTTTCGGAAATTTACTTTGTATGGGAATTTCCTAGTCAAAGGCCGAACCGTAGACTAATTATCGACGCGATATTGTCGTAGTTTCACTTCGGAATACGGCAGCAGTTGAAAATTTAAAAGGTAGTTGAAAACTCTCTATTACGTTCTTGGAAAAATTCTGACAAAAAAGACTGACTTAATACTAATTCTTTATTGTTCTAGCTGACCTTATATCTACTTAAATGCACCGAAAGACTTGCATGTTTATGAATCTGTATAATTCTTTTGTTTTCAATTGCGCAACCGGTTTCGAAAGCTAGAAGAGATGCACAAATCAGACAAATCACAATTTTTATTACTCTGAATTATTGAAAGCAAAGCAATAATCGATCAATTTTCTTTGTTATTGGCAGTCTGCTATAACAGCACGTCTTAGGATTTCACTGTATTAAAGAAAATTGTACTTTATGATTTTCACCGAGTTCCATTGTTACAATTTCTTAGGAAATTAAATTGAATTTTCTTTTCGATTACAATTTAAAACAATACTGACTAGCGCCATTGTATGCGTGCTTTCTCAATTATTTCGTCAATTCAGAGTTTTCTTATCTTGACTTCTTCTTCTGCCATAACATCCTGATATTTAAAGTATAAAGAAAACAAATATAGTTGTAGATTTCTATTAAAGCTTGTTTTCCTTTCAAGAATCAATTATCCCACACTGATACACACGGACTATTTTTACATAGAAGATAGCAGTGATGATAGTCCATTATTAAACAGCTGAACTGAACGCCAATTAGACGGCTAAGTAAGTGGCTAAACCAACTATTAACATTATCATTCAGAGGATAATTATGATATGCGCGTTTTATTTACACGAGCAACGCCCCAATAAAAATGTAATTATTACTCTGCGACCTGATAAGCCCTCACTTGGAACAACTTAATTATAGAAATGCCCTTTTTCTCATGCTCGGTCAAGTCAAAGATAAAATAGATGCAAGAACTAATTAAATTAAGATTAATAGTGTTAGATATCTTAAAATGAGAATGCGTCCGATTATCTATTGCATTTTTTTTACAAACAAGTCGTAAAACATAAAATGAAGAGGCACAAATGCAACAATCACGTATGGAGATAAGTCGCAATTCATCGGAAAGTGGTAAGCGCCGTCAACGCTCGCGCAGCGATCGCTATCCGATCATCATACAAGCTGTCATTCAATATAGCTACACAGAGTAGAGCACAATTCAGAGGCGCCACATTATCTTACATTTTATGAATACGCATATTTTCAAATGAATTGCACAATAAGATTATTTAGTAGCCGCATATCGTCGAGCTCGCACAGTTCATTTGCATTTTCAATGTAACTTAAACGTAATGCTGTTTTCATATCTGGGTGGTCCATTACGAATGTTGCAATAAAAACTTCAGTTCTAGTGTATTCTTAAGTTAAATAAAAACGGCGACTGCACATATTTTAATTTCTTACAGCGGTTCGGGATCGTAAATAGGAATTTATTAGGGCTTCTTTCCACATAAAACATTTTTGTAGAATGCAATTTTGCCGTATCGATTACGCATAAATAGTGTTGGGAACGCCTCCGTCGCCTCTGTGACGTGTTGTAGTGACTAGTCAGTGGTGTCCGGAATCGGACAACAGGTTGGCGGGTATAAATAGCGCGGTCGTCGACCGGCCTTTGCGCGGCCTTCACTTCACCGCAACCACCCGACCGACGCGGGCGCACCCGCCGCGGACGTATGGTCAACCCGACTTCCAGTTTCATCGCGAATATATTAACATTGGAAAAGGGATGACATCATTTTCTATCAACTAACAATTTGAATTTTTATTTGTTAATAAAA
This sequence comes from Athrips mouffetella, assembly GCA_947532105.1. NCBI lineage: Eukaryota > Metazoa > Arthropoda > Insecta > Lepidoptera > Gelechiidae > Athrips > Athrips mouffetella. The sequence continues at coordinate 1,922,732 of OX383969.1, read as the reverse complement.
ATATATTATGGATTGATGACTAGGTACGCGATCTAATAGAAAACTAATAGTGCGGCCGATTAGCTGTTTCATTTTCATTATTTTTGACAAAAATTGAGAGCTATGTACCTAACTAGTACCTGGAAAAAAATTGGTAAAATTGTAAGGCGTGTCTACGTAAAGGCGATATAAGACGTTAAGCGACTGGACTATAAACATTATAAAAAATAAGGCCCGTTGTGACATCTGTCAAATGTGTGAAAAATTTTGATCAGCTAAGAAAAAATAAAAAAGGATATGTCAAAAGGACCACCAGACTGTGGCTCTACTTGTATATTAGGTTCCAATAATTTAACACTTATTCATCGTGCATTTTAGAAGGGAAGAGAATGTAAATAAATAAATATAAATAAATTTTATAATTCTATTAAAACCCTTTGCCCAGCAGTGGGACCTATTATAGTCTATTAAACAGTTATCTTTATATTAGTATCTAGTTATTGCTCGTAATACTAACTTAACATTATTTATTTTATTCAACTTCATGCATAAAGGTACATAGGCGGACTTAACGCCTAAAGGCATTATCTAACAGTCTACCTTAGGGTGACAGGTCGGTAGGTGCATAAATAATTAACATTACGTATATTTATTTATTTTTGACGCCGGTCACGTATACGTTTTTGGTCATCATGGTGGGAATATTTGTATGAATAAAATGCTTTGCGCGTATTACCGTAACTTGTGAATGGAGGGTGTAGTAAATTCAAGAGTACGTCACATTACTTCTCAAATTCATTACCTAACCTATTAAATAAACAATTAATTACTACCAGAAGACTTGCAAATAAATTAACACAGTATCAACGAAACATCGTAAATTTACAGTTAATTATATTTATAACTTTATAAAGTAAAGCAAAGTCTTAAAAAAGTAATTAAAAAGCTTTACATCGTGCAAAAAAGTTTTATTGCTCTTTAAAGCGCGCAGAGCTTGAAGCGGTAGTCTGTTAGTTTTATAACATGTCAGTCATTCAGTATATAAAAATATACATGCACTGAAATTATATGTTCTTTATTTTTCGACATGAAGTATTCAATGTAAAGGAAACAACTTTTTGCTGATATGCTGTGGACTATAGTTATCACAACTTTTAATGTTTACTCATACGTTTATAACATGGTTGGTAACAAAAATAAAGAGTTAATAGCTCTAGGACCTGGACTGGTTGCTACGAAATAAAAAGTATGTAAACGAGGTGAGAAAACGATTGCAGTTATTTATAAGTTTTTACCGTCTAAGGACTTAAGAAAGCAGATTACGCGGGCAGGCACAATTTTTTACTTTACCATCTGAGGGATAGACTTACAGATAAGTGCAGCTCTTGTTGTAGAAATAACTCTTTCGCGATAATGAGTTGGCAGTTTTATTTATTGGACACTGAATTTGGTATTACATGACATTAATACCAGCTTAAAACATGACAGTCGTGCTTGGTAAAAACGTGTCACTGATAGATCTATGTTAATGGTGTGCCAACGATACGATTGCAGACCAAAAATAAATCCCTTTCATTGACTTTTATTCTCTTTGTATTGTATCTCAACACTCTTAGTAAATATCCAATAAACAACTCATAATATATGATGTATGGTGGCGAAATTATTGAGATAAACGCTACGCTCTTTTTTATACGTACGGGCAACTGCACGTCGTCAGTTGAAACATTTGCAACTCTATTACAATGCCATAAAATCCAAAGTGTTTTTCTACTGACATGTTGTAGGGTGTAACATGTAGACACGCATCAACTTGTTAAATAAATGATTTATTTATTTGCTCAGGGCCGTTAACTACTCTGCGTGGTAGCTCATTCTCATGCATCAACTTTTTAGTAATTTTATTTACATATGCGTTCACACGTGAACAGGCACCAATTTGTCATTCGCTAAACACATTGGTTGTGGAAAATTAAATAGGTGTTTATTTAAAGCTGACATTTGTAGTTCTACAATGTAGTAACAATCAAGTTAAACATCTTGATATTTAACACGGCGTCTTATTAAATTTATTTTAGCTACACTTGCAATTTGTACAATAGTTTGGTCATGTTACAGTCAACGACAGGCCAAACTTGACACTCGCAGCGCGACTCTAGCACGTACGTCTGTCGAAATAAGTACGGTACAAAGTACTATGTGTCAAGCTTGATGTGGTCTTGACTGTTCATGCAACCACAATAAGTATCGAGCACAATTTCCCGTGTTGATAATACAAAAATAAACTAGATGTTTAAATGTTATGTGGACTGAAAGAAAATCCCTTTGAAAACCATAGGAGGAGTGGAAACATAATAAAGGCGATCTGATACAAAACGTCAATTTGATGCGAAACATCTTATAACTGATATTTTCTGGAAAACGAGACAAAGGGCAGGTCGTCTAATCCGTGGATAGTCAAATTGATTCTGTTATGAGTTTTTAAGCCGCTAAAATGAGAGAGCTCGACGAGAGATTAGAGCTTGACGAGCCATCCGACGCACGAGAACGATCTAGCTGCTATCCTACTAGCGGTGCCTCGATCAGATCCAGACTACGGTCAGAATAGCCAAACTATTGTGATTGTAAGGAAATAATAATCGCCACTTGGCTACAAGCACTTGCACTAAAGCACTGCACTGAAACAGTTTCATATAAGCCAGGTGAGGAAAAAGTAAAGATTTTCAAGAACAAGATTCATTGAAATAATCCACCCACACAAGCGAGGCTTTTAAAACAGCATGAGACACATTTCTCCACTTAATATCAAAAGGAATTTCCAAAAGGTTTTCTTCTGATACAGGGCTATAAAAAAGTGATTCATGACAACATTTAATGAATACGAGAAAAAGACACGTATTAATCTATAGGAGTCGCGAGAAAGCGTCGAAGTTTGCCCGTCATTAGGTCCAGCCAGTTGAGGTGAAGCAAATCGCTGCGGACGTGGCTAGCCATTATTTTAATCGCACGCTAGTGAATCTTCATCACTAAACTATATAATTTCACTGGTCTACTCGTTCTTGTTACATTTTTTCATTTGACACAGGCTTGCGAAAAATATACTTCTGATATTTGCAATATCAAACAATCTGATCCTAGGGATTACTTTATTTATGCAAGTGGCAAGATGTGAAGATAAAGTGAAACTTATAAAAGCAACGGAAGGTTATCCATAGGTACTAAGGTCGTTAAAAAAAAAACAAAAATGTTTTAAGTACCAACAACAAGAACACAGAGAGACAGCACAAAGACAGTTACAGAATCTACTTCTATCTATCTGATTTAGAATAATTGAAGATAATCAATGTTTAATTTAAAACAAACATTATTCATTAAAGTAGGCAAAATAATAGCAAAGAAAGAATAGAACATGAAGGCAACAAAGATGAAACCATAAGACTCTCATATTCAAAAGCTGATTTATCAAGGCATCTCACCAAACGCCTCCCTACGGGCCTATTCCAATTTGCTTATTACACCACAGGAACATAGAAAACATGAAAGAGTTCACGGTAAGAATATCTATAGCCTCAAGCAAGACACGGATGGGTTTACTAGAAACCATGAAACAAAAAAAGGGTTAATTCTATTTCATATAGAACTGGTTGCGCCTGAGTGCCACCAGTTTCAAATGAATGTAGTAGGTAATTAACTTCTCTTTGGAATAGAAAGTATAAATATTAAACATTTTTATTATGTGTGTTAATTTGCAAAATGCTTTAATTTTGCAAGTACAGACCTCAAACAACGGTGTTAATTTGGCAATTTAGTTGATAAATACTGGAAAGTGAAGGAAAGGAACCGTGCAAATTATTCGTCTAAAGTAATCTGTAACAAAATTTTGTTCCTTTTCACTTCTCGTGGGACACTTTGTGCTTTTGTTTCATCTGCTCAGACATGTAGATTATCTAAATTGAGCAATTTATCAGGCGGGTCGTTGACCAGTTCAAACAAATAAGCTGCCGGCTACCAGTGAGCGAGTGCATCTATGCAACGATAGCGTTGCACAATACTACAACCGTTTAAGGCTGCGTGACTCAAATGACAGGGATGATTCAGCTAATTTCATACCTCTAATAAACCACTTTGACGTCTGCTAACAGAAGAATGCTAGTTACGACACGATTTTGAAACTGTAATAAAATAATCCAGTCCAGATCCAGAGAATATTTATTTTAACTAGCAGTGCCCATGACTTCGTTCCCTGGAGTTATAGCTTTTACACAAAAAACTTAAACTTTATACAAGCTGTTATGTAAGACTTATTTTAAACCCCGTTTATAAGTCTGTATTTTTTTGAGCTATTGGCGAACATACAAAAAGTCAAAAATATAAATATTATTTTTTCCATTAAATCTTACAGCGTTACATTTTTGCAAAACAATTTAAGTTTATATAGATTTATTCAGTTCACAGATTTTTATATGTGCGTGCTGCAACAGGGTAACAAATTAAATGAAATTGCAATGGTTTCGAAAAAATTTTACCAACGTTTAAAAAGAATAAAAAGCTCCACAACCACTTCTAGTACATACATAACTACTTGCTTTGTAACATTGACCACACAATATAATTTGTTTAAACATCAGCTCTATATGATACTACAAACATTCCAGTGAAAGCGAAAAGTAAGTATTAATTCACTGCCGAATTAAAAAAGGAACACGAGCTTTTAAAAGAAATGTATCATACAATGGTAGCAGAAGCTACGGGTGAGTAAATAAGGGTGCTTTCACACTACTAAGCCAAGACCACTCGACCAATCACAACGTGGATGAGCGATTTCATTTCTTGGACTCAATAAATTAACAACAGCAAAAGGCGCTTGTAATTAGATTGAACATCGACATACTGAAGTTACCATAGCGTTCATGTATTTAATTTTGATTGACAATGCAATAATTGCACAGTGATAGCTCATTAAATATGACCGAGGTCTTGGTCTTGGTCTACTAATGCGAAATCGCTTTAAATACTCGAACGACCGTCGCGACAACCGTGACAATTGAGTTAGGTTTTTTAGCCGTTTTTTGTCGCTTGATTCTATAAACTGTTCGCTTTTTACAGCGAAGAAAGTGGTTGAAAAACGTTCATTATGTTAGCGAGCTTTTGTGTGTAGAGTCATGCTTGTTGAAAGATAATGGCCGACTATGGTTGGCTAGCAACCGACCAACGCTGTGATTCATTCGCTAGCATGCATGTATAATTTACTACTGTGATACACTTTAATAAACCATATCGTGTGGGTTGCAAGATCAATGACCGACCTCACCAACCCTGATGTCTGACGTGGCTCATTAACGAGTACACCCGCAGATATTTCAATTTATTAAAAAGTCACAAGTGAGGTGTTACATAAATAAAGGAAAGTACAAGTGACGACGCCCTGCAAGGGCACAGCAAATGAGAGAGGCTCAACTAGGTGCCATCAACATAACATCCCATAAAACGTCCACTACAGGACAGGGAGCTCCCTCCAGAATTCTAGCTTTTGCTGGAAAAATGTGGAGGGGAAGTACCACAGTCACCTCGCTTGTTAGCGTTACGGCTCGCACCATGGACCGCGGTTGCAGGTGACCGCAGTAAGTAAGATGTAAGATATAAAGGAGGATGCTGCTGCCCATCCTCCAGTTAACCCTTAGTCGCCTCTTACGACACCCACGGGTATGTATGGGTTGGTACTATAACGAACACGAGGACCGGGGTTATTATAAAAGAAAACGTAATGAATCGCATTCAGGTTTTATATTCTTTTTTTTAATGCAAGCTAATAGCAACATCCGTACCCAGCCGTGGGCAGGAGTTGACTGGCGATTCTTTTCAGAACGTGACGTTATCATTCAAAATCTATTTCAATTTTAGAAATAGTCGCCAGCCAGCTCTGCTAAAAGAAGGCTTTCGAGGAGGATCACTACATTATCCTCCCCCCGCGTGGGCAGGAGTTGACTGGCGATTCTTTTCAGAACGTGACGTCATCATTCAAAATCTATTTTAATTTTAGAAATAGTCGCCAGCCAGCTCTGCTAAAAGAAGGCTTTCGAGGAGGATCACTACAGTACTATTCTTTGCCGGCACCACACGGGACAACACACGGTGCCATAATTATTTAAAAATAGAGATATAAAATTTTTGTAAGTTAGTAATTATTAGTAGTATTAGGATTCGAGACCAACGGATTAACGTGCCTTCCGAAGCCCGGAATCATCTAACTTTTCGGACAATCAGGGTGATTCATCCTGCAATGTCCTAACCAAACTGGGGAGGTCGCACAAAGGGAATTTTGTTTGACAATGTCCTCACCGGGAATCGAACCCAGAACCTCTGGATCGAGAGCAGTACGCTCTAACCACTAGACCACGGAGGCTGTTATTTTTTTTTTTGGTTTCATTCTTCCTTTCGGAAAGGCAAAGAGTACAAAGCCCATACAGCCATGTCTGATGTATTTAACTGTCTTTCTTTTTGCTTCCCTCGTAAAGCGATAGTGAACTTCACGAAGGAAAATGTTCGTGACTTTTTGGGACAACACAAACGGGGCTTAAACACGAGATCACTTGAAATCTTCATCAGCTGCGCACTCCGTAGTAAATTTACTGCATAATACATTATCTTTATTATCCACTAAATCACTAAATGCACAAAAAACCAAAATTTCAATTAAGCAGGCAAACGCCCATGTCGAGTTCCCGCCAAAAAGCCCAGAGCTGTTAAACCACTATATAAACTAAATTGAACATGATACTTGACTTTTTATACATTTCAAGTTGTTTTATCGTGTGAGAATCTAGTCTAACTTTTTAATGATTATTTTATTACTAATAATATCTAAGTGGTATTCTTAATGTATATTTTTGTTATTATTTTATTTCTATATGTAGATTAGCAATTAGCACTTACAGCTTAGGCGCCGAACAGAACAAGCCATGAAACTAGAAAAGTGAATAAACCCAACGATATAAAAAAAACTCCTAAATTACGATACTATTACGAGGCTTGATGACTTGTAAATATAAATCGCAAGACCATCTCCTGGATGTAAATAAAATATGCACAATTTTGTTCTAGAATCTAGAGTCTAGAATGTAATGATGCGTTTGCGCAGGTGATTCCATAATGCACTTGTCAACGAGCACACATTGAGGGCTTTACTTCAATGTGTATGTTTAAGGTGAGCTAACGAGAGTTTAGAAATGGGTATCATCTGTATAAAAAAACCAGCCAAGTGCGAGTCGGACTCGCGCACCGAGGGTTCCGTACGAACCTGTGATACAGCGTGATTTTAAAATGTCTGACTATACTTGAGTAAGGTACTTAGGACATGAAACTGAACAACTTTCCCCAAGAAACATAGGTCTCAAATGTACTCGAAAATGTACGGCATAAACGGCTGTATCTTTTGATTGCGTTGGCTAAGAAGTTTAATTTTTTTCACAGCTCCAAGGGACAGTAGACCTGAGTATTTGATATGAATTTCAGTTTATACCTCCATGCGCTCCCGAGAAAAAGGCTTGCGACAGACAGACAGACGGACAAAAAAGTGATCCTACAAGGGTTCCGTCTTTTCCTTTTGAGTTACGGAACCCTAAAAAGAGTGTTTTTTTATATATATTCTTTATTGCACACAAATAAAATACAGTTTTTAAATGAAAATTGTTTACAAAGGCGAGCTTATCTCTTTAAGAGATCTCTTCCAGCCAACCTATTAGGTGTGGAAGAGTGTCATTAAAGCGGGCACAGGAATGTGCATTAATATATATTTTTTATTTTATTAAAAAGATACAAATTTCATGGAGGGCAATAAGAGCAACACCAGCCGTCCAAACAATACAAAAACATTAGAATTTTTTAGGAAGAACATTGTTTCCTAAATCGCAAATGAACTTTGAATTAAACCCGAGAGGTGTGAAGTTGTTTTTTTTTTTGCATAAGCATACAATTCCAAACAAAATTACTGCTATTTCTCCCAAACTTCGTAGAAGTTTCTCGGGAGAGCAGAGTTGCTGCTTACAATTTTGCATGTATAATTAATCCCTAGGTACATACTTATCAAACAATATCAATGAGGAACTGTATTATGATATAACAGTTATTATATAATCTTTGGTCCTTTTACCATATATACGTTATTTGCCCTACACACTTCTAACAGCTGCAGCGTTGCAGATCTTACAGTACGACTGTATTACCTAGGTTCTTTGAATTCATCACTAGAGTACTCCTGGGCCGCATGATAAAACATATATTTTTTTTCTATGGGCAAAATATTAAATTTTTTGAACAATGCTTCATAGTTGTTCGCAAGTTTACATTCCCGTCGCAATTTTTGATAAACTACTATTTTTAAGAAACTTATCTGTAAATTTTTTATATTTTGCAAATATGTCGCATATGTTAACCTAACCTTAGCATTTTCCGTCTTATTTATTTACTGCTAGGCGTTGAGCGTTTCTATTTCCAAGCAGTCCATTTGCCTAGGTATCATCTGACCTAGCAAGTGCAGCCCTAATATCACAGAACATGCAGAATAAAGTCCTTTCAAAGGCATAGATTCAAGGCGTGCTGTACCCCGCCTCCGCACGGAGCGTGCAGTGACACCGCGGCTCGAAGGCATTGTGACGTCATGATTTGATTTATATCCCGACCAGCACACAAAGATTTTGTGACATCTCTATACTGAAAACAAAGTTATACTTCGCGTAGAATAAAATCGTCGTACAACAAAATAAATAATATTTACATCATGTATAATATTGTGTTCTCTGATACGTCCACTACTCTGTACATGATATTTCAGAAGTTGTATCAGACAAAATTGTCTACTGTGCCGAAGGTTTTAGGTTTGGTTTCTGGCTGCAGTTAGTATTTGAATGCAGCAGATTTTTCTCAATTAAAAAGAGAGGAAGGGACTCAGGAGAACCTTTATGGAACAAATCTAAGAGAAAGTAGGAACTGGCGGAAACAAGGAAATATTGGTGTCGATTCTGGCAGACACGACTATATTTAGTTTAGGTGTTAAATGTCAAATTTAATTATAGAAACGTTAAAATGCAGTTAGCTATTTGTGGTCCAATCACATCCGACCACATTTGTGGTCCGACTAGCGAAACTGCCAGGAGGATGCAAGGCAGATCTGTTGTTTTTTACTTGTATAGGTACCTTCTATTTATACGAATAGATTTCAATCGTGTCATCTGTCATTTAACCACTTTTCTCTCCAACTGTACAAAACCTGCCAGGTTTCGGATTGGCAGACCAACGTTTTGTGGACCTACTAGGCCACTACTATCGCTACAAAGTTGCCAATTTCGTGTACTAGATGACGTAGGATAACATGCAGTGCCCTTAAAGTCTTATAAGTCTACCAATTTCCACGCTTGTAACTGTTTCCGTTTCTACGATAGAGCTAAAACAAAACATCGAGCAAAAATCGCCTGAAAACACGTTTGTAGTAGAGAAGCCCCCTTATTTTTTATATTTTTTTATTTGTTGTTATAGTGGCAACAGAAATAAAGAATCTGTGAAATTGTTTACTGTCTACCTATTACGGTTCATGAGATACAGCCCGCTGACAGACAGACTAACATCGTAGGCATTTTACACTGTTATTCACCCTTTGGGTACGGAACCATAACATAGTAGAAGAGTTAATTTGATAAAGTCTGTGGTGATTTAATTGATACAAATTAGTAGCATTAGACTGAATAGATGTCGTCTGACCACATCTGTATACACCGTAGGCCCGAATAACCCGATAGATTTTAGCAATAGTTAGGCTGTCAAATTTAGGAAAAAAAAAGTGGTTTTTCTATGTTACAAGTGAGCAAACGAGCAAGTGGGCCACTTGATGGTAAGTGGTCTCAGCGCGTTGCCCAACCTGAGAACTAAGATGTACCTCTTGTGCCAGTAATTTTACTGGCTTCCTTACCCTACAAACTGATACACAACAGTGCAAACACTGCTGATTTACGGCAGAAGTAAAACATTAATAATGTTTAAGTATTTTTTAGATTATATTATAATATAAAATCGCTTAGTTTTCAAGAGATTATTTATTTTTTTAGGGTTCCTTACCTCAAAAGAAAAAAAAGGAACCCTTATAGGATCACTTTGTTGTCCGTCTGTCTGTCTGTCTGTCAAGACCCTTTATCTCACGAACGGGTAAAGGTATCAAGTTGAAATTAATACCATATATTAAGGTCCATGAACCTCACAAGATCTGAAAATTTAAATTTTTTACAACGACGCAATCAAAAGATATGGCATTTTATGTCCTCATCTCCATACATTTATGCAAAAATGCAAAACTTACAGGGTACTTGCCGTTGACCTAAAATTATGAAATTTGGCAAGAAGCTAGGTCTCACAGTACAAATAAAGGGAAAAGTCTGAAAACATTAAATATTACAACTTTCCTCACAACTAATGGCAACCAATTGTGATGAGCTCCCGTTTCAAGAAGATTCATATAAGAGAGGGGTCAAGGTGGATGGTCGCGAAGGCGATTTTTGTTTAAGTTCTATTTTAAAAACGGGAACACTTACAAACTTGAAAATTGTTATGTTGATAGTGCATAAGCTATTAAATAACAACAAATAATAAAATTTGGTCAGTCGCGTGTCGGACTCAAAAAAATTAACACATTAACTTACTGAAATTTCAACTAATACAATTATGATTATGTGTTGGTACGGAACCCTCGGTGCGCGAGTCTGACTCGCACTTGGCCGGTTTTTTTTGAAATATTTCCAGAGAAACAAACCCTAATGAAGGTGACGTAGCATAGTCGTATCGTGTCAAAGTGGTTTGTCAAGTGAAATGTCACTCCCTCGACTAAGGATTTGTTTACGGGGAAGTACAATAATTAATTGATTTATTTTGTTCCAGAAAATTGCTAAGTCAAAATTACACCTATTATAACATAATTTAATTACAACATCGTCACAAATACCTTGTTAAAGTTTTTCGGGTTACTCAGGCCCATGGTGTATATTGCAATCTGAATTTACGAGTATAATCCACTACTTAATTAGCGACAGATATAGTTTTTATAACAAATCTAATAGTAACGGCTTGGTGAGTAGATTAAATATCCTTCTATGTTAATAAGTTTTTTATTAAAATTAGTTTAATATAAAAAATAAGCACCGTGGGATAGGCGGATGATTTCGCGGTTCTTTTCATCTACATCGATGAACTCTTAATTTGAATATTCATTTAGAATGTTAATATTATGTCGTTATGATTATTTGAACTGCTTTTTAATATTATCAGGACTATTTGGGACAGGTGTCAACCTACACAAAAAAAAAGAAATAAAATCATTTGATGATTTTCAAAGGTTTAAAACTAAACAATCGAAATTATTTTAGTAATGTTAATCCCTTATGAAGAAAATGGGATATTGGAATAAGTACTGATTTTACTGTAACTACTTTACATTTTTAGAGTAACTCAGCTAGTTTTTGCCTTGACTTTATCTATCTATCTTCTCAACATAACGTACGTATCCTTTTTAACGTAATATAACAAGGAAACAGATACGAGCCAATAGTTCAAAGTATCAAAAATCTAATTCAAGCTTTCCTTTAAATCTAAAGGAGAAAATCATCTAACGAGAAACAAGCTCAAAGCCAATAGGAATTGACACCCAATATTTCTACTGTTCTACTCCACAATGCACAATAGATACCAGAGCCTGTTTGAACCAGCATGCGCAGTTACCTGCCATAGTGTAGATAATAGTAATTCTTGCCACTATTGGTTTAGCATCGGGAACCGGTCTGGTTCCACGATTCAACCAGCCACGGGTTTTACATTACAGACCTACGAATTCCGCAGTGAGATATAGCTGAAAAGGGTTCTCAATCTGTTTCAAGTTATGGATTTCTGTTCAGGTCCACGTATGTTTTTATTGGATTAAAATTAAGATCAATTTATTATGGCTTTAAACAACTGTTTTGCAAGAAAACTGTGTCGTAAACAAACAGTATTGATTCATAAAAATATAGAAATCGACCGCCGCCGAGTCGAAAATGCATGGAAAAGCTTCTGGTCTATCAAGCAGTTCATGAAGGGTGATCTTCCCGTCTCACTCAAGCGCGAACTTTTTGACATGTGTATCCTGCCTGTCCTAACCTACGGTGCCCAAACATGGTCTCTCACCGAATCCCAGAAGTCCAAACTCAAGGTTTGCCAGCGAGCTATGGAACGTAGCATGCTCGGTATAAAACGAACTGACAGAGTAAGGAACACTGCCATCCGTTCCAAAACAGGCGTAGCTGATGTTGGTCGAAATACTGCCAGATTGAAGTGGGACTGGGCAGGCCATGTAAGCCGCATGCACCCTGAACGGTGGGCGAGGATCGTCACTTAATGGTTTCCCCAGGACGGACAACGTCGCAGGGGACGACCCCGCAAAACATGGAGTGACGATCTAAACGCCTTCCGCCGGGACTGGTGGGAGCTTGCACAAGACCGTGATAAGTGGAAGAAGGAGGGGGAGGTCTTTGCCCAGCAGTGGGACATAATAGGCTAGGAATAATAATAAAGCATCACCAAAAATATAAATCCTACACAAAAATATGTGAAAAATTCTGAAGGCAACAAGGAATAAGAGGCCAGAAGAATTGAGGTCGTAAGGTGTGTATTATATAAAATAAACAATACAGGTAACGACATGCATCATGTAATTCTCACTTAAAAAAACTTTGAAAACCGCTACCAGGCTACCCGACACTGATAACTCATAACATTCCCTGCCTAATAGGAAGTGGCCTGATAAATCTAATCGACTGATACCAATACTATTGAATACTAACTTGCCAGGTCTAAAACACTCGGACTCAAAAGGCAAAATGGTCCACCAATAATCTGCATAAACCATAACATACTCGTACATAATTAGTCTACGATTATAAGACGAATACAATTTAGATAGCAGTAGCTGTGCTGCTACTGCTATCTAAATTGTATTAATAATTTTAAATGTTAAACTACATGTAATGAAATAATACAAGTAAATCTTCAATAAGTTCTTACAAAATCTTTGAAAATGAATAAAATGAAGATAGAATAAAAAAAATTGCGTCTTTAAATAAAAAAAAATGCTATTGCGTTAAACTATTATCTTGAAAAACGGGAACATACGGCGGCCGTCACTCGACTGTGGTTAATTAATCTACGATAACATCTTTTAAAGCATTTTACATCACCTTCATTTGACATAGAGGCGGCAAGTGGCGCCAACTAGACCTTTCAGAAAGCAAGCATCTTATTTTATCGTCTTAAAGTTCAATTTTGTTTAAGTAGCTTGCCTTGTGATTACCAGATTGTATCTCAAGTCATCTTCATCATTACGGTTCATAGAAATAGGCTGGCGCTATTTAGTGTTAATGCTAAAAGGTTAGTCTTGATAAGGATAAGGAATTGATTTTAAGTAGGTGTTTGCTATTAACTTATGTTTTCCTGGTATAAAGTGTTTGTATGGTCTGAAAAAATTTCAAAACAACTCGCGCCTGAGTTTTTGCAAACTTATATAGTTTTCCTGCTTTTTAGTCGCTACCCCAATTTAATAGTTATTTGTTATGCAAGGCAGCAAAAGGTTTATTTGGCGCGAGTGGCACGAGACGCAAAATAACTTTGCTGCCGAGCGAAACACAAAATTTTTCACCTCATTAAAGCGAGGAAATGTTAACATAATGCAAGAATAGCAATTCAAATATAAGAAATAATTACTCAAACGTTTTAACGTAAGGGCATAATACCTACATAATGGTACTGACGGCAGCAAGCAAGTGGAAACATAACCAGTATAACCTGAACCAGCGCTTCGCTACAAACCTCCGTACCCAGAGACCCGCTCAAGGTCAAAGAGTTTTCACGGACGAGTGGCCATGTATAGATAAAGAATACTAGACAAATGACTAGACATTAAAAAGGAAATCACTATAATTAAATTATTATTATTTTTGGGACTGCTGTGCTTATGTTTGTGACTCTACCTATAAACTACTTGATAAATTTGCGGAACAAGGTTCATTTTCATTGGATTTCAATATGGAGACAGAGGATAGGCAGTGGCAGGCAAATCTATTTTGTATTGCGTTGATTTGAAGTTAAAGGGCGAGTCCATTAATCTGGGCAAGAGAACAAAAAAAGGCGATCGAATTTTAAATTTACTTTTCATTATCAGCCAGTACCTGGTGGGTACCAGGCATTCACTATTCATAATACTATTTGTTTCTTTCCTATAGCTGCATCCCTCTTTCTCATCTTGAAAACGATAGTGCGTGCCTGGTTTTACAAGCGGCCAGTACTGCAGCATACTACAAAATAATAAGTACATCGCGTTCGAATTTCAAAAACCTTTTGCCCGCTAGGGGCCAAAAATCGCTTTTGGCCGCAGAATTTAACCGACAAAACAAATGTTTCCGAGCTTTGGAGGTGAAAATAATTATACCTGCCTATAGTAACATCATCTACCAATACCTTGGCGTTTTGAGCTTGGCTCATCTCGATATTATGAAATTCTTATTGTCTGTGTTATGTTTTTTTCTCATATTATTTGGTCCATCGAGTTGACCTTTATAAAGCTTTGTGCTTCCTACTCGTATTCTACCCTCTTTTGTAAGATGTTAGGCCATTTTAAATGTTTTCAATGATGTGTAACTATTGCTGACTTCCTAAACTAGACTAAACATACATTTCTTTTAAACTGATGTAGTGTAAAGTAATTTACACTATTCAGTACAGAGGAAGAAAAACTTAAACGCTATAAATCACGATAACGTTACGGACTCATGAAAATCATCATTATTTATTTAGGAGCAATTATCTTCATCGCCCGTAAGTGTTTGCTCAGATTTTTTCTGTCAATCTCTAATTAATGAACAGCTTCTTACTATGGAGTACTTTTTTGCAAACTGGAATGTTGCAACCGCGTTGCAGTAAATTCAAACTTATAAAAATAATAGTTTCTAATTTGGTAATAGTATGTTGATGATGAAGCGGAACCATCATATTTTAGCCCAATTTCCGAAATTTTAATCACCCCTATATAATTTGTGCACAGACTGTAATTTTAATTCCAAAATATAGACGAGCAAATTTTTGGAATTATTCCAAAAGAGTTAGATTCAGATTCAGATTAAGATTCCGATTCAGATAATTTTATACAGTGTAGATTCTTTACAGAATACTTATTGAATGTCATGCAGAATACAATGCAAATAGAGCGAGTCGTAATAATATTAAACCTCAAACAAGCGAGTCAAAAAATCACTTCAATATTTGCAAGCCCTCTGTATGTGTATAATCTAGTTGCGCATGATAACACGTTGCTATTAGCCGCTATTAGAATGTGCAATGATGTGGCACATGATGCACTTATTACATGCAACACACAACAAACGAGTCTGTTGAAAAAAGCGGAAGTATCAGATACGCTGTTTTTGGTTTCACGAGCCACTGGTTTGCAACTCAACACTATGATGATTTTATAGATAAAGCTAAGTTTAAAAAAATATAATTGTTATGTAATAGGTATCACAGATAAAATAGTATAATACTGTGTAATATAGACCACATGCGAAGCTAAGAATGAACCAGTCACTTTTATTTAAACAACGACAACAGAATGGTTTCGAACTGTTTCATAGGCGATGGGCTTGCGAATACCATTTTAATCCAATACAATTGCCTAGGTTCGTATTGACAATATCCTCTCAAGTCTGAAATTGCTCTCAAGAGTTAGGAAGAAAAAAGAGGTTCTTGATAGCAATCTCTTACTTGAAAGAAATAATAAATCTGACCGTGTTACTTTAATACAAACTGAGGCTCTGCTCAACCACACCCCAGACACTACATACAACGAGTAGATAGAGCGTCAATTAGGCCCGCATATTCAGTACAATAGACCCTCAGGAACACCACGCGAATCGCGAGGTTGCGGGGTGGATTGCAAGGGAAGCGGAGTGTGTCCGTTCTGTGTGATAGTGCTAGTGGCTAAACCGAACTAAGGGAAACGAACTCGTATGGATAGACATAGAACTAATGGCCTTCTGTTTTGTTTTATTTTTGGCATAACTATGCACGAGTTACCTATCACTTTAAATTATCAATGCCGCTCTGTACCACTTGGGAGGTTTAGTGGTAGGTACGCATTTACGTTATTTCCTTAGATGGTTACAAATCTATACTTTACATTGATTGTAGCTATTACGGATACGCACTTGTAATGTGCGACTGAATTACACTAAACCGATATTCCTGTTTAGCCGTAGCCCGCAGACAAGGCTGTTGGCTACTGGTAGCCATTACACGCAGAAGGTAAGGCTATGTGTATACATGTATTATTCTTGTGTATGAGCCATCAGCAGTATCTGTATCTTAAGTGTCGGCGCTCATTTTGACCGTACACCTTAAGTATATCATGTTGAAAAAGCGTCCATTCTAATAAATACCGAACAATTCAAATTGAAATATGTGTCGTATGCCAGCAGCACCATAAGGGTGAATTTCCACCAGTGAAGTGCGAGGGAGCTAAGATGTGAGCTGGGAAAATTCTAACCAATAGGATTTCGCCATTTTCCTAGCTTGTCAAATGCGATATGAAATAGAAGCGATTCTATTGGCTGGAATTTCTCAGCTCACGGCTGAGCTGCTTCGGTGGAAATTCACCCTAAGTATGTAAACGTTCAAGTACCAGCCAAACACCAAAAGACAACAGCATCGGGAAAGTAAGGTTAAATCTGAAGAGGGGCCAGGATATGGATATGGACAGTATCCATATACTAAAATGTGCATATCAACGTTATGGGACGTATTCGAAGATAATATACAATAATAGCATATCACATGATCATGTCCAAACTAACGATAAAAACACGCATCGTTGGAATGTGATTGAGATCCGATACTACGCCAAAATAATACAAGTATGGACGTAGTCTAATGTGGCTCGGCTCGGCGGAAACTATTAATTGTATAACTGGGACCGACTGCAAATGAGACACTGCACACGTTGTCTTAGCCTTGCACGATTGAAATTTCCTTGCTGTAACTATGATAAAAATATACCGGAAAGATAAAATCTTGTTTAAATTAGGTACCTTTTAAACATAGAATTTTCCCACAATTTTTTTTATTTTATTTAAGAAACAAACAGACACAAAGTTAGACTATGTAAATAACATATATAAAAGTCAAAATTTTTTGTCTGTGTCAATTTAAATAGCCTATAATTTCTAACATACAGTATAAGCCAGCCAAATGAAATCAAATATCAACCGGAACATATTACCTAACACGGACAATAAAAACTTCACGCCTAATTCAATGCACTCGACTAGCCATTTGAGGTTCACTTTTCATTTCCGAACCGACAGATAACTGAACGGAACGTGGCTATCGGATATCAAATTATCGACACAAAGTGATAGTAAACTCATTATATCCACTTGCTTGAGAAGTCACGAATGGACCTGTCGAATTTGACACCTGATGCTTTTTTTGTTTCAGTTTTACATGGAGGCTGCAGCCAGGACAACTTCAATTCATAAATTAAGATGGATGGCAATCAAGGGCGTTTGAAATGTCCAATGTGGTTGACGGACCAAGTAAAGAAGGCTCACTAGTCAGGTTGGTCTAACTAAATGGTTTCATTAAAAATAAAGCAGGAGCAGAAGTATGAGATATCAACCAGTGATGACCAAAACCTCTCTCTTAAAGTGATACGACGACAATAAAGATTAATAACAGCCCAAAAATGTCTTTAGCTGGACATAGTCGCCACAAACTCCAGTGTTCGCGGCTACTTATCGACACATCATACGTCAAAGAATAATATAGCCCATTCTCTGACTGATTTATTAAATTTGATTAGCCTTGTACAACGTCATTGCATGAAAAGAAACGTAGTGGTATAATTTTTGACATTGATACTTTAGCTTTTCAATTCCTTCCTTAAATACTGCTGGACAAATGCTTCAAAGAATTTACATTCCATTACATCAGTGATCTTCGTCTGCTAGATTTCATGATTTATTGCGATTTGGAACATTTAGAAAAATACAGTTTAACTTGCGCATCTAAGCCTATTTGTACGTTTACTATATAGCGTCACGACCGTCGGTTGTTTCGGCGTAGGTACTATTACCGCGCACGTTATTGATAGCGACTAATTGCATTTATCGGAAGCGAGCATGCGTGTGCGCTTTCGATTCGATTCGCGCTTTCATCTCGCATTGTGTCGTTATGTAAACGTTCAGCAATTGACGTAACGCGTAAACAACGCATTTGCCGGTGTCGATGATGGCCATAATGGTTTTGCTTTTATCTCATTATTACGTTCTTATAACGTTAGCGTATTCCTTTTATATAGCGGTTTAATAAATTGGTATTCTTTTTAGGACTCCTTCCCCTCTAGAAGAAATCATTTTACAGACTTAGAAATTCCCAAAAAAGCTTCAAGCAAACTGACCCGATAGCTGATTATCGTTCAAAATGTTTATTTTCGTATTTCCAAAAGTCGTAGAACAAAAGTTGTTGCCTTTACTTATAAAGAGACAGACTGCCCGCACCGATTTTTGAACTTGTCAGGATTGGGCTTTGATGAAGTTTCCACCTTTGCCATAACGCTACTTATAACGCTACTTTTTCGTTCAAACTGTGGTGCGGTGAAGAGCAGCTGTTGCACCTAACGAGCTTCATATTAAACTATCCATAGCTTATTGCTATACAAGCTCAATCCCATTGTTTCTATTTCTCACTTTAACAGTACTACTTTCAATAAAAATCTGTCTGTTGCCGACTACATGCTGGAAAAATTATATTACTTATCGAATGACTATTTTAAAATTAGTGAGTATAAAAGCCCCCCCCCCCTTTTTTTTCCAGCAAAAGCTAGAATTCTGGAGGGAGCTGTCCTGTAGTGGACGTTTCATGGGATGTTATGATGAGTATAAAAATGCCTGATACACTTTGTTGCGTAGCCGTTCCCAATATTGATCTCTCATATAATATTGATCACTTCATAAAGTTGTGCATGAAAGTTAATGTGTTTCTTCAAAAAATAGCAAAGTCAAGTTAATTTTCATTTGCCCTGTTTTGGTCCGACGCGTTACCGGTAAGTATATTTTAACTTCAAAGTCCTCTTAAAAAATACTATATTTGTGTTATTATCTTAAGTTGGCGGTAACAAAATAGGTCAATTTGGTTCTTTGGATGTAATTTTATTATTTTACAAATTATGTAGAGCAGTGGAAACAGGAATAAGCCATCTTGTTTGCGCCGGCGCTTGCTACGCATTGCCAAACAGTCTAACGGTATCAAAAGTAATGCATTTACTACGTAGAACCGAAATATTGATAAATATGCTTGAATCATCAGTCAAAAGCCTACCCGATCGTAACCGTTTAGCACTAGTTTTTCAAAATTCATTTGATTTATTTCGAGGTACATATTAAATAGTATGAAAATGCTAATTATTCTTGCAATTTATATGTACTCAGATATGTTCGTTTTCATAATCCAGAAAAAGAGGATTTATCTTCGGCAGAATCAGAACTCTTAGTGACCTTAAATTTAAAACAGATAATATATGGGGTTCTAGAATCCGCTCAAACTTACTTTTGTGGATGGAAAATGAAGTGTTAATTTCTTAAAGATTGGGATTTACTATTTATTGGGAGATAGCTCATGGACAGTTGTTTTAAAGGTTGTATTTATAATTCCACCTCAAGTCTGAAATTGCACTCAAGATGCATGATTTGTATCTGTAAAGTACACTATTACCACCCTTAAATTGATCACCGTATAGTTAAAGATTTTTAGTAAGTATCTAACTAAGCTGTGTCATCCATGGCAGTGTGCATTTCTGACGTTTAAATACAGACTCAATCTCGATATGGCTAACAAATAGATAAACAGTGTATGCACGTTCAACGATTACTAATATTACTATTCAAAATGCAGTTAGAAGTATTTTTTAATATACCTGTCTATCAAAACTGTGCGTGTTTGGTATGCGATGATGTAAGGTCGTTATGATCTGGTACAGCTATGTTTGCAATTAGCCGAGTTCAAACGGGTACTGAAGAGATGACCGTAATTAGTAGTTTGGGTTTCAATTTGTTAACTGTGTCTTTTGAGTAATTGAACGTACCGAATGTAATGCCAGAAAAGTATTTATACCTGCGAGCGAGATCAAGATATTTTATGGTAGACAGTTCGATTGCATCTACTTGGGTCTGTATATAAGTAATAAATTATACGTTTCCATAAATGATGTGCACTTAGAGAATGCATATAGACGCGTCTTGACGTAATAGTTTTAATGCATGCTGTTTCGAAGGCTCTGGGTTTGATTCCTGGATAAATATCAGAAAATCGATGTGTGTACGCGTATCCGTAGAATAAAGATTAATGAAATGACAGGTAGAGTCGTCTTAGCAGTGGTATATTTTCAGCTTTAACAACAGAATGTGGTAGGCTTATAAATGTTTTCGAATAACGCTAAGACCTGTCTGTTGTGGCATCTTAACCCTACCAGAGACCACACACAGCCAAAAGCAATATTTTATACTTCACGTCGTACGATTAGCAAATCATACTCGTATTGTCGTTACCACCGCATTTGGAGCATAACCAAGATTAGCCCGTCGTCAGTTTTACTTTGATAGTAGCGTATTGTACATAAAAGTGGATTTATAAAATTTTAAGGTGTTTTCTAAGAATCACTGACTATGGGTGAAGATTTTGTTGAAGTAAAGCCTGCTGGAATGGAACGCAGCATTCTTGGTTATCAAACGGATCGACCGAGTACGAAATAGCTGACGTGGGTCGGAAGTGGGACTGGGCTGGGCACGTGAGCTGCATGCATCCGCGACGGTGGGCGAAAGTCGTCCAACAATGGAAATCCCACGATGACCGACGCCGCCGTCGGGGTAGACCACGAAAAATATGGCGTGACTACTTGGACTCGTACCAACGCGGTTGGTGGGAATTTGCTAAGGACCGCGATGGTTGGAGAAACGAGGGGGGGGGGCTTTGCCCAGCAGTGGGACAGTACAGGCTAGGGGAAAAAAGCCTACATAAGTAAATGATGAGCGGGTTTTAGCGGTAGGCGGATTATGGGTGAAGATTTTTTTGAATAAAGCCTACTCGTACTTAAGTAAATGCTAAGGGTCTTAGCGATAGGTAAGGTACGCAATTGAATTTCTAGATAATTTCAATATTTTATGACGCCACACTGAGATTTGTTTTAGACTTTCGCACTTTTCAATCATGTTTATTTTGTTCCGGGTCTTAGCGCGATAATAGTTATTAGGCAAAATAAATTACCTTATTATTCCCGAAGTTTCGGCTGCGTTGCAACAGCCGTGGTCACGCAATCACTCGCTAACACTGAGATTTTCTGATCAGCCAAGTTTTCCCATAGTTTTATCTGTAAAACTAGCCACATCGATGTAATGTGCGCACCGAAATATTTATTTTTTTGAAGTAACTTGTGATTTTATCCTACTAATATTATAAACGCGAAAGTTCGTAAGTATGGATGGATGAATAGATGTTTGTTACTCTTTCACGTAAAAGCTACAGAATTTAGCTTATCCATCAGAATAATTCATAGGCTACAATTTATCCTGCGTAGACTAAGTCGCGGGCACCAGCTAGTAGTACACAATTTAGATGTATATCATGAAAGTATTTTATATTTTACGCGTTACAAATATAACATTCACCCTCTTTTGTGTTTTTTGTCTCTTTTTGCATCAGTAGTGCAAATTTGCACATCACACGTCTGGCAGCAATGCCTTTTCAAATGAAAATTTGAGTGTAAATCAGATGAATCTGGTTAATGTTATGTAACCTGATTATTGATCAAGACAAAATAAATTTAACATTAACAATACAAAAGAAGATAATCAATTTTTTTTTAATTGAAAATGGGCTTACTCTTGACCTCGATCTTAAGAATTAATTACTTTAAGAATTTAACCTTCACCTTACCCTGATTACAATGATTTTGCCCCGACTTTATACTAAACTGTAATATTTCTGAACTTGAATGTACTTAGCAAGTTTATAGGAACAGCATATCTATAAAATGCAAAGTTTATTCTAAATACGACTCCCTTACCTCCATTTGGCTTTCTTTGCCAACCGATGTGTGGTTTGATAAAGTCGCCAGTGGTTTAAACTGGACTGCCAAGTCGCTGCGAACTTACCATTATCGTAATTTCGAATAAAGACCAACAGGTGAAGATCTACGTGAGATCAATCTATATTGTTGTGGTGCTTATTTGTGATTAAAATGAAAAGTCACGTAATACGCCAGGTATAAGCTTGATATTTGTTTCTAGGTCTTGGCGTATTTGTGATTTGTGTGTTTTTAACTCTAAATGCGTAGTTGTGATCTACCCAGAAATAAGGATACTTCAAGTTTGGGCCGAAGGGAGACTGCGATTGTTATTTGTTGTACTCAAAGGGTTATTGAATACAGAAGTTTTAACAATGCAAATAAACTCTTTAGATGGTACAAAATATCACTTTGCGCTTCTTCGGGAAGTTTATGACATTTTGGGTTCATCATCATCATATCAGCCGAAAGACGTCCACTGCTGGACATAGGTCTCCCCTAAATATCTCCATGACGACCGTTACCGCGCTGCTCACATCCAGCGGCTTCCCGCGACCTTGTGCAGATCGTCGGTCCACCTTGTGGGGGGCTGCCAATGCCAACGCTTCGTCTTCCGGTACGTGGTCGCCATTTTGGGTTAATTTAATGGATTAGTAAACCCTGGACTTATGGAACTTATTGTTTTTTTTTTGGGTGTATGATCAGTTGAGTATTTATTCTTAGTAGATGCTAACATATGCTAAAACATTCTATCTCAGTATCTATACTGACAATACCCGAAAAAGAAAGACTTTGGTTTGAAATTTAATTTAACGTCATAATATGCAGAATGTAGTCCATATTGACCGAATCTACCTTCACTTTGTAACAAGCACTTGTAACATCTCCATCTTCTTAATTCCTAGTACTTATCTGTAAATCCGTAGCATAACTTAATCCGTATGTAGGCAAGCTCTTTTCTCACCTGACTCGTCGTATCTCGCGATCTGAAACAGATAGTAACACGTTTTAACAATGGCCTATTAGCCACGATCCGAATAATTTCGGTACAATCTGATCCACAGAGAATACTTTCCACGGAATTACCTTAATGCGTTAAAAGGGTTAATGTGAGAGACTCATTTGTTTTGGTGTTCTACGAAATATTTAGTGCGAATAATGATCTTAATTTCTGGGACGGCATTTTGTGCAGGCATTGTCTTTGAAAATGAGGTATACAGGGTTTTTATCAGTACATTTTTTTCTATGTTACTCAGACCATCAAACTGAACAACTACAAGGAGTGTGGGTCAACAAACGAGGTTATAAGCTTTCTTATACAAACCTTTGTTACCTACGTCAGTTGCGTTTTACACGAATTTAACAACCAAATATTTTTCACCTTTTAAGGGTTCCGTACTTCTAAGTAAAGTATTTGAAACCCATAAAAACATAAAAAAACACAAACCGTTGTTATCAAATGCTGAAATACTTTACTCCTAAAATATGAAAAATACTCTGTATACTGCTTTATTTTGCCATTTCTCTCTACTATCTAAGACACGGTTATTCTCTAATTAATTCCTTTTGTGTCAGATTTAATTGTAGCTGACATTTACGATGTACAGATTCAGTCTATTGTAGTAATCAGCTTGTTACACGTAATTAAATTGCACATAATTACATATTTCACTTTATTTTATTTTTATGTCTTTATTATTATGACTAAATTGACACGTATTATTCGTTTTGTTGTTGATACTTATTTATTTTTATTTATTAATTTTTTATTTAAAGTTACAGCAATGTAAACATATCATCGTTGAACACTAGCGGCGCCACCCGGCTTCGCAATATTTACCTGTAGTTGTTACCACATCATCATCATCATCATCGTGACATCCTATGAAACGTCCACCACAGGACAGGGAACTCCCTCCAAAATTCCAGCTTTTGCTGAAACAGTGTGGAGGGGAAGTGCCATAGTCACCATGTTTATTAGCGTTAGGGCTGGCACCATGGACCGCGGTTTATGGTGGCCGCAGAATGTAAGATGATACGATACACGGAAGGATGCTGCGGCCTATCCTCTGGTTAATTAACCCTTAGTCGCCTCTTACGTCACTCACGGGTAGAGATAGGTTGGTACTATTCTTTGCCGGCACCACAGGGGGCCACATAATCCTATATAACGCACCTCCTATCTCATATTTTGGAGGATGATTTTCCAAAATGCTGATACACAATTGTTTAACTTCTCTTCAAAAGTATGGCTTTCTTAGAAATGTTTACTCTCTATTTCACCTCCTTAGAGAGATCAAATTTCAGGACACGTTGTTACAATTTTAATGATTCTTATACTTTATTAAGTCCTGTAAAATTACTACGACGTTTTATGCAACAAAATTGAGTCGCTAAGATTTCTTTAGATTTTTTTTTTATTATTGCACCATTTAAACTAAGGACACCTAGCACCGAGAATTGTCAATTGCAGTATTTAAACCAATTTCAAAAGACCCAGTGAAAATACCGTTAGGTTTAATGCTGTAATATTTATTTATTACTGTCATATATATCGGTGTCTAGTCTTTGTTGGACACTTAAAACAATGGGTTTTCTGAAATTTAATATGTACATTGTCCCTCTGTAACTTATTGTAACTATCGATATATACGATTTTCTATAAAATATTAGTCGCAAAGGGCTTGCATTAATCTCTTTGCATATAATAGTGTTTTCTACTATTATCTTTAAGTTCAATCAAATCATTTCTTAACCTTGTTTTTTGAGAATGTTGTTTCGGACTGAATTCTTGAAAATCACCGGGTGATAAAATATCACATTTGAGACTTTAAAAATTCAAATTAATTCTGGCATAAAGATTCTGGTAAACCATTAAAAGGTAAATTATAATATATGGGAATTAACAATCAAACACTACTTTATATTTATCGAATATCAATAATTTCTTTTGAAAACATCAATCAGTGATTTTAAAATTTTTGAGTGATATTTTGAATTCAGTCCCAGTTCTAAGTAACATTCTAAAATTTCGCTGCGATGCGGGTCCAAAACAGCAATCTACTTCACATTATTTTATTATAATTGCACTATCGACTACTATGCTATCGACTATCACATCCTAGTCTATAGTCTACTACTGATACTTTCCTATAACAAAAACCGTTGATTATCATTGACTGCCGTTCAATTTCCACTTCGTGACTTTTACACGATTTATTATGGTAATAATTCACACATTATGTGACAATTTAATAGCCACTGTGAGTTGATTATGTCGTCAGTTTAGTTACTTAGTTGTTGAAGGAAGATGAAGTTTAATTGCTCTATCAGTGTCTGATGCTTGACAGCACATTTGGCTTTTCTTCTACACAAGGTACTATGCGTTTTAAGAGAGAATGGGACTTCCGCGTTAAGAATACTTGAAGGCATTAATGCAAATACAGGATAAAGGTGCATTCACAATAGAGTTCAAATGCTGAACAAATTTTTTTTTAGTTTTTTAGGTAACACACAAAGTGAACAACCGCTTCTTTCGAAGGTTTGCCTTTAGCTAGTCATGGTGCATTTGACTTTATAATTTTAAGCGACCTAAGTTACGGGGATCAGCTACCAGTGATGGAATGCGATGTCCACTGCATTGTTAAGATGTACGAAGTATAAGTCTAATAGATTTGCGGCCGCAATCATATGAAGTAGTAGCTTTCAAACTAACTTCATTCTGTTACGATTCGGTTTTGCACAACAAATGGGAACCACTGTGAAGTTAGCTAGAAACTACTGAGATTCTTATTTGAACCGCATAGTTACGTTCTGTATATTATAGTTAGTTCGTTCTGTATATTATAGTATAGTTTTCCGTTTCTTTACTGTCTTAAGATTGATTATTCCCTTATTATCATCATTGCCCTTACTCCGTTTTTACTAATGGTATGTCCGAGTCGGCTCCCTAACCTAGCCGATTTGACGAGGGCACTGGTTTTTACACTGAGCGAATACCATCTGACCACCGCAATAAAGAGGGATCAAACCAAACCCAATACTAGATTAGGCTTTGCCAGGTTAGCGGCCAACCTGGCTATCAGAGTTTTCAAGCCACCAAATGGCCTTTGATATAGCGTAACGGGATCGACGGCTTAACGTACCTTCCGAAGCACGGAATCACTCTAATTGTTGTGCCACCAGCGGTAACTCATCCGGGTTCTAACCACGGCCAACGTTGCTTAACTTTTTTGACTGGAAAGAAAGAGCAACTACCACTCGGCCCAAGCGCTTCGATAGATTTGTCCTTTGTATCTTAAAAAATCGCATTTGTTTTCGAATAGAATTCAACATAAATTTTGATCTTTAAGATTCGCCTTAGACTACAAATATTTTATACAGAAAATGCCAGTAATATTTAATGAAATCTATGCAGATAACAATTACATAAACCTATAAAAGACGTGTGATAATAACTAAGGTTACAAATTAGAATTTCTCCAAAGGCAGAAACAATATTTCATTACGTTAACTACACGTAATAAAATCAGGCAATTATCTCGTAGTACTTATTGCACTGGCGTTATAATGATTTATTGACGAGGGCCAATTTAACACCGAACAACCGATCAACAGCTTTTACGCGTTGAGAAAAAGTTTTATATTGGATATTATGTGCCTATAAGATTTTCAAAACAATAAATTGTGGATGAAGAGGATGACGACTAAGAAAGTGATGGAGTGACAAAATGAACGCATTTTTAAAGATTGAAAAAACGAGCGCAATATTTAGATAAGTTGCTGTTACATTATTAAGAACTTGGACCAAGGAATACAAAATCAAATGAAAAAGAAAAAAATATTGATCCAAACCAACTTATGAATGGGAATCGATGTCTTCGAAACGGACGGAATATTGGTTTTACTTAACTGTCATACAATAATAAATCTTTCCTGATTGGCCGCTGCTTGACATTAGGTACAAAGCAAAAAATCTACTAATGCTAGAAAAGAATGCGGACTCCTTGCTCCACTCGGAATACTATGGGATGACATCTGCCATTCTGTCCCAAGCTGAAATGTCAAATCATCAAACATGATTTGACGTCCTCATACAAAAATTACACAACGACGCCTATACCGTATTTACAATGAATAACTGAATTAATGACAGAATAACTTGTGACACATATTTTCATTAATCTTTCTTTTATTACCCTTATATTTCTATGGGGTCTAGATAACGTGCAATTTGACAAAAACGAACGTCTATTTGTCATATCATGTCATCCCATCCATACATTTTATGACATTCGCTTTCGTCATCTCTAAAAATGACACATTGTCTAGACCCCCAGGTGCCTACCACTTACCCTGCTTCCACAGGTTTTAAGTCAAAACGAAGCCTCTGACATACTGAATGACTGATTCCCAAGATAGTACTCGCTAGACTTGGCTGAACGTGCTTTCCAAAGCAAGGAAGAAGTCTTTTTGTTATACCAAAAGTGGGTATCTATTCAGGTTCTGACCACGGAGAACATTGCTTAAATTCCAATTACAATCATTAACATTATTTTCGGTATGTAGTCTACATACTGCTTTGCATAACAATTTCAATGTTAGAGCATCTTACGGTCCGCGGGTCATTCACTTGAATGCAAAACAACTGACTGCCTTACAATACGGCTAATTTTGAATTTCTAATTTCTACAGGAAATCCGAGAAACATTGTAGGTGGTATAAGTAACATCATCAATCATTTACGGAGAACAAATCCGGAGGCAGACTTTTTTGGATGATCACTACCTAATAAAATAGAGACACTAGTGGGTACGTCGGTGATATTTATACCAGTAGCAATAACAGGTACAAAATTAAATTTTCGCCTAAAATGTCAATCTCTACTATTATAAAACTGTAAATTGACGAGGATTAAAAAAATATCACGTAATGCTATTTAAAGCCCTTGACTCCAAATCACTGATTTTGGGAATTTTTGACTGTCTATTAGTCTATTTATTTGTTCGAGCCTCACGCAAAACTACTGACGCGATTTTAATCAAACTTTTTTAATTAATAGCTAACATAACAGTTTGACTTAAAGACTGTTATTGTTTTGGGAGTGGGAACCGGAAATACTAGATTATTTTTTTGGACCTGATATGACTATGCCTACCTTGTTAGTGAGGTCAAAAGCAATAACTTTTGTTCTACGACTTTGCTAACAAAGCACGAAAAATTTTCAATACAAAATGGGTCGGTCACGTGACCACTTTAGTACAGAAAGTTGAAAATTTTTCGTGCGTTGTTAGCAAAGTCGTAGAACAAAAGTTGTTGCTTTTGACCTCACTGACAAGGTAGGCATACTCATATCAGGTCCAAAAAAATAACCTAGTATAACAATTTTTTCCCATTTTGTTTGTTAAGTTTTTTACATTAGTATCTTTTAACATGCGTACGAAGTCGCGGGCAAAAATTAGTATGTTCATAAAAGCTACCATCCTATCATACAGGTTTTCAATTTCTGAACTTTTCTAACCCACCAGGACCTGGCCTGACCCAATCCACCGATCCTGACCTAATAGCCAAGCCCAAAATCATCGGGGTAACCAGCTCAGTTAAGTTAAAGGTATAAGAGAGGATCGTGCGGTCAAAGGAGTCTTCCGAATGGTAGACGGTCTGTCGAATTTTCTAGGTAATTATAGAATTAAAGAATTACGGTGGTCGTTGAGTTTTCAAAAATACGAAAATACCAATAACAGAATAGTACGGGAGGCCATTTCCTTTCCTACTGTGAAAAACAATATTAACCGTATTATACTAATTACCGAGAAGACAAACTAATGAAAAGCATGTACCATTTTGTCATCATGTGTGCTTATTATTCCTTTGCTAAGTTTGTATTCTTGATTAAAACCTGAACCTAATTTTATTGTCGACCTCTTTGTACACAAGGTAAGACAAATTATTATAAAAAAAAATAACTAAAGATACCAGTTACAAGATCACAGGATATCCCGTCTCTACCATTTGCACTAAGTTTGATTAGATGTGATGCAAAAAATAACCGTACCAAAGAGCATATTCATGTACCTTTTATAAACGTTGAATGATATTTCCGGTAAGACGGTAAATTAAGACCAATCTAGTGAAAGTGTACATGTTAATTATGTTTTTATTTGCTTTTTGTTCACCTTTCTGTGCGCGATGGATTTGGTAATGACTGAGAGTGTGAGAGTGTTCATTGATGCTGGAACAGAGCAGAATAATCTTGAAAGAATTCTAATTTAAGAACAGAATGCTAGTTCAAAATTTATATGTATCTATATTATTACGTTTATCTCTCTTATGACTTTTTTCTATGGAAATGGGCTTACTCTTTACCTCGATCTAGTCATGAAGACAGAGATGAGGTCGACGATGGAACTAGCTTGCCCAGAAGAAGCCTATTCACTCGCGACTTGAATATATTCGGGTTATACAAAAGCATAAATACAACATAGGATAGAAACATGTATTTAGTAAAAAATGGATTGATGACTTTACTTACAATTCAGATTCTAAAAAAAAGACTAAATAATAGCTAAGAAAATCTGTTTCAATTATGTGTTAATCATAACATACACGAAAGCATTCGAGATACGGATAGATTATTAAAATAATTCCACATGCTGATTTTTAGATGTCTGACTGATTTTATCGGGGATCCTAGTACTTGGGAAAACGATCAACCTGTAGACCAAAAAATACGCCCTAAAAATATACGATTGAAGAATTACAGTTTTAACAGACTAAAAATAATTATTTGAATCTAAGATGAAACAAAGATCTTATGTAAATTATGATTAATCGCTCAGGTAGTTATACTTCAATTTGATTTGAACCTTATCGATTATAAACAATGAAATATTATAACGATATTACTTACAACAAATCATAATTTATCATATGGTGACTGAAATGTTTCAATTAAAGTTAGCAATGGTTTACACGTAGGTGTTTATTATATGGGTTGTCAAAGTAAATATAATTTTGAGAATATACGTGGGACACTCAGAAATATTTGCGACACTAAAAAAAATTGTTCTACAGGTACATATATTTTTATTAAATCTTTTCAAAATACTCTCCACCAGCCTCTATACAAAGATTCATGCGTCTGAACCAGTTTTCAAAACACTTTTTCCAGTCCGCCGTAGACACCTCGTTTACAGCCTGCTCGAACGCAGCCAGCGCATCTTCCGGCGACGAAAATTGTATCCCCTTGAGCTGATTTTTTATTTTTGGAAATAAAAAGAAGTCACACGGTGCTAGATCAGGGCTGTAAGGAGGGTGACGCAGGAGTTTGACTGGTGTGCTGTCCAGGAAGTCCCTCGTTTTGAGCGCGGTGTGTGCAGGCGCATTGTCGTGGTGGAGCAGTAGTCCGCGGAGCCCTGTGTTTGGTCGCTTGTTGCTCACAACAGAAAAAACTTCTGGTAAACATTTGGTAGTATACCATTCGGCGTTGATGCTTCTTTGATCTCGTAAGGGAATTGAGGCCAAGTGGCCAGTCAAATTAAAAAAGCTGGCGATCAAAATCTTCCCCCCGCTTCGAGATCGCTTCACTTTGGTAGGCGTTGGTTCATTTTGAAACACCCAAACTGTCGACTGGCGCTTGGTTTCTGGATCGTATTGATAAATCCAGGACTCATCACCTGTTACGATGTCGTAAACACGCCGAGACGAGCCTGCTTCAAATTTGTTCAGCATATCACGGCACCATTCCACCCGGGCCTGCTTCTGAGCGTCGGTGAGGTAGTGCGGCACCCAGCGCGATACTATCCTCCTCACGCGAAGATGCCCGTGTAGAATCTCGTGAACGCTTCCCGATCCAATCTTTAATATGTGCTGAATCTCCTGATATGTAATTCGCCTATTATCTTGGATAAAATTTTTCACTGCTAGCACGTTTTCTTCCGTAATAGCCGTCAAAGGGCGACCGCTTCTTTCTTCATCCCCCAAGGTTGGTCGACCGCGCCTAAATTCGTTATACCAACGATACACGGTTGCCTTGGAGGGGCCTTCATCCATAAATGCCATTTGAAGTCTATCGAACGATTCATCCGGTTTCAGGCGACACTTGAAATCGTAAAAAATCATAGCTCTAAAATGTTCCCGGCGCAGATCCATTTTTCAGTAAGACACGATACTTTGAATTGGCTCGCAAAAAATGTGGAGGGAAATTTTGAAAATGGAACACACATATTTTTACT
The DNA here is from genome assembly GCA_947532105.1 of Athrips mouffetella. Classification (NCBI taxonomy): domain Eukaryota; kingdom Metazoa; phylum Arthropoda; class Insecta; order Lepidoptera; family Gelechiidae; genus Athrips; species Athrips mouffetella. The sequence goes on along the minus strand of OX383969.1, from coordinate 1,891,346 downwards.
TACAAGTAATCATATTTTCGAAAAAGATTCTGACCGGCCAGTCTCCCATATATAAAAACTATTTTTCGCAATACTTTCTGAGTGGCCTGGTATAACGGTGTATATAGGATAACATATGACATATGGCACCGAGACGTGGCCGCTCACGATGGGCCTTATATGGAAGCTCAAAGTCACCCAAAGGGCTATGGAAAGGGCTATGCTCGGAGTCTCTCTGTGTGATCGAATCAGAAATGAGGAGATCCGCAGAAAAATTAAAGTAACTGAAATAGCCCTGAGAATCGCTAAACTAAATTGGCAGTGGGCAGGGCACATCGCAAGAAGAACCGATGGCCGATGGGGCGTAAGGGTTCAATATAGTGGCGACCACGTACCGGAAGACGAAGCGTTGTCCACAAGGTGGACCGACGATCTGGTCTAGGTCGCGGGAAGCCGCTGGATGCGAGCAACGCAGGACCGGTCGTCATGGAGATCTTTAGGGGAGGCCTATGTCCAGCAGTGGACGTCTTTCGGCTGATATGATGATGATATGGGACAAATAAAACGGAAAGTTTCCTGGACTCAGGAGTGACCGTTACAGTCAAAAATAGGTAATACTCGACACTCGCAGTGCTATTTACGTCTCTAGGTTGACTAATATTAGCGCGGTAGAAAGTCCAATGTGTCAAGTTTGACTTGCACTTGACTGTACAGTCAAGTACAGGGGTCAACTTTGATATTCGCAGGACAACTAAAGTTAAAAGTGCTAGTGCTAAAATAAGAACATTTCAAATTCAAATTTGTCAATTTGGGTCAGGATCTTTGTATTCTACAAATATGAACAAAAGTAAACATTTTATCAAATAGTATAATATTATAACCATGAGTGACATAAAACAACTAAAATTTTTTTCCAACTATACGAGTAATCCTTTAAAACAAACGACGAGATTCTTGTCAAAGTCTCGGCTATTTCCTGCTCTTGGAGAAAAACAAAGTTTTGTAAAATTTACGATGACGGTGATGAAATCAAAGCTTAAATTACCCAAGACCTTTAAATGCCTACTAAAAATAAATCGATCTAGACTGAATTCCAAAACTCAACAGCAATTAGACATGCAAATGCGAATATTAATTGGATAAGGAAGATTCTGTCGAAGGAATCGACGAGGAAATTGCGGTGTCGTGACGGAGTGCCGAGTAAAACGCGCCGATTGCACGCAAATCGTATCGTTAGACGATATTTTACGTGTTTATTAGCTGATATCTATCGCTGTGTCATGTGTTTAAGCATTAGGTGCTTTTGGTTTCCTAAAGAAAAACATATGTAATTCTTGCATTAGGAAGGAAGTTTCCTGAAGTTTCCCCAAAGAAATGTAAAAACCTTACTATGAATTAGATGACAATATCAATGACAAAGAGGTATTTTGCTCTGATATTCCAGTGAAACACAAGACACACGTTGTAAAAATCCGACTCTTAAAGTTGGCCGTACTGCAATGGTTTCTTGCCGTTTCTTTTACGATGCCATAGCACGATCCGAAACGGCGTAGACTCGCCCTATTTGAATTGTATTCTGCATGAAATTCAATAAGTTTTCTGTAAAGAACTGAATCTGAATCCTAAAAATTGTAGCATTTAACCTTTCCAAGAAATCTTAAGAACCGGAATCTTGCTCAATGTGGCTCTTGAGAATGAAGGTAATCCAGCACACAATGTTCATCCAAACCGGGAAGAAACTTACAAAACTTTGTGTGCTCCTAGTGAGATTTGAAACCATTATCTTTTTAATTTACAAAACAAGCACAAGTCAGAACACATACCAATTGCAAGAATAAGTCAAAGCTAAGTTTATTATTTATTAGCTAAACTGAAAGGTGACAGGAAGAGCTGAGTAGATATACGATACAGCAGGCAGAGTGGACAACATAGATAATAATCAGAACTAACCAAAAATAAGTAAGTAACTAGATCCAAGGTCCACCATAACAGGAAAAATTTATTTATTGACAGGGAATTTAGTTTATTTCCAAAGTCACTTTTGGGCATAACAAAACTGATTCACTCAATAGGGTTAAATCATCTCAACATTATTGGTCTCATAATTGTCAATATTAACAGGTGCAGTTTATGGCCAATTAAGACAATGTTGAAAATTATGTTTTCTCGTAAACATAAGCTGTAAATGATAATTTAAACACAACGTACCACCAAACAAAACGAGACGTTTCTTACTAGTAATACTAATTACAGTTAACTATAAACCTGCTAAGTAGCTAGTGCTAATCAGAAGGCCAAGTTTAGGTTCAACATCTACTAAACCAGTTTAATTTAAGCTGACGAATACGAGCTACATGAACCATGTTACTGACGAAGAATTCTTACATAAACTGCATTAAAATACAAATCCTAATTAGATAATGGAGATGTCCTGGGAGAAATTACAAGTTCCTTTGGACGGCAAGGACGCGCATTGTTAATAGGCAAAGAGCTAAGTAAAAACCAGTTACATATCTTTCTTTTTCTAAAATAAGAATGAAATTATGCATCATACCGATGAAGATTCTGCGATAAATCTTTACATAAATAGTTATTCGCTAAGCAAGGCAGGAAAATTGATATTTACGAGCCTTGTATGTACATACGAGCCAAACGAGTAGTTTTAAATAAGAATCCCGAGCGTAACGATACACGAGTAGCACGAAACACACAATTTTTTACCTCACTACAGCGAGGAAAATTATTACCAATAGCGCCAGTATCTTAAAACATAATTTATCATCACTTTCTAATTTCAAAAACATTTTCCAAGCTAGCGGCCAAAAATGACTTTTGCTTGCAGATTTCGACCGATAAAGCAAGGTTTTTCGAGCTTGTGAGGTAAAATAGTTATTTGTTATGCAAGGCAGCAAAAGCGTTATTTGGCGTGAGTGCCTTGTATTGAAACCTGAGCAAGCGAAGGATTCTAGAATTGAACCACGAGCGAAGCGAGTGGTTCAAAAGAAGAATCCTGAGCGTAGCGAAGGTTTCAAGGCACGAAACGCAAAATAATTTTGATGCCGAGCGAAACACAAAATTTTTCACCTCACTAAAGCGAGGAAGCAGCCAGTACCGCAGCGTGGAGGTCTGCCATACTGCATCACGTTCGAATTTCAAAAACCTTTTGCCCGCTAGCGGCCAAAAATCGCTTTTGGCCGCAGAAAAACCTTTTGCCCGCTAGGGGCCAAAAATCGCTTTTGGCCGCAGAATTTAACCGACAAAACAAATGTTTCTGAGCTTTGGAGGTGAAAAAGTATTTTTGTGCCTCTAAAATCGTTAATGTTGTATGTGTAATACTACTTGAGGTATTATAACTTAGTATGAAAAGCAAAAGCATACTGAGCCCACAGAACGAGCTTCGTATACGAATGTTGTGAGTTTCTTTCAAACACATCTTTGTGCAAAGGCGATCATTCACTTACAACAATTTTAATAAATCACAATTACGATATTAAATTATTAAATTGGCGGGACCATCTTAACAACATAATAATGGCAAGGTCGATGGAACTATAAAGACTGTTAATTTCATCCTTTTTTAGGGTTCCGTAGGCAAAAGGTAAAAAATGGGACACTATTAATATGCCTCCGAACTCATGAACCGTAATAGATAGACAGTTGAAATTTTCACAGATTATGCATTTGTGTGGCTGTCAAAGCAAAGAATCATAATGATATTAAACTATAAGAAATTAAATGTTTAGGTACGTATCTTGTATTTATATTAAGTAGCAGCTGTAATCACATGTGTTTGGTAATTTAGTTTTTGTTTCCGTACCACTGGTGTTCTATCAATTTTAATTTTTGTGGTGACCTGTAATTGGCTGGTCGGATTGCTAATAGTTCATAAGCACTTTTGTTTGTTATGCCGTAGGTTTCCCAAATAAAATAAAAATATAAAACGGGGCTTTCGTACTAAAACGGGTTTTAGTCGATTTTTGTTTTAGCTCTATCGTAAAAACGGGAACACGTACAATCGTGAAAATTGGTAGGTTTATACTGCAAAAATAAAAAAAAAATACAAATTCTAAAAGCTGGTAAAGAGCGTGAAAGACTAACTCGCATTTAATACACTTCTGGGTGAATGCGAGTCCATTACTAAGAAAGTATTTTTACCTTAGTCGTACTATACGGAGTGCTAGTTCGACTCGCTCTTAGGCGACTTTTTTGTAATTTTTTAGGCACCGTATAGTGGCAAGCACCAACAATTTAAAAAATAGGCTCACATGGCTGAGTGATTGCTTTGTGAGATAGTTAATACTTAACGTGTCTTTTGAAACGCGGAAAAGACCACTTTAAATCATTTCAGTAGCGTTCATCCATTCGGCTACTGGCCAGAACTAACGTTGCTTAACTTTCGTGATGGAAAAAAAAGAGCATTTGCGAGAGCTGTAACAGTAAAACAGACAGATTTTCAATGATTGTATACTTACGGCGTACAAAATAACTCTGACTGTGACCGTTAATGCGCAGAAGTCAAACAATGAGTCGCGGGGGTGAGCGCGGCATGTGGGGAGAGTGCGAGCGAATCGTTCATTGGCTCTCCACCTATCGTACATGCGCAGAAAATAACCGTCATAGCCAAACTTATCCTGAACGCGCTATAATAACTGCGAATTATTCGTCCCGTCGTCGTCTTAAATATTGAATATGACATGCAATGTCTAATGACATGGCCATTGAATATTATGACTGATTCTTATGATCGCGCCGACGTCAATTTTATTCGTTAATATTTAATCACATAATAACTATGAGCACAGTGGTGTGGAATTCGAAGAAACAGCAATTACTACAAACAACAAAACCACCATCTTTATAACGACAATAAGCTTTGAATGGAAAAAATAATGAAGCTCAATTGACAAGAATTATCAACATTGTCAAGAAGGACTAAAAATACACTAACGTCTTTGTTAAAAAAAATATGGCCAAGTGCTAGTCGGACATTTGGGGTTCCGTTCAGTTGAAATAGAAAAATTATGGCGTTTAAAAAAAATCTGATTTATCAAGATAATGATATTTTTTAGAAAAATGTATATTTTTATAGACAGAAGAAGAGAAGAGAAGGTAAATTTATGTTCATAGGTCAATGGGACATTCAAAAATTCTTCGGAACAATGTTTTTTTTCATTTTGCTCTGCTCTTTTCCAGTCTTTAAGATACGTCAAACATTTTTTTCGAGCCTTTAGCTGTATTACGCTGTAAAGGAACCCCCCTCAAAAACCTTTAAAATTATATTTTTTTTACATGTTGTACGGTTCTGGCTCAACAATATGCTTATAAAGTGAAAAGACTAGCTTAAACCGTTTGGCTATAAAACCTGAGTGAAAGACAACAGACTGACTGACGGACGGATGGACGGACGGACGGAACATTTGAGTACGGAATCCTAAAAAGTGTTACAAAAAAAAGTCTGAAGATGTTTGCCTTCGGTAAGGACCGCCCAAGTGCACTCCAAACACTGAATAATGATGTTAAGTGGTATGTTAAAAGTATCTCAAAAGTGACTAATAGGACCGGTACACAACCCCTAACAGTATAAAGGCGTGGTTTTCAACACTTTTGAACCAACGTTTCAAACAAAAACCACAGCACGTAGGTGTACGGCAAACACTTCAATGAACCACCAATGTCTTCAATTTTAATAATAGTTACTTTGCAAGCCTTTAACCTGTAAATGAGTACTTTGGTGCTATTTTATTGCAATAAATAAAATTACTTCCGAGGCTACAAATTAAGGTTGGTTGCGTGCGTAAGTTCTAATATTTTTTATCTTTGGATTAAATATAAAATGTTGACAAATCTTATAGATTATTGATAGTTCTCCTCGCCGAGACCTTCATTAATATCTAAGTGACAAATATTATTGCAGCCACTTCTGGTTTGAAAGCAAAATGCAACCACTTTTGATATTTTATATACTTTTTAAATTTCACAAAAAACTTTCAAAAAATTATCGACATACGAGAGTTACAATTCCTAATCAAGCGGCTGATGATTATATTGTATGAAGAGCTAATTCAAAAAAATATAAAATTAAAGCTTTTTCATCAAACTTTCAAAACAAAGATTAAACATCAATTCATTAGAATCCTGTATACCTATATAGATTTCTAAAAAAAAGATACCGCGCTTACAATTCAATTCAACAATCGTAACACAAGAAACGAAGGATTCCGTAATTGATCAAGAGTGACATCTCTGACATCCGAGGACCTCGTCCACGTCAATCACTTTCAGCGTTCCGAAGGACTAATAGAGACACTCACAAAGAACACAGCTCTACACGGAGAAACAGGAAATTGATTTATTAAACTAGAAATAGTTCGCGCTAATAGAAAGGTTTTCTCAAAGGTACGCCTTGACGACCAACCTGGTGACGAATACGTCCTTTTTTGTAAACCGTAATTATTATTACAGAACGTCTTCGTCACTTATTTTTTATTGAAATATACTTTACAATCTTCAAACGTTTAGTAAAACCTGCAATAAAAAATATATGTAACTATTTTAATTATATATGGTCAAAGAAGATATTCAAGCTCTCTTCCCTAAATTGCAGTCTCTTGGCCTAGAAGTTAACACGAACAAATGTGAATTCTTTGCGTGCAGTGGTGAGGGAGACTCCAGTTTTTCCCTTTTCGAATCGCTGGTACCCGGACTTAGCAAACAAAATAAGAAATCCTTGTGCCTCCTGGGGTCGCCAATCTTTCTTGAGGCTGTCCCAGAGACGCTAGAGGGTAAGAAAGAGGCATTATCATCTGCTTTTGAGCGTCTTCAGCACTTGCCAGCGCATGTCGCTCTTACCCTTTTGCGGCTCTGCTTTTCAGTCCCCAAATTGACTTACTTGATCAGAACCTGTCCAACTTGGCTCTGCCCTCAGGAGTCTGACGCGATTGATGAGGTCTTACATCAATCTCTGGAACGTATTGTCAACGTTGCGCTGGAAGGTGACGGCTGGGTGCAGGCGGCTTTGCCAATCAGACACGGCGGTTTAGGAGTGCGTCGTATTAGGGACGTTGGGGTGTCGGCATTTCTTGCCTCCGCTCGAGGGGTCGTAGATCTTGTGGCTAAAATTCTTTCATGTGAAGGCTGTGAGGTCAATATACCCTTCGAAGAGGAGGCTTTGTTTGTCTGGTCATCCATGAATCCGGGCCATGCACAGCCTAATCCATCCCACATTCAACGTTCCTGGGACGATGTTGGATGTAGAGCTACTCTGACGCGTCTGATTGACACAGCTACTGGGGCCGACGTCGCGAGGCTGCGAGCAGTATCCACACCGGAATCTGGGGCGTGGTTACATGCGATGCCATCCCCGAGCATAGGCACGTTACTTGATGACGACTCTCTGCGTGTGGCCGTGGCATTTCGGTTGGGCTGCAATGTTTGCGAACCTCATACATGCATTTGCGGCTCAACTGTAGAAGCTAACGGTCACCATGCATTGAGTTGTTCTCGCTGCTCGGGAAGATTCCCACGGCACCACGCCCTAAATGATATTATCCGTAGGGCTCTTGTTGGGGTGAATGTCCCCTGTGTGCTCGAGCCACCAGGGTTGAGCCGCTCTGACGGCAAGAGACCGGACGGTCTCACGATGGTCCCTTGGGAGAGAGGTCGTAGTCTTATTTGGGACGCAACTTGCGTAAGCACATTTGCCCCCTCTCACCTTAGGAAGACTGTTATAACGGCCGGTTCTGCAGCCGAATCTGCTGCAAAATTGAAACATTCAAAGTACAGTGCCCTGGAGCAGGCGTACAGTTTTGTGCCTTTTGCTGTAGAAACAGTTGGGCCGTGGTGCAGCGAAGCAAGGTGTTTTGTCTCCGAACTCAGCCGACGAATGCGAGAAAAAGGTTTGGACCCCCGCTCAGGGTCTTTTCTGGTCCAACGGCTGTCAGTGGCCATCCAGCGCGGCAACGCTGCCAGCGTAATGGGAACCTTTGGACCAGGATTTTCCCGCGGCGGGGTGTTCCTTGAATGACGAAGAATTGTTTCGAATTAATTTTACATTTTATGTTTTGTGACTGTTTTTTAATATGTATCATGAATTAACTATTAAATAATTTTAATTATACAGTGTTAATTTTGGACCCTTGGTCAAGAAAAAAAGAGAAATAATTTTGATCATCCCATGCAAATCCCACTATTGCCATCACAAGATTTGTATGGGATGTCCAAAATTTTTTCTCGTTTTTCGACCCATCTTCCTTTGGGAAAGTTGTTCAGATTCGTGGTATAAACAACTTACTAAAATTTGGACAGGGGTCCAAAAATAACCCTGTATTGCAGTATAAACAAAAGCAGGTTTAGGTTGATGATTTTAAATAACTGATGATGATTAAAATTAACTGATGATTTCATTCAGAGAAACTTCAGTCTCTCAGATTCACCAATGCTGGAAAAGGTCGATTGAATCTTAAAATCAGAACTAGCTGGAAATCAAATATCCTATCTCTAACCAGTCGGTTATTATGGCCGTTGTAGTCATTCGATGAAGGAATCAGGAAATCAATCCAGCCAGTAACGGAACGGGACAGTAACGTAGGGGCGGTGCACACTGCGTCAGCGGATAGGCAGGTATAAGGCCCAGTGTGCACTTGCGCAGGCGGTGCGAGGCAGATTAACGAGCAGTCGATGCGGTTACATAATTCGATCGAGATTGCTGAATAATAAGTAAAATAGGATGCGTGAAACGTTAAGATTATCAAAAAACCTTAACTTATTTGTATTGCAACAAGAGTATCAGAGTAGAGACCACTGGAAGACATGAAAGGAGACCATTGCCCAACAGTGGGACAGCCAAAGCTAACAAGAAGAAGATTTGTTGCTTAGGGAAGAGTTTGTTCTACTTTGTTTATGATCATTGGCATCTTTTACATAAACATATTTTTGTTATTCTTTTTCTTGAGGTCCTGTTTTCACATTGGTAGATCAGCGGTCTAATCCACCCAACTGAAGATTTAAATCGCATATACGTCGGACTTTGAGTTGATAATATACACTTAAATATAAGTGATTACGAGTATACTTATAACAATTCTTTCTTTCTTAAAGCGTCATTTGTAAGAACGAGCTCATTCATTGTTGTTTCTTAAGGATCACTTAGACAGGCTAGTGAGCTTTGAGTATTGTCTTGAAACCAAATAATCTTTGTCTTCCTCTACTGGCTTGTTCCAAAAATTGCTTTCATATAAAAGAGTTCGTTACTCGATTTGAAAAACAACTGATTAACGATACTTATATTTTTTTGTAAAAATATCAGCCGCCACTTAAAAGCAAACGGCATTCGCAACACATCAGTTCAGTCTTCCCAGAATCTGCCCGTCTCAATGCCATACAGATTGAAAACTACACATCTCCAATTTATTTAATTCTAGCAACCCGTTGTAAAAGTAATCCGCGGTGAGTAACTGTCCATATTGGAACAGATTGCGATCCTCTGGTTAGAGCGAATCTGCGTTGACTGGAATGCATCTGCGCCACAAATCTAACAGACTGGTTGACAGGACTAATACATTTTTAAGTTACTCCTTAGATAGATATATGGTTGTATCCTGGCTGTTTATAGTGAGAGGAATTCTACGATTTAGGGGTCGTTTTAATTGGGAAAACCTACACTATTATTTAATCGCATTTCCGAAACCGATTCTAACGATTTTGAGGACATTTTCAATATGCAAAGGTAATAAACCAATAATGAAGATTCAACGAAGTCTTTTAAAAGGCAATTAACATCCAGCAATATATACTACTTTTGGCCATCGCATCCGTCACTGGCAACACTTATTCAACGTGAGCTGAATCAACGATGTGTACGGGATACAGCTCGGCTAGTCACTTGCCTTACATCAGCTATAACTAATTAAAATTACGCCATTTGATAAGTAAAAAGCTTTTTAATTCTTTTTTCACAAAAGCATAGAACCATTACACACGCGTATGGTAACGTAATTTTCTGTTCACTCAACTATTTAATTGGCCATTAGCACCTAACAGGGCGAGATATCAACTTTTTGTCACCTTACGCAATTAGCCCTAAAGAATTCATAAATGAGCTAGCTGAGCCCAAACAAGTCGAAGGAAGTAAGAAGGGTTGAATTACTGCATTATAATTGTGTCTATCAATATCTTGGTATCAATATATCAATATCGTGGTAGATGTGGAGTATGTAATTCTTGTACCAGGAAGCTGTAAAAATGACGAAGAAATTTCATTTAAATAAAAAGATGTAAACACATTGAAACAAAAAATTGTTTTTAAGAGGAAGGAAATGAAAAAGGAGGAGGGAAATCTGAAAAAAGTTTATTGTGCCTCATAAAACTTCTACTTAAACAAATAATTCCACCGGCTACGAATTTAACAAACTTAGTTTTTTGGGCAGAATTTTAAGAAAGGAAGAAATAAAAACTGAAAAGAGAAATACCGCATATTCTAACGAGTTTGTACGTATCGACCGATGATGCGCTTACGCAGCATGAAGTAGCAAGCAAAGTGCGGAAGCATATGCGTGTAATTTAACAGTGCCAGGAGATAGGCGTATCGCCGATAATAATCAGGCGAAGATGCGAGCTGGAAGCGAATATAAACCCATTAACGGCTCGGATGGAATAATTGCATGTGACGTCATTATGTGATAAACTTGACAGGATACGAATGATGACTTGCATCACACGAAGGAAGAATATCAAGCTATTCTGCTAATAAGTACTTGATTTTCCATCATCATATTTGTCAGATCACACTGATATCTAGGATAAGGAGTCAAATCTTGGAATGCCTGAACTCCATATACACTTATGTTAGGAGTCGCTTGGTCATTAAAAATGATCACAAAGCTTATTGTCATCCTAAGATCAACATAAATTATGAAAACAGGAAGACAAAAAGATCCCTTAAAAGCTCTTACTATTTTCTGTATTTTCTACATCTAAGAAATCAGCATCCAGACTAGAAATTTTAAGCACTTTATCTTTCGTCACAAGGTGTTAATTTACTACTTAGGAAAGCTGATACCATAAATTTCTGCCCGAACATAATTATCTAAGAGATCCTAAGATGCCCAGAAGCAAAGATGAAATTGATCCACATTGGAATCAAGTGGAGTGAACCGTTTTACAGCAAATTCCATCTGCATAATAACATAGACATCAAAACTAGAATTAGATAACACCCATGTATTTTAAAGGATACAAATAACAGTTTACAATTGTCCAGCTTTAAGGGAAAAAAATGAGGTCGATGATGGTCTACAATGAGCCTATTCACTCATGACTTGGATAGAATTAGGCTGAAATTATTACAAACTCGGTCGGAAATACAAAATAGAAGGGGGAAATATAATTCTTAGTCTTTGCGTATTGTAACAGATGTTGAAAAGCATTTTATGCGAATGAGAAATATATAAAGAAAAAATAGAGGATTGTTCTTACTTTCCTTGTAGAAGTTTTTCTGGGCACTTATAGATTTCTTTTTGCGTAATACTTTGTCGCTTCTATTATTTTTAATATTTTTTTCTGCAAATGTTTCCATAGACATCTCCAGACATCATCTTATTTGCTTTCTTTGCATGAATCCCTATCGCTTCTATCTATCCATATAACGCTTGTTATAACGGAACCCTTATTAGACAGAAATTATAACATTATTGCACGCACAACTTGTTCCTTACGCTTTTTATAATGACGTAGTTTTCCTGTAATAAGGTTCATATCTAGAATAGCTTGCATCTAACTCAGCCTGGAGCTGTTTGGCAAGGAATTTGAAAATTGTTACAAAGCATGTAGGGCTCTTTATTAAGACGATAGTTGAAAGTTATTTTTGAATGGTTGTTCGAGAGAAGTACTTATATGACTAAACTAACAAACACAAGAATCTTATAAAATTAGACGACCGGTCCTGCGCTGCTCGCATCCAGCGGCTTTCCGCGACCTTGACCAGATCGTCGGTCCACCTTGTGGCCTGCCAACCCTTCGTCTTCCGGTACGTGGTCGCCACTCTAGAACCCTTAGACTGATATTATGATATATTATTTATAGAGTCTTGTAAGGCCTATCATTGAACATAACCTAAAGAAGAACGAAGAAGGAAGAAAGAGAGGATGAAGAACCAAACGGCAAAAGATTAGTTTAACTATTTGAATTGTTTTGTGCATGTACAGACTGATATACGTACATAAAAAGATAAATAACACTTAGACACAGAACAAACACTTGTGTTCATCAAACAAATGTTTGCCCTGGGCGGGGATCGAATCCGCGGCCCTCGGCGCAGAAGGCAGGCTCAAACCAACCAGACCAATTGGCTAGTTTTAAAAATTTGGAAATAAATATATTTGTATTTTAACGACCTCATAACAACTAAACTAACTTCCAACGGAGAGCGTGGGAACCCGGCCGTCATTGTAATAACGAAGCCTGAATATTTAACATGACTACCAACTTGATACCATTTCAGGCTGGCCGGTAACAAGCCAGGAAAGTACGGTAAGCCTGGTTAAACTAATCATGAGGCCTTATCGAAGGCGAGATTCTTAGAACATACCTACCGCAGACCTGGTGACTATCGCTATCAGGAGATAGCCTAAGAGTTAGCTGTAGTATAATGATAATTGTTGAGTAGATGCTTTCATATTATTTATAGAGTTAGGCCTATCATTGAACATAATCCATAGAAGAAGAACAAGGGACATTTAATAAAGAGAAAGAAGAAACTAAACGGCAAAAGATTAGTTTTATTTGTAAAGGTGTTGAATTGTTTTGTGCATGTCACCCATTCAATAAATAACCTTTAACAATCTTATGATAAGATTATTTATTCAAGGTTATTAAGATTAGATTTTAGATTAGATTCTAACCTTAAAGTAGGGTGTATCCGAATTGATAAAAAATTGCTTCTTTTAACTGGACCGTATTATTTACAATAAGTTTTATATACTTTAACAAGATTTGTGCAGGAGACGTCTGGGAATAAAATCGAAGTAATCAATTATATGCTCAGCGAACTGATTAATCATCAATTACCCCAACAACCGAACAAGAACTAATTGTTTGGTAACACAAACGGTTATCGATTAGAGGCTCCGCAGACGAGATTGGTGTTGCCTGTGTGGCCAGTATTGCAATATTTTTCGATAATTGAAAGAGTTGATGAAAGTAAAGGAAACTAAGGAAGTACTATTTTAAGATCGTAGCAGGTGGAGGGTTGTGGTCCCTTCTACCCTGACAGAAAGGAGGCGTGATGTTATGTATGCATTCGTATACTTAGTCCAGAAGGAAATTAGCTGGAAAAGATGTTCAATTCAAAGATTTGTTCAGTCCCAAAGGTTTTACAGTTTGATAGAGATTAAATTAAACACGTGCGATTTCGAAAAGTTGAATTTTATTCACATACCATAATTAAATGCTGGAAGAAATTTCCAAGCTGAAATAAGCAGCACCTGTTGTGTCTGTTCTATAAATGTTTGTTTTATTTGTATTTTTATGTGTACAATAAACAGTTAAATAAATAAATAAATTTAACTGGTATTTTCGCAACACCGGCCACGTTGGTGGAAACTGGCCCGTGTTGGCGTAATTGGTAACCCTGCTTTCTGTGCCGATCCCCGCCCAGGGCAAACGTTTGTGTAATGTAACTGATGAACACGACTGTATGTTTTGTGTCTGGGTGTTATTTATCTATTTATGTATCTGTCAGGAATTCTGGAGGGAGCTCCTTGTGCTGTTATGGACTTTTCATGGAATGCTATGATGATGTACGTGTCAGTGTCTCATAACACAGACTTTGCCTAGTTTGGGATCGGATTCAAATTGACTTATGTTTATTGTATCAACCCTGTACAATCAAACATATTTAAAATAGCGCGTGGGTTTTTACTGTCGCTTCTTTTTTTTTCACCACGGCGCCACTTTGTGAAGCGATCTAGTTTAGCTGACGACATTAAGAGATTTTAATATCCAACAATGAATAAACTATATTTGATTTGATGACTTTGTGTGATATTGTCCCCCAGTTTGTCCTCGTCTGCGGAGCCCCTTACTGTCTGCGACGGTAGACAGGCGCGGCGCGGCCTTCCAAAGAACGGACAATGCTCTAGTTCGCATAATATTAGTGGTCAGTGGTCATGGTCACCCATTTGCGACGACAGCAGCTATCTAAACGGAACTTTGTGGCTACGATGCATTGGCGCCGTTGTTGCTACGTAGCTAACTATCTATTCGTATGATAATGTATGTTTGTGCGCAATAAAGAGTTTTTTCTTTCTCTTTACAGGAAACAAGTTATAGTGTAAAATCTTTATGACTTGTATTTAATGCAAGTAAAATAAGCTTATGGTGATTTAAATATGAAGTATGGAAAGAACCATAGGAAAGAGTCTTAGAGAGAATAGAAAGACACGCTTGCCCATCAGATGGACATAATATTATAGCTTCTTTCCAAAGGGATTTAGGAAATGGGTTAAGGAGCTTCTAGCAGGAATGTTTATTTACAACGGCGCGGCGGCGGTCGTCTATGTCGGAAGTGTAGCACCTTAGTCAATTTTCTTTCCTGGTGGGTAAGACGGAGCTAATGTAGAGTTTCAACCAAAATATCTGCTTCCTCCTGATGATTCCTTTTTTATTCGAAATGCTTAGAAAAAAAAGTATTTTTTTTTGTGGTTACAATTTCAACAAATTATGTTTCACCCCTTCAGGTGATTTTAACCTCTTTGCTTTAACTAAAAAAAATTAAGTTGCTTGAATTATTGATCACGTTATTTTTCACTGCACTTTATGTAAGGTTGTCCTCGTGGTGGCGGCAAATAATAATACGAACCTTTCTCTACCCGCGGGTGTCGTAAGAGACGACTAAGAGATTACGAACTGAAGGGTGGGCAGCAGCGTCCTTCTATTTATCGTACCATCTTACATACTGCGGTCACCAACAACCACGGTTAATGGTACTAGCCCCAAAGCCCCCCAATCCCCTCAACGCATTCGCGCAAAGCGCTTTGAAACATCTTTTATTATGCGCACGGCTAAAGAGTGGAATTCTCTGCCTGCATCTGCATAACCCGAATCTATTCATGGGATATTATGATGATAAGCAGGGTTCCATTGGTCATCGACTATTAGCAGTTTCACGCAAGTAACAAAATGTTCTTATTATGGCAACTGAGAGTGGTTTTAACTAGAACCTGAATAGCAAAATCGCTGTCGTCGGTAACTTGTCGGTTGCCTATGATCTTCTTCGAGTCTCGTTTGCCCCTATACAATTACCACAGATATACCTTAGTACGGTCAACCGCTTGTCGGTAGAAACTTTTTCAACCCTATTACCACGCCATAAGGTCCAAACGTGTTCCTACTGATGAGCGGCCGTGCGCACTATAAAAGAATGTCGTTTACTTACATCGCGTGTGTTACTTGTTACGAAATAGCAATTTTTCCAAAGTATCTAGAAAAGTGTTCTATGTTAAGAAAATAAAACAAATAATTTAAACCATCCGTTTTGCACCCTGTCTCACTGTACTATTTACTTTTCATCTCACATTGCGTTTTCAACTTTAATCTCCTGCATTAGAGCTTATTTTTTCTTGTCAAGATAACCCATTCGTAATCTTTTCGCGTGATCGGTTCGTTTTGTTTTTTGTACAAGAGTGTCATCGTCGTCACTGACATGGTCACTCAGTTTTGCAGGGGGGCTATTACGGTAGCAGGAACGAGTCTATCATATGCGAACCATTTCCTTTGCAATACGGATTCCTGCGCAAATCCCGGTACGCAAATAGATCAGACATTTTTTTATTTGGCAGACAAGAATGCTACGTAAGGCTACTCTCTTCCTGGATTTGCGCGAGAGTTTGTGTTACAAAGTAAATAGTTCGCTTATGGCAGATACGTTCCCTCTACCTACCGTAATAGCGCCCCTGGTTTTGCATGCCAATAATGACAATAATAGGTACCTACAATACTTCGTGTCTTTACTATTATTTCGCAAAAAAAATACTGCGGTGTACATGAAGCGTTTTGTAAATAGGTATTTCGTTGTTCAAATGTTTGTTCTACTTGTTCGCATGTGTTCAAACAATTTTATTATAAGCACGGAAAGACAGACATTTCAAGAGACATTTACCGTTTATAACTTATTATGTTTCTATAATGAGGAATATTATTAGTTTTTCTGCGATAAATCATAGATGTAGAGTTAGGAAAACCATGCCGATGCCAGTAAGGATGTACTTAGGAAATTTTTCACAATAGGGTGTTTTAAACCATCTTTTGAAATGCCACTGGATGGCGCTATAAATCAGCACGAGGAAAAACCATCATAGTGCTACCATGTAATCAGTATGAAAATTATTAAGTCAGATTGATTGCTTCTGTCGAATGCCTGCAACATTTTTTCTTGTAAAAAGATTTCCAAGATTGTTCTATGTCTAGAAACAAAAAAATACCAACAGTGATTAGCGTACCACCCTCATGAGGTTCAAATCTCTTTGGTACACACGGTCGCACATCAGTAGAAACACTTTTGGACCTTATGGCGTGGTAATAGAGTTGAAAAAGTTTCTACCGACAAGCGGTTGACCGTACCACCCATAGTCACTTAAAAAAACGTAGTAGTCTGACATCAAGGTTAACTTTCTATTTTTTCCTCTTTTTTTTGTTTTGTCTATTCGCTTGATGGGGTTACAGTATCCCACTAATCTCAAAGTTTATATAAGTTGCTACCCAAATCCGATTTTAGATGAAACTAGTTGTATCTATATGGCGTGCAAAAGTTTTGTCAAATAGTTTCAAGCCCTGCCATGAAGGGCCATATACATCGATCTCATTTCATTTTCTTTAGAGTGCAAAAAGCAGTTGGGTTGCGTCGGTACCGTGTACAAAAACGTGATTTTTTTTATATAGCCTATAATAGGTCCCACTCTCTCTCATTTTGAGAGTAGTTGTCATACAAAAAAAAACCGGCCAAGTGCGAGTCGGACTCGCGCACTGAGGGTTCCGTACCACCACATAAACATAATTGTATTAGTTGAAATTTCAGTAAGTTAATGTGCTAGATTTTTTTTAACTCCGACACGCGCTTGACCAAATTTTATTATTTGTTTTTATTTTATAGCTTATGCACTATAAACATACCAATTTTCAAGTTTGTAAGTGTTCCCGTTTTTAAATAGAACTAAAACAAAAATCGCCTCAGCAACCATCCAACTTGACCCCTCTCTTATATGAATGTTCTTGAAACGGGAGCTCACCACAATTGGTTACCATTAGTTGTGAGAAAAGTTGTAATATTTAATGATTTCAGACTTTTCCCATTATTTGTACTGTGAGACCTAGCTTCTTCCCAAATTTCATAATTTTAGGTCAACGGGAAGTACCCTGTAGGTTTTTCATTTTTGAATAAATGTATGGAGATGAGGACATAAAATGCCATATCTTTTGATTGCGTCGTTGTAAAAAATTGTAATTTTCAGATCTTGTGTGGTTCATGGATCCTAATATATGGTATTAATTTCAACCTGATACCTTTACCCGTTCGTAAGATAAAGGGTCTTGACAGACAGACAGACAGACAGACAGACGGACAACAAAGTGATCCTATGAGGGTTCCGTTTTTTTCTTTTGAGGTACGGAACCCTAAAAAAATATGAATTGCATTTATCTCGGAAACGGCTGTAACGAATTTGCAAAGGCATGACCGAGTCCCGAGAATCTCTATTCAAGGTATCTTACAGCACAGATAACATAATACTATACTAGTACAGATGCCTCACGTCATAGAACGAATTTGTGCCGAAAATTGTTCGGGCTATTTTTTCCATAAGGTATTTTCTTAGAATAAATTGATATCTGGATGTTAAAATTGAATTAATGTCATAGTTTACACCTTTACCTACCAACCTAGTAGTAACATTTAGTTTAATTATTAGAAACAAAAGGACCAAATGAATTCGGGCTATTTACTCCGTCGAAAAAACCGTAGTACGGAATGGGACCCCATGCTTACGGTCATATTCATTGCTCTGCAAAAATTTATAAAAGGGTTGTTCCAATACAACCAAAATGTTGATATGTGTTTTTAAGGTACTTGCGGCAAGAAATATCTAAGCAACCCTAGGGCGTTGCATGATCCCATGTGTAACCTTCCCCATATAGACCACATTTCGTTCAAATAACAGATAGGTGCATAATCTTGCTTTGGGATCTTATTCTACCTCTATTGTGCCATTCCTCCCTGTTTTCAACCCCCAACTGCCAGTCTCTCAAAATTCAAAAAGCTGTCTAGGTCGTCGCGCCATAAAACTTAATGGCTCTTACTATATTCACAAACTGCAAAAACGAATTATCCCAGACATGAGACCTAGCTAGATCGATTTTTCGCCACCGAAAACCCCCGTATGGTAAATTTTATCAAAATCGTTAGAGCCGTTTTCAAGAAACCGATTACAAATATATATACAAATATAGCTCGTTTAACAATATAACATTTTATTGTTATACCTGTTAAATAACTTTCCAGACGATTAAGCAAAGATTATGGCTCGTTTCAACCAATGAAAGTGAGATCTGTTTTATCTGCTTGATATTAAAATCTGACAAGAAAAGTGAATTTGAAATTTTACAGCATACAGACATGGCAACAAAAAATGACAGCATGTCGACTGTAATATTTTTCATCTATTTCTGTCGCCTTTCGGAATGCTAGGGTGTCGACTCCTTATAAAGATTAACTGCTACTTGTAACAAAAAGATGAACGTATAAAACACAATTTATGGTGAGATATTTTCCTTTCATTTTCCATTGCCCTCGTTTTTAGGGTTCCGATACCAAAATGGTAAAAAAAAGGAACCCTTATGGTGCCGCTCTGTCTGTCTGTCTGTCTGTCCGTCTGTCTGTCACACCTCTATATCTCAGCAACCACTTATGCTATCGACCTGAAATTTGGAGTAGTTTTAGAATATAGTTGCCCAACTTAATTGCACATGAAATTTTTTTGAAAAAAGTATGATTATTAATGTAAAGGGGGACAAAATAGGGGGGGCCAAATTTCAAATTGTCGCTACTAGGTTGAGTGGGGTATCATATAAAAGGGCTTTACTTTTACATTTTAAAAAATATTTTTGTATTTTTTTAAGTTTCTTAGTTTTCAAGTTATGATGAAAAATGTCAAAAAAAATACCATTCCCCCCCCCTTATCTCCGAAGTTTGAGTAAGGAAAAATCTGAATTAATTACTGTTGAAAGAGGTTTATGTAAACTTTACAGCAAAAATAAAACGACCTTTCTAAGTTGCACAGTTTTTTAGAAATCTGCAAAAAACGTTTACAAACAAATTTAGTTTTGCGGTCCTGAAAATTGACTTTATTGCTTCCAAAAATACTATAGGTATATCGGAACCCTCGGCGCGCGAGTCCGACTCGCACTTGACCGGTTTTTTTAACCTGAGCCAGTTGAAGTATGTTGTTTGTTTTCACGGTTTTAATGGAAAAATTGGAACATACGATTAACAGATATTTTTTTGTCATTGCAATTTTTTTCCTTTATATTGAGATCTTAAAACTGAACAATTTTAATTTAGGCATATGAAAAAACGAGATTTTTTAGGCTTTCTATTTTTGTAACCTTTCTGCGGCAAGTAATATTTTTTTCGAGCTCGTTTATATCGAAATAATGTTCAGTTTTATGGCCCGAGTAAGGAACAATTGATGTGATAAAATATTAAGCTTTTATTATTATCCTTTAAAACTAAAAATACTTGTGAAATCCACTGGCAACGACGATATTTTAGTTATCATTATCTACTAACATACATGAGTAGTATTTGGATCAGGTAGGCCGAACAACATTTGCGTGTCGGAATTCCGCTATGCAGCCAACTCGAACAAATAGGTAATATGAAAAACGGCAATACGTATGCCAATATTGTTTGTATGGATTTGCACCTGGCACCTTCCTAGCTACCGGTGTTTGACGGTTGTGCCAATGCCATCCAATCGACCTTTCTAGTGCGCGGGCGTCGGGACAGGAACGTACTTGGATGATAATAATTTATATTGTAGCGTATTTCTATGTATAAAATTTACTTTAATTTTAAGTGATCACCTTCTCTTATTGTTATTTAGTTGCTCTGCATGTCATTGCGATTCGAGATGGAAGTCCTACATACATACATACATAACATCACGCCTCTTTCCCGTTGGGGTAGGCAGAGACCACAGTCCTGATGAACTGAAACACGGGCTTAGTCCCATCTCGGGCATCAGTCCTTCCACAATTTATCATAAGCCGTACCTTACTCTGAGCAGTACTTGATAAGTTATGTAAGCTTAATATTATTGTAAATTGTGGTAAATAAATAAATATTATTATTATTATTATTTAAATTTTATCAGGTACTTCATTGAATGCATACAACACACACATTAAGAACACATAGTACACATAATGCGAAACTATTCTAGCCTCTTAATTACCTATCATAAAAAGTTATCACTCTCGTTTTGCTAAACGCTTTCTTAGGTTACTTACTTATTGGCATTAGAGCTCGGATAATGACATCTACAGGTGTGTGTAAACCAATGTATCATGTATCATATTCATCGACAAAAAAAATATTGATATTACGGAACCTGGTTTTGTTTTTATATTTTGCGAAGATACGGAGAAAATCTGACTCAAATAGAGTAGAGTAAATGAAAGCAGTTATAACCAAAATTCAGGATCACCATTGACCATATGATTTCGTTCAATCGGGTAAACAACAATATTCTTACAAAATTATCAATGGGATGTTATGATGGTGATGATGACGAGATAACGTATGGTCGCACTATAAATTATTTTCGTAGCAGTTTGGCATATAGTATCTCTGGGTGCGTACTCCGAAGTTTTATCGGAGCTCCCATATTATCAGATTGACAACAATAATTACGATCGGAAATTTACTTTGTATGGGAATTTCTTTGTCAAAGGCCGAACCATAGACTAGTTATCGGCGCGATATTATCATAGTTTCACTACGGAGTATGGCAGCTGATCAATATCCTAGATCCGTACCCGTACAAGAAAGAAATACATCCATTTGTACGGAAAGCTCTATGGACTGTGTAATCGACCAACATTTGCATTAAGCGGTGTGAAAATGCTAATTACTATTTACACGAAGATTACACTACTCGCAGCAACAATATTCAGCAAACATACGTGTCAGTATACTGGCGGTTTTTTCAGAAAGACCGTGTTTGAGCATAATGTGGTGGATAGCCTTTTGGCGTTTGGATAATTACCATGTTTTACAGTCTATCGTTTCTCTATGCAGTCCTTATTATGTAAATATAAACTATATAATGATAAGTAAATAAACATAGTTTTATTTCAAGAATATCAGTACAATACAAGCAACAGACACTTCCTAGAAAGTAAGAAATACCTTATAACTTGCGTCTGGTTTTTGAAAAAATCACGTTTTAAAATCTTAATACAAAATGGAATCGGATAGTAGGTAAAACCAATCCTCAATGACAAAACGTTTAAAATTATGATGCATTTTCTAAGAATTTTTCGTAAGAAACGTTCATACTTGGCATCGCAAGAATATCCTCAATGCAAGCATGATGATTGGACATTGATACGTACATCCGATTCGATCGTCTACATAATTACTCTAGACGTTCCTACACGTTTCCCCTCTTTCTGTCAAGCTAAATAGTATAGTTTAACATTTTATGTAGACGATAAATCAGATTCATGCTCTTCAATTTGTCGCAGGCTTGTCTCATAACGTAGGGCTGTGCCTCGTAAAGTACAGGTGTAGTTTTAAAGGTATTGACTTGAACCGTTTTTGTGACAGAATCTCATAAATCACATATGCATTGCTATACAAATTCGAGTCTCTTGGGAGCAATTTTAATCGATGACGACCAACCTCAAGCTACCGCGTTTCTTACTGGACCTCATTCATCATTATTGGTTTCGTCACGCTTTGTCAGACAAGACTTCAAAGTGAAGTTTTTGTTTTAACTGAGTATTAGAATAAATATTCGTCATAATATCTCATAAGAAGATCAGAGTCAAGCAGATCAAGCTTACCCAGAATTTCACAGCAAACTCCATAGTATGATTTCGGGACCACATTCTTTAGCGGCGCGGATGGATCACGGCGGATGGTGTCTGTGTTATGGAGATAGATACGGAGATAAATGCTGCTGCCTATTGTTCAGATCAAGATCCCAAAATTCCCATTTTACGACACCTACAGGAATAAGAGATAAGGAAATGTTTATTCTTAGCTACATGATAAGAATTACCTACTTAATTTATTAAAAATCAAAATATTTCCATCTTTACCACCCCTATTATAAGGAATGCACCTATCATCGCGCCCTCGGGCGTGGCGACGTCTCCTTCCGTGTTGGTTTGCTCTGATTTTCCACCGTCTCTCTACCCGTCTCGAAACGAATCAAGATCGAAGTTTCCGATGTTTATCTTGTCCGCAAGTGTATGTTCATGCCCTGAGGTGGTGTGATAAGATTACAAGCATGCTGTTGCCTTAACGCCTTTATGACTTAATTTGTCAAATCACTGTTGACTTTGATTTCAGTATAATTATTTTCTTCTAAACTTTCAATCCACTTCAGTCAATAAAGCTGCATGTAGGTTCGTACCAGAAAATACCTTGGATCCCGATTACTTAATGCAGATTTTTTTTTCTTATGTTTCTTTAGTAGGGAGGGCCTCAGATCGCAAAAAAAAATCGATCGCATATTGATATAAACGGTAAACAGGGTCGTTTGTGGCATCATCACGAACATATAAGGCTCTTGGTTAGTTTTCAGGAAGCATCCACGCGGCCAGGGTAGAAACATGGACCCATTTTCTCCAAAAATAATTGACTACATATATTGAAATGCCAGTACATTCAAGGGATGGGGCGAATCTCAGACGTGAAGAAAGCCATAGTCTTGCGCCGTTTTCAGAAAGCGTCTGGGAAGATAAGTGTATATAGAGGGCAGATAGTGACCCACATGACGCCGGCCTTAAATGGTACATGGATACGAAAAATTCGGCAATAATTGGAACACATGGCTCAAGGATGGCTTTGCAGTGTAGTAAAAGAAATCAGACTAGTCAAAAAATTCAGCACATTTAATTTCGAACAATGGAACGATACGGATAACTAGGTAGGAGAGAGAAGGTAATAACTACGCTTTAACTGCTATACTCTGAATCTTGAAATCACGAAAGTAGCTACATAATCTTGGACTTATTAAATCCCTTGTCAAATTTCATTTTGATTATTTACGTATTTGCACTCCGTAAATTGTTTCAATTTATTTATTGAAACAATTTTATTTAGGTACTTTTTACAATTTTTCAGCGGTCACTGACAAAATTGTTTTTTTTTTGCATGATGCTTATGGGTTTTTGTCTTTTCTTATATTTAACTTTCTCATCAGAATTTTTTGCATATTCCAGAACAACATTGCACATTCAGATACCTCCATTAATTAATTGTTATTATTGTTCATTATACCTTTCTGCGTTATTAACAGCTTTAGAGTTGCCATTTAATTAAATTTCTTCTCCGTGGGTGGACCAATTATGGTAACACTGGACTATTAAAAGTAATTTTAATTGCAGGAATGTGTTGAAGTCAGCATATTTTGGCTTGCACTTTCAACACCGTATATGGTTTTTGAAATGATCATTAACATGAGTTATTTATACGGACGATAGTTATATAACTGAGGAATAAATTGACACAGTTACGCAACTGTCATATATATACATGACTTTTACAAATTTCCTTCGAAATATCGTGTCATCTAGGTTGTTCCTATACACGAATGCACTACAGTGTAACAAGGCACTTGAATGACTAATACAAACATATCAAGTTCATCAGCATAGATGGAACTACATACATAAAACATCACGTCGTTTTCTCATCTAGGTAGGCAAAGACCACAGCCCTCCACCTGCTACGATCTTGACATCTCTCCCTCCTCCTTCCCTCGCTTCCTTTACTTTCATCAACCCTTTCATACACGCTCATCGGTTTAGGTTACTTTTAACCTGGCCTTTGTTTAGAACAATTTTTTTTATTTAGAACGTTAGTTTGGTCTTGGAACGTGAAATTATAAATTTTGGAGCCCATTTTTATTTGATCGCGTGGGTTTTTTTTGTTGCTTCTTTTTTAGGGTTCCGTACCTCAAAATAAAAAAAACTGAATCCTTATAGGATCACTTTGTCGTCCGTCTGTCTGTCTGTCAAGACCCTTTTTCTCACGAACGAGAAGAGGTATCAGGTTGAAATTTATAACGAAGATTAAGGTCTATAAACCACACAAGATCTGAAAATTTTTATTTTTTACAACGACGCAATCAAAATTAATGGCTTTTTATGTCCTCGTCTCCATACATTTATGCAAAAAAGCAAAACCTACAGGGTACTTCCCGTTGACCTAAAATTATGAAATTTGGCAAGAAGCTAGGTCTTACCGTACAAATAAAGGGAAAAGTCTAAAATCATTAAATATTTAAATTTTTCTCACAACTAATAGTAACCAATTAAGGTGAGCTCCCGTTTCAAGAACTTTTCTATAAAAGAGGGGACAAGTTGGATGGTCACGGAGTTTTTAAAGTCAAAGAGCAAAAGCTTTTAGTATATCATATGGTAGGTAGGTACGGAACCCTTTGGGCGCGAGTTCGACTCGCACTTGGCTGTTTTTTACCTTACCCAGAATTTCACAGCAAACTCCATAGTATGATTTCGGGACCACATTCTTTAGCGGCGCGGATGGATCACGGCGGATGGTGTCTGTGTTATGGAGATAAATACGGAGATAAATGCTGCTGCCTATTGTTCAGATCAAGATCCCAAAATTCCCATTTTACGACACCTACAGGAATAAGAGATAAGGAAATGTTTATTCTTAGCTACATGATAAGAATTACCTACTTAATTTATTAAAAATCAAAATATTTCCATCTTTACCACCCCTATTATAAGGAATGCACCTATCATCGCGCCCTCGGGCGTGGCGACGTCTCCTTCCGTGTTGGTTTGCTCTGATTTTCCACCGTCTCTCTACCCGTCTCGAAACGAATCAAGATCGAAGTTTCCGATGTTTATCTTGTCCGCAAGTGTATGTTCATGCCCTGAGGTGGTGTGATAAGATTACAAGCATGCTGTTGCCTTAACGCCTTTATGACTTAATTTGTCAAATCACTGTTGACTTTGATTTCAGTATAATTATTTTCTTCTAAACTTTCAATCCACTTCAGTCAATAAAGCTGCATGTAGGTTCGTACCAGAAAATACCTTGGATCCCGATTACTTAATGCAGATTTTTTTTTCTTATGTTTCTTTAGTAGGGAGGGCCTCAGATCGCAAAAAAAAATCGATCGCATATTGATATAAACGGTAAACAGGGTCGTTTGTGGCATCATCACGAACATATAAGGCTCTTGGTTAGTTTTCAGGAAGCATCCACGCGGCCAGGGTAGAAACATGGACCCATTTTCTCCAAAAATAATTGACTACATATATTGAAATGCCAGTACATTCAAGGGATGGGGCGAATCTCAGACGTGAAGAAAGCCATAGTCTTGCGCCGTTTTCAGAAAGCGTCTGGGAAGATAAGTGTATATAGAGGGCAGATAGTGACCCACATGACGCCGGCCTTAAATGGTACATGGATACGAAAAATTCGGCAATAATTGGAACACATGGCTCAAGGATGGCTTTGCAGTGTAGTAAAAGAAATCAGACTAGTCAAAAAATTCAGCACATTTAATTTCGAACAATGGAACGATACGGATAACTAGGTAGGAGAGAGAAGGTAATAACTACGCTTTAACTGCTATACTCTGAATCTTGAAATCACGAAAGTAGCTACATAATCTTGGACTTATTAAATCCCTTGTCAAATTTCATTTTGATTATTTACGTATTTGCACTCCGTAAATTGTTTCAATTTATTTATTGAAACAATTTTATTTAGGTACTTTTTACAATTTTTCAGCGGTCACTGACAAAATTGTTTTTTTTTTGCATGATGCTTATGGGTTTTTGTCTTTTCTTATATTTAACTTTCTCATCAGAATTTTTTGCATATTCCAGAACAACATTGCACATTCAGATACCTCCATTAATTAATTGTTATTATTGTTCATTATACCTTTCTGCGTTATTAACAGCTTTAGAGTTGCCATTTAATTAAATTTCTTCTCCGTGGGTGGACCAATTATGGTAACACTGGACTATTAAAAGTAATTTTAATTGCAGGAATGTGTTGAAGTCAGC
Source organism: Athrips mouffetella (assembly GCA_947532105.1). Taxonomy (NCBI): domain Eukaryota; kingdom Metazoa; phylum Arthropoda; class Insecta; order Lepidoptera; family Gelechiidae; genus Athrips; species Athrips mouffetella. The sequence goes on along the minus strand of OX383969.1, from coordinate 1,865,033 downwards.
ATATTTTGGCTTGCACTTTCAACACCGTATATGGTTTTTGAAATGATCATTAACATGAGTTATTTATACGGACGATAGTTATATAACTGAGGAATAAATTGACACAGTTACGCAACTGTCATATATATACATGACTTTTACAAATTTCCTTCGAAATATCGTGTCATCTAGGTTGTTCCTATACACGAATGCACTACAGTGTAACAAGGCACTTGAATGACTAATACAAACATATCAAGTTCATCAGCATAGATGGAACTACATACATAAAACATCACGTCGTTTTCTCATCTAGGTAGGCAAAGACCACAGCCCTCCACCTGCTACGATCTTGACATCTCTCCCTCCTCCTTCCCTCGCTTCCTTTACTTTCATCAACCCTTTCATACACGCTCATCGGTTTAGGTTACTTTTAACCTGGCCTTTGTTTAGAAAATTTTTTTTTATTTAGAACGTTAGTTTGGTCTTGGAACGTGAAATTATAAATTTTGGAGCCCATTTTTATTTGATCGCGTGGGTTTTTTTTGTTGCTTCTTTTTTAGGGTTCCGTACCTCAAAATAAAAAAAACTGAATCCTTATAGGATCACTTTGTCGTCCGTCTGTCTGTCTGTCAAGACCCTTTTTCTCACGAACGAGAAGAGGTATCAGGTTGAAATTTATAACGAAGATTAAGGTCTATAAACCACACAAGATCTGAAAATTTTTATTTTTTACAACGACGCAATCAAAATTAATGGCTTTTTATGTCCTCGTCTCCATACATTTATGCAAAAAAGCAAAACCTACAGGGTACTTCCCGTTGACCTAAAATTATGAAATTTGGCAAGAAGCTAGGTCTTACCGTACAAATAAAGGGAAAAGTCTAAAATCATTAAATATTTAAATTTTTCTCACAACTAATAGTAACCAATTAAGGTGAGCTCCCGTTTCAAGAACTTTTCTATAAAAGAGGGGACAAGTTGGATGGTCACGGAGTTTTTAAAGTCAAAGAGCAAAAGCTTTTAGTATATCATATGGTAGGTAGGTACGGAACCCTTTGGGCGCGAGTTCGACTCGCACTTGGCTGTTTTTTACCTTACCCAGAATTTCACAGCAAACTCCATAGTATGATTTCGGGACCACATTCTTTAGCGGCGCGGATGGATCACGGCGGATGGTGTCTGTGTTATGGAGATAAATACGGAGATAAATGCTGCTGCCTATTGTTCAGATCAAGATCCCAAAATTCCCATTTTACGACACCTACAGGAATAAGAGATAAGGAAATGTTTATTCTTAGCTACATGATAAGAATTACCTACTTAATTTATTAAAAATCAAAATATTTCCATCTTTACCACCCCTATTATAAGGAATGCACCTATCATCGCGCCCTCGGGCGTGGCGACGTCTCCTTCCGTGTTGGTTTGCTCTGATTTTCCACCGTCTCTCTACCCGTCTCGAAACGAATCAAGATCGAAGTTTCCGATGTTTATCTTGTCCGCAAGTGTATGTTCATGCCCTGAGGTGGTGTGATAAGATTACAAGCATGCTGTTGCCTTAACGCCTTTATGACTTAATTTGTCAAATCACTGTTGACTTTGATTTCAGTATAATTATTTTCTTCTAAACTTTCAATCCACTTCAGTCAATAAAGCTGCATGTAGGTTCGTACCAGAAAATACCTTGGATCCCGATTACTTAATGCAGATTTTTTTTCTTATGTTTCTTTAGTAGGGAGGGCCTCAGATCGCAAAAAAAATCGATCGCATATTGATATAAACGGTAAACAGGGTCGTTTGTGGCATCATCACGAACATATAAGGCTCTTGGTTAGTTTTCAGGAAGCATCCACGCGGCCAGGGTAGAAACATGGACCCATTTTCTCCAAAAATAATTGACTACATATATTGAAATGCCAGTACATTCAAGGGATGGGGCGAATCTCAGACGTGAAGAAAGCCATAGTCTTGCGCCGTTTTCAGAAAGCGTCTGGGAAGATAAGTGTATATAGAGGGCAGATAGTGACCCACATGACGCCGGCCTTAAATGGTACATGGATACGAAAAATTCGGCAATAATTGGAACACATGGCTCAAGGATGGCTTTGCAGTGTAGTAAAAGAAATCAGACTAGTCAAAAAATTCAGCACATTTAATTTCGAACAATGGAACGATACGGATAA